>JALAZF010000620.1:1200000-2400000 GCA_022829125.1 Lathyrus tuberosus | reverse complement strand
CGGAACTCTTCACTCGGATCTGATGATAACCCGACCGTAAATCAATCTTCGAGAACACACAGGCTCCTTTCAATTGATTTAACAAGTCGTCTATCCTGGGTAAGGGGTACTTGTTCTTAATAGTGACTTTGTTCAACTTACGGTAATCAATGCAGAAACGCATTCCCCCATCTTTCTTCTTTACCAACAACACTGGAGCTCCCCAAGGTGAAACACTAGGTCTAACAAAATGCTTAGACATCAAGTCTTCCAATTGGTCCTTTAATTCTCTTAATTCAAGCGGTGCCATCTGATACGGGGAAACGGATATAGGAGCCGTTCCCGGTATCAGGTCAATAGAGAACTCAACTTCTCTCTCCGGAGGAAGAGAAGTAACATCCTCAGGAAAAACATCAGGAAACTCACACACTATAGGAATACTCAGAACTTGCTGTTCACTACTTCCTTCTTTAGTAAGAACCATAAAAACAGATTTCTCCTTCTCAAATAAGAAATTTATCATTCCCATCGTACCTTCTAAAATCGTTGATAACACATCTTTCGGAGTAGCCTCAGCAGATGGAATAATGATTAACTTCTCTTCACAACCGATAAAACTGAATTAGCTGGAAGCCAATCCATTCCCAGAACAACATCCACTTTCTTGAGCGGCAAACAAATAAGATCGATCTGGAAAACTCTAGCATTCACCGACAACACACAATTTTCACACATCAATGGTGTTTCGACCATTTCATCCATGGCGGTAGTGACCACCATAGGAAGAAACAAAGGAATAGTTCGCAACCCAAGTCGCTTCACACATCTCAAAGACACAAAAGAATGCGTTGCCCCACAGTCAAATAAAACAAAACAAGGTTGTCCATTTACGAAGCACATACCCGAAATCCTAGGGTCATCGCCCTTTGCTTCATTCCCTTGCGTCTGATTCCCATTCTGAGGACAATCCCTCGCCATGTGTCCCACCTTCTGACATTGATAACACTTCACCCCTCTGAAGCGACATCTACCAAAATGCATCTTACCACACGTGCAACACACATGAGGTGTACTAGTCCGAGAATTCTGGACCCGTGTCCTTTTGAAAGCTTGCTGCCTAACCCGAAACTGTTGGCTTGACTTCCCACACTCATTCTGATTCGACTTACGCGAATCCCCTTCTGTCTGAACGTCCCTCAAGCCGTTCTCTATCATAAAATATTGCCTCAACTGCTGAATTTCAAGCTCTCTTCGGATCCTCAAAGAACTAGGAAGGTAACTTTCAACAAAAATAGACATGAACTGCTCCTACACTTTAGGTACACCTTGCATAGTCATAAAAGCTGAAGCAACTTCCCACCATCTCTCAGCAGGACCCCTCAGTGAGTGAGAAGCAAACACTACCTTGTTCTCCTCACTACAGTAAAACATCAGAAAGATTCTCTCCATGCCAGCAATCCAGTCATGGGCTTTCACAGGATCCAATCCGCCATGAAATTTCGGAGGATTCATGCGGATGAAATCCCGAAAACTTCCACCTACAACCTCTGGCACAACCACTCGAGGATGAAGAAATCCATTCATCCGTTGCACCATATATTGCATGAACTGGTTCTGCTGCTACTGCATCTATTGCACAAACTGATACAAAGGAGCATTGTCATCTCCACCTGGTGGATTCGTCCCAACTGGAGGATTTGTGGGTCTACCACGATTGCTTCTGCGTCCGCCAACCATGTTCCTAAATGTCATATAGATAGAATTAAGTTGATCAGGCTCAATACCATAAATATAACACTTAAGACCCATAGCGACACAACACATATGAAACGGAAAGAAACACTTATACTATTTCATGGCTAGGTCGAGGATACGACCTGCTTTGATACCAACTGTAACGCCCACATATAATACTTGCATCAAATCTCATATTATACATGAGTTTCACTTTTGGTACTGAAATATACAATAAGTTCCTAGTTAACACATTATACACATAAATGCCTCTAATACAAAACACTAAAAGTCTAAGGCATTACATATACAAGATGTTCCAAAATGATAAAAACTAAGAACTAGATCAATACAATGATCTCAACATAACGCCATAGCGGAAGCCATGCCATCACAAAAGCTACGATTCGTAAGGAAAGTCAAATAACCTTGTCCTTACCCTTCGCCAAACCTGCAGAACCTATGATGTAAACAACAACAGTGGGGTGAGATACATCAAATCTCAGTGAGTTCCTATCTTAAAGTTCTCTCGGCTTTACAGGGTTCTAATAAACCTAACTCATGTCAAAGGGGAAAAGGGAGTGACCATGAGTACACACACATAAGTAACCACAATGGTGAGCCTGTAAACTCACACTAGTACCGAAGTACCTCCTGAGCCTGTAAACTCAAGGATTCACAATCAATAACCATACCAAGGCATCCCCTTTTCCCGTCCGCTTCTACGTCTAGAAGACGACCCGAGTCATGGATCCTCGAATTACTTGACATACGAAATGGATTCGGGAACAACGGCCTGTTAGCCGTGAACCGTCACTTATGATGGCCTGTTAACCATCACAAGTCTCTAACTGTAGGTCCCATTCGTACTAAAGCGGGAATCAAACCTGCCAAGTAATGGTGCATATGTTTCAGAGGAGCTCGAGACCCATGAAACGCACTATCAATAATAACCGGTTACGATTTCACAATACGCACGCCTCGGCCTTACTTGCACGAGTGTTGTCACTATTTCATCACACACACAACATTGTTTAGGGTAAATCCTCACTCTACCTAATTCATATTTTAACATGCATACATTGTCCACAACAATTACACACATTAACAGATAAAAGTTGACAAAATGACGATAATTCCGAAATCCCGACATAATTAAATCGGCCGACAATCTTAAAACCATTGTAATAAGAAAGTACATTTTATTATCTTTCCAACGATACCAAAAATGTTCCAATCCGAGTTACGTACAAAAAGTTACGGCATTGGAAACAAACGATCGGAAAAATAACACAACAGCAGAATTTCTGCATTTCCCCTGGCCATACGCGTATTGGCACATCCCATACGCGTATTGCCCACAATCCCCGCCCAACCATACGCGTATTGCCCCAATCCATACGCGTATGAGCAGAGACTGGTTTTCTTTGAAAATTTTCCTTTTAAAAATCCCATACGCGTATCACCCTTGCCATACGCGTATGAGCAGAGGCTTTTTCCTTTGAAATTTTCATTTAAAAAAACCATTACGCGTATTGCCCATGCCGTACGCGTAATGCCATGCCCCATACGCGTATGGACAGAGGAAAAGTGCAGAAAAACCAGCAGAAAAGTCTGCTACGGGTTTATCCAAAATCAACCCCAAAATCCCAGTTTGACCAATCTCAAAGCATCAAAACATGTTATAACATAACAATCAGTATAACATACAATCACACATTGAATTTTAGCAGCTAGATTCATGATTTCCTTCAAAATACTCAATTTCCACAATTTCCAATCTAACTCTAAACTCAAAATAAACTCTACCCTAAAGAGTCTAACTAGAACCTACCTGGACAACAAGATGAGGAGGCTGATACTGAGATGAAGAGATGAAGAACAGATGATCTTGAGCTCTTGGAGAAATTTTCTTCTCTTCCTTTCCTTCTCTTCACATTTCCTTTCCTTTTCTTTCCCCAATGTTCTATGTTTATCAAATAAGGAAATGGAAAAAGAAAATATACATATTAATATTAATTGGTCATACCACTAATTATCCAAATTAGCTCAAATTCCCCAATTAATAAAAACTCAAAGTTAAATACTATTAATTAAATCAACACTGAGTTCGTCAGTTTATTCTAATTATTTCCTTTAACAATTGCTCAGAGTACACCGGAACCCAGTTGATTATAATAATATTAACCAGAGCGTTTATAAATTTACGGGGTATTACACATATTAATCAATTTGTGAATCAATGTCAAAGTCGGATCTGGGAACGATTAGGCAACAGTCCTCTTTCTCTGGACATCCATGCTAAAGTAACCTCAGAAAACCGAAATCAAGAGTAAGATGCAAGCCCTGAAAAATGTCAAACATGTCAGAATGCAAGAAAATGATATGCTCATGTAAACATGGGGTCAAGGCAACACTGCTGGATGTGCTGTGTTGTTAACTGAACGAGAACCACAACCCAGAAAACCAGAAACCACTGAGATAACCAAGAACCTAAATAATCGGACATTGATGAGAAATCCAGAAAAACAGGGTAGGTTGAAGGTTTCGGTTACCTGCAAACCTGTAAACGCCCATCCCCTCTCACATGTGGGTACTAAGATGTTCAGTATCCCGGGCTGTCAGGTCGAGAAATGATGATACGTTCACCATTTCTGGTTTGGCATCATCATCAATCGAGGAGGCCTCAACTGATTCTCCAAAGTGGAAGGTCCTCAGCTTTGGCACTGAGGTCGAGAAATAATAGTACATTCATCCCTCGGGGTACAGTACTATCGTCAATCGAGGAGTGCCTCCACTGATTCTCTTCAAAGCGTAGGGGCCATCCTATGCGAGTTCCAAAGCGGGCCCTCGGGTGCGAATGGGTTTGCCACAGGATGTGGTCTGCCACTGTCACCACTAAAGAGGGATGTTTCCACTAAGGTCCTCGATGATCGGTCACCAGAGTCGACAGCTCTCTAGATCAACACCCCAACATACGCAAGACACACACGTTAGAATGCATCCCAAGATAGCCTCGTCTGGTTGTTAATTTCGTGAACACACAAACGTACCAAGTGGGCACGTAGGTCCCACTACTTTCCACTCTAGTCCTAGGGTATACTCAAGCCTGGGTATTGAGCTTATCTCTCAGACCCACCCAACCTGCAAAACAAGAACAGCCAGCACAACACAGCAGTATGACAGTAATAAAAATGGAATGCAATGCAGAAAAGCTGTAAAAATAAAATACAACAAATAAAACAAAACAAACACAAAGACACCCAAAGAGAACAAAGAAAAGCAAGCGCTAGGATTGACTCGCTTAGGGATGGACCAGCATAGGTCAACCATACATCCCCAGCAGAGTCGCCAGCTGTCGCTCCCAGGATTTTCATCCATGTACAAACGCGAGAGTGGCGCTGAAAAACAGAGTCGCCAGCCGTGTAAATTTATCCCAAGAGATGGAAAGGGAACACCGCATAAACCTTAGGAAGAGGGAAAGGAATGGTCATCGCAACCATAGCCTGGGTTCGGGAGTCGGTTACGTGAGGGGAAGGTGCTAGCACCCCACGCGTCCATCGTACTCGATGAGATCCACGCTTGTTGTCTAATCTAAGGGTGAGTTATCCTATCATCTAGGGCTGTACTAAAACGGGAAGGGAAAGACAAAGACCGACTCGGTAGGACGTCGACGTCCTAGGCCTACGTACCCCCCTTGTGCAATGGGAAATTCAGAGTCAACGTAGTTCGGACCAAGTTCTTTTTGTGTTTTTTTATGAGCGACGTCAAGTTCGCGTCCGGCAGTTATGGTCGATGCCTGTTTGCGTCTCAGACGGAAAGTAACGTGCCCTTTTTGAAAATAGCCTTTAGTTTGACGATCCCGAAGGACAAAAAGGTTTGAGGTTGGTTTGTATCTTTTAGGACAGAAGTGGCTTAAGTTAGTTCCTAAGTTGCATTGCACCAAAGTCTAGGGCACAGGGGCGAATACTTAACGCATCGTCCCAAGACAGGACGCTCGCTAAGCACTCTAGAAAGATGAGAGGAAGCCCCTCATTTCTTATTCCCCACGCTTAATGTGACGCCCCCAATCTAATACCCCCAAAAACACGCAATTAAGGCGGTAAAAGAAAATTCAAAATTTCGTCAGAGTATAATTGAAACACGGCATATAAAAGGAGAATCACATCAAAGTAACACAAAAATACACATAACATACAATACCTGCCCATAAAGATATGCAACTGTGGGGTAGCAATCAACAGAGGAAACTTAGTTCCTTACACCCACTTTTCAGAAATTAGAATTAAAGCGGAAAATCTAAAATCTGAACAACATATATACATATATACATATAAACATATAAACATGTCTATCATACATCCAGTTATACATATACAACCACAATATATCATCGGATATACAAAATAATCGCAAACGGCCACCCTAGCTACCCGGAGTCACATATCAGAGCCGACCGACAAAAGAATGAAGACGCAAAGCTTCACAAAAAGAAATACCTCCAGCAGCTCTAATCTGCAACGCCTCATAGAGCGTTATAAAACAGCAAAAGGGTGAGAAAAACAACCATAATATAATTGCATAAAATTATATATATAAACACAAAAATGTACAAGTAACACATTCTCACCACAACCACATATAACCTAATACCGCACAATTCTCAAGCATCGAATACCATTTCACACCACACATATACCATACAATCATCAATCACATTCACAAATTCACACACAATTAATTCATGATTTATGCAATGCACATAGACCGACACAACGACTCTATGCACATGCCATGCGGTACCGACTTCCAATGTCTCATGTCTCATCATCAGTTCACTCAGGAACTATTGGAACCATCGCTCGTTACTGAGAATCTCAAGTAACTCCCCGTCGGGCCTACGATGTTCACCCGTCGCTTTAGGTCCTCAGGCATCGCCTCATATTTTCGAGGCACACGACGTTAAGGATTGCTTTAAGTCTCCAAAGGAGCCCACAATCGTCTATAACCACCGCTTTAGGTCCTCAGGCAGCGCCTCATATTTTCGAGGCACACGATGTTATAGCATATTCCCCTCGGGAATCAAACCGTCACTCAGGACGTTTCCACAATGCACACTATGATGCTTGGCATACAATGACTCATGACATTCACATTGCATCCATACACACATTCATAATCATGCACATTTATCAAATACCACACTTAGCATTTTCTTGCCTTTTGGCCACAAAGCATCATCACAACAGCACATGAGTCATCTCACGTACAAAACAACAACATACGGCATAATACACGTCAATTCCACACCATTAAAATGACAAAAATCGATAACCGACACTATTCACATTTCCCGACATAATTTAATCGGCTAACAATTCTCAAAACATCATAATCATAAAGTATAACTCGATACCTTTCCAACGACACCAAGAATTCAAAAATCGGATAAACGGATCAAAAGTTACGAACGAAAACGAAAAACGATATTTTGAAAAGTCACATTTTGCAAAAGTCCTGCCCATACGCGTACCACCATGAGCCATACGCGTATGAGCAGAGATCTCATTATTCCAAAGTTCACGTTGAAATGACCGTACGCGTAATGCCCAAGCCCGTACGCGTAATGACCTAAAAAGTTACGCGTATCGTACGCAAATGGACAGATGGCCGAGAAAACAAGCAGCCCATACGCGTATTGCCCTCATGGCTCGCCCACCATACGCGTAACGCCAAGGTTCATACGCGTATGAACATGCCCCATACGCGTATGACCTGGAAATCTCAGAAAAATTCTGCTGAACAATGTTCTGCGTTTTCCACCCAATTTCAACCAATTTTTCGCCTAAAACTCAGAAAATCGCCAATTTGAATTGCAATAACACACAACCAACATGTATAGACAATCTAAAACACAATCAACACAAGTTTTGACACATTCAAATCAATTTCTAATCAATTATACCAAATATGGGTTTTACTCATTTTCTTCCAATTCAATCCAAAACAACAACAAACACACATACATAATCGTATACAATCATAGAATAATCGAGTTTCGCACCCTTACCCGATTTAATCGACTCTACAACTTGCTCTTGATGATTTTTCCACTCTTCTCCAATTTTCTCTCTTCTCCTCTTTTCTTCTCTTTTTCCTTTCTTTCTCTCTATTTTTCTTTCCTTTTTCTTTTCTATTTTCTTTTCTTTCTTACTAACTTATCCAAATATCTATGAAATGTCCAAAATACCCCCACACTCAAATATCTCGCAAACGTTCCCAAAACGCGATAAAATAATCACGACGAAAAATAACATATTTTCACATAAAAGTCGAAAATAAAATAAAATAATAATAAAATAATCAAAAAGACTCAATAAAATAAAGTTGGCAAAACTGGGGCGTTACAACTCTCCCCCACTTAGAAATTTTCGTCCTCGAAAATCTTACCTGAAACAAACAACACTGGATACGACTCTCGCATCCGACTCTCCAACTCCCAAGTCAAATTTCCCTCAGCAGCGCCTCCCCACGCCACTTTCACAAGTGCAATCTCTTTGCCCCTCAACCGCTTCACCTCGCGATCCAAAATCCTAACTGGTAAAGTCTCGACCGTAAGGTTATCTCTTACCTCAACCTCGTCCATTGGAATAACATGTGAAGGGTCCGGAACATACTTCCGAAGCTGTGAAACATGAAACACATCATGCAAATTCGACAGATTCGGCGGCAACGCCACACGATACGCCACAGCACCAACTCTCGCAGATATCTGGTAAGGACCAATAAATCGAGAAGTAAGCTTCTTAGATTTCAAAGCACGACCAACACCCGTTACCGGCGTAACTCTCAGAAATACGTGATCACCCTCTTGAAACTCAAGATCCTTCCGTCTCCGATCATGATAACTCTTTTGTCTATCCTGAGAAGCCTTCATTTTCTCATGAATAAACTTTACCTTTTCAGTCGTTTGTTGCACCAAATCCGGTCCAACCACCGAACTTTCACCTGTTTCGTGCCAACACAACGGCGTTCGACATCTTCGTCCATATAAGGCCTCAAAAGGTGCCATTCCAATACTAGAATGGAAACTATTATTATACGTGAACTCAACCAATGCAAGATAACTGTCCCACGTACCACCTTGTTCCAAAACACACGCTCTCAACAAATCCTCCAACGACTGAATAGTTCTTTTGGTCTGACCATCCGTCTGCGGATGATAAGCCGAACTCAACCTCAATCTAGAACCCAAAGCCTTCTGTAAACTTTCCCAAAATCTAGATGTAAACCTAGGATCTCGATCCGAAACAATACTCAATGGAATCCCATGCAATTTCACCACCACACTGATATAGATCTCAGCTAACCGTTCCAAAGAAAAACTGATGTCAATCGGAATAAAATGCGCCGATTTAGTCAGCCTGTCCACAATCACCCAAATAGCATTATGATTTCTTTGCGTATTCGGCAATCCCGTTACAAAATCCATCGAAATGCTATCCCACTTCCACTCAGGAATATCCAACGGTTGCAACAAACCAATAGGCCTCAAATGTTCCACTTTCGATTTCTGACAAGTCAAACATGCATACACAAACTGAGCCACATCTCTTTTCAAACCAGACCACCAGAAAATCTTCTTCAAATCTTGGTACATCTTATTCGCACCCGGATGAATACTTAAATTACTCCGGTGTCCTTCCTCCAAAATCATTCTTTTCAACTCCGCATCATCAGGAATACAAATACGACAACGGAATCTCAAAACACCAAAATTATCCACCTTGAAATCCACATTCTCATTCCTCATCAAATCAACGAATTTCAAATCCAGCTTTTGTTTCTCACTAACCGACAACAAAAATTCATTAGCAACCTTCAACATTCCAAGCCTTACACTAACCGAGATCACTTCACATACCAAACTCAAGTCTCTGAACAATTCCAAAAGTTCCAACTCTTTCACCATTAAAGCCGACATATGCAACGATTTACGGCTCAATGCATCGGCTACCACATTAGCTTTACCAGGATGGTAATTCAAGCCAAAGTCATAGTCTTTCAAGAATTCCAACCATCTCCGCTGCCTCATGTTCAACTCTTTCTGATCAAATAAATATTTCAAGCTTTTATGATCACTAAAGACTTCGAACCTTGCACCATAGAGATAGTGCCTCCAAATCTTCAATACAAAAACTACAGCCGCTAACTCAAGATCATGAGTAGGATAGTTTTTCTCATGAACTCTTAACTGTCTTGAAGCATAAGCTACAACTTTACCTTCCTGCATCAGAACACCACCCAAACCAATTAAAGAAGCATCGCAGTACACAATAAACAGTTCAGTAGGATCAGGTAAAATCAGAATAGGAGCTGTTGTCAATCTTCTCTTCAGCTCACAAAAACTTTCTTCACATTGAATATCCCAAATGAATGCTTTGCCCTTACAAGTCAACTGCGTCAAAGGAAGAGCTAGCTTAGAAAAACCTTCAATGAACCTCCGATAATAACCAGCCAAACCCAAAAAGCTTCGAATCTCGGTAACGGATCTAGGAGCCTCCCATTGTAGAACTGCTTCTACTTTAGATGGATCCACAGCAATACCATTATCTGAAATTACGTGCCCAAGAAAACTCACCTCAGACAACCAGAATTCACACTTGGACAATTTGGCAAAAAGCTTCCTTTCCTTCAAAACCTGCAAAACAATACGCAAATGCTCTGCATGTTCCTCACGAGACTTAGAATAGATTAAAATATCATCAATAAACACCACCACAAAACGATCCAAATGCTTGTGGAAAATATGATTCATGTATTCCATAAACACACCAGGCGCATTAGAAACCCCGAACGACATCACCGAATATTCATAATGACCGTAACGTGTTCTAAAGGCCGTCTTCTGAATATCCTCTTCTTTCACTCTTATCTGATGGTACCCCGATCTCAAATCGATCTTACTAAATACACAAGCACCAACCAACTGATCCATCAGATCATCAATCCTTAGAAGCGGATATTTATTCTTAATCGTCACTTTGTTCAACTGGCGATAATCAATACATAATCGCATACTCCCATCTTTCTTTTTCACTAACAAAACTGGAGCACCCCAAGGAGAAACACTTGGCCTCACGAACCTCTTTTCCAACAACTCATTTAACTGCTTTTTCAACTCCACCAATTCAGATGCCGACATTCTATAAGGTGCCATAGAAACAGGTCTAGTACCAGGAACTAGATCTATCGAAAATTCCACCTTTCTCACCGGCGGCACATCTGAAATATCATCAGGAAACACCTCAGGAAATTCGCACACAACAGGAAACACCTCCAATGAAACTTGACTATCCACAGTCAAAGATGCAAATAATCCAAACAACTGAGCTTCATCCGCCAAAAGTTTCTTCAACTCTTTGGTAGACAAGAAACTCGAGTCTTCGTCTTCCTCAAGAGAAGGAAACCTTACAAGCTTATGATAACAATCAATGTGCACCCGATTGAATTGCAACCAATTCATTCCCAACACCACATCTAAACCTTCCAACGGTAAACACACCAAATCCATCACAAAGCCTTTGCCATAAATGGCCAAAGGACAACTTAGACACACCAAAGAAGTAGTTACTGACCCCATCGCTGGAGTATCAATAACCATCTCAAAATCCATCACAGACAACCCAAGATTCAAATGTTTCGCGCACTCAGACGAAATAAACGAATGAGTCGCTCCAGTATCAATAATAGCAATTAAAGGTGTATTATTAATAAAGCAAGTACCTCTTATCAGACGATCAGCACTTGAAGTCTGAGTTCCCGCCAATGAAAACACTTTCCCACTAGTTGGAGCTTTCTTCTGATTCGGACACTTCGAGCTAATGTGACCAGGTTCCCCACAGTTATAACACTTCACTACATTCTTCCTTTTACAATCAGCTAAAACATGTCCGATACCACCACAATTAGAACACTTATCCACTTTCTTCCTACATTCCATCTGGCGATGACCCAATTCACCACACTTAAAACACCTAGGAGCATTAGACATACCTCCTCCACTTGACCTTCGGTCAAAATTACCCCTTTGTTTACCTTTATCAGCCGGTGACACATACGGACCACCACGGAACTGTTGTTTCCCTTTTCTGTCACTTACACTTTTATAGTGAGCAGAACGAGCCTTACTATCTTCATCATAAATCCTACAGCATTCCACCAAATCAGCAAACCTTCGGATCCTCTGATAACCAATAGCCTGCTTTATCTCAGGACGCAAGCCACTTTCATACTTCACACACTTTGAAAATTCAGCAGTCGCTTCCACATAATGAGGATAAAACTGCACAAGTTCCACAAACTTAGCAGTATAGTCAATAACCGACATATTACCTTGTTTTAGCTCTAAAAACCCAATCTCCTTCTTTCCTCGGACATCCTCGGGAAAATACTTCCTCAGAAACTCTCGGCTAAACACCTCCCAAGTGATCTCTTCTTCCTCCTCCTCAGCTTCCAACACCTGACGAGTACTGACCCACCAGTCATCAGCCTCTTCGTGTAACATATGAGTGCCCAGCCTCACCTTAACATCATCGTCATCACAATCCATTACCCTGAAAATCCTCTCAATTTCTTTCAACCACAACTGCGCACCATCCGGATCATGCTTCCCTTTAAAGACCGGCGGCTTATTCTTTCTAAACTCATCATTTCTTGCAGCATTCGGTGCCCCCTGCACAGCTCCTGCCATCGCTTCCATCGTAGCAGCCAAAGCAGCATCATTATGACCAGCCATATTCTGTTCGTCCAAATACAGAAACTATGGTTAAACAACCACTTGCACAACACAACTCGCCCAATATGCCAGACACAATAGACACAACTGACACAACTGACACGGACTAGCTCTGATACCACTTAATGTGACGCCCCCAATCTAATACCCCCAAAAACACGCAATTAAGGCGGTAAAAGAAAATTCGAAAATTCGTCAGAGTATAATTGAAACACGGCATAGAAAAGGAGAATCACATCAAAGTAACACAAAAATACACATAACATACAACACCTGCCCATAAAGATATGCAACTGTGGGGTAGCAATCAACAGAGGAAACTTAGTTCCTTACACCCACTTTTCAGAAATTAGAATTAAAGCGGAAAATCTAAAATCTGAACAACATATATACATATATACATATAAACATATAAACATGTTTATCATACATCCAGTTATACATATACAACCACAATATATCATCGGATATACAAAATAATCGCAAACGGCCACCCTAGCTACCCAGAGTCACATATCAGAGCCGACCGACAAAAGAATGAAGACGCAAAGCTTCACAAAAAGAAATACCTCCAGCAGCTCTAATCTGCAACGCCTCATAGAGCGTTATAAAACAGCAGAAGGGTGAGAAAAACAACCATAATATAATTGCATAAAATTATATATATAAACACAAAAATGTACAAGTAACACATTCTCACCACAACCACATATAACATAATACCGTACAATTCTCAAGCATCGAATAGCATTTCACACCACACATATACCATACAATCATCAATCACATTCACAAATTCACACACAATTAATTCATGATTTATGCAATGCACATAGACCGACACAACGACTCTATGCACATGCCATGCAGTACCGACTTCCAATGTCTCATGTCTCATCATCAGTTCACTCAGGAACTATTGGAACCATCGCTCGTTACTGAGAATCTCAAGTAACTCCCCGTCGGGCCTACGATGTTCACCCGTCACTTTAGGTCCTCAGGCATCGCCTCATATTTTCGAGGAACACGCCGTTAAGGATTGCTTTAAGTCTCCAAAGGAGCCCACAATCGTCTATAATAACCGCTTTAGGTCCTCAGGCAGTGCCTCATATTTTCGAGGCACACGATGTTATAGCATATTCCCCTCGGGAATCAAACCGTCACTCAGGACGTTTCCACAATGTACACTATGATGCTTGGCATACAATGACTCATGACATTCACATTGCATCCATACACACATTCATAATCATGCACATTTATCAAATACCACACTTAGCATTTTCTTGCCTTTCGGCCACAAAGCATCATCACAACAGCACATGAGTCATCTCACGTACAAAACAACAACATACGACATAATACACGTCAATTCCACACCATTAAAATGACAAAAATCGATAACCGACACTATTCACATTTCCCGACATAATTTAATCGGCTAATAATTCTCAAAACATCATAATCATAAAGTACAACTCGATACCTTTCCAACGACACCAAGAATTCAAAAATCGGATAAACGGATCAAAAGTTACGAACGAAAACGAAAAACGATATTTTGAAAAGTCACATTTTGCAAAAGTCCTGCCCATACGCGTACCACCATGAGCCATACACGTATGAGCAGAGATCTCATTTTTCCAAAGTTCACGTTGAAATGACCGTACGCGTAATGCCCAAGCCCGTACGCGTAATGACCTAAAAAGCTACGCGTATCGTACGCAAATGGACAGATGGCCGAGAAAACAAGCAGCCCATACGCGTATTGCCCTCATGGCTCGCCCACCATACGCGTAACGCCAAGGTTCATACGCGTATGAACATACCCCATACGCGTATGACCTGGAAATCTCAGAAAAATTCTGCAGAACAATGTTCTGCGTTTTCCACCCAATTTCAACCAATTTTTCGCCTAAAACTCAGAAAATCGCCAATTTGAATTGCAATAACACACAACCAACATGTATAGACAATCTAAAACACAATCAACACAAGTTTTGACACATTCAAATCAATTTCTAATCAATTATACCAAATATGGGTTTTACTCATTTTCTTCCAATTCAATCCAAAACAACAACAAACACACATACATAATCGTATACAATCATAGAATAATCGAGTTTCGCACCCTTACCCGATTTAATCGACTCTACAACTTGCTCTTGATGATTTTTCCACTCTTCTCCAATTTTCTCTCTTCTCCTCTTTTCTTCTCTTTTTCCTTTCTTTCTCTCTATTTTTCTTTCCCTTTTCTTTTCTATTTTCTTTTCTTTCTTACTAACTTATCCAAATATCTATGAAATGTCCAAAATACCCCCACACTCAAATATCTCGCAAACGTTCCCAAAACGCGATAAAATATAATCACGACGAAAAATAACATATTTTCACATAAAAGTCGAAAATAAAATAAAATAATAATAAAATAATCAAAAAGACTCAATAAAATAAAGTTGGCAAAACTGGGGCGTTACACTTAAGGCTCGTGCGCAATACAATTTATCCTTATTAAGTATTTTAAAGAAGTTTGAGATGAGAAGAAAGAAGACACAAGGGTAACTCTAAAGGGGGACTATGAGTCCTAAATTTATCATGCATGGGGGACCTACGGTTAGTGAGGTTTGACGACAACCTAAATCCTAAAGAAAAGGAGATGAGAGAAGGAAAGAGTAGGGGTGACCAAGGATACTTATCCATACCCTTAAAGAAATTACCTCAATCCCTGCATAAAAGGTTAGTGAGAAACAGACACAAGTAAAAGAAGTGAGATAGATGGAACTCAAGTAAAGGCATACTATAGTGATAACAATCCAAACATGCATAAAGAAGTCAAATAAACAACCCCAAAGCAATGGCACAAGTGCCTCTTCACACAGATAATCAGACAAGGTCCAAAGATGCACATGGGAGAAAATCTCAAGTGAAAACAAATCAAACAATTAGAGAAATAACTCCTAAAATTCCCAAATTAAATACCAAGGTTTCTCAACCAGAGACAAACAACACATCAAATATTCCTGCAAAAATTCAAAGTGTTAGTCATTCAAATAATCAGGCAAAGCTCAGGTGAGGAGTAGGGTTCAGTGTGCAAAAAAGAGGACCAGAATGCAATATGAAATAATAATTAAAAATGATAGAAAAATATTTTTATGCAATTTAATATGTCACCTAATGGATGCAAAAAGAATGGATTAAAAATATTTTATGGTTGCAGAGAAATAAAATAAAGAAATTTATGTATGCATGATATGAGTAATGCAAAAAGAAATTAACTAAATAATTAGTTTAGGTGACAAAAATAAAATAAAAATAAAAAATAAAATTTGTAAAAATTTTATAAAATAATAGAGATGATGCATGAATTTTATTGGGATTTTTTAATGCAATTATGTATTTCTAAAAATTAAAAATGAAAATGTAATGAATTAATAAAAATAAAATGAAATAAATGGAATGGGGGTGCGTTTAGTGAAGAAAATGCGTTGCAATTGAGACATGGGCTGAAGATGGGGGTGTGAATAGCAGCCCAACCCATCAGCGAAAAAAATAAAATAAAAAGGAACAATGGGCCTCAGTCAACGTGTTGACTGCTTACCTGCCTTTGGATCAATCATGCGTCTCAAACGAGTCAAACCAAATAAAAAGTAAACAACATAAAGGGCCTGGATTGTACACACACCATAGCAATGATATGCACGCACACACACGAATGGTCAGAGTACCATACACACACCATGTGCCAGGCACGTGGTATTTTAATTCGCTGGCAGGTTATTGACCGTATGATGAATCAGACGCGTGGAAATTGGTCAACCAAAAGAAAAAGTAAGCAAAATAACAAATGTGATTGGGGGAACATGGCAGTTACCGTGGGGGAATAAACATGGGATTACTAATTAAAATTCAGAAGAAAAAAAAAAGAAAAAACACATGGCACGCTATGGACCATTGGATCGTGAGAATGAAGGGTTCAGATTGTGTCTTCTTCGTCCAGCCAACCTCCTTCGCCGGAACCCTCACAGCCGCCGGAGCTAGGGTTCCGGCCACCGTCCTCCGCCACCTGCAACCTGAAACAACCCAGAAAATACCAACCCATACACCATTCTGTCCAGAATTTCACGAGGATTATGAATATCCAATCAAAATTTGCAAACCATTAGTGTATAATAAAAAACGAATGAAATATCATTAGGGCATAAAACTTTAAACACACATAGCAAGCACTATACACGTCCAAACACCACAAAAATTACATCAGCATGATCAGTGACAATCACACAACAATATGTATACTTAAAAAATGAGTTTCACGATCATCAAAATCAACACTAACCTGAGATGGTTCCACACGTGTATTTGCTTTTGGCTGCAAATGGTGGTTGGGTTGCACTCTAGAGATCACCAGAAGAAGGTTTGTGGAAGAACTTTGAAGAAACTCCTTGTAGATTGAGAGATCCAATGGATTCAAGAATTAGGGTTCACTTTCTTTTCTCCAAAATATCACGTGTAAATCCTCTCTAACCAGTGCATGGATAGGTTTAAATAGGCTAGGGTTTTCCTCTGATGATGAATTGGGCTTGGGCAATTCTTGGTTTAATGATCTTTTGAATAATTTTGGAAAATTGCATAATGTGAGTTACACCTCTCTCCATGCATGTATACTTAAGAATTCCATGATGGATCACTTGCATTTGAATTGCTAATTACACCCATATTGGCATTGGGCCTTGAGATGATTTGACTTATGAGTTTTTAATAATTTGGCATTTTGGCATAATGGAAAATAAGTGAATAATAACCCATGAAACCACTTGATTAGAAAGCCAAAAATGCTCCTTAGGGATTGTTCTTGGATGTTGGAACATGTCTTGAAGCAATGGAATTAATCATAGGTCCATATGTCCCAAAATCTAAAAGTTGTGAAAATGAAACCCTAAAAACCACTTTGCCTTCTTTTGACCATAAGTTGAGTTTCACAAATGATATGGAGACCCACTAGTACTTGTTGGAAAGAGGAGAAAAATATCTTCAACTTTGACGTCGGAGAAAAATTCATTTGAAGCTTTATTGATGATGAAAAGTCAAGTTGAATGCAGTGCAGGAACTTGCCCAAAAAGGAAACTTTCAAATTATAGGTCATTTCCAAATTTAGTAACCTTTGCACCAACTCCTGATTTTTGATGAATGGCATGAAACTTGACTTTTGATGACCAAATGAGGATGTGATACCTTGAAAACCTTGGAGAGAACCTCAAAATTCCACAGTTGACTTCTCCTCTCGCTGTTGACTTTTACCCCATTCACCTGATTTCCAATCTTCTGATCAATTGAACTTCTCCTGAACCAAACTGATGGACAACCTCCCATCCCTAGGTACTTAGGGACCCAAGGAATACCATGGAATCAAGTCTTGCCCAAAAAATCAGAAATAAACTGACTTTATAGCAAACCCTAGTTTTGGTACCCTCAGTCTAGGAGGAAATAGTACAGTCTCCAAATCCAAATTCCTCTGAATATGATGTGTATCCTCTCCAACAAAGATAAGATATGCCATTTGGTGATGATAAAAACCCAAGGAGCTTGCCCATTGGAGCAATAAACCCAAGAATTTCAAAACCCTAATTCATGCACTGGTTAGGAGAGAGTGATCCACTTGAGCTCTCTTGCTTGACCCATTTGAAGAATATCTTCTCCTCTTGAACATGCCTCAGGCACCTTGACCCCATGCAGAATGCAATGCAACATAAGCCAGTTAGTACTAAAGTAAGGAGGGCAAATTTTGGGGTGCTACACAAAGGTATCTAAAAGACCCAATAAGTCTTCTGTATTGGGTTGGGTCAACATCATCTTCATCTGGATACTTCGACAGTTGTAGTCTGGTCTCAGCTGGAGTCGAAGTTGGGTTGCAATCTTGCATCTCAAATCTCTTGAGTATTTCGCCTGCATATCTTCTTTGGTGCATCATCAAACCTCTACTAGTCTTGTAGAATTCGATGCCAAGGAAATATGAGAGATTTCCCAAGTCTGACATTTCAAACTCCTAACTTAGGTCATGTTTGAAATCTTCGATCTCCTTCTTGCAACTCCCTGTTATCAACAAATCATCGACATAAAGGCATAGTATAAGCAATTCATTATTGCTTCTCCTTACATACACCCCATGCTCAGTCGTACATTTCACAAATTCCTTCTCCCTTAAGAAGCTGTCGATTTTAGTATTCCAAGCTCTTGGAGCTTGCTTAAGTCCATACAGGGCTTTATGTAGCCTGTACACCTTTCCTTCTTCGCCTCGTTTCACATACCCAGCTGGTTGTGCGACATAAACTTCTTCATCTAAGGGGCCATTAAGGAACGCACACCTCACGTCCATCTGACATGTGTGCCAATTGTTCATATTTGCTAGACCAACAACTAACCTGATTGTTTCGATCCTAGCAACAGGTGCGAACACTTCATCGAAGTCTATTCCTTACTTCTGAAGAAATCCTTTCGCTACAAGTCTCGCCTTGTGTCGAGTTACTTCTCCTCTAGGATTCACCTTCACCTTGTAAACCCACTTCACATCAATTTCCTTCTTGCCTTGAGGCAATTCGACAAGTGACCAGGTGTTGTTGACTTTGATGGACTCTAACTCTTCATTCAATCCTTTCACCCACTTCGAATCTTTCAATGCCTCAGCTGCATTGTCTGGTTCGACATCTACGTAGAAAGCATAATGTACCAGCTCACCCTCTTCATCGACCACATCATCTGATGTAATTACACATTCTTGCAACCTTGTAGGCATGTGTCTTGTTCGTCAAGGTCTGCTTGAACCTGCTTCATCTGTGACTAGTTCCTGTCGAACTTCTCTTTCGACTTCAGTGGCTGGTTCTTCATAAGAGATTCTCACTAAATCCTTCTTGGCTTTCTTAGTCCAATCCCATTCTTTAAGCTCATCTATGACCACGTCCATACTGATCACTACATGCTTATTCACTGGGTCGAACAACTTGTAACCTCCAGTCGAATGATATCCTATCAAGATCATCTAATTCGACTTGTCATCAAGTTTCCTTCTCAACTGATCTGGCACATGTCTATGTGCTATAGATCCAAACACCTTCAAGTGATTGAGGCTAGGCTTGACACCAGACCAACATTCTTCTGATGTGATTCCTTCAAGCTTCTTCGTCTGACATCTGTTCAAAATATATGTTGTTGTTGAAATCGCTTCTCCCCATAATTCTTTGGGTAGATGCTTTCCATTCAACATATTTCTCACCATATTCAT
The DNA here is from genome assembly GCA_022829125.1 of Lathyrus tuberosus. Classification (NCBI taxonomy): domain Eukaryota; kingdom Viridiplantae; phylum Streptophyta; class Magnoliopsida; order Fabales; family Fabaceae; genus Lathyrus; species Lathyrus tuberosus. The sequence continues at coordinate 2,380,210 of JALAZF010000620.1, read as the reverse complement.
GATGGTTCTATTCTTTCATTCTGCAACTCCATTTTGTTGTGGTGTATAGGGTGGCACCACCTCATGCACAATCCATTCTTTCTCACATAATGCATCGAACTCTTTCGACACATTCTCTCCACCACCATCTATCCTCAGAATTTTCAGCTTTCGACCACTCTGTCTTTTGACCAAGGATTTGAATGTGGAAAATACCTCAATCACATCACTTTTCTTCTTGATGAGGTAAGTCCACAACTTTCGACTGAAATCATCTATAAACGTGACAAAATATCTGTTGCCACCAATCGAATCCACCTGGATTGGACCACATACATCAGAGTATATGACTTCAAGAATTGCCTTCGACTTCCTTCCTGCATCCTTGCTAAAGCTATTCTTGTGTTGTTTCGACTGAACACACTCTTCACAAATTTCACTTGGAATGTCGATTTCTGGTAATCCTGAAACCATATTTCTTCTCTTTAACTCTCTGATATCATTGAAGTTGAGATGGCCTAGTCAAAAATACCATAACCACTCATCTCTGTTGGCTTCTGTTGCTAGACACTTGTGCTCCATCACCTTGAGTTCAATCTTGAAGGTCCTATTCTGAGACATTGGAGCCTTCAAGATCAACTTACCACCTGGGTCGAGAACTCTCATCATCTTGTCTTCGACAACTACCTTGTAGTTCTTTTCGACAAGCTGCCCTATACTGAGCAAATTACTCTTCATGCCTGGTATGTACAACACATTGGAAATTGTTGACCTTTTGCCCTCTTTCCTCATAATCAGAACATCACCAACACCTTCAACTGCTAGAGTATTATCAATTGCAAACTTCAATGTGTTCTTCGACGAGGGCTTCATGTTGACAAACCAATCTTTCCTTCCAGTCATGTGTGATGAGCATCCTGAGTCCAAGTACCACTGATCTTGGAATCTTTCTTCATCTTTTGTTGTGACCATCAGCAGCGTCTCTTCTTCTTCATGTTTCGCCAGCTTTGCATCAGTTTCTTGATTTTTCTTCTTTTCTGGACAATCACTAACATAGTTACCATACTTCTGACAATTGAAATATTAAATGTGACTTTTGTCTGGCTTTCGACCACCACCTCTTCCTCTACCTGCAGCACCACCTCTTTAGTTGCCTTGGTTCCAGGGTTTCTTCTGAGTCGAATTGTTGTAGCCTCCTCTACCTTTGTTGCCATTCACGTTTCCTTTCCCTTTCCTTTCTTTTTCTGACTGCGCCTGCAAAGCCATATCACTTTTCGACTTTCCTGCAGCTCTTTCAGCCATCCTTTGTTCATGAGACTCAAGCGTCCCTTTAAGCTTTTCCTTCGTCAATACTGACAAGTCTTTCGACTCTTCCATGGCAACTACCACGTGGTCGAACTTTGGAGCCAATGACCTCAAGATCTTTGCAACAACTGATCTTGATGTCAACACCTCTCCACATACCTTGATTTGATTCACCAGCTTTATAACTCTGGTGAAGAAATCTGTAATACTTTCGTTGTCTTCCATCTGAAGCAACTCATAGGTTCTCTTGTGAGTTTGTAACCTCACCTCTTTCACCTTCTCTGCGCCTCCAAACGACTTTTCAAGAATCTCCCATGCTTCCTTCGCTGACTCTACATCACTAACTTTTTCAAAATTATCTGGATCAACACACTGATGGATTATAAAGAGGGCTTTATAATCTTTCTTCTTCAACTCTTTATGTGCAGGTGTTTCTTGATCTGTCGCGTTCTCCGCAATCGGTGTTACTACTTCCTTCACAAGATCCCACAGATCTTGATAACAGAAAACCACTTTGATCTGCTTGCACCAATTCTCATAATTGTCTTTCTTGAGAATCGGAAGACTCGTCGGAAAGTGCCCGTTCGGATAGTTCATCGCCATCACGATTTTCCTTCCTTGAATCGCAACCGGAGCTCTAGATACCAGATGTTGGAATTCAGCCACAACCTATGGTAATTCCTCTTCTAATCTTGTTCTCAAGATTGATAACAACCCACACAATTCGCAATGGCAATGAAGAAGATGAAGAACAGACAGCAAGAAAGAAACGAGAGAAGAGAAATATTTGGAGAGAAAAATTTTACCCACGAACTGTGGGATTTCTATTATTGATCACTTGCAAATCTGCAACTGTGATTTTAACACAAGCACTGTGATTATCTTCACTACTTGTTATGATTCTGCATATTACAAAGTACAAGGGATACTCCTTATTTATAGACTTAGATTTACAAGGGCCCAAAACTATAAAAGCCCAAAATATCTATTTGAACTAAATCAAATCTAATCTAAATCATATCAAATCTTAAAAAATAAATCTATGTGAAACAACCGTTTCGACACACTAACATAAGCTTCGACACATCGACTTCGACACTTCCTTGCTTCGACACTTCGACACAAGGAATTACAACTGAACAATTAAAATTTTAAAATGTCTTTCAGATTTTTGAGATGTATTTTTGGACGTGTCATTTGTACCATTGAATAACGCATCAAATAAGTGTCATCTCATTTTAAAACAAAATTTTGTTTAAAAGATGCATCATCAAACATATCAATTCAATTTATTATATATTGAGCATTTCAATGGAGTTTCCGAATATGTATTTCCAGAGTTTTGTAGTGGCAAATTGAAAACATGTCACCTTGGCATGTCAGTCATTTTCAAAGATGCATTTTCAAAAATATTAAACACAATTTTAATATAACAGTCACCTGCATGATCATACCCCATACTCAGTTTTTGTTCAAAACCCTTCCATTCTCAATCAAAATTTTCACTCCAAATTAACCTTCATTTTTGTGTTTCATCAAATCAAAAGAAGTAAAAAAAACTGAAATTCAAGATAAATATCGTTTATTTCAAGGCTCATTGTTCACATTAATCTTGTTTTATAGCTAAAAAACGTACGCTAAATCCGAAAATGTAATTTCGAATTCTGTATGAATTCCTCTAGAAATGCATTTTTAGATGTTGTCTATTTTCATTTTCCAGCTCTCCGTTTTGAGTTTTACCTTTTTTTGAGTATTTTTATGTTATTATTTTCATTAGATGTGGTGCACTCCGATGTTTTTTCCCAAACCTATTGTGTTTTCGGATGCCAAGCAAACGTGTTGTTGTGAAGGGTGTAGATTTTGGCAACCAATTTAAAAATGAACAAGAATTTGAATTTCGTGATCTCGTGCTTCAATGGATTCATACTGAGGCATCTAAACTGGGGTTTGGTGTTGTAATGAGAAGGTCCAATAATTGTTCGGATAGAAGAGGTGCATTTGTGACAATGGCATGCAAAAGAAGTGGGAAGTTTATAACTCCTCTACGAAATTTAAAACGAGATGACACCGGTTCAAAAAAATGTGAGTGCCCTTTTAAGTTTAGTTATCTTTTGTCAAATAACAAATGGAGATTTAATGTGATATGTTTTTTACATAACCATGACATGTGTGAAAAGTTAGTCAGTCATCCAATTGCATGTCGTTGTACATTTCTAATGTGATGTTGTTATACATTTCAGGAAGGTGTGTGAGAAATATTCAGATTTGTTGAAAGTACAATTTTGGACCAGCTGAAGGAGAAGTTGTCTATGCTTGGACGGATCAAGTTAGACACCTTGGAAATACAACAACAAATCTTCAGTCTGCCCATGCCACACTGAAGAATTGATTGGGGAGCAGTAATGGCGATTCCTATAAAGATTAGGACTCTGTGAACCAAATGATCCAAAATTAGCATAATCAAATAAATATATCATTTCGTCGTAGCATCACAGTGTTGGAACACAAATTCAAAGACAACATTATTTATTCTAAGTTGGTCGGTAACATATCTCGAGCAGGACTAAATTGTATTTTTTTCCACTGCGCTCCACCCCACCTCAAAATCCAAATGATTGTATTATGTGTGTTGGATAGATTTCAAATCTGTGGCATTTTGTTCAAGTTTATTTGAAATTGGGATGTCTTATACCACTTATATCACTAGAGTAGACTTCTCATTCAACAACGACAACTTAGACTTGTCTGAACCAATTTTTGAAAAGGATTCAAGAGTTCACCGAATTGAGCAAAACAAGATAATAATCAAATTAACAAAAATCAAAGAATGTACCACCTATAGATATAGATTTAGCCAACGAAAAATGTTTCTGTTCATTTTAGTTTTTATTTAATAGTGTATTGTATCTAATCTTTTGTGTGTGTGTGTGTGTGTGTGTGTGTGTGTGTGTGTGACGTATACTATGAGAATACTATTTTTTATGGAAACATGAAAATGAATTTGAACCATTAGATTTAAATAAATGGATGAGAGGAGAGAGAATTTTGATAGTCAGAAATATAATGTTTTAATTTAAATAATTTATTTTAATAATTGAGGGGAGAGAAAATTGATTGAGAATAAAAATGACACATAATCTCATCCATTTATTTTAAATATAATAATTCAGATTCATTCTCATGTTATCACATAAAAATAACATTCACATTATTTATATATATATATATATATATATATATATATATATATATATATATATATATATATATATATATATATATATATATATATATTCAGGTTCATATATACATTTAACACATGTTTTGTTTCTGTCTATAACAGAATTTCATTTTGTTCTAAGAGGTTCTAGAAATACGCCTTCAGATTAAGATAACAAGGTGGTACCCAAGAAGTATTTTTGGAACATCCCCTGGTACAAGATAGAATTTCAGAGCTCCATATTTGTCTACAACTACTATAAGTATGGACTCTTGTCTCTTCTTTCATACCAAAACACATTACAACATAATGAACATAAATTGGCATGTTGCATATGAATACTTCAACGACACGACACCCCCAATTGAATTTAAGTTCAACGAGTACACACCTCTTGCATATCTCAAATACATACTACATAATCTCCTACCTTACGGAGGCAATCGAAAAATTGTGAAGCTCGAGTATCAAACACCGTCGATTGATAGTGAAAGAAAGATTGAGTTTAGCAAATTTGAGTTTAATACGGGCACAACTGTAAGGGTTATGTGGAAATATTTTTTGTTGTTTAGAAACAAAAGTTATGATTGAGACGGATGTGACGATTTCGAGATCGATCGAAGATATTATGAAGATGTTGAAACGTCCATCTAGATATTGAAACATAATGTTTTTTTTATGTTAACATCACTTATGTAAGGCTTATTTTATGTTATCAATGGTAATTTTATTTTGTTTACTTACACCTTACTGGGTTTTCTGCTTTTATACTTCTGCTTCAGTATGCTATGGAAATTCAACTTTGTAAGGTTTAAGGAGATGCAAAATAGACACAAATCTGAGACGTGACTCAAAATCATCTTTGGTTATATGTGTTTGGGATGCGTTCGGAGATGCATCAATGAAATATCGAGTATTAATGTATTTTTACTAGGTGTGTTAGTAAACCATATGATGCATAGGATAGAGATGCAAGGCTCCGAGAAAATTAGAGCCCGGACAGCTAGCCTATGAAGTGAATACAACTTTTCGGGAACCTGAATAATTGTACAAGAAAGGAAAGGGTACTAAATAAGGGAATGAATCACCCACTGCCTATATGTGTAGCTTTCACTCCGCGACTTCATCTAATGCCTAAGAATTAATACAAATTTAATAAATAAAAATAAGTTATTTTTAAGAGAGAAAAAAATATAAATAGATGGTTGGGATGAAGGCAGAATGGAAAAACAAAGAATACATTAAAGAGGATTCCCTCTAGACACACCCATCTTTAGGTACAAAAATGTGGTTAATTCATTTCTTGAATTTTTAGGCTATTTTTGGACATTCTTAAACGAACGGAGTGAAATAGAAAGAAATTTAATAAAAATGTCATTCCATTATTTAGATATTTGATAACAAAATAAAGTAATTTTTTCATTCCACTGAAATCAAAGGTACAAAGAATGATGGAAAGTAATGGAATAGGATGAAATGTATTTCATTTGATTCCACTCAATTCCATCTTATAACATATATTTATACTGTTAAATTCCATTTCATTTACATTCTGTCAATCCCAATATACCCTTATGGATGTACACATGGAGCTATAATTTGAGAAACCAGATAGAACTATTAATGATCTTAATATATTTCTTAATCAATGGTTCCAAAATTTTGAAAATCAAACAATATAGCGATGTAAGAAAGAGGGGAGCTCAAGAAATGGTTAGGGATGGCAAACAAACCCAGGCCCGCCCGCCCCGCCCCAAAATTAACGAGGAAAACCCGATTTATTTGGGTGCGGGTGCGGGGGAAACCCGGTTCTTAACTACGGGTGCGGGGGCGGGGGCTGGAAGACACTAAGACCCGCCCGCACCCGCCCCCGCCCCACCCCTGGATAATGCATTTTACTTTAATTCTCTTATTTTATTATTTTAATATTCATTTATTAATTATATTTTTAATTAAATTATTAATACCTTATTGCAATTAAAATAATCAAATTAATCAAGTTAATATTCATTTACTAATTAAAATTTTAATTAAATAATTAATTAATTTATTAAAATAATCAATTTTTTAATTAAATCATTAATTTTTATTGCAATTAAAAAGAAATTAATTTTTTGCGAGTGGGGGCGGGGTAGGTGCAGGTGCACCCGTTCTCCACTGGGGGCGGGTCTGGGCGGTAAATTTTTACCCCCGGTTGGATTTGGGGGCGGGGGCGGGTGTGTTACATGGAGGCGGGTGCGGGTGCGGGTATAGTTAAGCCCGCCCCCGCCTCGCCCCGTTGCCATCCCTAGAAATGGTCCTCGTTTTATGAGACAGGGGGAGTGTAAATTTGTTGCTCTTGTACGAACAATAAGATCGACACATACTAATAATTAGATAAACCAATACACTAAGAAAGTATGGTTCTCGACATCGGTGACATTACTTAGGTTTTGGTATTGGAGGACAGTAATTAGGAAATATGATCTTTATGAATGGATGGTGTATCGCTTCTGGGAATTGGTTAGCAAAGAATGACTGCCACAAAAACAATGGTGGGTGTAATCATGCCTCATGGGAAAACAAAATTATTAATGCACATTGGACAGTAACCGTGCATCCTGAAGAAATTGTTGGAAATTCACCACAACCTATGGATAATTTATATTAATTTTTATGAACAAGATTATTATTGATATACAATAACAATGAAAAGAAAGAAAAATTATAGAATAAAGAAAATTAGGGTTTGACAAAATATAGAAGAAGATGGTGATTTCTGTATAGTAACTCACTTTGCAACTGCAAAATTCTATGAATTCAAGTTGTTACAAGAATAGGGGTTACTCCCTCTATTTATAGTTTTAGGTTAGCTTGCTCCCTAAGCTAAAGCCCAAAACACAAAAGTCCAAAATATCCAATTTAACTAACACTACTAAAATAGGCCTAAGTCGAAATCCTGTCGAGCAACCTGCTTCGACATTTCGAAACACACACACTAGGCTAATTTTGACACATCCTTGTTTCTGTCGAGCATTACCTGCTTTGACCCATGGAATTACATTCTCAACACACCACCTAATTTATATTCATCATAACTCTTAGTCTTCTGAACGCTTCAACTTGCACTCTCTTCATCATGATATCTGCAATCTGATTCTCAGTTCTTCAGTGTTCCAAGTTTATCTTCCCTTCTGCTACCTGCTCACGAAGATAGTGGAACCTCATTTCAATGTGCTTGCTTTGTCCATGTGCTATCGGATTCTTCGCCAGATTGATAGCAAACATGTTGTGGATCTTCATGACTCTTCACTCTAATCTCTTCGACCAGGTTCACCATCCACTTTGCTTTACATGCACAGAGAGAATTAGTTATATACTCTTCTTCGCACGATGACAATGCCACTACTGGCTCTTTTCTTGAACTATAAGAAACTGGTGTACCACCTAGCATAAACTCATAGCCAATTGTGGATTTTCTATCATCGGCATCACTACACCAACTTGAGTCAGTTTATCTCACTAACTTGCATTCTTTTCCTTCATCAGTTGTAGGAAACAAATTGTCATAGTCGAGAGTTCCTTTCAGATACCTTAGTATCCTCTTCGTCGATGTTAGGTGTGATACCTTTGGCTTCTGCATGAATCTACTTATCATACCTACAGTGTATGATAAGTCAGGCCTTGTGTGACAAAGGTATCTTAGTGACCCAATAAGTCTTGTATATTGGGTTGGGTCGACATCATCTTCATCTGAATCTTTTGACAATTGCAGTCTTGGTTCAGCAGGCGTCGAAGTCGAGTTGCATTCTTCCATCACAAATCTCTTGAGAATTTCACTTGCATGTGTTTTTTGATGCATCATCAACCCTCTACTACTCTTGTAGAATTCGATGCCAAGGAAATATGAAATGTCACCCAAATCATACATTTCAAATTCCTTGCTAATACCACATTTGAAGTCTTCAATCTCTTTCTTCCAGCTACCTATTATCTACAAGTCATTGACATAGAGACATAGTATTAACAATTCACTCTTACTTGTTACATATACTTCATGCTCAATTGTGCACTTCACAAATTCCTTCTCTTAGAAAGTTATCTATCTTCTTATTCTAAGCTCCTAGAGCTTTCTTAAGTCCATACAGGGCTTTATGCAACCTCTATACCTTACTTTCTTTGCCTTGTTTCACAAACCCATCTGGTTGTGCAACATAAACTTCTTCATCTAATGGGACATTCAGGAATTCACATTTCACATCCATCTGACATATGTGTCAATTGTTCATGTTTGCTAGACCAACAACCAACCTGATTGTTTTGATCCTAGCAATAGGTGTAAAAACTTCGTGAAGTCGATTCCTTCTTTCTGAAGAAATCCTTTCGTTACAAGTCTTGCCTTGTGTCGAGTTACATCTCCTTTGGGATTCAAATTTACCTTGTATACTCACTTCACATCGATTTCCTTCTCGCCTTGAGGCAATTCGACAAGTGACCAAGTGTTGTTGACTTTGATGGACTCTAGTTCCTCATTCATTGCTTTCTTCCACTTTGAATCTTTCAATGCCTCAACTGCATTGATTGGTTTGACATCTGCATAGAAAGCATAGTGTACCAGCTCACCTTCTTCATTGACCACATCATCTGATGTAATCACAAATTCTTACAACCTTGTAGTCATGTGTCTTGTTCGTTGAGGTCTGCTGGTGCCTGCTTCACCTCTGACTTCTTCTTGTCGAACTTTTCTTTCAACTTCACTAGTTGGTTCTTCACATAAGATTATCACTAAATCCTTCTTAACATTCTCAGTCCAATCCCATTATTTAAGCTCATCTATGATCACGTCCCTGCTGATTATTACTTGCTTGTTCACTGGGTCGAACAACTTGTATCCTTCAGTCGAATGATATCCTATCAAGATCATTTGACTCGACCTGTCATCAAGTTTTCTTCTCAACTGATCTGGAACGTGTCTATGTGCTATAGATCCTAACACCTTCAAATGACTTAGGCTTGGCTTGACACCAGACCAACACTCTTCTGGTGTAATTCCTTCTAGCCTTTTCGTCAGATATCTGTTCAAGATGTATGTTGCAGTCGACACAACTTCTCCCCATAATTCTTTGGGTAGGTGTTTGCCTTTCAACATACTTCTCACCATATTCATGATGGTTTTATTCTTCATTTCTGCAGTTCCATTTAGCTGTTGAGTGTAGGGTGGCACCACCTCGTGCACAGTCCCTTCTTTCTCACATAATACATCGAAATCTTTCGACACATACTCTCCACCACCATCAGTCCTCAGAATCTTTAGCTTTCGAATAATTTGTCTTTCGACCATATATTTAAATTTGGAAAATACCTCGATCACTTCACTTTTCTTCTTGATCAGGTAAGTCCACAGTTTTTGACTGAAATCATCTATGAAAGTGAAAAGTATCTGTTACCTCCAGTTGAATCCAACTGGATAAGACCACATACATCAGAGTATATGACTTCAAGAATTATCTTCGACTTGTTTCCTATATCCTTGCTGAAGCTATTCTTATGTTGCTTTGCCTGCACACATTCTTCATACACTTCATTTGGAATATCGATTTCTTGTAATCCTGAAACCATATTTCTTATCTTCAAATATCTGATGTCTTTAAAGTTGAGATGGCCAGGTCTATAGTGCCATATCCATGTTAGGATTTTTTTTCAACTAAGGAGTATTGAACATTATGGGACTTCTTTTCTAGAGCAACACCTTTGTGAGAGACACGCCACATATTCACCAAAAACCTTAAGGTGATAGGTGTATGAGTTCTCCCACTTATAAATGCTCAAGTCTCCACATTTCTAGCCAATGTGGGACTATTACCCATACTACTCAAACTTGCTATACTCAATACTCCCCCTGAAGTGTGAGTCTATCTACAACGATCCCCCTTAAGCAGGAGCTTTTTTCATCCATGTACACTTGTACTGCCGTTGACACTCTTCAACAGAACACCTCATGCCCACCACCTATGAGGAGTACTTTTGATACAAGTGAGTCGGTCTTTCACTTGAACCAAAGGCTCATGATACCATTGTTGGGTTTTTTTTTCAACTATGGGGCATTGAACATTGTGGGACTTCTTTTCTAGAGCAACGCCTTCGTGAGAAACACACCACATATTCATCCAAAACCTTAAGGTGATAGGTGTATGGGTCTTCCCATTTATAAATGCTCAAGTCACCACATTTCTAGCCAATGTGGGACTATTACCCATACTACTCACACTTGCTATACTCAACAATTCATTCATCCCTACTAGCTGCAGTTGCAGGGCACTTATGCTTCATCACATTAAGCTCAATCTTGAAGGTTTTATTATCAGACATTGGAGCTTTCAAGATCAACCTTCCACTTGAGTCGAGAACTCTCATCATCTTGCCTTCAATCGACACCTTGTAGTTATTTTCAACCAACTTCCCTATGCTGAGCAAATTGCTCTTCATGCCTGGTATATATAACACATTGGAAATTACTGACCTTTTGCCATCTTTCCTCATAATTAGATCATCATCGATACCTTCAGCTGCTAGAGTATTGTCATTTGAAAATTTCACCATGTTCTTCATTGAGGGCTTTATGTTGACAAACCAATATTTCCTACCAGTCATGTGTGATGAAAATCATGAGTCCAAGTACCATTGGTCCTGGAATATTTCTTCATCTCTTGTTGTGACCATCAGCAACATTTATTCTTCTTCATGTTTCTCCAACTTTGCATCAGTTTCTTGATTCTTTTGCTTTTTAGGACAATCACTAGAATAGTGACCATACTTATGACAATTGTAACACTGAATGTGACTTTTGTCAGGTTTCGACCACCACCTCTTCCTTTACCTGTTGCAACACCTTTTTGGTTGCTTTGGTATGAGGACTTTCGCTGATTTGACGAACCTCCTTCTTGTTGATTTCGACCAATCGAATTGTTGTAGCCTCCTCTACCTTTGTTGCCATTCCAACTTCCTTTGCCTTTCTTTTCTTTTGTTGATTGCGCCTGCAAATCCATATCACTTTTCAACTTACATGCAGCTCTTTCAGTCATCCTTTGTTCATGAAATTCAAGCGTTCCTTGAAGCTTTTCCTTTGTCAATGTTGATAAGTCTTTTGACTCTTCTATGGCTATTACCACGTGGTCGAACTTTGGAGCCAATAACCTCAAGATCTTTGCAACAATTGATCTTGATGTCAACACTTCTCCACATACCTTGATTTGATTCACCAGTTTTTTAACCCTAGTGAAAAAATCTGTTATGCTTTCATTGTCTTCCATCTGAAGCAATTCATAGGTTCTTTTGTGAGGTTGTAACCTCACCTCTTTCACCTTTTCTGCACGTCCAAACGATTTCTCTTGAATTTCCCATGTTTCTTTCGCTAATTCTACATCACAAACCTTTTCAAAATTAACTGGATCTACGCATTGATGAATTATAAAGAGAGCTTTATAATTTTTCTTCTTCAATTCTTTGTGTGTGACCTTTTCTTGATCCGACGCGTTTTCTACAAATGGTGTTACTTCTTCCTTCACAAGATCCCAAAGATCATGATAACAGAAAGCAACCTTCATCTGCTTGCACCAATTCTCTTAATTATTATTCTTGAGAATCGGAAGATTCGTCGGTGTTACACCCTAATTTTGACCCTGGATCGCTAAATAAATACATATCATAGCATTTCCATCATCTGTGCATCATATCCATTATTCATGTCATCTAACCATTGTGCATACAAAATATGCGCCTTTTGCTTTCATTTTCGTGTTGTCTAAGCTCAGGTCTTGCAAGATCGAATCAAGGTTTAGGCAAGGCTATCAGGACAAGTGTGTGTGCAGTAATGGTTAAAGTTCAGTTGGGTTTGACCTAATCTTTGTGCAGTTGATAATCATGATTTATGTTCATCAGAATACCGTTCATTTTCCAGTTAGGGTCTTTGTGCAGTTGTAGTGCAGTTCACATATCAAGTTATAATGCTCTGATTTCAAGGTGTTCTTACGCAATAGGGTTAAGGTGAAAGCCTTGGTTCATCATGATTCAAGTGGCTAGTTTCAGACTGATTTACTGGTTCAAGGCTACACTTTATTCAAAGTGCAAGTTTGGTTTATGGATGTTCTTATTTCTCAAGGACCAATTCTAGATTTTATTTGGTTCTAATTGGAAATTCAAGTCCAAGAATTGCAAATTTCATTCATCATCGTCATTCAAGATTTAAGAATTTCAAGATGGCCAAAAAGTTGTTTCGAAGATTGTTTACGAATTCAGAGGTGTTCAGAATCAATTTCAAGTGCACTGTTAATATGGAAAGTTCATTCAAGGTTTCAAGCATGTTTATTCAAGTTTAATTAAAAAATCAAAGGGGAATTGATTCAAGCAAATTTGGAGGGTGCAAATAGCATGAAAAGTCCATTATTACAAAAGTTCTACACAAAAATCTTGTTCATAGAATTGAAAAAAAAAAGAAAGGAAAATGCTGCAACAAAAATCCCATGATGCATTACAAAAAAAAGAGCATTACACAAGTCCAATAACATTATGTGGCAAAATTACAACAAAAATTGGCAAAAGAAAAAAGCTGCTACTACTACATTCAAGCCAACACGAGCAGCCCACATGAAAAATCCACAATCCATAAGCTACTTTACAAAACTTAGCCCTCACAAAATTATTTCCAAACCTTATGACCCCACACAACATTCAACTGTAACCTGTCTCACTACACTTCAGCCAAGGCACCACAACAAGCCATCACGCCAGCCATTACACTTTACTAAACATACAATACACACAAGTTGTAATAAAACTTCGAAGCATCCAAAATGACAAAAACCAATACACGATGCAAGCGAATTACAAAGCCAAACACGGCCTTACCTCAGCACGAGTTGAAAACGCAAAAGAGTCCATACGAATCACTCACTCCACAATTCACGTAACCATTTCAAACTCCCTCTACTACATAATCAGCACTGCAACCATAAGAAGGGGGAATCGTAAACCATAAAAACCTTGTAATCATTTGTTATTTTCATCCATTATTATTTTGTTTCTTTTGGATTTTGATTTTTATTTGTGGTTGATGAGATCTTGATTATCATAGAGGAATGATTGCAAGGTTGATTGAACCTTCAATGCTTTAAACTTGTTGATGAATGATCATTATATCATTCTTGACCCTTTGAGGTATTGATAGGTTGCACTTGATTAATCATTTGAAACTTTTGAATAAAGATGAGACCGTTCCTTCTTTTTTTTTTTCGTGTGGCATGGCTTTAAGAGAATGATCAACATATCATTACTCTAGCATGTTTTAACACATATTTTGTTATTGACCGGCCTCCCATAGTATGATCTCTACATAGATTGTGCTACAATTGCTTAACATAGCGCTAAATTGGTCCCGATTCGATAAAATGGTCCTCCGATCAATAACCATTAACAACAAACTTCTAACTTTACTTTTCACTCTTTATTTTTCTTACTATTTACATTCTGTCATTTACTTTTTGTCATTTACCTTATTGCTCCTATTATATCTCATTGTTCATTTATCATTATGTCATCTGCTTCTTCTTTGATTCTTCACCTGATGAAAACACAAAAACATGATAAAAATAATTCAAACCCTAAAAGACACTGATTCTGGACTATGGTTACTATCCCTTGCATGGAGTTTTGGACCTTGTAACTAAACACTATAAAAAGGAGGCTTAGATCTGGATTCTGTATTTTCTTTTTGTTAGCTTAGGACACCATTGCACGTCATTCATAGCTTACTCTTGGGCTTTCTTACAATGAGACTTATTCGATCAATTTATTCTAGTTGGTCGTTTAAAAGACTAGCCTACTTTGCTAGTACACACGTATTTTATCATTTGGGTTGTGTGTTTATTGCACATTTTTATCCCCATTCGAAAAATGTACCCCAACTCACATGAAGTGTAAAATAACTTTATCGCTTTCTTTTACTTTGCTTATGTTTTATCATTGCATCACCTAAACCACTTTCAAAATAATTCTCAATCCAACGTCCAGCCATTTTACACCATTGTAAGTTGATTGCCTCGTGCATCGCCATCAACCTTTACCTAACGCAATTAGGTCCTCCCTTCCAACCATTTTCAAAACCTTAGCACGCTTCGCACGCAAATTCAAACCTCGATCAACATCGAGTGTTTTCTTCAATCAAACTAAATCAATTAATCATAACTTAGACGATATTTTATAAAAGGTAAAAAGGGAGTTGGCCTGGAGCTTTCGATTCCTCTCCTCTATTGTTTGGGTACTAAGAACCTTCCTTACTATTTAAACAATTGTCATCTCTAAAAAACTTCTAATTCGATTCACATTAAACTATTTTCTTAACAAATTGAATCAAACCTATTTTCTCTATCACTTAGATGAAAAAGAGAGAGTCTAGAGTCTTCTATTCTCTCTCCTGAATATTTGGATACGAGGATCCTTCCTTGGCCATTTGAGTACTCGTCATCCGTTCAAAACACTCTAATCATATCAAACCTTTTCATAATTAAGGTTGAAAAAGATAGAGTCACTACTACGGAAAACCCATTTAACAACGGTTGCGAAAGAGGTATAATGACGCGAACGCAGGCGTTGTTATGTAGAGTGTCGTTGTATACATGATACCTACAATCACGGCCCAGAAATTGTTGTAATAAATTGGAAAACGCGCTACCTATAATGACGGTTATTTTAAATAACCGTTATTGTATGTCTTTTAATAAAATAAAAAAAATTGCAGCAAGAACAAGAACAACAGCAAGAACAAGAACACAGCAAGAACAAGAACAACAGCAAGAACAACTAGAAGATCAAGAACAACAACAACAACAACAACAACAACAACAACAACAACAACAATAACAAAAAGAAGAAGAAGAAGAACAACAACAACAACAACAATTATAACAATAATAACAACAAGAACAACATTAATAAAAAAGAGCAACAAGAACAACAATAATAAAAAAGAACAACAAAGAACAACAATAATTAAAAAAGAACACCAACAACTAACATTTCTACCTCGAGTTCTGAAATTTGTTCTGAAATTTGGTTTTGTGGAGAAATAGAGTATCATAAATGAAAGATGATGTTTGGAGGTAGAAGATGTCTAAGTTTTAGGTTTCACGCGGATCACTAATAGTAGTGTCTTGGCCGTTGATAATCACTAAATGGACGGTCAAGATTTGTTTAAGGATAGTGAATAAACTCAATATGCACGCCACCTATAATGTTGGTTATGAGACTTGAAAAATGCTGGTGCTGGGACTTGAACCCATGACAAGACGCTACCTAAAATGACGGTTGCTTTAAATTACCCGTGGTGAAAGGTCTGTAAGTATTTTCAAAAAATAAGTAAAAAACGCTACCTATAATGACGGTTGGTTTAAATACCCGTAATTAAAGGTCTGTTAGCATTTTGAAAAAATAGGAAAGAAGTAACATGATTAAAGTAAATTCAGAAAAATCTAAAAACATGAAATTTAATCTAATTAGGTAAAATAAGAATTTTGAGATTTTTTTTGGAATTTTTTTAGACTATGAAAACAGTAAAAAAATCATTAAAAATAGAAAAAAGATGAATTTGGGGTTTTGAGGGTGAAGTCCCATAACTCTTTTAGAGTACGAGACTAATGACCGCATGATTTTTTTGCTTCAGATGCACGAAACAAATCTCAAAAAGGAGACGATTTTCCCTAAAACCAATTTTTTGAAGAGCAAGACCTAAAACTAAACTATAGGCTTGACAGTTTTGCAAATACCTGTGGTGAAAGGTTGTAGGCATTTTGAAAAAATATGTAAAAAAACCATAAATGTTGGTGCTGGGAATTGAACCCATGACCAGACGCTACCTATAATGACGGTTTTTTAAATACCCGTGGTGAAAGGCCTCACATTTTACCACGGTTGGAATATTAGTCGTCATTAAAAGTCTTTTAATGAGATTAAAAAAAATGCGCGCATCTATTACCACGGTGTATAGGCAAGCCGTTGTAAATCTGGCGTTGTTGTATGCGCGTTTTGTAGTAGTGAGTCTAGAGCCTTTTATTCGCTCTCCTGATTGTTTGGATACAAGGAGCTTTCCTTGGCCATCCAAGTGATCGTCATCTAAACAAAACATCTAACACATTAATTCAACTTCTCGCCACCGTGCGATCAAAACTTTTTCTCAATAGAACGATGTTTAGTCCCTTCTAATGTGCACACAAACTAAATGCTTAAGCCTCCACTGATAGTAGACAAGATAATGTTTAGCCCTTAGAACGCGATCTAAACATTTTTTCGATAAAATGAACCAACAACCCGTAGTCCCACAAACTACGGACGCTTTGATTCTTCATTTCATAATGAAGATACATAGGCACAAGGGCACCAATTCTTGGCGAGCACCCTAATAAAAAATCACTCATTTCCCCTTAGCAATCAAAACCTTTTCTCTTACTCTTTCGCATTATTCGCTTAGAAGAAAACAAATAACATTAGCTAAAATTCGATCACAAATCAGACTAAGAGGTTTCCGTTGAGTACAACGGACGTGAGTGATGCTAATACCTCCCCCTTGCGTAATCGACTCCCAAATCTAGAATTTGGTTGCTATGACCATGTTTTTTCCTTAAAGATTTTATCGATATTTTCCTATTCCTTCATTGGAATGAATAAATTTCAATGGAGACTTTGTTCGAACTATTTTTTCAAGACCATTCGTGAAGGATCGTATTTTTCGAGGTACGACGGCCGGAAAATGCCCGTTTGGATGATTCATTGCCATTGTGATTTTCTTCCCACAAATCACTCAGCAAATGCTCTAGATATCAGATGTTGAAAATCCACCACAACCTATGGAGAATTTCTATCAATCTTGATGAAGAATATCATTATCAATATACAATAACAAAGAAAAGAAAGAAAAATTGTAGAATAAATAAAATTAAAGTTTAACAAAATATAGAAGAAAATTGTGATTTCTGCAGAGTAACTCTCTGCCCACAAACTGTGAAAAATTTATTCACTTTGCAACTGCAAAATTCTGTGAATTCAAGTTGTTACAAGAATAGGGGTTAGTCCCTCTATTTATAGCTTTAGGTTAACTTGCTCCCTAAGGCAAAACCCAAAACACAAAAGTCCAAAATATCCAATTTAGCTAACACTACTAAAATAGGCCTAAGTCGAAATCCTGTCGAGCAATTTACTTCGATATTTTGACACACACACACTAGGCTAATTTTGACACATTCATATTTCTATCGAACACTACCTATTTTGACACAAGGAATTACATTCTCAACAGAAATGTACCATGTATAACTTCGTGTTTATAGTACAGACATTGATTATGTTAATAATTCTCCAATTTTTACAATATTTGCCTTTAGATATCTCCATTTGAGCCAATGAGATCAGATATCCAGTCATTGGATGGCGAATGGTTGGGAAGTCATTTGACTTTTCCATAATAGAAATCCAATTCTCGGTAATTTATAGGTTGTATTATTAAAAAGGAAAGAAATAGGATCCAACGAAAATTGCACCGCCACTAACACTCGGGTTAAAGGGCCCAATGTAAAATGATCTTGAATTTTTTTTTTTAAGCAAAAGGCGAGAGCCCAAAATATTATAAATGAAAAATAGGTAGAAAAATGAGGGGGGCAAAAAACCTGACCTCAAACCTACTTTGATCTAAAGTATGGTAATCCTAACCTGTTTTTGTTATAGTCAGCAAGGATCTCCGGGCGAACCTCATTCCACCAAGTGAACGAGTTAACCGACAGTCCTAAATTAGCTAATAAGTCTACACAATGGTTACCTTCCCTAAATATGTGCGAGGCAAAAAAATTAAAATGTCTAAGTCTAGATAAGCAAAGATCTCACCTAGAATGAATACCCCAAGGAACGACAGAAGGATTAGCAACAGCTGAAACAACCAAAATGGAATCCGACTCCAACCAAAGATTGCGCCATTGATGATCCAAAGCGAGCTCCATGGTTAATATAGCGCCCATAAACTCAGCATGAACCGCATTCACCGACCCCAGAGAACACCCGAAACTGCCGAGGCGCTGACCAGAAGCATTGTGAAAAATACCACCACATGCAGCCTGCATAGGAAACCCGCCAGAAGAGCCATCAACATTGACCTTGATCCAACCTTGTTGGGGCGGCGTCCACAAAACCTCAATCAAAACCAAAGGACGAGGCGGGTGAAGCGAACTTTAAACTTTTTGAACAAGACAAAATCTGTGAATTAGAATTAGCGCTACAACTCGAAAAGTTGCCCGAGAGAGAAGTAGAAGACAAAATTTCAGCACAAACCGAATTCCAATGAACCAACTTGTTATGAAATTTGGCACGATTCCGGGCATTCCAAAGGTAGGCAATGGAATTAAGGACAGCAGCAACGTGCACCACTTGACTCTGAGCGGAGTAATGGCCATCAATAATTTTCACACAATCCGCCAAAGTGTTGATCTTCCCGTGGTTAAGCATGTCACCCAACCAGTTCCAAATTTTCCTTGGAAAATGACAATCGAAGAAAATATGGGTCAGACATTCAGCGTGCTACCAGCAGAGAGAACAAACAGATGGAAGCTGCTGGCCACGACGTTGAAGCATGTCGTCTGTTGGCAACTTCCCGTGGGCCAACCTCCAAAACAAAAGAGACTTGGAAGGAGGAATGGCAGCATGCCAAACATTTCTCCCCCAATCACGACTGACAGACTTATTACACTAGGAATACGCAACCTTAAAAGAAAAAAGGCCGTTCTCCGTGTTTTTCAAAATCAACCTGTCATCCTGCTGGGAATTTACAACAACCTGGCCAACAAGAGAAGATAAAGAAGGACAACAGTCATAAAAAGCTGCAGGTAGAACAATCTGGTCATTCTGTATAAAATCCTTTAAGAAAACATTAGATATCTCTAATACATCTCCGTTGTCCTAAAACAAATCCACCAATGGAATACCGCACCAATTATCGCTCCAAAGCCTGATTCTCTCACCATTCCCAACCAACCACTGAGAATTATTCCTGATAACCTCCTGAAAGTGTTTGCTTCCCGTCCAAATTGACGAGGAAATATGGTACTTAACAGGCCTGCTCCGTTTGAAAACTCTGTCACGCAGCAGTTTCGCCCAATCCTCATGACTACTAAACACACCCCAACATTGCATCAGATCTGAAGCTTCATTAAGACCTCTAAGCGACTTAATACCTAGACCGTCATCCTTGACATCTTTGCAGCAATGCTTCCAAGCGACAATCACCAATTTCCACTTTTGAATATCCGCACTCCAAATAAAGTTCCTGCACCATCTTTCAACCAATTGAATGATGCTAACAGGCCAAGAATACACATCATTGTATAAATCGCCATGCTATGAATTACCGAACGCACAAGCTGCACACGATCAGCAATAGAGAGAAGACTGGCTTTCCAAGCTGAAAGTTTGCATTTGATTTTATCAACAAAAGGGAGAAAATAAGACGCTTTGGGCCTGCCCTTAAAAATAGGGACACCCAAGTAGATGAAGGGAAGCTGGCCCATGGAAAAACCAATTTTCTGCGCCAACAAAGAATTACGCTCATAAGTCATCGAACTGGCATACATGATAGACTTGCTAGGATTACAAACCTGCCCAGAACAATCAGCATAAAGACGGAATAAATCAGCGATAGCTTCGACAGAGGAGAAGCAACCCCGAGAAAAGATAATAATGTCGTCGGCATATAGAATGTGGGAAGGGACTTTTAAGTTTCTGGTAGCATTCATGAGCTTAAATTTGTTATCAAGAACAAGCTTGGAAAGACCCCTGCTCAAAAAATCTTCGGCAATACAGAACAACAGAGGGGAGAGCGGGTCACCCTGCCTAACACCCCGCTGACACTTGAAAAACCCTTGTTGTTGACTGTTGATTGAAACGGAAACATTCGCCGACGAGAGAATAACCTTAATCCACGAACAGAGAGTATCACTGAAGTCAAACTGATGCAGAACTTTAATAATAAAATTCCAGCTTAAAGTATCGAATGCTTTCGCAATGTCAACTTTCATGATGATGTTTCCTCCAAGAGTCTTCCTATGAAGCAAGTTAGCCACTTCAGAGGTAAGACTAATACCGTCTTTTATGTTGCGACCACCTATAAAACCCTTCTGCTCCTTGGAAATAATAAAAGGCAACACCTTAGCAAGCCTATCCGCGAGAATCTTCGTGATGATCTTGAATTTGAAATTTGCTAACACAATGGGTCTGAAATCCTCAATTCTGTCAGCCTCCTTGACCTTAGGAATAAGAACAAGAGTATTAGAGTTATAGCAAGGAGTGATCCATCCTTCTTTGAAAAATTGCAAGATGGAATTTATAACATCCTCCTTAATGATTTCCCAGAAATGTTGATAAAAAATGGGGCCAAACCCGTCCAGACTAGCAGCACTATCCCGACGAAGATTGAAAATGGCGCTGCGAATTTCAAGCTCAGAGGGCAACATGGTAAGCAAGAAGTTGTTTTGATCTGAAACGACCCTGGGGATGACACTTTCGACGAGATTATTATCCTGCAAAACAGAAACATTGTTATATAAAGCCCTGAAATGTTGCACACAATTCTCAGCAATTAGATCCTGGTTGTCATAAGTTATTCCGTCAAACTTCATGGAGTGGATGATCTTCGTAGCATTTCTGATTTTTGTAATTCTGTGAAAGAACTTAGTATTACGATCTCCTTCAGCATGCCATTGAACTCTAGCTTTCTCTTTCCAAAAATCCTCCTCAAAGTTAAGAGCCAAATCCAATTTAGCTTGAGCCTCCCTTTCTTTAACAGCCAGATCATCATTGTACCCTTGCCGCGAAATAACATCCTGAATGTCGCTTAACTCCGTCTATGCCAATTTAACCTGATCGTTAACATTACCGAAAACATTTTTATTCCAAACTTTGAGAATACCTTTAATAATTTGAAGCTTCTTCGACAAAATATACATAGGACAACCCACTACTTTAACTTTCCAAGTCTCTTCCACCACTCTATAACAGTCAGAATGCAAAGTCCAGGCATGTAGGAACTTGAATTGAGATCTATGTCTAGCTTCTTGGCAGTCAAAGGAAAGAAGAAGAGGATAATGGTCAGACCTGTTACGAACAAGAGTAGAACAGGCAGATTTAAAGCAAGTGTCAAGCCATAATTGGTTACAAATCGCACGGTCCAGCCGCTTCTGCGTGTGCCTATCATCACTTCTTCCATTAGACCACGTGAATTTAGCACCAGTAGTAGGCATATGAACTAAAAGATTAAGATCCGTCCAATCCCGAAACTCCTCCATGGGTCCTCTGGCAGGGGAAAAGGAACCGCTATACTCATAAGCTTCGATAATGGCATTAAAATCGCCAATGATACACCAAGGGAGGCTAGCCTGGTTTAAAACACCTTGAAGACCACTCCACAAATTTTTCCTAGCTACATAACACGTGGAAGCATACACTGCCGTAAGACCAAGGGTTTGCTCGTTCGACTTGAACGTGAAAGAGATGTGTTGGTCTCCAATATCCACAATGATAGGATCAATACTTTTGTCACAAAGGCACCACAGATTAGGAGGCAAACCTCCTCTACTGTTAACTGCAAAAAACTTATGGTTGAGTCTATTGAGCCAAGAGGTGGGGAAAGAGTCAGCATTTATCCAAGGCTCGGCTAAGAAGACAAATCGGGGATGGTTAGATTGAATTAACCTTTTTAAAGCCAATTTTGTTGGAGAGTTGGCAATACCTCTCACATTCCAAAATATGCAATTCATGGAGAGTTTTGAGCACTCTCAGGCCTATACCTTGTGGCATAATTACTTCTGGCAGAAGACTTCTTGTTGGATTTATTTCTTGTTCTAGCTTTGGCCAATTGGAAACCATCACCACTTGGTCCTTCGCCCATTCCTCCTCCACTGCCCTGTCTACCTTGCTCCAATTCCACCATATTTGCCCATGAAGAACTCAGGAACTCCACATCATTAACCACCTGCGTAAAATTGGTTTCGGGGACATCCTCCACATCTCTATCATGTGAAGCCTCAATGAAACTAGAGTCCCCACCTAAGAACTCTGCATCTTCAGCACCTATGAAGTTCAGCTAAGGAACTATAACACCAGCAAGTCTTTTATCTAAATCAGAGTTGGATGCTCCATCAACCCGAGACTGAGGCTGCACAACCACAACAGCTTCGCCATCATTGACAACTGCAACTGGCTCAGCAGCATCCACATTTTGGGAAGTATCTTCATCTTGAACATTGACCTTGCGTTTGCTTGTATCCTCTTCATAATCCTTAGCTATAACTCTCTTATAAATCTTCTTTCCAGTTTTTCTTTGATTGCCCATGACCTCCTCTGCCACAGCATTTTCCCCTTTCCTCTTGCAATTGCTAAGATTATGTCCTATGACATTGCAAGTTGTACAGAAATCAGGGAGATTCTCATACTCCAATTCCACAAAGAAAGTATAACCTTTTCTTTCCACTAAGACTTTGTACCTCAGTTCTTTGGACATATCCATGTCAACGAGAACTCTGACGAAATGCCCAAAAGGGCGCTCAAAACAACAACTGTTAGAAGCGGAATCTGTGCACAGAGGCGTCCCCACACTACTCGCGATAGCAAAAGCAATACGTGGCCTCCAATATTCTTGAGCCAAGCCATGAATTCTCACCCAGACCTGAGCAGAAGTTTGCTTTAACAGGAATGGATTGAAATCCCTGCTCCAATTAAAAAGTTTTAAAATACCTGAACCAAGATTCCACGAAGCAATAGACCTCACCCGTCACATATCTTCCAAGCAAGAGAAAGAAAATTCATAGTATCCTTTTCTCAGAGAGGTGATTCCCCACTTTCCAATCGATTTCCAGAGCCCTAGAAGCTTTGATTTGAGACATTGAACTGTAAGAGGAGAAACCTCTTTTGTCCAGATTACTCTGCCGTGTAAGTTATGCTTGCAAGCTTCAATGCCCTTTTGATACTCTTCTTCCGGAATAACAATGGCCAACCGATCTCCTTTGACGCAAGGAGTGGGAAGCTGACTCAGAGGAATGTCACAAACATTGTTCACTGCTTCAACAAACGACTTAGGTTGTTTTGGATTTCCATTCAAAAAGGGAACTTGCTTATCACTTTGAACGTTTGGAATGCCTGGTTTAGAAGAGAAATAACAGTTACCCTGAACAATTTCAGGGAAAAGATCTTCCATGAATGCACCGAAACTAGTGCGCCGTGGTTTAGACTTTGAACAGTTTGATCTTGAATTTGGATTACAGAGTCGTGGAAAATAGGTTTTTCTCAAATGGTGGATATACAAGCCGAAGGAATGGATAAAGCTATAGAAATGGAACCCGATGAGTCAGGACTACAATAGTTATGATCATGATTTGTGAATTATAAGTAGAGGTGTCAAAAAAGCCTTAAATGACAAAGCCCCAATAATTAAGTCCCTTGTTGACCCCATTTTTTTAGGCCCCTTACTAAATAAATATTTTCTTGACCCCTTATTTTTAAGCTCATTCATATTTTTGTCTTTAATGGAGCTTAAGTGAATGGCTCAAAATCTAATTTATTTGAAATAAAATATTTTATATTATAAAACCGATTTTTTTCTAAAACCGATTTTTTCTTAAAACTGTTTTTTTCTTCCTAAAACCGACTTTTTTTCAAAAAAAAATGATTATTTCAGAAAATAAAAAAATAACTGATTTTTTCCGGAAAAAAAAAACTGATTTTTTCCGAAAAAAAATACCAATTTTTTTCGAAAATAAAAAATCCGGTTTTTTCAAAAGAAAAAAAAAACCGATTATTTTCGAAAATTAAGAAAAACGACTTTTCTCAGAAAATAAAAGAAAACGATTTTTTTCGAAGATAAAAAAAACTGATTTTTTCCAAAATTAAAAAAAAAACCGATTTTTTTCCGAAAATACAAAAAAAATGATTTTTTTCGAAAATGAAAAAAAAATCGATTTTTTCCGATAATGAAAAAAACCGATTTTTTCCCAAAATAAAAAAAAAACCCCGATTTTTTCCGAAAATAAAAAAAACCGATTTTTTCCCAAAATAAAAAAAAACCCCGATTTTTTCCGAAAATAAAAAAAACCGATTTTTTCCGAAAATGAAAAAAACCGATTTTTTCCAAAAAAGAAAAAAACCGAAAATAAAAAACCCAATTTTTTACAAAAATTAAAAAACCTGATTTTTTTCCGAAAAAAATAAAAAACTGATTTTTTCCGAAAATTGAAAAAAATGCGATTTTTTACGAAAATAAAAAAAAAACCGTTTTTTTCGAAAATAATAAAAAACTGATTTTTTCCAAAAATAAAAAAATCAGATTTTTTCCAAAAATTAAAAAAAAAACAATTTTTTTCCAAAAAAAAAACTCAATTTTATCCGAAGAAATGAAAAAAAAAAAACTGTTTTTTTTCGAAAATAAAAAAACTCGATTTTTTCCGAAAAAATTTAAAAAAAAAACTGTTTTTTTTAAATAAAAAAACTCGATTTTTTACGAAAAAAAAAAGATCGATTTTTTCCGAAAATGAAAAAAACCGATTTTTTCCGAACATAAAAAAATCGATTTTTTTCGAAGATGAAAAAACCTATTTTTTTCGAAAATAAAAAAAATACCGATTTTTTTCTGAAAATGAAAAAAAACTGATTTTTTTTAATATAAAAAAACCGACTTTTTCCGAAAATGAAAAAAACTGATTTTTTCCGAATACAAAAAAACCATTTTTTTTCAAAAGTGAAAAAAACCAATTTTTTCCGAATATAAAAAAACCGATTTTTTTTTAAAATGAAAAAACCCGATTTTTTCCAAATATAAAAAAAAAACGATTTTTTCCGAAAACGAAAAAAATCGATTTTTTTCAAAAATAAAAAAAATTGATTTTTTTCGAAAATAAAAAAAAAAATTGATTTTTTTCGAAAATAAAAAAAAACGATTTAAAAAATCTATTTTTAAAAAAAAAATCAAGCTTTGAAAAAGTTGAGGCTTTGAGGTCCTACTTGAATTTTAGAGATCCTTAATTTAGAGGGCCTACATATTTTGGGGTTCATTTATTTTTAAAATTTTGGGCCCTTCTAGTTTTGAGGGCCTTGAAATTTAGGCTCCAGCCCCATAAATTGACATTATAAGTAGACATTGTTGAAAGCTAGTTTTCTCTTCTCTTAAATAAAGTGTAGAAGAAATGGAGAGTGAGAGAAGATCTTGTTGTTAATATAATTAAGAAAAACACTTGGCGTAAATAGTGTAGAGTAAGGGAGGGAAATATCTACTAGAAATACTTATAGTAGAGATCTTGATATGAAGGAAAATTAATCTCTTTGAGTAAACCCAAGAGAGATAGGGAAATCATGTGTACGTGGTCATTGGTGCGTCATAGCCTCATAGGCCGAGACAAGGTGTATAACGACTCGTTTTCTGTTTTAAGGTGAATTGATGACAATGTTCACATGCAACCGTTACTAGTTACACAACATCATCGCATGTCTAAAAGATGGTCGGTCATGCAACCTAGCGGGATATTTGCTTACACCTAAAATAGTTAAAATGTCATTCAAAAATGGAAGATAGTATACTTTAGGGTTAGATTATGGTCCCTAAACCATTGCAGAGTTAGACAAGTACATACACATCTGAACTTGAGACAATTGAATCTTTTCAAGTTTATTATGGTCTCCTGCACTTTATACTAAGTCAAAAATGTAGTAGACTAGATGTTTGGGCTTTATGGACACATTCCATAGCAGTAGTGTCTCTAACAAAAGAGAGTAAAGATATGTGACACCCCGTGTTCGATTGTTGTCTTCTCCTCCACCCTATGTTTTGTTGACTCCGTCCAAAGGTGCACAACATTCCCAGCTCGTGTACAATCTTAAAAATGGAGGGAACAATCATGCACTTGGCTTAGATAGACTAATATGACAGTATTTTTTTAGGTCTCATGTTATGTCTAGCAAGATAGTTTCCTCAATAAATATCAAACTCTGAATTTCAAATATCATCCTATCAATCAATTAAAGTCATTTTACACACTTTATTTTATTTTATTTTTATGTATTTTTAAAGTAGTAATTCAATTTGTTAGGTTTGCACCTAACTTTTTTGTGTAGTCGTTGAGATCCACAACAACAACAATATAACTCTATTATATTAAGTGAGATCGACTACATGAATCAACTTCTATTATAATATTATATTTAAAATCATGATTTTAATTATCTAAATTCTTAAAACCCACGAATGAGGAATAAATTACATATATTAAAATCATAACGACTAAGTCTATAATTATTATAATTTTCTTTTAGCATTTTTAATATTTATTGTCCTTAATAGTTTCATAAATACTTTAAAATTAGAATTTCCACTTACAGCAACTCTAATCATATGGTATGTATACTTTTTATAATTTATCTTTAATTTATTAATAACGTATTCATAGAATGGGAAATTTATTTTAAAAGTTATACAAGTTGATGTTATAATTGATTTATTTTTGGGGTCAATAAATTTTGGCTCTCATTCGAAGAACTAAAATAAAAACAATGAGCAATTTTTTCGAAATTTAGGTTTGATAAAATTCAACTTCTCAAAATCGGCCTGTAACATAAGAACTTTCTTTACTTATTGTTAAGTATAACAAGTGTGAGTAGTGTGGATAATAGTCTCACATTGGATAGGAATGTGGTGACTTGAGTATTTATAAGTGGAAGAACTCACACACATATCACCTTAAGATTTTGGGTGAATATGTGGTGTGTCTCTCACAAAGGTGTGGCTCTAGAAAGTAGTCTCACAATGTTCAATGCTCCTTAGTGAAAATCTCCTTTAACAGTTGATGATTCATTACGGTTTTGCTTCCTTGAATCACAACCAGAGCTCTAGATACTAGATGTTGCAATTCAAAATATACGAATTACCTGCGGAGTTTTCTGCGGAAAATTATCCGCATGCATACCTGCGACTTTATCTGCAAATTTATATTGTCAAACATTTTTACTACAAAATTTGAAGTTGCAGCAAATTTCGCAGGAAATCCTGCCTGATTTTAAAATAATAAATCACTTTTGCTGCGATTCATTTCGCAGGAATTTTTAAGCCATAGAAACTTCAGAATTTTCTAGAAATATCGCAGGAATTTGCTGGGAACTTTATTGCGATATTTGCTACAGAGTTTTAGTACTAGTTTTCTTTTTTTTTTATAAAATTGTTTATATTTTTACACTTAATAAATAAATTTATAAAACATAATTGACATATTGATTCCAAAGGGTTGTTTTTGAGATATTTTTTAATTTTATATTAAATCTTATATATTTTTTTTAAAAAAATTTACTATATTAATTTGGTTTTTTAGTTATTTTTTAAATAAAATTTATTTATTTAATACTTTTTCTTGTTGTGAAAATTAAAAAAATTAAACTTTTTTTAAAGGGTGGAGTATGATTAGGTATGTAAGTTCTTAAGGTATATATTTTCAAGACTAAAAATCATGCTCGAATGGATAAGGTTTTGTAATTCATTCAGTTCAAAGAGACTAGCATTTGTCTAATACAAATAGTTGTAATAAGAGTTTCATTCTTTTAAACACTTGTTATTTCGAAAATAAAAAATCTCTTTTAAAAATATATAAAATAATTTTTTTAAATAATTTTTTAAAATATCTATTAAAAAAATACTTAAATAATTAGTATTAATTTTAAACAAGATGGAGAATAATTAATAATTAAAAAAAGGCTTGTTTTCTTTATTTATGTTTTTAGTTAATAAAAAATCAAGAGTTTTGAAACAAATTGATACACATTTTTTTTCTTTTCTTTTCTTTTACAAAGCCAAATAGAGAAGAAACGAGATTGCTTCTCTTTCCCTCAAACCCTAACGACGTCGGCACGATTTCTTCCGTTTTCAACTGTCGTTGCTTGTAACGGTAGTAGATCAACGTTTTGATTCAACTCCACTGACTCTTCTTCAGCCTCCGTTCATTTGAGCCAAGTGTTTTCATTTGAGAACTACCAACGGAGTTACTTCGTCTACTCTATTGCGGTAATATTTTTCGGTTAGATCGTGATTTTAGAGTATACACTGCTAAAGGTTTTGTTTATTTCTAAGGTTTTATTTATGTTTAATCTTACCTTCAATTATAGTTACTCTTATATGGTTAAAGATTTTACAGGTTAAGAATTTGAATTTGAATAAATGTGAACTATGAATCTTTCTGTATAAAGAAGTAGATACTCTTATAAGCAAAACATGAGATCCTTTAACGCACTCTAAATGTTTGATAAAATTCCTCTGTGTGTTTTTAATATTTTTTCTATAATTCTTTTATTGCTCTCTAAATGTTTTTATAAAATGTCTCATGTTGTCATGCATTCGCGATATCATTATGAGGTATTTGCTTGTGAACATATGCTTATGATATACATGTTTGCTGTTTTCATACTTATTTTTTCAAGGAAAAATATTGTATAGTAATGATGTCGAATCTGTTAGGTTGAGTTAGTAAAGGAGCATCCGTTAGTACTGATAGAATCGTTCTAGCCTCAACAGGGGAATTACTTTTCAAGTAAACTGACTAATATTCTTACTTTTAGAACCTGGGTATGCTTATTCACTAGTTGCTGGAAGGGTAGAACGTAGGGCAGTGTTGGCTCATCTTTAACTTCCGGACTCTAGCTTTCTAAAACCTTCCTCACCTATAGCACCTGGCTTAGCTTTAAGCCAATCCCGGTGGACTTCCTTATCCTTATTCTAGAACCTTCACCTATTGAACCCTTCACAACATGGTTAAATAAATAAGTAATGAGCGACCTTACTAGCTCATTAATGAGTGACCCTGCACATTGTGTGAATATGAGCTTGTTTTTATATAACTCATTGTGATGCATTCTCAGCTGGAGGAATTTGTCCTTGTTTTGATAAGAATGCTTATAAAGCATTTTGATGGCGAGAAATTAGCTTGTCTTTATGTTTCTGAGAGGAATATCAACCAAATTTTGCAATGCTTGTACCTACTCAGTTCACTCATAGATTCTCTATTTGACGAAAGGTAGTGAACTACAAAATCCATTTGAGCTTCTCTTGAACAATATGCTCTACTTAATAGTAGTGATTTTTATGATTGAACAACTGATACTTTGACGGGGACTCGATTGGTTAATCACTTACAGTTTGTTGAGAGGTCTTAGAAATATGAACTACCAAATTCTTTATAGTTGAGAAGCTAAGAAGATTATATTGCAGAGTTAGCATCCATAGAAGATAACTACAGAGTTAGAATTTGTGTGTGCTTATTAGCACTACTCGCGGGGAAGATGGCCAAGAACATGGCATAATTTTTGTTCTAAATCTAAAGACACCTATGATTCATATATGTCCAACTGCTTCTAACCAACTATCTCTGTATAAAATAGGGACAATAATCTTGATTTTAGTGTTTACATTCATTAGTATTAATTATAAGCTGGAATGTTATAAGTTGTTTAGTGTTGGAAACAATTGTAGGCTTGAATTTAAATTATGTTAGTTGTTTGATAGATGATGATATAGTTGATTTACATCTCCACTAACAAAGTCTCTATGAAAGATGACAGTGATACCATGTAATGCTCAGGGACAATGATGAAGATGCCACGCGACGCCGTAATGCGGTTTTGTCACAGGTCTCAGGATTGTACAATCAAAGTTTGGGAAACCACACAAGGGAAGCTAATTCGGAACTGAAGGTATAGGCCTCATCCATTCACTATATTATTCCTAGTTATTCCGAGGCTTTCATATCTCAGTAGGTGTGGCAGGTGAGAACCATTATAAGGAATAGCTTTAAAGAGGCACATGACATCTTGATTTCCCCTGTAGCTCCTTCAGCTTCTTATAAAATTGGTAGGCATCTGCATATCTCTCTTGTTGGCATAATTGCAAGTTAGTGCCCACAGTAGTAACTGTTTCATTGTCTTTGACATCTATAATATAAGAAAAGAAGATGTTGTGGAAACATCTTTTTTGCCCTTCTCTCTTTTCTTGCCACCTCATCAAAATGAGGATAAAATTGGTCCAAAATTTACTTTTTCTAACCAAACTACTATGTCTAATTGATTTGGCTATTTTTTTATCTCTGCTTTCACTTTTTCAACTATGCCAACCAGATTTACGGCAATTGGTTGAAAACAAACCTATGCAACTCCACTTTTTCTGCTTTTTCTTTTAACAGTGTCTCGTCACATCACTTTGTACTTAAAAAAATCACGCCAAAAGATACTTTCTGCCTAATTTTTTCTTTCTTTATTTCTCCTGCTCATCTGACCCTTCATCTTTTTTCTCCGTGTTCTTAATAAAAATGTTTAAAACTCAGAGTGTCAAATCTACACTCTTGCTCTTCTCTCATCATCTGACTTTTCCATTTATTTTCTTCTCTCATGGTTCTTCT
The DNA here is from genome assembly GCA_022829125.1 of Lathyrus tuberosus. Classification (NCBI taxonomy): domain Eukaryota; kingdom Viridiplantae; phylum Streptophyta; class Magnoliopsida; order Fabales; family Fabaceae; genus Lathyrus; species Lathyrus tuberosus. The sequence continues at coordinate 2,349,229 of JALAZF010000620.1, read as the reverse complement.
ATGGCGGCTTCAAACATCACACACTAAACCAAATCTATGACAACACTTTTATTTCAAATCCCTAACCGATGTCACAAATGGCAAGTAAATCCACATAACTCCTCAAACAACTTTTATCAACCCGATCCCAATCGGATTCCCTCGGTTCAAAGCGATGTTGAACAAGTGATGGAAGCGATGCACGCGCCTGTTTACTCTGAGAAATTCGATGTACATGGTGATATGAATGTTGTTCCCATGGAGGTTCTTGAATCGATATGTAAGAATAAGGTTTGTCTTAAAGGTGGATTGGTTACTCCTATGGTTTTTTTAAGTGTTGTGTTTTATTTTTTTTTTAACATCAGGAAACCTTCTCTATGGCTATGTATGTTACGAACAGTTATACAAACTTTTGTGATATGTCTTCCTTCATAGAAATTTTATGCTCGAACTTTGAAATAACCTCTGCTTTTATTTTAAATAATCACACTTTTACAGCATGACAGGACCATGTTCATGAATAATGTTGTTTTCTTTGGTTTTCACTTTGACTGATATTTTATGGTTTAGTTATAAAACACTGTATTCATATAAATCATTTCTCCATATTGATTGTTATTAGTGTATTGGATCTATTTCAGTTTAAGATAATATCATGTCAAGACCACCAATTCTAATTGGTGACAAAAATTTAGATCAAAATGTTGGAGCTTCGCCCAGTGATCCGCCAATTTGTTACAACACTGAGGTCTGCAGGATGTCAATGTACTCATTGAATATTTTGGTTTATCTCTTTTTAATCACCTTAACACCTTGCTTGTGTTTACTTTACTTACTGCCAACTTGTGTGATTGATTTCCTCTTGACTTTGATTTTCTTTGACATTTTTTCATTTGTACGACAGTGTCCTGAATTAAATGATTTGGTTCATGTTTTGTTTGTGTCTCTGGATAACAGGGGTGTGGAGAGTGAAATCACTGCGAATTATTGGCATGGATATTGAACAATTGTTCGGTCTTGGTGTTTCCAACAACTAATTTTGATCTGGCGGATTGGAATAGGGCTTATGGTTTGCCAGCAATTTGGGGCTAGCATTATAGCTCAGACAGTTTCAGTGCAGCCACAGTTCATTTCCATCACGAATTATTGGCATAGATATTGATAACAAGTATGCAACATGTATAACTAATTCTTTTAGTAGTTATGTTTAACTAATTCTTTTTCACGTATTGACTATCACTCGGCATTTGACAATCATATATAAACAAAGAAGATTACAGTGGCAGTATGGCATGGCTATATTGTTATCTGGATATGTATTTGTAGTAATTGATTTGTTCCTTTATTGTTTTTCCTTTCTCATAACTGGGATAGAACATAGACCTATAGTTATACAAAACTGTCTTACTATAAACTATTTTATATTTGCTCAATCTTGGTTTTTGTGGTGCCCGGGTGCCACATAAGATTCTTCTTTACCAGTTTTTTTCACTTGTCTTTTGCTATTTTTCATTGCAGCTAAAATTTTTGGAGTCACCGAGTTCATTAATCAAAAAGACCATGAGAAACCAATTCAGTAGTTTATATGTGATCTAATAGATGGAGGAGTTTATTATAGATTTGAGTGCATTGGAAATCTCTCTGATGAGACCTGCTCTGGAATGCTGCCACAAGGTGAATGCTTCTGCAAGCAACTGCAGCTACTGTTTCATTAACTCAAATTCAAAATATACACTGGTAACTAATGGTTACTCATGAAAACATTCTTTGTCAAAAATAAAAAGGGCTGGAAAACATCTGTTATTATGGGTGTTGTAGCATCAGGGCAGGAAACATCAAACCGTCTTATCCAGCTGGTGACAGGTCGTGCATGGAAATGAACAACTTTTGATGGATTTAAGAGTAGGTCACAAGTGCCTTGGCTTGTAGAGAAGTATTTGCAGAAGGAAAATCGGCTTAACTGAGAACCCAGTACAAAAATTAATGTTTTCTATTATTGTTAACTTTCTGTTGATCTCTTCATGCAGATGAGATTGCTAATTATGTAGTATATATTTAATACCATTATTGGAGTTATGATATTAAATGAATAGTCAATGAGTGATTAAAGTTTGAAGGATATTTTTTCAACTCATAAAGATATTAAAAACAAAAAAAAAAATCAAATTAACTATATAATTTAGAAATAAAAATAACCATTTTATAATAAATTCAAAAAAATAATTGATAAATTGAAATAGTCTTTTGTATAAAAAACATGCTAACGAAAAAATAAAAAATACTAATAATTTAAAAAATGTTGATGACTTTAGATTGATTCTAAATTAACAAATAAAAATTAATAGACACTTTTAAATTTGAATTATTTAATTATATAGATAAAAGAAAGTTAACAAAAAATAAAATATCAATTTATTATCTTATTTAAAGATTTATATATTTTACAAAAAATGATTAATGAGCATAATAAATTAATGATTTATAGATTTTTCTCAAATACAGCTTAAAATGTATTTGAAAATGTTTGAATTAATAATGGTGTTTTTTTGAAAGTGTATTAAATATAATTTTATTTTAGATTTTAAATTTACTTTTTCTTATCATTTCCTCTTATGTGGGTGTAAATTGTAATACTATTATACATTTTTCCTTTAAATTTTTAATATTATCAATAGTTTTTTTGTATAATTCATTGACAACAATAAAATAGCTTTAAAATATGGACATTTATAACTTTTCTTTTTTTATCTTGTGGAAAAATATTTTAAAAAGACATGCATAATCACTCTAATTTTTTTATAATGGTATTTTTATAAACATCAAAATAAAATTAAAGGATTTTTTTTATAATCTTTTTGACATCATTACAAATTTTATATATTGGTTATTGCTTTTAAAGGATAACACTAAATTAAACGTAATAGGTAACTTTTGGAATTGGAATGGAACACTAAACAAAATTTTATTAAAATGACTATATGAAAGAATATAAAATAATAAAATTGCATTCATTAGTATTTATAATAATCATTTAGTTATTATTATTAATTTATTATTTATTAGTTATTATTATTAATTTTTTATTTATGTATTAATTATTATAAAAAATATAACAATAATAACATTGAATTTTGGTTCACAAAACATGTCATTTGAGAGGTCAACATCATTATTTATAATTACTTATTGTTTATTAACTACAGAAAAATTATAAGTTTTTCATATATAGATATATTTCATTTTTTAATTTTAAAATTAAAATAGATTACTTATAATTATAAATACTAAAACATATTAAAACATAAATAATGATATTAAAATTTAAATTTATGAAAAATTAAATAAATTATTTCGTATTATTTTAATTTATCATCTCATTTGTAGATTTTTAAATATATTAAATCTTTTATTTATGATCATTATTACAATTTATTTTTAATAAAAATAGAATATTTAATATGATCATTTTAAATGATTGTTAATTTACTACTAAAATAGTAGTTAATTTGAAAAATTAATTTCAGTATAATTATACGAGAAAAATATATGTTTCTAATAAATTAATTTAAAGTATATTTGAATCTAATGGACAAAACTCAAATGAAATAATAACACCATTAATTGAATTTGTAAATAGTGGAATTAGTGGAATGGAATATAATGAAATCTATTGTATCTCATTCAATCAAATCTCACTATTAGAATACCAAACGACTGAAACACTAAATTGGATTTTTATGGTAAATAAAATAATTAAGAGAAAATTTGTGTAGATATTTTTAAATTATTTGTATAGCTAATTAGGAAAATAATATTTATTTAAAAAAATAATAAATTTTATTTTTTCTTAAAATTGAAATTATATGAAACGAGGAAAATCAAGATGTTGATCAAATTATTTACTGATAACGGAAACAACTATACTATTGATTCAGAAATTTTTAATGCCTAATATCAAAACAATAATAATATTTAAATATGAAAAAAAAATACATTGTTAATTCAAATTTTGTTATATATAAAAAAAATACTATTGTTATGAACGGGCAAAACTTTAAATTTGATTCGAATTTTGTTATATACAAAAAAAATACTATTGATTTAAACGAGCACAACTTTAATTTTGGTTCAAATTTTTTTATATAAGATAAAATACTACTGATATAAACGGGGACACCTATAATATTGAATCAAATTTTTTTATATACAAAAAAAATAATATTGTTATAAACATGCACAAGTTTAATTTTGATTAAAAATTTTTGATTTACGAAAAAAATACTATTGTTATAAACGGACACAACTTTATTTTGATTCAAATATTGTTATATACGAAAAAATATACTATTATTTTAAACGGGTACAACTTTAATTTTTATTCAATTTTTTTCTATATAAGATAAAATACTACTGTTATAAAAGAGGACAACTATAAGTTTATTCAAATATTTTTATATGAGAAAAAAATTGTATTGTTATAAACGAGCGCAACTTTAATTTTGATGCAAATATTGTTATATACGAAAAAAAATACTATTATTTTAAACGGGTACAACTTTAATTTTGATTCAATTTTTTTTATATAAGATAAAATACTACTGTTATAAAAGAGGAAACTATAAATTTATTCAAATATTTTTATAAACACATAAAATATTATTGTTATAAATGAGCACAACTTTAATTTTGATGCAAATTTTTTTATATACGAAGAATACACTCTTAATTTAAACGGGCACAACTTTAATTTTGATTCAAAAGTTTTTATATAAGATAAAATACTACTGTTATAAACGGGAACAACTATAATTTTGATTCAAATATTTTTATATACGAAAAAAATACTATTGTTCTAAATGGGGACAACTTGAATTTTGATTAAAAAAATTTTATATACTAAACAAATACAATTGTTTTAAACAGATACAACTTTAATTTTGATTCAAATTATTTTTAGATAAGATAAAATATTATTGTTATAAACAAAGACAACTATAATTTTGATTCAAATATATTTATATACGAAAAAAATATTATTGTTATAAATGGGGATAACTTGAATTTTGATTTAAAAAATTTTATATACGAAAAAAATATTGTTGTTTTAAACGGGCACAACTTTAATTTTGATTCAATTTTTTTTATATAAGATAAAATACTACTGTTATAAACGGGAACAACTATAATTTTAATTTAAATACTTTTATATACGAAAAAAATATTATTGTTATAAACGGGGACAACTTTAATTTTGATTCAAATTTTTTTATATACGAAAAAAAATGTTATTGTTATAAATGGGCACAACTTTAATTTTGATTCAAATTTTTTTATATAAGATAAAATACTACTGTTATAAACGGAGGCAACTTTAATTTTGATTCAAATATTTTTATATACGAAAAAATTACTATTGTTTTAAACGGGCACAACTTTAATTTTGATTCAAATTTTTTATATATGAAAAAAATACTACATATTATAAACGGTCACAACATTTTGTTATACTTACCAATACAAATTTTTAATTTCAATCATATCTATTTTTATAATTTTACTAATTTTCTTTTCAACTTGATTAACAATAACGCGTCCATAACATAAAATCCTCGAACAGACAGACCCGTGCGAACGCACACAGATGAAAAGAAAAATGATCCTTTGGCTATGTATGCTGGGGACATCATGACTGTGAGTATTTCATTCTTCTTATTGGCTAAATTTCTGTCTCATACTTCAAATTGTATGAGAGTTTGGATTTGTGCTATTCAATTTCAACTCCATGGAACTTAAGCTTAATTCATACACGAGTAACTAGCTTGGAGTTTTTGAGTCATTAAACGTGCTGCAGATCTGCTTGTTTATGACTTAGATAATAGATTATAGTCATTATTCATCATAAGATGTGATGAATTAGAAAAAATAGATCCATGATGTTGTGAATCTGTGTATCTCAACTACAGAACAGAGTCAGTTTTATATAAGGTTCAAAGCAATAAATACAACATTAAAGTATGAGATATTTTTCTTTCCTGTTTAAAAGATGTTATATGATAGATATGCCTATACAATAACTCTATACAATAAACATAAAGATCCTAATATATTTTTATTAAGTTGGAAGAAAACTAGTTAATTACCCGGTGGTTTTAGAGTTTGATATTCTTTGTGAATTGTTTCTAATTTCATTTCTAACTACTTTATTTACATGAAGACTTTGAAGTAGGCTCATTATTTTGACCATACTCGTCTTTTGTTTCTCACACTGGATTTCAATTATAATTTCCTTTTTTATCACTTTTGCTTTAATCTTAGGCAGTTCTTTCTTGGAATAATATTTATCCTCATCAATATCATCTTTTTTTGTACAAGCTTGAGATTTCTTGATGAGTATTTCTGAATCTTTATTTTTCATTGTGTTTTGATTTTCCAGCTCTTTTATTTTCTCTTGAAGTTGTTTCACATAATTGATAGCTTCTTCGAGTATGTAGATCTTATTTGTCTATAAATAGAGAAAAAAAAGTTTATATTATTTGAATTATATATATCTTGATTTATTTCACTAATAAATCAGCTACAAAAAATATCACTACTGTACACACACAAAACATGTGAGAAGGATTATATATCAATTGCAAAGTTACACAAAAGTTGACACAATAATTACTATATAATTGTATTGTAATAGTATAATAAGACTATAATAATGAACTGATAAACAAAACATGAGAAAAGTTATTTTCAAAATAGATGTTGCAAATCAATTATCAAGTAATCAAAATAATAATCATCAATCTACCATATAAGATATTTCTATACCACCACTTTTACCCATCTACCCTTTCTGCCACATGTCACTTTTTCAACCACTCTACCAACAACTCTTTTCCTTACATCTTAATTTTTTATGTTATTTTATTCTGAACCCCTCTTCTTTCAAAATATACACTATAATTTTTTAATTTCAAATTCATACCATTTTGATTAACAATTTTCTCTCTCTCCTCATTTTTCCGTCTGTTTTTCCCTCTCTCTGTTTTCTCTTTTTCGGTTTCCAGTGTGAGAGTTAGGTCGAAAATTTGACCTCACCATCAACCGTCTCGTCTTTCTTCTTCGTATTCGTCATCCTTCAGTCTGTAACAACATCATCAGCATCCTATTCTCCCTCTTCTGGTTTAATCGGATCAACCCGAAACAATAATGGTGTCTGGATCAGTTTACGTCTGATTTTAGGGTTTCCTAAATTTTTTGTGATTTCTTCTGATGTACTGTTTATTGTTTCAGGTTTGGTTGTCTTGGGTCACGCTGGCTGATGGAGATTCACGGAAAACTGAATCGGATCGAAATTTCAATGGTGGACAAACGATTCTCTATGCGTGGCTTCGCCGTTGAGACAAAGGGGTAGACAAAGATGGAGGTTGCGTATGTATGATTTTTAGCCCTTTCACTTTGTATATATGAAACTGATAATGTCTAATCCCAAATTATTTCCTTCATTTCGATAACAAAGATATGGTTGTTGAGGTCAGTGATGAGTTATACACAATGTTCAATGAGGTACTGTATGTTTAGTAGATTTATTTTGGTTATTTGTGCCAATTCAAACTGATAAACCCTAATCCCTAATTTTTTTCGTTGATTTCGATGATTTCCTTGAAACTTATAGTAACATGTTCTTCAACCAATGCAACGCGTTCTTCATTCGTGTAGGTTACCTGTAGAAGACGTCGACATCAAAAAATATGATGGAACAAGTAGATGTTATATGTTGGTTGTTTGATACGTACTTTGTCACTCAAACATTGATTCTGATAAGCTGATATTATTGCTGAAACATTACTCATTCAGTTTATGATTATATTTCAAGAAAAACTTACTTTTCAACTCATTCTGTTATTTGATTGTCTCATATTGTCTTCTGAACTACAGACTATATGCCTACAAGTTCCATTTATTATGATGTTTGATCAACAACTGGAATTTTATCTACCATATAACAAAATATTAAATGTGCCTTGAGGTTTGGTTGAACTATTAGCAGATCCACTTTCGCTCTATCGTCAGTGTTCGTTATATTTCTCTCTCGCTGTCGACTTCCTCGCTGTCAACATCTCTATTCTTTATTTAAATCTGGTTTTTGTTAAATGTTGTGTTATTTTACTATTACTTCTTTATCAATTTACTAACATAGCAACACTATCGATACTGTCTCCATTTGTTTTAACTTTGTTCTGATTTTGTTTTTCAGGTTCAGAAGGGTTTGATATCTGCCTTTTTCATCAACAACAACTAAGGATTTGTAGGTCAAATACCAATATATTGTTATATGTGTGGGTTACTGACTTCCCTTATGTCATGGATTTTATGGGTACTGTCATGGATTTTATGGGTAGTATCATGGATTTTATGTCTTTTTTGTCTCTTTGTTGTAGGAGGTGATAGAACAGCTGGTTCGTTGTTTCGAGATGTTTATGATATCAAATTATGTCATTCGCCCCCCTGTTGTGACAGTTCCGTTGGGCACGTGGAATAATTTACCATTTGCATTTGGCTGGGTACGCAATCATATTCTTATGTGCTATTGTGTTCTAATGTCATTTTAGCTGTTATTTCACAACACTATACTAAATGGATTACTGAGGACACAATTACATTTTTGTGTCTTGATTTGGAAGCATCAACTGGGTTCTTACTGTAATTTATAATATCTTTATAAGACTATTTACGAGTGGTTTTACTTATTATGTTTAATGATTTTTTCTATTTTTTATGGGTTCACGGGAGAATGTGGGAAGCTGAGGCAGGAATGACGCCTGAAAGAGGACGCTGATAGAAGATATTCTCTAAAGTTTATTTTTATTTAGGTAGACATTTGCGGGAAATACAGTTGCTTACCAGCAGGTTAACAACGCAAGGGGTCGACATACATCTGGTGGAACAAAGTTTTGAGACATACTTTAACTTTGGTCATGAAGAATTGAATAAAGATGATTTTTCTTATGGATACGAAAGCATATTTCAACAGGGTTCAACCTACAGTGCAAAGGTATGCTGAGTATCAAGCCATAACTTCGTAACTTATCACTGTGTTCGTATTACGTAATACATCCATTGTATATATGTCATGTGTTTCTTCTATTTTTAAGTTTGTTTGACATAAAGGAAGCTTATAGTTTGTGTCTTATTTAATTTTTTGATGTGGTGAATCTAAACAGTTGGCGGGTAGGAAAAATTCCTAAATGCGTCAAGAATTCTCAATACCCGATATAGCGAAAGGTGAAGAAATGGTATCATCCAAAATGATTATCAGGTAGAAAATCAAATCATTTGGTTTACAGTTCAAAAATGTCTGAATAATTCTTATATTGTCTCTCATCATCATAACTTGCAGTTATATTGTCTCTCAAAATTATGCCCTACTGTTTATTCAAATTAATTATAACTAATCTATCCTATGTGTAGGCTGGTAAAGATCACCCATAAATCTAACTTATAAACCTTGATACCATATAAGAAAGAACTATACCACCTATTTTACTCTTTTACCCTTTGGGACACGTGTTGGCTTTTGAACCCATCCACATCGGCTTCTTCCTCTCCTTCCTATTAGTTCAGCCTTTCCTTCCTTCACGTTTACCAATCTGTTTCAGCCACTTTCAAATTGCAACTTCTGTCACTTCCGCACTGTACCTTTTTCATTTCTTCAAGACGCTACCATCATTTCTTCAAGACGCACTGCACCTTCTGTGTCTTCCTTTCAACTTCCTCTCCATTTCATCTTCTTCCAAGCCAGTAGGAAATGGCGTGACCGTCTGAGGCCGTCTTTGACATAACCGATAGCAAGGACCTTTGGAAGCTTGCTGTGAAAATACATCACAAATGGAAAGTGACGACTGCAAACAAAGACCACTTTGAGATGGTTGTCGTCGACAAACATGTGAGTTCCGTCTTTCAGATGCATGTTTAACATGTTGATTCTTTATTTGACTTTGAATGAATGTCTACGAACATTTGTGTTAGCAACTACCACACTGTGTATTTCTTTTGCGTGTTGTGTTGTGTTTGTTTGAGTGTTGTGTTTGGTTTACTATTGAGAAAATGTTTCTTATGCTTAGTTCGAATCACGTTTTGGATGTTTAGTTCATCTGTAATTTTCTTTATTCAATTCGTTTATTTGGTTCTCACGAGAGTTGTGATTTGTTCTACAGGGAGAAATGATGGATACAGTTAAACATATTTGGATGCCGGCTGCACTTAGAATGTCGGAGCCTGAGCTTATTGTTCATGCTGGATTGGATTATGTTGTTTAGTTGAGGATATAGTTTTAAGTAGATGACTAATTAGTTATATATTGTTGTTGTAAATAGTTTGGAAATTAAATGTTATGCTTATGCTTATTATAGTATGTATTAGTTCATTTGTAATTTTGTTTATTCAATTCGTTTATTTGGTTCTCACGAGAGTTGTGATTTGTTCTACAGGGAGAGTCCTGGTATATTATAACCAGATATTAGTTGCTGGTATATTGTAGTCGGGGGTCGCTGCCGTTGTTGGACCAAGTAGGTGGGGGTCGCTGTCGGAACAGTTGTTGTTTGACATTTGATAGTAGTTGTTCTCTGTGCTGCAGGCTGAGTTTTTTTGGTGGCTTTGCTTTCAGCCTCTGCTGTTGTGCTCTAGCTTAGTTTGAAAGTTGTTAGGCTTCTTTAGCGCATGAACGGAGTTCCGTCGGTAATTTTTTTCTTCCTTTTGGAGTTCATTCGTAACTTATCTTTGAATCGTAATGGCTTTTCATCTTAGTTGCATGAATGGTGTTTCTCTGATTTGTTTTCCTTCATATAGTGGGTGATTCAGATTTCTGATAAGCCAGGAGAAGAAGAGACCGAACCTGTATTTAAGGTGAGTTCGCTTCTCTATCATATATATTTGATAGTTTTGTATTTATCGGTTTTGTAACCAGTATAATCCTGATGCAGTATATTGGAAATGTGCATGGAGACGAACCTGTGGGCCGTGAACTTATTATGTTTTTGGCCAATTGGTTATGTGATAACCATTTAAAAGATCCTCTGGCGTGTTTCTCTTCCATTCATTATTTGCAGAAGTATATTCTAATTTCTTTCCTCACATTTGTTGCAATGACAATAATGGTTGCAGAAGTATATTCTAAGTAAAATGAATTATGTTGACTTCTGTTTTCTTGATGTCATATATTGCAGCAATTTCTATTCAATAACGTACTATATCTTAAGTATATTTATTTTGGTTTTTTTGGCCCAGTTGCATCTGATAAACCCAAACCCTAATTTTTTCTTTGAAACTGATAGTAATTTCTTATGGAACCAATGCAGCGCCTTCTTCTTTCGTGTGAGATACCTTTCAAAGACGTCGACATCAACAATTGTGAAACATTACTATTTTAGTTTATCATTTTATTTCAACAAAATCATAGTTTTCAACTCATTCTGTAACATACGAACACTATCGAAATCCTCCCCATTTCTTTTGACTTTGGTCTAATTTTGTTTTTCAGGTTCTTCAACTTTGATGTCTGGGTTGCTAACTTCCTTTGTCATCAACAACAACTAATGATTTATAGGTAAAATACCAAGTTATTGCTATGTCGGAAAATAAATGAATTCGTAATGTTAGTTATTATGTTTAATGATATTTTGTATTTTGCGGAACATACAGTTCCTCACCGGCAGGTTAACAAAGCAAGGCTTCGACATACATTATCTGATATGGATTGGATGGGAAACTGAATAATGCTGCCGCATACTTTTACCCATATACCCATATACCCAAACGTGCAATAAATGGAATCATCCAAAATTATTATCAGGTAGAAAATAAAATCATTTCCTTTACAGTTCAATCTTTAAATCTTCCCAACTTTTCAACTTCTCCAACTTTTCAAGTTTTCATTACTCTTGACCATCACACTACTTATTATTTTGCCTCCCTATATTCCACTATTAAATTTTCAACATCATTAATGCTTTTGCATTACCGAGTGCAGGGAGAAGATTAACAGTCTCATTCCAAACTATATAAACAACCCACTTCTCTCAATAACACAAACTACAAATTAGAAAAGTAGCATTATTTCTATGGCGACAAACAACATCGTCCATGTTGCACAGCCTTCTGACATGCTGACTGCGCCTCCAATACAACCATCAACGGCATTGCAACAGACATCTCAGGTCCAACAACCAGACCAGGTTCGGCTCCTAATTTACCTACTTCGTTTTTCAATATCTACATATATCTCTCCAATTTTCTTTCTTCACCTTTCAACCATTTATTTTATTAATAGACGCAGCAAAAGGTTGATGCCCCTATCCAAATAACACCAGCTGCTGACATCCAACCACTTCCTGAGAATGAACTACCTGTCGATCAAGAGCACCGATTGCCGCACCAACAATCTCCCCATGTAGACCGTCGTCATCAGGTAACCACGGTATGTTTCTGTTTATTCCAGCCTCTTGGTGCCCCTTCTTGAACATTGTCATCATCGTGCGTTATTTTTTCTCTTCATGTCATGGGAATTATATTATGTTCATGTTCTTAACAATAATCTCTTGCTGGTCTTATCCTACAACTACTTAGGGCCAGTGATGTGCGCGAAAGAGGAGACGATTCGGGAGATCAGGAAGAACGGATAGAAGGGTTAACAGATTTGATCCGGATGATGATGATGATGATGAAGAACCGGAATATGACATCTTTGATTCTGATGATGACGATGAGCACGACTACAACTGGGACAACTTTATGACATCGAGGAGTTTTACATTCGATTATTAACTTTGAAAATTTCCGTTGTGATTCTTTGTACTTAGCTATTTCGACAATTCATTATTTATATTATTATATATTTTAATGTTATGATTTTATCATATTTTATCATATTCAGTATTTATATTATTATTTGTTTTCTTATTTCCATAAAATTAATAATTTATTATATCAAATTGAATAATATTATATACAATTCATTTTCTATGTTACGGGTCATTATCACCATAATACTTTTTATTTTAATAATTTTACACTTATTAATTTTATAAACGGTAAATTTTACACTTATATCTAAATTCACACTTACTGACACAATCAATTATAAATAATTTTATAAACGGTCAAAATTTATTAATTTTTTTACCATAATACTTTTTATTTTAATAATTTTACACTTATATCTAAATTCACACTTACAGACACAATCAATTATACATAATTTCATAAACAGTAAATAATTATTCATTTTTTTATAAATATTTTTATAAGTTATAAATATTGTCAACAACTATAAATATTCGTTTTCATATATTTACAAACGGAAAAACCTCTAATATTCATTCGAAAATTATTATAAATTATATCAAAAAAAAATTAATTATTTTCATTTTTATACATTTATATTCGTTTTGTTAACAATATACATTTTTTTATAATATATAAATCATTTTTATTTCTTTTTCTTAATTACTTTTTTTTAATACAACACAAAATTTCTATAAATCATTTCTATTGTTAACAATATATAAATCATTTTCCTTCTTTTTTTAATACAACACAAAATTTCTATTTTTTTAATTTATTTTCTTTTTCCTTCTTTAAATTGGTGACATTTCGGCGGAACGAACCAGAACCCGTGCGGACGCACGGGTTACCCACTAGTTTCTTATAAAGAGATATACAATAAATCTACATTCGGTTCTTAATATAAAATAATATATTTTTTAGATTAATTAAATAATTAATATATTTAATCTATATAATACATTATATGAATTGATTTTTCAATTAATCTAAGTTGGATTAAAAAAAATTATTAAACATAAAGTATATTGTGATATAAAGGGGGATCTATTTTAAAAATTTTATGAGTTTATAATATTTAAAAACCATGGATGAGTTCTGTAATTAATTGAAAAAGTACAATAATATAAAAAAACTAAGCGGGCGTGGTGTCATAAGTCTATTTCTATTAAGCTTTAGATTAATATTTTTAATTTATTCAAAATAATAATGTTATAAAAATTACATATATTAGATTTTTTATCATAACGTGTATTGATTAATTTTTTTATTAATTGATTTACTAAAAAATATAATAAATATTGTAAATCAATTTGGTATTTATTTTTATATACTTAAATATTATAAAATTTAATTAAAATTTCATATTTTATAATTTTGTAAATATTTTTAGGCGGTTACAATTAAAATTTAGTGTATGTTTATTTTCAATTTTGAGAAACACAATTAGTTATTGACATGTAGAATTTGTAGCCATGTTGGGCCTGTTTACCAGGTCAGGTATAGCATGTGAGATTCAATCTTATTTCAACCTTCTAGCCGAAAATATTTCAACAAAAATCTGTGAAGATATTTGGGTTTAAAGACATCTCAAAGCTTCTTCATTGGAATGCTTCAAACTTTAAAGTATCTGTTATGGACTGGACCAATGGCTAGAATTGGCCCAATCCGCCTCTGCTCCAGAGCGGCCCAAATTGCCTAAGTCCAATCCACAGAGGGGCAAAAATGACCTTTCTGCCCCTCCAACCGGGCAAGGAATGCAATGTTCCTCCCCTGCGTTGATGCCGGTTACGCACGGCTTCCTCGCTTCCCAAACAGCAAAGGACAGGTGCCCGGAACTGTGTCATGCCCGACATAACGGCTAGTTTCGAGCACCTTGCCCGGCACAACGACTAGTTTGGGCAGTTACCTATTCTTTGGGGGAAACGGTTATTTCGCCCCGAAAATATGACCGTTGGCCACGCGCTGGGGGCTCTATATAAACCCTCTCGCTTGAGAGGGTCAGGTATCAAATATTCACCTTAAGAATTCATACTTTGTACTTGCCCCTTTTCTCTGACCCTTTCTCACTTGAGCGTCGGAGTGCCTTGCAGGTACACCCCCTCCTCTCCACACGACCAGCATCCCTGACGCACTTGGCAGCCTGATTCTACAGGATCTGATCCAGCCTTCACGATCAGTGGCGCCGTCTGTGGGAACTTTTGTTCTCCCCTTCTTTCTTTAACCGAAGATCAAAACAACTTTCGAACATCATTACGATCATGGCCTCCCAAGATCGCACCCAGGATGCTCTTCATTCCACCGTCCTCCCCGTCAACAAATCTGACGTTGACGGCCAATCATCTCTCCTCCGAGATGCCCGTTTCCTTAGGGACGGAGCCACTGCATCTCCTTGCCCTACCCTTGCTGATCGCAACAACGATCAATCGTCTCTCGACCTCCAGCCCGTTCCTGTTCTGCCCAGCGCCAACCCGGCCGTGGCAGCCCTCCTGGAGGCCCTCAATAAAACCAACACCCTGATCCTGCAGCAAAACGAGAGGATCGGGGCACTGGAAGAGTCTCGCCGTCCAAGATCCCCTCCTACGCGGAGGAACCAGCGACGATCTAGAAGCCCGCAGCCACGGAAAGAAATCGACCGAAGACTGCGCCAAGAACACGATCCTCGCGTAGCCCGAAAGCGCGACCAGATCTCCCCGCGTGACCAGCACGCTGATGACCACAAAAGGACTTGAAGGAATGAGGAGTCTCCGATCAAGTCCAAAGGACGGGCACGCTCACCTTCTCCTCGAAGGAACCACCCACCTTCTCCACGAAAGAATCGCCGACGCGAGCAACCCGTCTGGTCACCATCATACACCATTTCTAGTGACGACGATGAGCCTCGCAGCCCGTTGTCCCAGGAGATCCTGGCCACCCGTCTCCCAAAAGGCTTGGAGAAACCCCCGTCACTTGGCACATACGACGGGACCACCGACCCCGACGAGCACATTGAGAACATCGATGCGCTGCTAGACTACCGCGGCATACGGGGTGCCATCAAATGCAGACTGTTCCCGACCACGCTTCGGAAGAGAGCAATGATATGGTATAAACAACTGCCCGAGGAGTCCATCACCTCGTGGAAACAACTGGGCAGGATGTTCTCGCGGCACTTCACAGCATCTCACCTCCATCCCAAAACTGAGGCCTCCCTCAGAGCCATAATCCAGGGGAAAGACGAACCTCTCCGCGCATATATCGAGAGGTTCAACAAGGAAGTTGTGCAGGTCCCGACGACAGATAAGATGAAGAAGTTCCTGCTCGAACAAGGGGTCCGCCCGGACTCCGAGTTCGCCAAAGCCATTGGCCTCGCGCCACCGAGGAACTTAGACGCCCTGCTCCTCAAAGCCCAATCTCATATTCAGTACGAGGAGAAGATTGCGGCCAGCAACGTCCGAGTGTCTCGTCACCAGGAGAACGCCCGGGCTTCCAGAGGAGAAGAAGCCTCGACGTCTCGTCGAGGTGAACGAAGGCACGAGGACCGTCCCCGCGACTCCCGTGACAGCAAAGGGCCCTCCGGGTGTTTCCATGATTACACGCCCCTGACCATTTCCAGGGAGAAGATTTTGACCGAATGTGCCAATTCGGAGTTCAAACAAGCCGGGGTCCGTTTCCCCAAACAGCTGCTGAACAGACCAAACGTGGACAAGTCAAAGTACTGCCGCTTCCACAAAAGTGACGACCATACTACAGAGGACTGCATCCATCTGAAGGACGCCATTGAAATACTGATCAGGGACGGCCACCTGAAGCAGTTCGCGAAGAAGAAGGACACTCCTCGGCAGGACGCCCAGGAGTCCAAGAAGGTCGAGGAGGAGGTGCCCTCCTCGGAAGACGCCAACATACAGGTCGCTATGTCCATATCGCGACCCGAGGACTTCAACGTCCCTGACGGGTTCATCTCCCCTGCATATTTCGTGGCCCACAGCCCGTGGGAGACCTTTCCCTCCACCATGGTCATCTCTGGCGGGGGTTTCAACAAAGTTACCGTGGGATCCGTGAAACGGAAGTTCGAACACCTAATCAACACCAGCTCGAACAAAGTGACCACGCTTGATCAGGCCCCGAAGGGTTCCATCCCCATCTCCTTCTACAGGGAGGAACTCCTCGGCGGCTCCCCGAACTTAAGCATTTTGTTGCTCGTCAGAGCCCAAATGGCAAACTTCGACGTTCGCCGAATCCTAGTCGACTAGGGTAGCTCGGTCGACATCATGTACTCCCAGCCGTTCTCAACGTTGCAGCTGGACGAATCGCACCTTACCCCCTACGTAGGGTCCGATTTGCAGGGGTTCAACGGGTCTGTGACCAAGCCATGGGGTTACGTCGAGTTGATCGTGACCTTCGGAGTAGCTGAAACGGCCAGATCCATCAAGGTGCAATTTCTGGTAATCGATTGCCCGTCACTTTACCAATGCATTTTCGGAAGGCCAACTCTAGCCGAGTTGGTAGCGGTGCCATTGACCGTCCACCTGAAGATGAAGTATTACACTTCGAAAGGAATGGTTGCCACCCTCCACGGTGATATAGAAGCTGCCCGACGGTGTTTTGAAGCAGCTACAAAGGGGCTCAACGCCATTGCGCCCAAGCCTAAAGCGTCGAGCAAGCCAGCACTGCCAAGCAGCTCCGAGGAGGCCTAGCCTCTGCCCCAGGTCGACTCTATCGACCTCGACAGTCGCTTCCCTGAGGACCAACAGGAGGAACGAGTAGCTTCAGCCGGCCCATCCACGTCATCCAGCAGCAGCTCCCATCCGATGCGCCCAATCCCGGATGGCAACTTCGAGCTAGTCCTGTTCGGCGAAGCCCCCAAACGGGGAGTAAAGTTCGGAGCAGACCTGCCAGACATCGCAAGGAAGCAGCTCAAAGCGTGCCTCCGAGAGAATGCCGACCTGTTCGTGTGGAGCGCCGCGGAAATGCCCGGCTTGGATCCGTCCGTCACATGTCACCAGCTGACCATTGACCCGGCCATCAAGGTCGTAGCACAACATAGGAGGAAGCAGTCTCCGGAGAAAATGGAGGCTGCCGAAAAAGCTGTAAAGGACCTCCTCGAGGCCAAATTTATTTCGGAAGCCAAGTACACCACTTGGCTGTCCAACGTTGTATTGGTTAAAAAATCTAATGGAAAATGGCGCATATGCATTGATTATACCGATCTCAATAAGGCATGCCCGAAGGATGCCTACCCCTTCCCCAATATTGATAAACTTGTTGATAATTCTGCTGGTTTTAAACTTTTATCGTTCATGGACGCCTACTCGGGCTACAATCAAATGCCAATGGAAATGTCCGACAAAAAATATACGGCCTTCATGACCGAATCGTGGAACTATTACTACAACGTAACGCCCTTCAGCCTGAAGAACGCCGGAGCAACGTACCAACGAATGATGAACAAAGTATTTCGGAGAGAAATAGGCGACATGCTTGAAGTATACATGGACGACATGATCGTTAAGTCCCACGAGGAAACCGATCATACTGCCCACTTACGAAAGGTCTTCGAACAGGCCAGGAAATACAAAATGCGTTTTAACCCGGAGAAGTGCACGTTCGGTGTCCGGGCAGGAAAATTCCTTGGCTTCTACTTAACGGAACGAGGAATCAAAGCCAATCCCGACAAATGCCGGGCATTCTCCGAGTTTCCTACGCCGAAGTCCAAAAAATCCATCCAGTCCCTCAACGGGATGCTCGCGTCACTATCTCGTTTCGTGGCCAAGTCCGCCCAGCACGCCCTGCCATTCTTCAAACTCCTCCACAAAGAGGCAACATTTGAATGGACCGAGGAGTGCGATGAGGCCCTTCTCCATCTGAAACGGGCACTCTCAGAGCCGCCGGTCCTCTCTCGACCAGACAACGGCGAAACACTGTACTTATACCTGGTCGTCGCGACCGAAGCAGTGAGTGCCGCTCTCATCCGCGAGACGCCTGACGAACAGAAACCCATTTACTTCACAAGCAAAGCATTGCAAGGACCAGAGTTAAGATACCAGCATATAGAGAAAGTGGCATTGGCCCTCATCAACGCAGACAGAAGATTAAGACACTACTTCCTGGCTCACACGATCGTGGTTCGAATAGACCAGCCCATAAAACAGCTGCTCGGACGACCAGATATGGCCGTCCGAATGCTTAAATGGTCGCTGGAGCTGTCCGAATTTGACATCCAATACGAAGGTAGAAAAGCCCTCAAGGCCCAAGCTCTGGCCGACTTCATCGCGGAGATGACATTCGCAGACTCCCCCGCGAGCGAAGCGCGCAAGTGGACCATCTTCGTCGACGGTACCTCAAGCTCGGCAGGAAGCGGCGCGGGCATCATACTGGAGAGCGACGAAGGAATTATCGTCGAGGTATCACTCACGCTGTCTTTCCCAACCTCCAATAACCAGGCGGAATACGAAGCCTTCCTCGTTGGGCTACGCCTTGCCGAAGACCTGGGCGCACAAGAAGTCGTCATTTGCACGGACTCACAACTCGTGGCCCTCCAGGTCCGGGGTGAATACCAAGCCAAAAACGACAACCTGGCCGAATACTTGGCCCTGGTAAAGAAGGAAATGGCGAAATTCACAACAGTGGAAGTGAAACACGTTCCCCGCGAACATAACGTACGAGCAGACGTGCTGTCCAAATTAGCCAGCACGAAGAAGAAAGGCGGAAACAAATTCGTCATACAGGAAGTGCTTCCCCGACCCAGCATCGAGAAGACCTCCCCGACACTCGACGTGCAGGTGATCGGCGACAGCAACTGCTGGATGACCCCAGTCTACAACTATCTCGCCAAAGACGAACTCTCGTCCGACGTAAAGGAGGCCAGCACGATCAGGCGAAGAGCCTGCTCGTATGTCCTGGTCGAAGGTAAACTATACAGGCGGGGATTCTCCATTCCACTGCTCAAATGTGTTGAGGAGGAGATGGTCGCACACATCCTGCGCGAAATCCACGAGGGAATCAACGCCCAACATCTCGGAGGAAGGTCCCTTGCTCGCAAGGCTCTCCGAGCAGGATACTACTGGCTGACCATGCAAAACGACGCAAAAGAACACGTGAAGAAATGCGACAAATACCAACGGCATGGGGACATGCACCTGGCTCCGCCCAACGAGCTCAAGGCTATGTCCTCCCCGTGGCCATTCGCCTGGTGGGGCCTAGACATCCTAGGATCCTTCGTGGTAGGATCAAGTCAGAACAAGTACCTCATAGTGGGCGTAGATTACTTCAAAAAGTGGATAGAAGCAGAAGCTCTAGCCAAAATAACTGACCTCAACATCCTGCGTTTCTACAAACGAAACATCCTTGCACTTTTCGGTATTCCCCAAGCGATAGTAACGGACAACGGGACGCAATTCACGGACAGGAAGTTTCAGGACTTCGTCGCCCAACTGGGCACGAAGCAACACTTCGCATCCGTCGAACACCCCCAAATAAATGGACAGGCTGAGGCAGCTAACTGAGTCATCCTTCAAGGCCTCAAGCGAAGTCTAGATGAAACAAAGAAGGCATGGGTCGAGGAGCTACACAACATACTCTAGGCGTACCGTACAACTCCCCATTCGACGACCGGGGAAACACCTTTCCGTCTGGCATACGGAACCGAGGCTGTAATTCCACTCGAAGTTCACGTGCCCTCTAGGCGGACAGAGTCGCCCCTAGACGAGGAGATGAACGACGAATCTTTAAGGGAAGAGCTCGACCTCATCGAGGAAATCAGAACTGGGGCAGCTCTCCGCGAAGCCTCACTGAAATAAAAGATCACCATCAGGCACAACGCTAAAGTGATACGACGAGAGTTCGACGTGGGAAGCCTTGTCCTAAGAAGAAACCACAAAGACTCTCGCGAAGGCAAACTAGAAGCCAATTGGGAGGGACCCTATCGCGTCCGGGCAAAAACGGAAAATGGGGCCTACTACCTAGAACATCTCACTGGGGAAGAACTCACTCGACCATGGAACGCTGAGAAGCTAAAACAATACTACAGCTAAATCCTCGGTTCGACTCGTCGCAATGACGAACGTCAGCTACCGACCACTATGTGCGTCTAGGTACAAGTGTCGCATACGACTAAAGCATAGCCCCGCTCAGTAACGAGCCCGGTAAGTGCTCGACAGCGGTCCTCGATCGAGCATCGCCGTCGTCAGAGTACCACGATTGGCAGAACCCCAGCTCGTGATGAGACGTTCACGCCGCGAACTCAGGCCTCAAACGCGACCTGAGCTCCGCTCCCCGCCAGGACATTCCCCGGCAGTTCGACCAGTTCCCCACACTGCCGAACACATCTATTATGAGCAATCTCCCCAAAAAATATTCACAGAAGTCAAATACCCCCTATCACGGGTGGACATACATTCACAGCGAGCATGCATACAACACTTAGCGAAAATAAAAGCAAGTAAAGTCATGCGAACAACAGAGCTAAATATGCGATAATTTAACAAGTGGCCGCTAAGACCATAATTGTACATTGTTACATAAAACGGGGGTCATGCCCCCCAAAAATAAATTACAACGGCACGCAGGTCGGACAAATTACAACAAATTAACAAATTCCTCATTCATCAGCATGCTCGGTTGACTCTGGCTCGGGTCCCTGCTCCTCTGCAGACTGATCCTCGGGGGTAATGGCAAAGAGACCTTCGGGCAAGACAATGCGACCATCATCAACACGCACAAGATAGTGAGTACCCTCGGCAGAGATTTCAAGCCCTGGGTTCACCGCGCGCAGCTGAGCCACAGCGTTCCCGAAGGATTCCTCCGCAACGGCGATGCCATCGTCTTCGGCCAGAAGTATACGAGTGACCAGCTCAGATCTAGTCTTCAAATTCCTCACATCGTCCGACTCGTCAGCACCCAGGGAATTGGCCGCCCTCAGCTCCTCGGCAGCTTTCTTCTCCGCCGACAACCTAGAGTTCTCCTCTTTCAGCCTAGCCACTTCCTCTTCCGCCTTCTTCCGAGCCTCGCCGGCACCCTTGACTTCTTCCTTGAGGGATGCCACAGAAGCACGGGCAGCGTTGAGTTCGGATTCAGTCGCAGAGTCCCCTTCGACATACACAGCCGCCATCTCTAGCATCCTGACCAAGGCAGAAGCATCTTGGGCCACCAGCGCTCTCTTGCACGGGCGATCCATGCCTTCCAAGCGAAGAGATTCCGCCCAGGGAACCACTAAAGAGTTGCCTTCGAAGAACCTCCTATCGAGGATGCATGGAGGAAGCTCAAACTTCCCTTTCTCCGCTACCCGAGTAAGGTCCACGACATCAGTAATCCTTCGTCGCTTTGGTCGCCCGGCCAAAGGCAGAGGAGATCCCCGGGGAGCAGGAGTCGGAGAAGTAGAGGTCCCCGCAGCAGCTTGAACGGGAGGGGGAGCGCGGGCACCAGTGAACCGAGATTTCGGAGGAGCCGTCCCAGCTTTGTTCCTCGCCAGAGCATTCCTCACTACCTGATCATGAGCCTGAGGCATCTCACCTGCACAAACAAAACACGAGCATGTTAGATACGAAGAAAAGAAATAACATGAACAAAATCTAAATGACTAAGACTACCAAGCAGCGTCTCAGCGTCCGCGGGAGTCTTGCACTCCAGCAGTGCCTTAACGTTGATGAACCGGCCCTCGACCCTCTGACTCCAATCTTCCTCGAAGATCGGGCTACCCTTGCTAGTCCAACACTCAGCGAGATTGAAGGAGTTGACCCACTTCACCAACGCCTCGTAAGCCACGGTGTCCTGCCCGTGCAGGTCGCCCGGTCGAAAAACATAATCGCTGGGCTTCTTGGCGAAATGGTCGGGTGACCAATGAATGGGGAACCTGTAAAGCCTCTGCCCGATGTACTTCCCCTCCTCGTTAAGCAGCTCGTTTCCGTCGTCATCAACCTCTATCTCCCAGACATATGTTCTGTCCTGGGCGACCTCAGACACGGGTTCAACAACGAAGTACCGCTGCTTAAATGTCCGGACTGACTCCGAAAACGGTTTAAACAGCTTGTGAGGCTGCTTCAGAGAATCCCAACCATACTTCTTCCCCATCAACTGCCTTTGTAGGTGGAAAACAGCGAAGAATAGGAGGGAGAGTGGCCCCCAAAGAAAGATGCTCGCACACCAATTCGAAAGCTCGGATGAAGGCCAGCGAATTAGGGTGCAGTTGTGTGGGGGCTAATTTCAGATGCTCGAACACCGACCGCTGAAAATCAGTAAAAGGTAGCCTCAGTCCCAGCTCTTTGAAGGCATACTCGTACATTGTAAAACGGTCCCCGAAGTCCGTGCAGACCCGCTCGTTCACAGTAGGGAAATGTACCTTCCACTCCTCTTCCGGTCCTACCTCCGTAAAGACGTCTGCCAAAGACTTTGCGAATGTAGAAATATGCTCGGAAGGTTCGGCCACCTCCCACTCCTCCGCGGAGAACCCTTCGACATCATCCTCGTCCATATCATCCCGAACCTCTTCTTCCTCCCCGACATTGCTGGAGGAACTTGAGGTCGCCGAGCTCGAAGCCGTCGAGCTACTATTTTCCTCGGAGCCAGTTTCCTCATCAAACGTGTCTAGAATAACTTCTCTGTCTGGCCCCGTCGCCATTGCGATCACCTGAAAAGCAGAGAAGACAGTGAATTCGACAGCAAATCAAATCCACCCTTCCACTGCTAAGTCAAGTGAAAGGGCGCGCAAAGGGCTGAGGACAACGTCCCCGGCCTAAGCCCTAACATCGAAGAAAAGCTAAAGCATCCCCGTGAGGAGACGCTCGAAACATATCATCCTCCTGCGAGGAGCCTCCCCGCACTCATGCCCAGATTCCGTTTGAAGCTTCACCGGAACCTGGAAACGTTCTACCGGAAAACTCATCGCTCTATCAGAGGATGAACAAGCACAGTGGTCACGCATGCACAACTACCGCAACCACGCCGCGGACCACCCCCCTCGCTGGACATACTATATACTCCGGCGAAGTGCTGGGGGCAGCAAAATGGCGCAACCACCGTCCACCACCAACACTCGCCAGAAATCCACCTATTTTGTCATCTAAAGCTAACCCTAACCGCATACAATCTACCACTAACAACAAAAGGGAGTAAAACAAGCTACAGATCATAAAACTTACTTGATTTTAGAAGAAGGTAGAAGCTGCTCGAAGCTGGTGACGATGGTCGAAAAGCCTGAAGACGGTGACGGGCAAGAACTGAAAGAGACGAAGAGGAATAAGGAAGGAAAAAGTTTCAAATGAAACGGCTTCCCCCCTTTTTATACAAAGGGGCACGTGCAACCACGCGCCCGTAGGCCATTATGACTATCCGCTAGACATCATTGCCTATTAACTGCTACACGGAGCTCTAGGCACACGTGGCGCCCCAACGTTTCAAATTCTGTCTAACCATTAGTCTCCCCGTACACCGGGAAACATGGTCACGACCACGAATCTCACGAACACCTGGGGTCACGAGCACTTTAAGACAACCTTCCTCGTCTACAGAAGACTCTATGCTAGCTCCCCGGAGCCACGAGCAGTCCTTAAGTCATCACTCCCATGCTCGGGAGCAACGACTTGGGGGGCTCCTGTTCTGGACTGGACCAATGGCTAGAATTGGCCCAATCCGCCTCTGCTCCAGAGCAGCCCAAATTGCCTAAGTCCAATCCACAGAGGGGCAAAAATGACCTTTCTGCCCCTCCAACCGGGCAAGAAATGCAACGTTCCTCCCCAGCATTGATGCCCGTTACGCACGGCTTCCTCGCTGCCCGAACAGCAAAGGACAGGTGCCTGGAACTGTGTCATGCCCGACATAACGGCTAGTTTCGAGCACCCTGCCCGGCACAACGGCTAGTTTGGGCAGTTACCTATTCTTTGGGGGAAATGGTTATTTCGCCCCGAAAATAGGACCTTTGACCACGCGCTGGGGGCTCTATATAAACCCTCTCGCTTAAGAGGTTCAGGTATCAAATATTCACCCTAAGAATTCATACTTTGTACTTGCCCCTTTTCTCTGACCCTTTCTCACTTGAGCGTCAGAGTGCCTTGCAGGTACACCTCCCTCCTCTCCACACGACCAGCATCCCTGACGCACTTGGCGGCCTGATTCTACAGGATCTGATCCAGCCTTCACGATCAGTATCCTTCATGCACCAATGTCATTCTTTGATACCACTTCTTCTGGCAGAATTTTGAGTCGTGTGAGTACTCATTCAACATCCCTTTTAATGTTTGTTTTATGCTTTAGTAGTTTTTTATTAAAATGATAATAATTATATTATTATAAAAATAATTTATTAATTGACATAAGTATATTGTTGAATCACTGTTGGACCAATTTATAAAGCCATAATAATAATTATAATAAGTACAAAAAATTAGATGAAAAATGGTACAAGTAAGAATAGATCTAGGCCCCCTATCAACATTTGCTAGTTTCGACATCCACTGAGGCAATGATATCTTCAAATTTATACTTTCTTTTACGATAATATATTGTTGAATCTATATTTGGAGGCCTTTTTTATAGCCTTTTCATAGCCCAACAATGTGAGGCCCAAGGCCATAACCTCACTTGCCTTGGCCTTGGGCCAGGTCTGATAACAATTCCAATGTTTGTAAACTTTGTAATGATAACATACTTATCATTAATCAGTATCATCATTGTCACATGACAAAATAAGTACAACTAGTTAGGTTATTTAATTTTCATCATATTGCACAAATTGACACATAAGAGTACTAGTCCTGTAATTTTCATCATATTGCAGAATGTGGATTGGACGTTCCTTTCAATGTCAAAGAAAAGAAAGGATTTGAATCCTAGTGGTCAACTCATATGCAAAGCATGTGCCAGGTTCTTTCGTATACCTCAATAGTTTATTGTTAAAAGTTTGAATTTGAGTAATTTTATATGATTTTATGTTACTCTAAGTAACTATAGCTTCTATTATTAACAGGCTATAGTATTTGTGTGCAATCATTCTTTCTGTTATTTTTGTCTAATTTCTTTTGAACATGACAAACATGAAAATATGAATATGACGTTTAATCTCTTTCTATTTCTATGCTTACATTGTCATGCAATATTAAAAGTAATACTTGATTAAGAAGTACTAATTAATTAATAGATTAAGTTTGATGAATGTTGTTATTTTTCATAATGTCGCATATGTTGGTTCTAATGTTGTGTATATATCCTAATGTCACATATAAAAGAGTATGGTTTCAAAGTTTATACATTGAATTATCATTTTTTTTATAACAAGAAAACATGTTTACTGTGGTTTTGTGATATGCCATGATATCTATGTATGTGATTCTTATACATAACCATTTAATAAACAAAACAACTACTAGTGTTGGTTCGCCATTTTATCATAAAGGGATTCACATTATTCGGTGTTTCAATTCAGCTCTTCGATCTGGAACTTTGATTCTATACTTTGGCCTGCTCAATTTGGTACTGTTGCAGGTAATGCTATCTCAAAGTTATGTAGTACACTTGCACAGACCACCCCTGTTATAGAATTTTGTGATTTTTTTTGTTTTATTTTGGTATAATATCTATTTATATATTTGGTTCATTGCTTTTAGAATGGAGTTTACTTGATTTGTTGGAGGATTTTTGTTTCAAATGGTTTTAATTTGCTTTAGGGAATTAGTGTCCTTAGATTTTTTCTCTCTGCTTTGTCTCTTAATTAATATTAAAGCTTTACTTTGCCATGTGATGCTTTCTTGTGAATTCTGGTAACATGATATTACTTTATATGTGCATATACCTTTGAGCTCTTTGCACTTAACATGTCTTTAGTTTTGCATTCTGATTTGTGGTGGTTGTTTATTTCTGTTGGTTAAGTTTCACTGTGTGTTTCACATTCTTATAATACTTTAAATTAAAGTAGAATTTTGAGATATGACTGTCTTTTTTCTTAACATAAACTTGCCACATCCGATCTTAACTCGTACAGAAGTATGCGTCTGAAATATTGAGTTTATTGACTACTAAATTGGTTGTGATTGTTCATGTCCATATATAACTTTGTTGCTCTGTCATACATGTGATATCTGATATGCATGTTAAGTAAATGTTTTTAAAATGAAATATTGGCGATAAGTTATTAAGCCAATTTCGGAAGTTAGTTATTAATTCGATAAGTAATTACAGATATTGTATGGGAAAAAGTCTGTTCTTTTATTTCTGTTTTAGGAAAGTTGATTTTCCATATTAAACAAATATTTATTGTTATTAATTACAGGAATTGTCAGCTTCTGTAGTTGACAATAATGATGCAGTCACTAGTCACATAATTTCAACTACCATTGGAGGCAAAAATGGTGACCCTAATCGGGTGTGGGCGTGTTTTCACCTTCATCAATCTTAAATTCCAACTTCTATATCTGTACTTAATGTAAAAATTTACTTCCTTTATGGGACGGAGAAGAACTAAGTTTTTGGATTAGGTATTATTGGTGAAAATTATCTATTTCTTTTCTAAAGGATCCATCTAGATATATAATACTAGTAGTCATCTAGAAGCTGGGTTATTTTCTCTGTCCTATCAAATCTAATAGGATGAATTTAAACGGAAAAAGTTGGAGATTTCTTCTCCAAATTCAATTGTTCCAGGAGAGGATGAAGCTGATAGTCAACCTACCGTTGAAATACCACCTGATTTGGATATATGGATGTGAAGTCATTTGGATATGTTGCATCTTCTTCTCATCCACCTTAAGCCAATAATGAAACTGATAATCCAAGTGAAGATGATGTTGATGAATCAGATGACGACACTAGTGAACACATTAGTAGTGAATATTGATTTGGATTGCTTTTTCTTGTTAACTAGTTTGAAATTTGCATTGTTTTTTCTAATTAATTTGGTTGGACAAGTGATTATTAGTAACTTGATTGTGTCATTTTTAGTAATGTAACTCTAGTACTTGTTATTGACTTTATAGTAATGTTTGCTTGCTTTACAAATTTGAATGTGATTAGTGTTGCAATGGCTTATTCAAATTAGATTTTTAATTTTATATTATTGTTACATTGATATTTAACATTTATTATAATATTTTAAATATGAATTAAACACAATCAATAATAAAAATTAAAAACCTGAGAGACAAATTTGTTGGGAAATTACCTGCAGATTTTCAATTTGCTGCGACTTTTTCTGCGAAAATTTCAATTAGCTGCGGTATTATCTGCGAGTTTAGCTGTTTTACTTGCGATTCTTTCCTGCGACATTTTTCTGCGACTTTACCTGCCAAATTAATTACCCACGAAGGTTTTAGCTGGGAACCGAAAATAGCAGGAATAATCACAGGTAACATATTTCCTGCAGAAATTTTGTCAAAATCCACAGGTAAATAGAGTATTTCTAGTAGTGAAGATTGTTATGAATCGCGCAATGACAATGAAAAGAAAAGGTTTAGAAAGAAAGAAAGATAATAACATTGGAGAAGAAGAAGAATATTCTGCAGAGTTTCTCTCTGCCCACAAATTGTGGAAAACTTCTTTTTTCACTATCAACTGCAAATTCTGTGAATACAATGTTATGAGTTGTTTACAAAATAAGGGTTACTTCCTATTTATAGATTTAGGTTAACTTGCACCCTAAGCCAAAGCTCAAAACTATAAAAGCCCAAAATAGTTAACATTACTAAAATAGGCCTAAGTCGAAATCATGTGTGAAGCAACCTGCTTCGACACTTCGACACACTAATACAACTTGACACATACACATTAGGCTAATTCGACTAATCCTTGTTTTTGTCGAGCTACACTACTTCGATACAAGGAATTACAATCTCAACACACCACCTAATTCATTATGTCTAAGCTATCTATATTCATCATAGACCTTAGCTTCTTGAACACTTCGACTTGCACTCTTTTTGTCATGATGTCTGCAATCTGATTCTCAGTTCTGTAGTGTCCCAAATTCATCTTCCCTTCTGCTACCTGTTCTCGAAGATAGTGGAACCTCATTTCACTATGCTTGCTTCTACCATATGCTATCAAATTCTTCACCAGATTGATAGTTGACATGTTGTCGATCTTCATGGTAATGGCTCCATGACTCTTCACTGTAATCTCTTCGACCAGGTTCACCATCCATGTTGCTTAACATGCACAAACAGAAGCAGTCATGTATTCTGCTTCGCATGACGACAATGCCACTACTGGCTCTTTTCTCGAACTCCAAACAACTGGTGCACAACCTAGCATAAACACATAACCACTATGGATTTTCTATGCTCAGCATCACTACACCAACTTGAGTCAGTGTATCCCACTAACTTGCATTCTTTTTCTTTATCAGCTACAGGAAATAAAATGTCATAGTTGAGAGTTCCTTTCAGATACCTCAGTATCCTCTTCGTCACTGCTAGGTGTGATACCTTTGGCTTCTGCATGAATCTACTTATCATACCCACACTGTATGCTAAGTTAGGCCTTGTGTGACAAAGGTATCGAAGTGACCCAATAAGTCTTCTATATTGGGTTGGGTCGACATCATCTGAATCTGAATCTTTCAAGAGTTGCAATTTAGTCTCAGCTAGAGCCGAATTTGGGTTGCAATCTTGCATCTCAAATCTCTTGAGTATTTCGCCTGCATATCTTCTTTGGTGCATCATCAAACCTCTACCACTTTTGTAGAATTCGATGCCAAGGAAATATGAGAGATTACCCAAGTCTGACATTTCAAACTCCCCACTTAGGTCATGTTTGAAATCTTCGATCTCCTTCTTTCAACTTCCTGTTATCAATAAGTCATCGACATAGAGACATAGTATAAGCAATTCACTTTTACTTCTCTTTACATATACTCCATGCTCAGTTGTGGACTGCACAAATTCCTTCTCCCTTAGAAAGTTGTCGATCTTCTTATTTCAAGCTCTTGGAGCTTGTTTAAGTCCATACATGGCTTTGTGCAGCCTGTACACCTCTCTTTCTTCGCCTTGTTTCACAAACCCAGCTGGTTGTACAACATAAACTTCTTCGTCTAAGGGTTTCTTCGCCTTTTGCTACAAGTCTCGCCTTGTGTCGAGTTACTTCTCCTTTAGGATTCACCTTCACCTTGTAAACCCATTTCACATCAGTTGCCTTCTTGCCTTGAGGAAATTCGACAAGTGACAAAGTATTGTTGACTTCGATGGACTCTAGTTCCTCATTTATTGCTTTCATCCAATTTGAATCTTTCAATGCCCCAGCTGCATTGACTGGTTCGACATCTACCTAGAAAGCATAGTGTACCAGCTCACCTTCTTCACAGACCATATCATTTGATGTAATCACACATTCTTGCAACCTTGTAGGTATGTGTCTTGTTCTTTGAGGTCTGCTTAGGCCTGCTTCACCTCTGACCTCTTCTTTTCGAACTTTTTTTTCAACTTCACTAGTTGGTTCTTCACATAAGATTCTCACTAAATCCTTCTTAACATTCTCAGTCCAATCGCATTCCTTAAGCTCATATATGATCACGTCCTTGCTGATCACTACTTGCTTGTTCTCTGGGTCGAACAACTTGTATCCTCCAATCGAAAGATATCATATTAGGATCATTTCACTCGACTTATCATCAAGCTTTCTTCTCAACTGATCTGGCACATGTCTATGTGCTATAGATCCAAACACCTTCAAATAACTTAGGCTAGGCTTGACACCAAACAAACATTCTTTTGACATGATTCCTTCTAGCTTCTTCATCGGACATCTATTCAAGATGTATGTTGTTGTCGACATAGCTTCTCCCCATAATTCTTTGGGTAGATGCTTGCCCTTCAACATACTTCTCACCATATTCATAATGGTTCTATTCTTCCTTTCTGCAGTTCCATTCTGCTGTGGAGTATAGGGTGGCACCACCTCATGCATAATCCCTTCTTTCTCACATAATGTATCAAAATCTTTCAACATATATTATCCGTCATCATCAGTCCTCTGAATCTTTAGCTTTCGACCACTTTATCTTTCGACTATAGATTTAACTTGCCTTCAACTTGCTTCCTGCATCCTTGCTGAAGTTATTCTTGTGATGTTTCGCCTGAACACATTCTTCACACACTTCGCTTGGAATGTCAATTTCTGGTAATCCTGAAACCATCTTTCTTCTCTTCAAATCTCTGATGTCTTTGAAGTTGAGATGGCCAAGTCGATAATGCCATAACCTTTCATCTCTACTGGCTGCAGTTGCAAGGCACTTATGCTCCATCACATTAAGTTCAATCTTGAAGGTTTTATTCTGAGACAATGGAGCCTTCAAGATTAACCTACCACCTGAGTCGAGAACTTTCATTATCTTCTCTTCGATCGACACCTTGTAGTTCTTTTCGACCAGCTTCCCTACACTGAGAAATTACTCTTCATGCTTGGTATGTACAACACATTGGAAATTATTGACATCTTTCCATCTTTCCTCATAATCAGAACATCATCAATACCTTCAGCTGCTAGAGTATTATCATTTGCAAATTTCACAATGTTTTTCATTGAGGGCTTTATGTTGACAAACCAATCTTTCCTTTCATTCAAGTGTGATGAGCATCCTGAGTCCAAGTACCACTGGTCCTGGAATCTTTCTTCATCTCTAGTTGTGACCATCAGCAACGTCTCTTCTTCTTCTTCATGTTTCGCCAGCTTTGAATTAGTTTCTTGATTCTTCTTCTTTTATGGACAACCACTAAAATAATGACCATACTTCTGATAATTGAAACACTGGAGGTAAATTTTGTTAGGCTTTCGACCACCACCTCTTCCTCTACCTGCAGCACCACCTCTTTGATTGCCTTGGTTCCAAAGTTTTCTCTGATTCGACCAATTTCCTTCTTGCTGATTTCGACTAGTCGAATTGTTGTAGCCTATTTTACCTTTATTGCCATTCAAACGTACATTTTTCGACGAACCTTCTAATTCTCGAGAAAGATAATTATGAGAATTAGTGCAAGGAGATTAAGGTGGTTTTCTGTTATCAAGATCTTTGGGATCTTATGAAGGAAGGAGTAACACCGCTTGTAGAAAACATGAGGGATCAAGAAAAGGCTTCACACAAAGAATTGAAAAGGAAAGATTATAAAGCTCTTTTTATAATCCATCAATGTGTTGTTCCAGATAATTTTGAAAAGGTTAGTGATGTAGAATCAGCAAAAAAAGTCTGGAAGATTCTTGAAAAATCGTTTGGAGGTGCAGAAAAGTTGAAGGAGGTGAGGTTACAAACTCACAAAAGGACTTATAAAATTGCTTCAGATGGAAGACAATGAAAGCATAACAGATTTCTTCACTAGGGTTACTAAACTGGTGAATCAAATCAAGGTATGTGGAGAAGTGTTGACATCAAGATCAGTTGTTGCAAAGATCTTAAGGTCATTGGCTCAAACGTTCGACCACGTGGTAGTAGCCATAGAAGAGTCGAAAGCCTTGTCAGCATTGACAAACGAATAGCTTCAAGGAGCGCTTGAGTCTCATGAACAAATGATGGCTGAAAGAGCTGTAGGAAAGTCGAAAAGTGATATGGCTTTGAAGGCGCAGTCAGAAAGAGAAACGAAAGTCCCACAATTTTCAATGCTCCTAGTTGAAAAAACTTCCCCAATAGTGGTATCATGAGCCTTTGGTTAGAGTGAAGGACCGACTCACTTGTATCGAAAGTACTCCCCATAGGTGGTGTTTAGGAGGTGTCCCGTTAAAGAGTGTCAACGGCGGTACAGGGGTGGTGAGTAAGAAACAAACAACAGAAAGTGCAGTTGCACAGTTGAAGCTTCCGCTTAAGGGGACATTGTGGAAATATTGTGGATAGACTCACACTTGAGGGGGAGTGTTAAGTATAACAAGTGTGAGTAGTGTGGATAATAGTCTCACATTGGATAGGAATGTGGTGACTTGAGCATTTATAAGTCGGAGAACCCACACACTTATCATCTTAAGGTTTTGGATGAGTATGTGGTGTGTCTCTCACAAAAGTGTTGTTCTAGAAAGATAGTCTCACAATGTTCAATGCTCCCTAGTGAAAATCTCCTCTAACACTTATAATATATATTTCAGTTATATAACATTCGATGTAGAAATTTTAACACACCATATCACGTCAATCAGTATTAAAAACTTGATGTGTAATTATAAAGGGATTGCTTATTACACTTTATATTATGTTTATTCCAAACCTAATAAATTTTTTAAGTTACTCATTTCGCCTTTGACCGAATAATACAATTCAAATACACCCTAAATATAACAAGCACAAAATGTATATCAAAACTAATCAATCAAATGAGTGGACTATAATAGTGTTTTTGGAACACACTATCTAGTATTATTCAAACACACCCTTAATCCAATATTGCGCTGTTTGTTTATTTGAAATGACATTCTTGAAGAGAAAAAAAATTATCTGAATAATAACATTTTGTGAGCAAATTTCATATTAAGGATGTTAATATCTGAAGAGTTACATTTAATGCATGACAATTTCATTAACCTTCTTAATCAAGATCATATAACATATTTCATTAAATTCTGTAATAAAAACTTCCTTTCTTATTCAGTAATTATGTTTGGTTACACAATTCAACTTTATTTGTTCACCATATACGTCATAACCAACTTAAATTACATGTAATGTAGCTCTCTATCTCTTTCATTTAATAACAATATGATATTTTTTAATTCATTATAAAAGTCGTCTAGATATTATCATATAGAACCTTATAAAATGCCTCTTATAGTAACTTCGGACATTAGGGATTGTTGTTTTCTTTATTTTCAATGATTATTTATATGATGCACGTTGTCAACAAATCTAATACATCGGAGTATAGTGGAGACAAAAAATTCCCAACACATTGGTGTAGACGTTGATGATCTTTAAACTGTTGAGATTTTAAATCTAACTCAATGTGAATCCTCAATGAAGACTCGTTCCCCACAAAATAAACACAGTCCCTAACTGTTAAGCTTATCACACTCACCTTTGTATTAGTGATCTAATCTAGTTCAGTAGAGAACTAATTTCATTTTAGTGTGAAAATTTACTTTCCCGCCATTTTACATTTTCAAACATTTTGTATATATAGCTTAACTCTCTCTCTTGTAAACTGAGTTGATTGATTCAATACATGTACACAGCTCCATTTTCATCTTCTTCATCCCTATTTTCTTGTTCTTGATTTCCAGTTCACAATTAGCTTGATAACTTTGATATGGTATCATTCGCATTTTCGATCCAACTTCCGCTGTTCCATCTGTAATTCGATTCTTTCTCATCAGCAACCATGGCGCCGCCACGCCCTCCACCACCTGACCCACTCTTAGATCCTACTTCGCCATATTATGTGCATCCCAGTGACGGTCCCGGCTCCGTCAGCGTTTCTCCGAAGCTCACCGGATCCAACTATCATTCTTGGGCGCGATCAATGAAGAGGGCCCTTGGTGGTAAGCTCAAACTTGAATTCATCGATGGGAGTCTTCTTCCACCATTCGATTCTTTCGATCCTACATTTCGAGCGTGGAATCACTGCAACATGTTAGTGCATTCTTGGATTATAAACTCTGTTTCAGAATCAATTGCACAGTCTATAGTTTTCATGGAAAACGTTGTAGATGTGTGGAACGATCTCAAAGAACGCTTTTCACAAGGTGATCTCATTCGTATCTCTGAGCTGCAGCAAGAAATCTACAATCTCAAGCAAGAAACCAAATCGGTAACTGAATTCTTTTCCACTTTAAAAATTCTTTGGGAAGAACTTGAGCTATATTTGCCTTTACCTATGTGCACTTGTCGTATTCAATGTGCTTGCGAAGCTATGCGTAGTGCTAGGCCAAACCAAAAATTACTCTACATCATTAGGTTTTTAACTGGATTGAATGACCAATTTGCCGTTGTCAAATCACAAATCTTGTTAATGGATCCTTTGCCTCCACTCAATAAGATATTCTCTATGGTAATTCAACATGAAAGGCAAAACCAGTTACCTATAGTTGTTGATGAATCTCAAGCATAGATAAATGCAGCTGATTCTAAAAGATCTCACTCCAAATTCAATTCAGCAAAAACTGGTAATCGTGTTTGTACTTTCTGCAACAAAACCAATCATACGGTTGAAAATTGTTTCAAGAAGCATGGAGTTCCCCCCCCATATGCAGAAATAGTTTCCTACTTCAGTAAACAATGTTACTTCAGAAGGAGGAGATCTTGGCTCTACATCTAATTCGAATCCTGATTCTCTTGACATGAAGAATGGTAGTTCATCTATAACACAATATCAATTCAATACTCTAATGGAGCTGATTCAGAAGTCACATCTTGGATCCAAAGGTACAGGACAAGCTTCTTCTAATCAGGTGACTGTTAACCATTCACTAGCAGGTAATACACAAACCTCCCTTTCCTCATCTAATTGTAATCCTTGGATCATTGATTCTGGCGCCAGTGATCATATATGTAGTTCTAGTCATTGGTTTCAATCATTCATTTCTATTTCACCCATTCATGTTAATTTACCTAATGGCCAAATACTCATTGCAAGACATTTTGGCACTATTCAATTTTCACCTACTTTTTCTATATCCAATGTGTTGTTCATACCTGAATTTTCCTTAAATTTGCTATCTGTTTCAAAGTTGTGTGAGTCATCTAATTGTAATGTCCTTTTCTCTGGCTCACATTGTTTCATTCAGGACAAAGTTTCATTGAAGATGACTGGTTTGGCTGAGAGGAGGAATGGATTGTACTACTTAATCTTAGAAGATAAGACCATACACAATCTGTCAAATAAAGTCTCAGCAGCCAATGTCTCTATACCTGACACAGACACAGCCTTATGGAATTTTAGATTAGGACATTTATCACACAATAGATTACTCCTTTTGCATTCTATGTTTCCTTTCATTCCTGCCAAAACCAAAGATGTTTGTGATGTATGCCACTATGCTAGGCAAAGGAAACTTCCTTATGTTGTTAGCACAAATAGAGCTTTACAATCATATGATATGATCCATTTTGATATTTGGGGACCCCTTGCAATAAAATCTTTACATGGCCATTCTTATTTCCTTACTGCTGTAGATGATTATAGTAGGTACACATAGATAACCCTCATGAAATCTAAGGCAGAAACTAGACAGCATGTTGTTAATTTTATCAAACTTGTTGAGAAACAATATGGAGCTAAGGTCAAGATTATTAGAACTGATAATGGTCTTGAGTTTAGCATGCCAGAATTTTATGCTTCTTGTGGTATAGTCCATCAAACTAGTTGTGTTGAGTCCCCACAACAAAATGGAAGAGTAGAAAGAAAACATCAACATATTTTAAATGTTGGTAGAGCTTTACTTTTCCAATCAAATTTACCAAAACAGTTTTGGTCTTATGCTGTTGTCCATGCTATTTCCATCATAAACAAAATTCCTACTCCTTTTTTACAAAATAAATCTCCTCACTTTCTATTACACAATGAACTTCCTAATCTCCACAGTCTTAAAGTGTTTGGCTCATTAGCTTATGCCTCTACCCTTCAAGCTCATAGAACTAAGCTTGAGCCAAGAAGTAGGAAGTGTGTATTTCTGGGTTATAAAAATGGTATGAAGGGTGTTGTCTTATATGATGTTAATAACTATGAAGTCTTTATCTCTAGAAATGTCACACACCATGAACACCTATTCCCTTACCAAAGTAATGGTGACATTACTTGGAATTACCATGTTCAACATGATTCACAACATTCTTTTAAAAGTTCTCTTACTGATATAAATCATAATAACCATCATGACCACAACATTTCCACAACATTAGACCCTCTATCACAGAATAATGATCTTGATTCCAACATTCCACATCAAGATGTCAATTCCAATCAACACATCCCTACTCACAATCCTGAACAAATTAACCAAAATAATCACAAGTCAGATGTTTTAGAAAACACAGAACATGTGATTGAACCTGAACAGACTGACCATAATGAACCTCATAATCATTCTAGACCTGTTAGAGCTAAACAAATACCTGCTTACCTTTCTGATTATGTGTGTAATTCATCTCTTAGTCAAGCTGACAAGTCATCTTCAGGTAATAATCACACACTTTATCCTATTTCCTCTTTTGATTCTATGTCTCATATTTCTGATTCTCACCATGCCTTTACCACTTCTATAACACAACATCATGAACCAAAGAATTATAAAGAAGCTTGCTTGTCTGACCATTGGATCCAGGCTATGAAATCTGAATTGGATGAATTGAGCAAGAATGGCACTTGGAAAGTAGTTTATCTACCACCTCATGTTAAGCCTATTGGGAGTAGATGGGTGTATAAGGTAAAGCACAAGGCAGATGGCACTATAGAAAGATATAAGGCCAGGTTGGTAGCTAAAGGCTACAATCAAATTGAGGGCTTAGATTTTTTTGATACTTTCTCTCCTGTAGCTAAACTCACCACAGTGAGAACCTTTATTGCTACTGCTGCTGTTAATGGCTGGTTTTTACATCAATTAGATGTAAATAATGCTTTCTTGCATGGTGATCTACAAGAATATGTATACATGACTATACCTGAAGGAGTTATGTGTGACAAACCCAACCAGGTGTGCAAACTGATGAAGAGCTTGTATGGTCTTAAGCAGGCCAGCCGAAAATGGTATGAAAAATTGACTGCTTTACTTATTCAACAAGGGTACAAACAATCAAATTCTGATTACTCATTATTTACCCTTAATAGTGCCAACAATTTTACTGTTATCCTTGTGTATGTTGATGATATAATCCTAGCTGGGAATTCTATGAATGAGTTTGACAGGATTAAAGAATGTCTAGATAGCAATTTCAGCATCAAGGACTTGGGTCTGTTGAAGTACTTCTTAGGTTTGGAAGTTGCACATTCAAAGGAAGGAATTTCTTTGTCTCAAAGAAAATATTACCTTGATCTTCTTCAAGAATCAGGACTGCTTGGATCCAAATTAGCCAATACACCACTTGATCCTTCCATAAAGTTACATGCTGATGGTGGCAAACCCTTTGAAGACATTGGAGCATACAGAAGGTTGATTGGCAGATTGCTCTATCTTAATACCACCAGACCTGATATTACCTATGCAACACAACAACTCAGTCAATTTTTACACAGCCCAACCATGACTCACTTTCAAGCAGCATGTCGTGAGTTGGGGCATCGTCAGTTTGAGTGCAGGAAAGATATGAGGAAGTGTACTAATTGTGGAGGTGTCAGACATGCTGTAGCTGATTGTAAAAGGAAAAATGTGGTGAAGTGTTTCAACTGTGGTGAACCTGGTCATATTAGTACAAAGTATCAGAAACTGGAGCAAGCTTCGGCTAGTGGAAAGGTGTTTGCATTGGCGAAAATTCAGGCTTCAAATGCAGATCGTCTGATAAGAGGTACTTGTTTTTTAATAGTACGCCTTTAGTTGCTATTTTTGATACTGGAGCGACTCATTTGTTTATTTCGTCTGAGTGCGCGAAGCATTTGAATCTTGTGTTGTCTTCGATGGATGGTGAGATGGTTATTGATACTCCAGCAATGGGGTCGGTAACTACTTCTTTGGTTTGTTTAAGTTATCCTTTGACCATTTATGGTAAAGACTTTGAAATGGATTTAGTGTGTTTGCCGTTGGAGGGTTTCCTTCTCTTGAGGAAGACGAAGACTCGAGTTTCTTATCTACCAAAGAGTTGAAGAGACTTTTGGCGGATGAAGCTCAGTTGTTCGGGTTGTTTGCATCTTTGACTGTGGATAGTCAAGTGTCACTTGATGTGTTTCCTGTTGTGTGTGAGTTTCCGAAAGTGTTTCCTGAGGATATTTCAGACTTGCCGCCAGAGAGAGAGGTGGAGTTTTCTATAGATCTAGTTCCTGGTACTAGACCTGTTTCTATGGCACCTTATCGTATGTCGGCATCTGAGTTGGTGGAGTTAAAGAAACAGTTGAATGAGTTGTTGGAAAAGAAGTTTGTGAGACCAAGCGTTTCTCCTTGGGGTGCTCCAGTTTTATTGGTGAAAAAGAAAGATGGAAGTATGCGGTTGTGTATTGATTATCGCCAGTTGAATAAGGTGACGATTAAGAATAAGTATCCTCTTCCGAGGATTGATGATCTGATGGATCAGTTGGTTGGTGCTTGTGTGTTCAGTAAGATTGACTTGAGGTCAGGGTATCATCAGATAAGGGTGAAAGAGGAAGATATTTCGAAGGCGGCTTTTAGGACACGATACGGTCATTATGAATATTCTGTGATGCCGTTCGGGGTTTCTAATGCGCCAGGTGTGTTCATGGAGTACATGAATCATATTTTCCACGAGCATTTGGATCGATTTGTTGTTGTGTTTATTGATGACATTTTTATTTATTCTAAGTCTCGGGAGGAGCACGCGGAGCATTTGCGTATTGTTTTGCAGGTTTTGAAAGAAAGAAAGCTTTTTGCCAAATTGTCCAAGTGTGAATTCTGGTTGCCGGAGGTGAGTTTTCTTGGGCACGTGATTTCAGGTAATGGTATTTCTGTGGATCCATCTAAAGTAGAAGCAGTTCTACAATGGGAGGCTCCGAGATCTGTTACTGAAATTCGAAGCTTTTTGGGTTTGGCCGGATATTATCGAAGGTTCATTGAAGGTTTTTCGAAGCTAGCACTTCCTTTGACCCAGTTGACTTGTAAAGGGCAAGCGTTCATTTGGGACATTCGGTGCGACGAAATTTTTAATGAGCTGAAGAGAAGATTGACGACAGCTCCGATTTTGATTTTACCGAATCCTAAGGAACCATTTGTGGTGTATTGTGATGCGTCTTTGATTGGTCTAGGTGGTGTTCTGATGCAAGAAGGTAAGGTTGTGGCTTATGCTTCAAGGCAATTGAGAGTGCATGAGAAAAATTATCCTACTCATGATCTTGAATTAGCGGCTGTGGTTTTTGTGTTGAAGATTTGGAGGCATTATCTCTACGGTGCAAGGTTTGAAGTCTTTAGTGATCATAAAAGTTTAAAATATTTGTTTGATCAGAAGGAATTGAATATGAGGCAACGAATGTGGTTGGAATTTCTGAAGGACTACGACTTTGGCTTGAATTACCATCCTGGTAAAGCTAATGTGGTAGCCGATGCGTTGAGTCGGAAATCGTTGCATATGTCCGCCTTAATGGTTAAGGAGTGGGAACTTTTGGAATCGTTTAGAGATTTGAGTTTGGTATGTGAAGTGTCGTCGGATAGTGTGAGGTTGGGTATGTTGAAGGTTACTAATGATTTTCTGAT
Source organism: Lathyrus tuberosus (assembly GCA_022829125.1). Taxonomy (NCBI): domain Eukaryota; kingdom Viridiplantae; phylum Streptophyta; class Magnoliopsida; order Fabales; family Fabaceae; genus Lathyrus; species Lathyrus tuberosus. Next base: position 2,309,203 of record JALAZF010000620.1, on the reverse strand, counting down.
GACGATAAGCGAGAAGCAGAAGTTGGATGTGAAATTGGTGGATTTGATGTTGGTTGGAGAAAAAGATGCGAATAGTGATTTTAAAGTGGATATTAATGGTGTTTTGAGATTTCAAGGTCGAATTTGTATTCCTGATGATGCGGAGTTGAAAAGGATGATTTTGGAGGAGGGACACCGGAGTAATTTGAGTATACATCCGGGAGCTAATAAGATGTATCAGGATTTGAAGAAGATTTTCTGGTGGTCTGGATTGAAAAGAGATGTGGCTCAGTTTGTGTATGCATGTTTGACGTGCCAGAAGTCGAAGGTGGAACATCTGAGGCCTAGTGGTTTGTTGCAACCGTTGGATATTCCTGAGTGGAAGTGGGACAGCATTTCCATGGATTTTGTGACGGGGTTGCCGAATACACAGCGAGGGCATAATGCTATTTGGGTGGTTGTTGATAGGCTGACTAAATCGTCTCATTTCATTCCGATTGACATCAGTTTTACTTTGGAGCGGTTGGCTGAGATTTACATCAGTGTGATTGTGAAGTTGCATGGGGTTCCGTTGAGTATTGTTTCGGATCGAGATCCGAGGTTTACCTCGAGATTTTGGGAAAGTTTACAAAAGACGTTGGGTTCTAAATTGAGATTGAGTTCGGCTTATCATCTGCAGACGGATGGACAGACCGATAGAACGATTCAGTCTTTGGAAGATTTGTTGCGAGCTTGTGTTTTGGAACAAGGTGGTGTGTGGGATAGTTATCTTGCATTGATTGAGTTCACGTATAATAACAGTTTCCATTCGAGTATTGGAATGGCACCGTTTGAAGCACTGTATAGACGAAGATGTCGAACGCCGTTGTGTTGGCACGAATCTGGTGAGAGAACGGTGGTTGGACCGGAGTTGGTACAGCAGACTACGGAAAAAGTGAAGCTTATTCGAGAGAAAATGAAGGCTTCTCAGAGTAGACAAAAGAGTTATCATGATCGGAGAAGAAAAGATCTTGAGTTCCAAGAGGGCGATCATGTATTTTTAAGAGTTACGCCGGTAACGGGTGTGGGTCGTGCATTGAAATCGAAGAAACTTACTTCTCGATTTATTGGTCCTTACCAGATATCCGCGAGAGTGGGTGCTGTGGCTTATAGGGTGGCGTTGCTGCCGAATCTGTCGAATTTGCACGATGTGTTCCATGTTTCACAGCTTCGAAAGTATGTTCGGGATCCGTCGCATGTGATTCCGATGGACGAGGTTGAGGTAAGGGAGAACTTTACGGTCGAGGTATTACCAGTTAGGATTTTGGATCGCGAGGTGAAGCGGTTGAGAGGCAAGGATATTGCACTTGTGAGAGTAGCGTGGGGAGGCGCTGCTGAGGGCAATTTGACTTGGGAGTTGAAGAGTCGGATGCGGGAGTCATATCCAGAGTTGTTCGTCTCAGGTATATTTTCGAGGACGAAAATTTCTAAGTGGGGGAGAGTTGTAACGCCCCAGTTTTGTCAATTTTTATTTAATCGAGTCGTTTTGATTATTTTATTATTATTTTATTTTATTTTCGACTTTTATTTGGAAATATGTTATTTTTCAATGTTGTGATATTTTATCGCGTTTTGGGAACGTTTGCGAGATATTTGAGTGTGGGGGTATTTTGGTCAATTCATCTTATTTTTCCTTAAGTTAGAAAATAGAAAATAGAAAGAGAGAAAAATAGAGAGAAAGAAAAAGAGAAGAAGAGAAGAAAAAAGAGAGAAAAACTTGGAAATCAAGAAATCAATCACCCGACTTTTCTAAACACGATTAAATCGGGTAAGGGTGCGAAACTCGATTATTATATGATTGTGTATGATTATGTATGTATGTTTTTGGTTGTTGTTGGATTGAAATGGAAATATATAGTAAAACCCATATTATGTAAAATTGATTAGAAATCGATTAAATTGTGTCGGAATTTATGTTTTCAGGTCCATTATTGTTGATACATGTTGGATATCTGTTGTTAGGCATTGTATTGGTAATTTATCTGGTGTATAGGTGAAAATGGATGGATTTTGGTTGGAAAAACGCAGGACAAAGTTCTGCAGAATTTTCTGGATTTTCCACTGCCCATACGTGTATCACTCAAGGCAATACGCGTATTGGGCAAGGCAATACGCGTATGGCATTGAAGAAAACTGGGCAATATGCGTATGGAAGCTTCAATTTCTCGGCCATCTGTCCATTTGCGTATGGTACGCGTAACGTTTAGGGCAATACGCGTATGATGTAGGGCATTACGCCTATTGGACTTTTAATGGGAATTTTGGGAAAAATGGGTCTCTGCCCATACGCGTATGACCTTGGGTAATACGCGTATGGAATGGGCGAGGAATCAGGTAATACGCGTATGGCTCAGGGCAATACGCGTATGGCCAGGAGAATTGCAAAATGGGGTTTTTCCGCGATGTCTTTTCTTGTTTAGCCCGTAACTTGTGTTCCGTTTATCCGTTTTTAACATTCTTGCTATCGTTGAGTAGCTATTGAACTGTACTTTCATATTATAATAATTTTGAGATTGTTACCCGATTTAATTATGTTGGGAATTTGGAATAGTGGCATTTTCTCGACTTTTGTCGTTATAATTGTGTGTAATTGGTATGTATCATGCAATGTGCTGTTGATATGGATATGGTATGATTTGCGTGCTGTTGTATGGTATAAATGCATTATTTTGGGCTTAAATTGCAAAGCATGATTTATGTTAAGTGAGATGGTTGTATATGTGTGTGCATTTGAATGTCATGAGTCATTGTATGCCAAGCATCATGATATGCATTCTTGTGACGTCCTGAGTGACGGATTGATTCCAAAGGGAATCTGCTATAACATCGTGAGCCTTAAAAATAAGAGGTATGAATCGCCTTAAAAATAAGAGGACCGAAAGCGATGGTTATAGACGATCGTGTGCCCATGTGGGGTGTGAGTGATCGGGTCGTGTGCCCGTGTGGAGTGTGAGCGATCCATAAACGTCGTGTGCCCGTGTGGGGTGTGAGCGACGGGGAACATCTATTGCCCGACGGGGAGTTACAGTGATGTAACGAGCGATGATTCCAGCAGAGTTCCTGAGTGAACTAGTGATGAGAAATATTGGAAGTCGGTACCGCATGGCATATGCATAGAGTCGTTGTGTCGGTCTCTGTGCATTTGTATAAATCATGGATTAATTGTGTATGGAATTGTGAATGTGATCGATGAGATGGAATATGTATAATTGTATTGATGATGAGTGTATTGTGTATGACTGATGTGCATTGGTGTGGAATACTTGATAAGTGTACTGTGTTGTGTTGTAATTGATTGTGGTGCAATTGTGGTGAGAATATTTGACTTGTACGTTTCTGTGTTAATATATAATTATATGCAACTGTATTATGATTGTTTTTCTCACACTTCTGCTTTTTTATAATGCTTTATGAGACATTGCAGATTAGAGTTGCTGGAGGTCTTTTTGTGAAGCTTAGGACTTCATTCTTTTGTCGGTCGGCTCTGATATGTGGCACCGGGTAGTCAGGGGGATCGTTTTGTAGTTTGATGTGTATATGTATATATATCTTTTGGCTTGTACACGTATGATTTGATGTATGACAAACTTTTTATGTGATATATATATATATATATATATATATATATATATATATATATATATATATATATATATGAGATTCAGTACAGATTTTCCGCTTTATTCTGTATTTGAATTGTGGGTAGTATGAACTAAGTTCCTCTGTTTATTCGCTACCTGCGGAGTGTTGCATATCTTTATGAGCAGGTGTTGTATGTTTGTTTCAAATTGATGTGACCCCTCGGTCTATGCCGTGCATGTTTTAAATATACTCTGATGAAATTTTGAATTCTTATTTATCGCTTTAATAGCTTTGGGGGATGGATTGGGGGTGTTACAATATGCGAATATGAGAATGAATCTGGACGATTGAATTCAAATATATTTCTAAAATTGATTATTAATTTCTCTCACCTCTTAATAGAGTCCGATTTTTTTAATTTTTAGCACATGATTCAGTGAAAGATATGATTTAATCTCTGTTGAAATACAAATAGAGTTCGGGTTTAGTGTTATCGTTCCACAGAGATTGTTCGTGATATTACCGCCGTTCGACACTCGTAACGTTTCAAACTTTAAAGTAACAAGGGGTTTTAGGTTGTTTTCGTAACGGTTGCATTCAAATTTAATAAAAAGCGGTAAAGGATTTTTTTAACGGTTTATAAAAGTATGTCAAGATTAGGGTTCGACAAACCACTTTGCACGTATACAATCGATAAAGCTAATGAACTCGGTTAAATGATAAATACAATCACATATCCTCTCAATATGTTTATCTCTAACACATATTGTGAGTTTTACCATTTTGATCCTTTGTTGATTTCTCACACAAACTATCAAAATGACAACATTAGAGTTCAATATTTATGAACATCAACACACATTGCTATCTCTAGCCAATATACATTGATGGATGAAAAACCTAGGTAAAGAGTTGGAGCATATTTCTCAGTCATGAACCAACACAAAGAATAAACATAGAAACAAGGTTTTTCACCATACATTCATCATCTAAGAGTTCACCAACTAGAATCAATCCCTATACATACAAAGGAAAGGCTTACCTACATCTAACCTTGACACAAAAGAGAGATTAGCTACACATCTTCATGGTAGCTTGCACAACAAGTAATAGACAAAGTTTTTGGAGCATCAATCTTCAAGGATCAAAGATTGAAGCATAAAAACTAAGAAAACTAGAAAATGGGTTTTAATGGAGTTTTCCTCTCCAAAATATCTCTATTCCAAGTGAGAAGATGAACAAGTGGTAAGATAATGTAGTGTCCTGGCAAATGAAACAAACATCAGCCTAAATAGAGGTATTACCCAGAAAGGAGCGCTGGCCGGTGTGCACAGGGCGCTGGGCAAAGCCCACTCATCAACTCACGTGCCAGCCAAAAAGCAAAAATGCAAAGATATTTTTCTCAGAGCGCCGGGCGAAAGGCTTGGACCGCCGGGCGGTATACACAAAACGGTCGGGCGAAGCAGGAGGCGCAGCAGTGCCAAGCTACTGGAACTTGGTATGAAACATAGAAAATTTGGGGTGAAGCTGCGCCTGTGGAGTGTCGGGCGAAATATCCCAAATGTCGGGCGAAGCAGGAAAAGCGCCGGGCGGAGCAGGAGACGCAGCAGTGCCAAGCTACTGGAACTTGGAATGAAAACTTGAGAATTTGGGGGAGCCTACCGCCTCTGCAGCGCAGGGCGGTCAAGAGGCCCAGGACCAAAAACATGAAATTTTCACCACTTCGAAATCAGGTCGAAATGATTAGCGATAAAATAACCAGAATACCTGCAAAAATAGCAAACACATCAAAGCACCAAATATTCACCAAAATGCAAGAACTGCTTAATTAATAAGTCGTTTTTCGATTAAAGCACTTAAAAGAGCTAAAAAGGTGTAAAAATAAACTATGAAAATAAACAAATTTTCACACCTAACAACTCTCCCCAACTTGCATCTTTGTTTGTCCTCAAACAAAAGTGAGTGTTCATCACACACAACCAAGATTTCCAAATACCAAATTAACCAAAACCAAAAATGGCTCAAACTCGAAAGATGCACGCTCAAAAATTTTCAAAATATACATAGGATCAAAACATGAATATGACATCATCCTAATCGTAAAATCATACAATGCAACACAAAGTATCCTCAAGTTCGAAATGAATTACCTAACTTATTCAAATGAGCCTAGCTCAATATATACAAAGGACAAAACAAACTCAAAGCAACAGTGCCACATCCAAAACAATTTATGCACTCACCTCACAATTAATCAAGCAAAAATGGAAACAATGATCACAAAAGGACTTTTATAGGTTGAAACATGGTCGGGTTAAGAAATAAGGGACATATGTACACGGCCATTGAACACGAAAGGGGTAAATTTTGCGATGAGCATTTTCTGTTCCGAAACAAGCCTTCATGCCCAAACTTCCCAACTTTTCTCACAATGCATTCTATTTCTCTTTCTTTTGAATTTCACAATTTCATTAATGTATTTATATCTCTCTTTTTTTTTTATATCAATATTTCTATTTCAATCTTTTGAGAATGCATTGCCCACAATTCCTTCTTCTCTTATCAAAATGAACCAATCTCCCCAACTTTAACAATATTATGTCTTAATTCAAAATGCTCAATCAAACGGTTAAAGTAAGGGTTCATGCTTCAAGAAAACAAAATTTTTCATTTAAGTCTCAAGAGAGGTATCAAATGTTCACACACTCACAAGGTAATCTGGAAGTGATTTTTTGGAAAAATGGGTCTACTCGTAATACTCAAAAATTGCCTTGATCATTTCAACGTTTCCATAATTCAAAACAAAAAGTAAGATTAAACATAAAAAGTTTGAGTAAGCAACAATTACTAAAATCCCTCATTAATTTCCTAATTGAACAACGGAGGGCACTCACATATATGGTTATGTCCTAAATGAATCACATCGAACAAGAGTTTACCAAACATTGCATTGACAAACTTTACAAAAAGTAAAAACAACCTCACATTCACACTATGATTCTACCACACAAAATTCCAAACTTTGGTTGTGCACACCATCAAGAATAATATCATCACCATCCATGTTGAAAGCCAACAAGGAATTCTTTTCTCTTCCTTGTGTTAACACACAAAAAATTTTCCAACATTTCAAGGACAACCATCATATAAGAAAAACAGAAAAATAGAATTTAACACTATATAAACAGAACTTATACTACCAACTTTAACCAACTTAAAATATTATAATTATGGTGCTAAAAACACCTAAAATGTACTCGCCAAAGCGACCCAAAAGTACATACTAAAAACTGAAACAATAGTTCATACTAAAACTGAAAATAAAATTAAATTCCTTCACTTTGAAGCTTAATTAATCAACTCATTGAGATCATCCTGCATGTCATCCATGCCCTCATCACCATCGTCATCATCATCATCATTATCCTCCGCAACAACACCACCGGTGCTTGCCCCCTCCGAAAAGAATGGGCGCCTGTCCCCAGGCCAATTTGCATAAGCGTCGTACGCCTCCCTTGTAGGAAAAGGAAGGTACTCCGCCAGGTGCGACTGATAATGATACAACTGCTGCATACAATCAAAATTAAATTGGTTAGCCCTGTTGAGCGACTCACCCATGTCCCACGTATAGTTGAATGCCGCCTTCATATCGAAAACGGATGAGTCGCTCGTATCTGCCTGGACACCAGAACTACTCCCTTTCTCTGCTGCAGCCTTCTTCTTCCTTTCGTCCTTTGGTTTACAAAAACGATCCAAATAATTGTCATCAACCAAAAACTTCAGTTTTTCGTTAATGACACCTGGAATGAGAATATCAGTTTCATAAATCAAAGATTGAACTAAACAAGGGAAAATAATAGGAGCATCATCATGAACTCCAGGCCTCCGGGTATTCTCAACAAAAATTTTCATTTCCGCCTCTATAACCCTGGCAACATCCACCTCCTTATCCGTCATAATACAATACATGAGGAGTCCGACATCAAGCGGGACAGAAGAACGGTGATGCCGCGGTATTACATTGTAGCATAACAAAAGGAGGACGGCTTGTGCTTCCGGAGTCATGTACTTCCGACTGTACTTAATCGGCTCCCCTTTAGCATTTCTATCAACCGAGCACCCTGGTTTTAAAAGCACACTACCAACAGCCTGGTGATCATGCAAATTTTTTAACAGCTTCGAGTAATCGTCGGTCTGCAAGCTACCCAAGGAACTCGGTTTTCCCAAGATTTTGTTGATGGCATCTCGGCTAAAACTAATTTCCTTGCCCCTTACATAGGTTCTGAACCTGTAAAATTCATCTTCGGGCTGAATCGCGTTTGCATAAAATTCTCTTATCAGCTGATAGCAAACACGATCAGCAGGGTTCAATAAAACATCCCACTACTTCTTTTCAAATATGGCCTGAATTCGCCGATAATCCCCCTCACGGTTGATAGCAAACTTCCTTTCAGAGAGGACAGTTCTGCCCTCCAGAGACTTGATCCGTGACGCATGGTAAGCGGAGATAAATCGGGAGCTGTCAAATTCTGCAGGAACATTTGAAGTGGATTCTACACTTCTCTTCCTTGATCCTCGTCGTTGACGTCCAAAAGAAGCCATCTTGATTGCAGAGAAAAAGAAACTGGAGTTGAGAATTCGTGAGAGCAGAGGGAGAGACAATTTTGTGAGTTCCAAATGAAAGATAAAAGCAACAAATCACTTTCCAAGGGTTTTAAAGCAAGAAGGGCACAATGGTCAAAACCCTAATAAATTTATAATAATTAAAATTAAAACCCTCAGAAAATAAATTCAAAAGACAACATTTCCTCTCCCCCCCAAATCCTCACGCCTGGCCCAGGAGGGGCCATCAAACACACAACCGCCGGGCGGTGTGATTCAAGCGTCGGGCGCTTTACACCAGAAACAATTTCTCTGCTTTGGTGCAGCAGTTTCAGCAAGTGCACCAAAGCTCCTACTTAATTAGCACAGAAAAATTTACACAACACTACAAGGTATGGTACACTCAAAAACACTAAAAATCAAGAAATTAAAGGGAATACTTACCATGTTGGGGTGCCTCCCAACAAGCGCTTGTTTAACGTCGGATAAGCTCGACGGTCCAAGATGCTCAATTAAGAACATCAAGGAGAACAGTACTGGAAGCTTGATCGAAATTCCCTAGAAGGTAAATTTTTAGACGCTGACTGTTAACGGTCCAAGAGTCCTTCATTTCTAAGTCTTCGATAACAACCGCTCCAAAATCCTTCACTTCCTTCACACGAAAAGGTCCGGACCATTTGGACTTTAATTTCCCCGGAAAGAGTCTTAACCGAGAGTTAAACAGCAATACCAATTGTCCGGCCTTGAAGTCCTTTTTCCGGAGCTTCTTGTCGTGGTACTTTTTCACTTTTTCTTTATACAACCAGCTTGAGTGATATGCGGCATTACGTATTTCTTCCAACTCAAGAAGTTGCACTTTTCTTTTGGTCCCGGCCAAGTCCTTGTCAAAATTCAGCATTTTTAAGGCCCACAAGGCCTTGTGCTCCAATTCAACCGGTAAATGGCAAGTTTTACCATAAACCAATTGAAACGGAGTTAGACCAATTGGAGCTTTGTAAGCAGTGCGATATGCCCACAAAGCCTCATCCAATTTTTGTGACCAATCCTTTTTTGAACTAGACACGGTTTTTTCAAGGATTCTTTTTATCTCTCGGTTGGATACCTCAGCCTGACCATTCGACTGCGGGTGGTAAGGGGTCGCCACCTTATGTGATACACCATAGTGTTTTAAGACATTTTCGAGAGGTGTATTACAAAAGTGCGACCCACCATCGCTAATGAGCACCCGAGGAGTGCCAAAACGGGAAAAGATATATTTCTTAAAAAATTTTATCACCGTTTTGCCATCAGCCCTCGGTGAGGCAATCGCCTCAACCCACTTCGAAACGTAGTCAACGGCGACCAACATATACTCATTTCCAAAAGATGGTGGAAATGGACCAACAAAATCGATGCCCCGACAATCAAAAATTTCTACCTCTTGTATGTTTTGGAGAGGCATTTCATCTCGTTGTCCAATTCCACCAGTTCTTTGGCACATGTCACAACTTTTGGCATGGAGATGTGCGTCTTTAAAAAGAGAAGGCCAATAAAAGCCCGATTGAAGGACTTTAGTGGCCGTTCTCGCACCATTAAAATGGCCTCCATACGGCGAGTTGTGGCAATGCCAAAAAATGCTTTGAGCCTCATCACTCGTGACACACCTTCTCAAAAGGTTGTCACTCCCTAACTTAAATAAATACGGGCCGTCCCATACGTAATAACTAGCATCCGAAAGGAACTTCCTTTTTTGGTTCCAAGTTAGGTCTTCGGGCACCCAACCAGTAGCCTTATGGTTAGCAAAATCTGCAAACCAAGGCCTAACTTGGACTTTAAAAAGTTTTTCATCAGGAAATTCCTCTTGGATTTCCTTTTCATCAATGGTGACCTCAACATTCACAAGGCGAGACAAGTGATCCGCCACCAAATTTTCCGAACCCTTTTTATCGTTTATTTCTAAATCGAACTCTTGTAATAAAAGGATCCATCGGATGAGCCTTTGCTTCGAATCCGGTTTGGTTAGCAAATACTTGATCGCCGAATGGTCGGTGTAAACAACAACTTTAGACCCGATGAGGTAGGATCTAAATTTCTAAAGCGCATACACAATAGCAAGTAGTTCTTTTTCGGTTGTGGCATAATTAACTTGTGCCTCATTTAAAACCTTACTTGCATAGTGTATGGCATGGAAATTTTTCTCCTTCCTCTGGCCAAGTACCGCTCCAACAGCATAATCGCTCGCATCGCACATAAGTTCAAAATTTTTGGTCCAATTTGGAGCAATTATTATTGGAGCGGTAACTAACTTTTCTTTTAAAATTTCGAAAGCGCGAAGACATTCATCGTCAAAAAGAAATACCTGGTCCTTGCTTAGCAAGTTGCTCAATGGTCTAGCCACCTTTGCAAAGTCTTTGATAAAACGCCGATAAAATCCGGCATGCCCAAGGAAGCTTCGGATCCCTTTCACGTTGGTCGGAGGAGGCAACTTCTCAATCACTTCAACTTTCGCTCTATCAACCTCAAGGCCTTTGGTCGAAACTTTGTGGCCGAGCACAATTCCCTCTGTTACCATAAAGTGACACTTCTCCCAATTCAACACTAGGTTTGTCTTCACACACCTCTCTAGCACAGTTTCCAAATTTGTCAAGCATAAATCAAACGAACCTCCAAAAACGGAAAAGTCGTCCATGAACACTTCCATTGTCATTTCTATTAAGTCGGAGAAGATGGCTTGAACGCACCGTTGGAAAGTTGCCGGTGCATTACATAAACCAAAAGGCATCTTACGATACGCAAAAATACCAAAGGGACACGTAAAGGCCGTCTTCTCGTGATCCGCCGGGTCAACCGCAATTTGGTTATACCCCGAATATCCGTCCAAAAAACAATAGAACTGCTGCCCGGATAACCTTTCTAACATTTGGTCCATAAGCGGTAATGGAAAATGATCTTTTCTTGTCGCGGTGTTGAGCCGTCTATAATCAATGCACATCCTCCACCCCGTCACTGTTTTTGTTGGAACCAACTCATTGTTCTCGTTACGAATCACGGTCATTCCTCCCTTTTTTGGCACAACATGGACAGGACTAACCCAAGGGCTATCGGAAATTGGGTAAATCATACCGGCTTCCAATAGCTTAACCACTTCTTTTCTCACCACCTCTTTCATTGTTGGGTTCAAGCGACGTTGCGGTTGGGCTACCGCCTTGAAATCTTCTTCCATCAAGATACGATGCATGCAATAAGCCGGGCTAATTCCTTTTAAATCGGAAAGGACCCAACCTATCGCATCTTGGTTTTTCTTCAAAACATGAATTAGACGGCCTTCCTCTTTTTTTGACATCACGTTACTAATGATAACCGGCTTGTTACCACCGTCATCAAGATAAGCGTATTTTAAATGGGAAGGTAAGACCTTCAATTCACGTGGTGAATTATCAACTTTCACATCCTTTTTTAATTCTTCCGGTTCTACCTCCCATGGTTGCAACTCTTTGAGGGAATCAAGCTCTTTTAAGCACTCTTCAAGGGCTCTTTCTTCTTCTTCGGAAAATACTTCAAAAGAATCATTAAGAGCCATTTCCAAAGGAGAGATTTCATGTACATGCTTAGAAACCTCCACAGTTGCTTCTTCAATTGCATCGATCCGAAAGCTATCATGTTTATCTTTTGAATGTTTCATAGCTTCGAAAAGATCAAAACAAACCTCTTCATTTTGAACCCTCACCTTCATCAAACCGTCATCCACATCAATCATCATACGGGCGGTTTTCATGAAAGGTCGGCCAAGAATTAACGGTGCATCTTCATCTTCCTCCATATCGATAACAACAAAATCAACCGGGAAGAAAAATTTGTCAACTTTTACCAAGACATCTTGAGCTAACCCATGAGGGTGAGTTGTGGACTTGTCGGCCAATTGCAAAGTCATACGAATAGCTTTCATCTCAATGTTCCCAAGCTTCTTTACAATGGACAAAGGGATAAGATTAATGATTGAGCCCAAATCAATTAAGCCCTTTCCAACATAGACGTCACCAATGGTAACCGGCAAAGTCACACGCCCCGGATCAACTTCTTTTTTAGGAAGAGTTCTTTGGATGATTGCACTACAACTCGCGTCAAGAACAATAGTTTCTGGTTCCGAATACTTCCGCTTCTTCGTGAGAATGTCTTTCATGAACTTTGCATACTTTGGCATTTGTTCCAAAGCTTCGGCAAACGGAATGTTAACTTGTAATTGCTTGAAGATGTCCATGAACCGCGTATAGTGCCTCTCATTTTCCTTCTTTGAAGGAGCATGAGGATATGGTAAGTTTTGGATCGGAATAGCGCTCACTAATTCCTTTCCCTTCTTTACTCTCCTAAGTCTCTCTTTTTTCTTCAACTCCTCACCACTATTATTTTCAACTTCAACCATGTCATTACTTTTATTTTCAACTACACCTTCACTTTCACGTTTATTTTCAACTACTTCCTCATCACTACAATCCTCCACAAGACCATCAAGTTTTTCTTCCTCCATTTTTTTCTCCTTTTCTTTCTCCAACTCCTTCCTACTTCTAGTAACAATCGCCTTGCAATTCTCCTTAGGATTCACTTGAGTATTCGCGGAAAAGGAAGGACCCGATTGTTGTTCGGCAATTTGCTTGGCAAGTTGCCCCACTTGGTTTTCAAGATTCTTAATCGCTGCATCACTACTCTTTTGATTGGCCATTGACATTTGCATGAATTGAGTCAAAGTGTCTTCCAATTTAGAGCTAGCAACCGGAGGTGGTGGAGGTTGATACGGATTTTTCCGGTTTGAAGGACCGGCACCATAACCTTGATTATTTTGATAATTCGCTCGCGGTTGAAATCCTTGATTTCCTTGATAATTTTGTTGAGAATTGTGTTGTTGTTGGTAAGGTTGTTGTTGTCTACCTTGATAATCCCTTTGATTTGCCATATAGTTCACTTCTTCAAAACCCGGAGGAGGACAAAATCCAGTGTCATGCTCCCGCTTACAAAGTTCGCAACAAGCTACTTGCTTACTTCTGCTCGGCTCCTTCATTTCTTTGATTTGTTGAGTCAAAAGCTCCACTTGTTGAGAGATAAGCTTGTTTTGCGCGAGGATCGCATCGTTAGTTCCCAATTCAAGGACACCGGGCTTCTTTTGAGAGTTGCCACGGCTTTGACTTTGAAGATCGTTTAGAGCCATTCTATTGATAATATCAGTTACTTCCTCGGCATTATTTGCCATCAAACTTCCTCCCGCAGTGGCATCCAACAAAGTCTTACAATTCGGTTGGAGACCATTCTTGAAGATATGAATTTGTGTTAACTCATCAAACCCGTGACCTTTACATTTGCGAAGCATGGACTTGAATCGTTCCCATGCTTCATTGAGGGATTCATTAGTGCCTTGAGAGAACACTGAAATTGCTGTTTTTGACTCCATGAAACGGTTATGAGAGAATAACCGTTCAATAAATTTTTCCTCCAAGACATTCCAATCGGTCATCACGGCTGGAGTTTGATCGAGGTACCAATCCTTTGCCTTGCCAAGCAAAGCATGTGGAAATAATCTTTTAAAGAGAGGTAACTCTTGTGCTTGATCTACACCAGCCGCTAATGCAATCTCATAGAATTTTGTGAGAAACGCAAAAGGATCTTCATGGTCCATTCCGATGAATGGACTTCCATACAATAAATTCAAAGTTCCAGTTTTCATTTCAGCTTGCCTTCCTTGATTGTTGTTGGCAAACTGAGCGGTATGTCATGGACTGTTCACACAAGGTGTGGATGCGGGAGCTGGAGGTGGTTGCGCCATGATTGGTGTGAATGGTGGCGGTGGTGTTGTAGTAGAACTTCCTTCTTGCTCTTGTCTTTGTCTCGCAAGATGCCTCCTCCGTCTAGTTCTGCTATTGAGCCTACGAGCGGTTCTTTCAATCTCAGGATCGAATAGAAGTTGGTCCGTCGGTAGTTTCCCTCGCATAAACCAAGTCTGCACACTAAACAAAACACATTAACAAGCACAAGAAAAATTGTAACAAGTCGAAAACTTCACAACTATTGCAATGCTTGCAATATCAATTTACAATCCCCGGCAACGGCGCCAATTTGTTGAAATACAAATAGAGTTCGAGTTTAGTGTTATCGTTCCACAGAGATTGTTCGTGATATTACCGCCGTTCGACAGTCGTAACGTTTCAAACTTTAAAGTAACAAGGGGTTTTAGGTTGTTTTCGTAACGGTTGCATTCAAATTTAATAAAAAGCGGTAAAGGGTTTTTTTAACGGTTTATAAAAGTATGTCAAGATTAGGGTTCGACAAACCACTTTGCACGTATACAATCGATAAAGCTAATGAACTCGGTTAAATGATAAATACAATCACATATCCTCTCAATATGTTTATCTCTAACACATGTTGTGAGTTTTACCATTTTGATCCTTTGTTGATTTCTCACACAAACTATCAAAATGACAACATTAGAGTTCAATATTTATGAACATCAACACACATTGCTATCTCTAGCCAATATACATTGATGGATGAAAAACCTAGGTAAAGAGTTGGAGCATATTTCTCAATCATGAACCAACACAAAGAATAAACATAGAAACAAGGTTTTTCACCATACATTCATCATCTAAGAGTTCACCAACTAGAATCAATCCCTATACATACAAAGGAAAGGCTTACCTACATCTAACCTTGACACAAAAGAGAGATTAGCTACACATCTTCATGGTAGCTTGCACAACAAGTAATAGACAAAGTTTTTGGAGCATCAATCTTCAAGGATCAAAGATTGAAGCATAAAAACTAAGAAAACTAGAAAATGGGTTTTAATGGAGTTTTCCTCTCCAAAATATCTCTATTCCAAGTGAGAAGATGAACAAGTGGTAAGATAATGTAGTGTCCTGGCAAATGAAACAAACATCAGCCTAAATAGAGGTATTGCCCAGAAAGGAGCGCTGGGCGGTGTGCACAGGGCGCTGGGCAAAGCCCACTCATCAACTCACGTGCCAGCCAAAAAGCAAAAATGCAAAGATATTTTTCTCAGAGCGCCGGGCGAAAGGCTTGGACCGCCGGGCGGTATACACAAAACGGTCGGGCGAAGCAGGAGGCGCAGCAGTGCCAAGCTACTGGAACTTGGTATGAAACATAGAAAATTTGGGGTGAAGCTGCGCCTGTGGAGTGCCGGGCGAAATATCCCAAGCGCCGGGCGAAGCAGGAAAAGCGTCGGGCGGAGCAGGAGACGCAGCAGTGCCAAGCTACTGGAACTTGGAATGAAAACTTGAGAATTTGGGGGAGCCTACTGCCTCTGCAGCGCCGGGCGGTCAAGAGGCCCGGGACCAAAAACATGAAATTTTCACCACTTCGAAATCAGGTCGAAATGATTAGCGATAAAATAACCAGAATACCTGCAAAAATAGTAAACACATCAAAGCACCAAATATTCACCAAAATGCAAGAACTGCTTAATTAATAAGTCGTTTTTCGATTAAAGCACTTAAAAGAGCTAAAAAGGTGTAAAAATAAACTATGAAAATAAACACATTTTCACACCTAACAATCTCAACATTTCCATTTAAATCAGATGGTTGTTATTCATTCTCACATTCTCATATAACTTACCCATTCTCACTATATATATATATATATATATATATATATATATATATATATATATATATATATATATATATATGAAATTCTGGCACTTTAAGACAGATGTCAAGACTGATGTCCCAACACCAAAACACAATGTCAAGACAGATGTTAAGACATTATCTGCTGACATAAAACAATTAAATGCAGAAGGTAAATTGCTTAAGAATAAATAACACAATCAATTGTTAACCCAGTTCAGTGCAACATCACCTACATCTGGGGGCTACCAAGCCAAGAAGTAAATCTACTATAATAGTATTAGTTCAAAGCTAAACTCTTCCGTTTACAACTTATCACCTAATCACTACTCGTACTAACTTCTACATAGGAATCCTAGATATAAGAAACCCCTCTCATTTTCTACCAGTCACAAACCAGTGACAATTCAACAAGACCAAAATAGAAGTAAACACACTTCCAAGTACAATACTTAGTTTTGCTTAAAAACTTTAAGCTGATGGACAATACACTCGTGCTTAAAATCTCATGAGTGAACAATGAACAATCAGTCAACTCAATGCATCAAAACTGATACAAGAGTGACATACAAAAACACAACACATTAAAATAACTCTCAAACCCTAAACCCTTATTTGTGCACACACGGTTTCTTCAATGATAACACTTAAGTTTCTAGATTAAGTAAGTCTCTTTATATAGACTCTTGTAGTATGGGCTTTGACTCTTCAATCAAATCCAATCTTCCAGCTGTAAATCACCTGCAGAATCTTTTTCCCAAAAAGAGGAACAAATCTTCAAAGTTTCCTCAAAAGTCTCCAAGAGCCTTTTTATGAAACCAAATCAAATCCGTAATGTTCCTAAAATATCCTTGCTTAGTTGCGCCTGTATGAGAACTAAAATCATCTAGAATCTTATATTTTAAAATCAAATCTTCAAGAATTTAAAATGCCGAATTGTTCTGATGTTCTAGTATAACATGTCACAACATCTGTCAAGAAAAATAACAGCAGACTCTGCTGTACCAAGTGGTTAAGATGTCATGACATCTTTCTCAACATTTGGCTGTGACATCTTGTCAATCATAAAAACACAGACCTAACAATATATATATATATATATATATATATATATATATATATATATATATATATATATATATATATATATTTACAATTAAATAAATATAATCATTTAATATAATATATATGCAATGACATTAAAAGGAAAAAGGGAGGCACGTCTAGCCGTGCTAATAGCAATCCGCTCACATGTAGTGGTATTTAAAAATAATGAGGGAAAGTGTGGTAGGTGGGAATTTTTGGTGGGGGAGAAAGGGTGTTAGGAAGAGAAAAGATTCACAAATGATAGGAAAGAAAGAACTTAATAGAACATGGATGTACTTTTACCATCCTATGGGTTGCTCTCACACTCTAGTGAAAAACTAAAACTACTCTTGGAATACGGAAATGTACTTCCAGACGCACCCTGGTTCATAATCAACTTATTTGTAAGTGTATGAAACCTTAATTTTTTTCAAAAGGTAATACGGAAATACATCTCCGTATAACTTACAGAAATTCACCTCCTAATGGATTTTTAATCAAAAAAATGTGAGACCCTTCCTTTTCTCATTTTCAGCATATTCTCTCAAACTCTCAAACCCTTTTAAACTCTCAAACTCTCTCAACTCACTTCCAAGTTTCTACTCTCAACATTCAATCAATCAAAGTGCTCAACATCAAACTCATATTTGGTAAGTTTATGAATCCAGAATTTTCACATTTTATTTCTCTATCTATACATACATTTGTAAAAATTAAGCATTAGATTATTTAATATACATCGATATATAGGTAGTATAACTGAGCAATGTGTTTGATAGGTAGTTTAGATTAGCAATGTGCTGAGCATGATTAATTTTCATGCATTTCTGCCATTTGTGTATTTTCTGAGTTGCAGGTTAATGTGGAAATGCACTTTCGTATTTGTTCAAAATAAGATTTTCCAGAAATACAGAAGTGTGTTTCCGTATTTTGTCTATCTAAATTGTTTGGCATGATTTTCAATGTGTTTCATTTGGGTTTGATTTTTTCTACTTGGTATTGCTTGTGTGGTTTAATTATATGCCACATGGGTGATAACCAAGATCAACTAAGGCTCGATGGGGTCTCGCGGGATGCATTAGTTTGCAAGAAAAGAGTCTGACCCTCATAACCAGTGGTTGGTTATAGTTCTTTTGATGCGGAGGCGCCATCTTCTAAGGTTCAAGAATCTATGGCTTTGTCTTTTCAGAGGAGGCAGATGTCACCTCCTGATGCTCCAGAAGCCTCACAAATCTGGGTTCATGCACCTGTTGTCGATGCAGTCATTTCTGAGGAGTTTTAAGAAGGCTTGTATGACTTACCATTGTTGCTTCTATATGCAGATCATGTTGTCAGCCATGTGTGGGACAGAGAGGTAAAATTTATCTGTATATATTCTTTGAAACAAATTTGTTATAATTCTCGAACTTTCTAACGATAATTTAATTTTTTGTAGTACAGTGATACTTTAAAATGCATCAACCAAGATTGCAAGACTGCAACAACTTGAAGAGCAGTGGTTTCACAATGTGATGCAACTATTTGGGCTGCGAGATTTATGCATGACTACTGGTTATGTTATTATTAATCATGGTATGTTTTTAGCGCTTGTTGAGAAATAAGACTTTAAGATTTCATATTTTCATCTTCCACGTGGTGAAATGTCGATTATACTTGATGATGTGTCATGCCTGTTGCATCTTCCGATCAGGGGGGAGATTATTATACCACTTCAAGATTACCATAGTTGATGCATTGGAGATGATGGTGGAGCATTTAGGAGTTGAGCCAAATAATTCCATGTAGGATATAGAACACACCCAATGATGTCATGTTAGATTTCGATTCCTATAGAGGTTGTATGCACACCAGTTGACTGTGGCAGAGTAGGTCCACGGTGATGATGTAAAGGTTATGCAACATAGAGCATATACATTGAAGATGTGCTTGTTGTATTTGGTTGGCACATTCATATTTGTAGACTATAGTGCCTATTATGTGGATGTGGTTTACCTCAGATACTTCATTGACTTGGAGCAGATTTATAAGTACAATAGGGGGCCACTTGTTTGGTTTGCATGTACTCCAAGATAGTTAAAGGTTGTTTTTGGAAGACGAAACAGATGACAACTAGTTGCACGCTGTTGACGGTAATATATTTGCATTATTTACCGTTTTTGTACCATTTTCATAACACTTGTGGTACGTCATTACTAATAATTCATATGTACCATTTTTAGGCATGGATCCTCCAGCATTTCCCACATATCTCCGACTGGTTGTATGTTGATGACTACACTGAAGATATGCCATGTGCTTGTGCATTTATCCCGCTTAGAGTGAATCAGTCAATCGAGCCCTTCAGAGTGTATCTTGAGCGTACTGTACACGATGATATACGTTTTTGGTTGTACGACATACACCGCAAACACGTCTTTTGGAAGACATAGCCTTTTACTCTAGATAATTGACATATGGGTCATGTCTTATGTACCCACATTTGTTTGAGCGAGTCATGCGCCAGTTCGAATATATGTAAGTTGTTCCAAGAGACCCATTTGTATTTGCTCTTCCTACTATAGTCCGCAGAGATGTAGATGCCATGTATGATGATTTCCTTAATCATTTGGTATTGACTAAAGCATGAGGTGTCGTAGTGCCTAGCGAATGGAGTTGTACAGACGGCTACTTCAGTGGTATTTGAGAGTGTCACGTCTTTATATGACACCAGAGGTAAAGGGAGAGCCACCTAGGCCATCTCATCTGGAGAGATAGACTATGAGAGATCGTGTTGTTGATGTGTTACCTGTATGTCGTCATATTGTGGATCTTGCGCGAATGGGTATAGACAGAAGAGACTTTTCAAATGACCCTTCTAGAAGGATCATTGTATATGTCATTCTTACCGAGGCACAGACGATAGGAGGTAGTAAAGGAATAGGGGATCCGACATAAGGAAATAGTATAGTATTTGTATTATGAATTATGGATAGTATTATCGTTTGTAACTTTGTTATTTTTAATGTATTATGGATTCAAAATTGATTCATGTATATATGGCATTTTCATCTTATTAAATAAGTGAATGATTTAATTTATAAAAAAATATATTATGATAGTATAGTTATAATATATAGTTTATTACATCGGTATATTTTAAAAATAAATAATACAAAAGTGTATATCCATATCTTGCTAGGGAGATGCATCTTCGAATAAAATTGTCAAAATATGAATGTATCCGTTAGAAATGGATGAGTTGGTTAGAAATGGATAAGTTGCATATAGGATGAATACAAAAATACATTTCCAAATTAATGTCTAGCAAAAAGAGAAGTGTAACTTACACGTTAATTAGGTGTTATTTGGTGCGTCCGAAAATACAATTTTGAACGTTCATATCTAAAGGTACTTATTTTTCTGCCACCACAGTAGAGTAAAGTACCTATTTTATACAGTGCTAAATAGAGGTAGGACCAGACATTCACAATATTAGGTTTAAGTAGGGCTGGACATCGGGTAGTTGGGGTCGGTTTTAGATCAAAAATTGCTCATCCAAAAAAAATCACTGGTGGAAGAATTTTTGTCCGTTCTGATTCTCGATTAATTCAGATTATAGGTTAATTGGGTTTTGATTTGTTTGGGTGGTTTCAAACAGTTTGAAATCGATCTAGATTTTGAACTCTTGAAAGGATATAATGTCGAAGTTGTGCTTAACGATGCTGAACAGAAACAGATCAAAGACTTTGCTGTTAACAAATGCTTTGATGATCTCAAAGATGTCGTATATGTTGTTGATGACATTTTAGATTTTGTCTCTACTATATCTGTAACTACTCAGAAGAAGAACAAATAGGTGAGTATCGCTATTAATTACTTCTCTCGCCTTTTCAACCTTGAAGAAAGGGATACGGTTCATAAGTTGGAAGAGATAGTTGTTAGATTTGAATTCATTCTCAAAAGTAAAGATGTTCTTGGTCTTCATCATATTGCAACTTATCACTCTTTTTAGAGATCTGCATTGAAATAACAACCACCACCGTTGAAATAAAGAAACCATTAAAATAACAACAATCATTAATATGAAAAATAATAGCAGAACTAAAACTCCAATGAAATAGAATAACTATCTTTAATTGGTACAAATAAAAATGGCTGTGAAAGAAGATGAGAGAAATAAGATGATGGTGTGAAAAAAGATGAGATTCAAAATAAGAAGATTAAGGCCCGTTTGTTTTTTATTTTTTTAAAATGATTTGTATAGTGTAACATATTTTAGTGTAAAAAAAATTTTACAACGAAAATTTTTATAAAAGTTTCAATTGAAAAATTGGTTTGAATAGTTATTCTTAAAATGTTATTTTATGCATTTCATTATTTTATCAAAAATTTTTTTGGATATCAAAATTTTAAAAAAAATCAATTAATTTTGAAGCTATTTCAAATATTTTTTCATAAAAATCATTTTTTAGATACAATTTTTTTAAAAAACTATGATTTTAATTATATTTTGATGTTCAATAATGTATATTTATGTTATAATATGTCAAAATTAATCTTTTAATTTATAAAAAACAAATTTAAAAAAACTTATTATATTTTGAAAAACATTTTTGTAAAATTCATTTTCAAAAATACAAAATAATAAAAATTTTAAAGTTAAAACAAACTCGCCCTTACAATAGAGAGATTGAAATAAAGAATGATAAAGAAGACGTGACAGTAAGAGTGAAAATCAAGTAATTGATTTGTTGGGTGAGTCACGTTCGCCTAAAACTACATCATTATCTATTTGTAGTACACCTAAAAAATTTTAATGGGTTCAATTTTGGACGGGTTAGGATACCAATAGATCTAATTTTAAAGACCGAACTCGTCCAAATATACCCCCACCATAAACCGATTTTTGGTGACTTTGCCATCCAATACCCGAACCAACCCATCCAAAGTGAAAATTAATATTTTGATTTTTCGGTTTTCCGATTGGGTCAACATATTTTGTCCACCCTGTTGAAACTAGTTCTGAATTTTCTTTTCAATATATAACCACAACAATAATAAAAATAAATATCTTTGAATCATTTCATCAATATTTTTTTTTATTAAAAGCAACAAACTTACAGGAACTATCTATGCAGGTCTTGTATGGTCTATGTATAGTGCTTAGGGAAAAATCCTCAAAGAAACAAGCATAATACTAGTTTTTAGGATCACCCGATCACAATTTTTTTAATTAAAAAATAAAAATAAATTTTTCTCTCTCCTTCATTATCACCATCACCCTATAATTTCAAATAAAAAATAAATAAATTTAAAATAAATTTAAATTTTTTATTTATCCTACCAAACAATAAAGTTGTTTCTAAGGATATAAATATAGGTAAGTTTCTATGAAGAATTTCTCGTGCTTAAGCAAACAATTAAAAAACATCAAGAAAAAGTGAAATCAAATTTTTTATTATTATTTAAGAAAATATGAATTGTGTGCCCAAACCCTAGATATTTGGTCTTGTGATCATGCAAGACTTGCTCAATGAAAAATATGGTGTTTGAGTTAAATGTGAGCCTCTACTTTAGTTAAAATTAAATGGAAACCAACTTGATAATGGTCATTTACTAATTATCACTCATTAGTTCTAAATTTATGGGATAAATAAGTTAATGTCAATGGGGCTAAAATGTTACTTTATATTTGGACAAAAATAAAGTCCCCCTCCCAGATCTATGTGAAAAAATTTAGCCGTACTAAATGAAGCATTTTCTAGTGTGTATATATACATAATATTGTCAACCAAGAAGAATCACCAAAAACGTGTGAAAATTTTATCTAGAAGAAATCATTTGACATAAATAGATGTCTTACACTGGGATAAAAAGCTCACAATTATTTCTCCTCGTCACTGGCTTCATCTTCATATGTTTTCTCCTCGTCCCTAATTTCTCCATCACTCTCCTGCATATCAACAGAATTTTCTCTTACCGGACTTGATTGCCTAATTATTGGTTCATCGTCTTCCGATTCTGATAATGCCTGCCTCCGCCTGCTAATGGTTGAGGGAGGTCCAGCCTTGAACAAAAATAAGAGAATTATTTCAACCAGCCAAAAACTGACCAAAAACTTGAAGTTATGGTTGCCCAATAAATACCAAGCTAAATTATTGGAAGAACCAAGAGGATGATTGAAATTAAAAAATTGTGACATTAATGAGTCTATACGGGTTCAGAATTTAAAATGTTACTGACTTTTATTATCATGATTCATGATCTATAGAAGAAATTGGCTGAACTAACTACCAACTTAGTTGATGATGAAATTCATAGACAATGCAATGCATACATAGGTTCTACCAATTTTAAAAGTCATGATTCCAATTAAACAATAAATTACCGGCTCTTCTTCTGCATCAGAATCCTCAAGTCCAGCTGCTGCAAGAAGACCGTGGGGATTTTCCTCAGCATCATTTGTCAGAGTTTGGGGTTCTTCTCTAGAATTCATGTCAGCATCTTCATCCTCCACTTCCTGTTCCTGTTCATCCATCATATCAGCCTCTGCTTCTTCTGTGTCATTCCGTGATTTTGAGTGCTTATCCTTCTTCCTCCTCTTTCCACCTTTTCTTCTCTTTTTCTCACCAGCCCCACCATCTTCATCATCTGACCTATCCCTCCGTTTTGAATGTGTGCTGCTCTTCCATTGTTCCTAGAAATGGAAACAGAAGCTTAGAGTTTCCAAAGCGCAGTCGGTTTTTTGTTTTGGATAAAATGTACGACAAAGGAGCAGAATTCACAAAGAGGACATGCTTTGATATGCATATTATTTCATTTGAAAGGAGAAATACATCTAAGTAAAATATTGTATGTGCCATTATAAAGGAGCAGAATTAACACAACTCGTATTGTATGTCATTGTAAAGGCGAGGGATATCTCAAACTTAACTTATTTCCAAGTCATATCTTACTCAATGCTGGACTCTCAACATCAATATATTAACTCCCAGTAACTTTAGAAAGACCACAAATGAACTCTTACCTTAACACGGTTAAAATGTTCCTCCTGTTTTTGCACTTGTTTTAATTCGTCCTCATGCTTTCTTCTTTCCATCTATTTCAAATTAAAATAACAAGAAAGCAATTTATAAGCAGAGCTTTAGATCTCAACTAACGTGACACTGAGAAATTTAGAAAAATATACCTGAATCTTCCTTTGCTCTTCAGCCTTGCGCCTGGCTTCCTCGGCCAAAGCAACCTGACGAGCAACTTCTTGTCTCTGGCGTATTTGTTGTTCCTCACGCTCAGCTGCTTCAAGATGAACTTTTGCAGCCGAAAGTAAGTGACTGCAGTACCCAACATGAGTGTCAATCTTCTTCTCATCAAATCCATGGATATGCAGGTTGGAAGCAGCAGACAACTGACTAAATATACGAACAGCATTTTGCAGCCCTGCAACCGTTGCTCTCACCTACCATTAATAAATCAATATCAGTTAGAAAGCAGTGATCAAACTAGGGCATGCATTAGATTAGTCTACTATTTAAAAAAAAAAAAAAAAAGGTAAATAGGAAATCACTCGACAATAAACAAATGTATGACAGAAGAACTATCCACTACAAAACAAGCCCTAGTAACTTCACAGCTTAATCAAAGCTGTTGTAAAAAGAGCATATTTTGTAATTATATGTAATAATTGTATTCGGCCCCTTAATCAAGCCCGTTATGAATAGTCTGTAAAAACAAATTAGTGTTTGTACTCTATCCAAAGATTTGAAATATATCAGAATATCTTCCTCAAATCTCAATGAGAAAACATGGCAGAATGGATAGATTCAAGACAAATCTCTACAATCACCTAGCTTTGTTGCTCAAGGGGAGACTAGTCTTTTACACAGGTTACAAAAATCCTTGCATGGTTTGGAACAATCAGAACTTGGTTTGGCAATTTTAGCAAAATCCGCCAACAATTCAGCATAATTTGTTGGGACTTGTGAGGCAAACTATTTTGTTTTCTTTAGATGGACACCACTGAATCAACTTATTTATCTTGTGTATATATTATTGTCATTTTAGGTAATAACCAAGAAGGCTTAAATATAAATTTGTTAATACTCCTATCAACCCAAATGTGAAACTTCTGACTAATCAAGGGGGTCATATTCTGTATGATTCCTTTTAAGGTAGACTGTTCTGTCTTCTTTAGATGCTCGCTATTGAATCAACATATTTGTGTATATAGATGATATGTCATTGCGACTTGAAGCAACATTTGTTCCAAATGTTTCTAAACAATGACTTGTGTCATTTTGCTATTTCCTTGGGAGTTGGATCTGAGGTGCTTTAATCAAAGATAAACATTTCTATTTCTCAAAAGTAATATTCCCTTCATATACCGTAAGACAAAGGGATGTTTAACTATAAATTTCTTGATACTCCTACTAAGTTACTAACCCAAATTTGAAACCTCTACCTATACAAGGGGAGCCTTATCCTAACCCATGAAAATACAAAAGATTAGTGGGAAGTTAAACTTTCCTTACCTATCAGTATAGTTAGTTTATTGAGTCTCCCTTTGATAGTTAGGGGTGTGTATGGTTCATAAACCAAACCAAATCGAACCAAATATATGGTTCAGTTTGGTTCTTAAAACCACTTTAATGAAACCAGTTTATTTTTTAAAAACTGGTTTATATTTGGATTGGTTTGGTTCAAAACTGGTTTATACCAAAAACCGGTTTTTGGTTGGACTATTTTTAAAACCAAATTTTCTCAAACTTGTTTTTGATTAAAACTCAGTTTTCAATTCAAACATTTTTCTAACGCCATCCAATCGTTTTACATCCATTTTTTGAAATCAATAACCTCTCGATGGTGGTAGATTTTAAATGTCAATTATAATATTTACGAAATTCGATCAATAATAATTTGATTTTTGCAAGAATATAAAATCAATAGAAATAATAAGAAAGGGCAAAAAAACAAATCATAACAAAACAAAAATGCATTGTGACTTGAAAATCTAAATGATTTTACTAAAGAATTATTTTACTTGAAAATCAACAGAATATATTCAAAAAATATAATTAAGAGCCATGATTAAAAATAAAAAAGGAGATTTCAACTTGAGAGAGGATTAATGAAGACCATAAATAAAATTGGTGGCAATGCACTAATGTGTACTTAAGTGTTGTCTTGATATCTACAATATATTATTAATTTATAATCATGAATTAGAAACAAGGTGAAGAGTACATTGGTTAACTATTTATATATTGGTTTTAAAAAGTGGTTATTGGTTTTTTATGGTTTTAATGAAATGGATCCGGATCAGTTTTAATCAAAATAATATGGACATTTAAAATAGGTGCACCATATTTTTTAAATTGGTTCTTGTGAACCAGTTTTTTTGCACACCCCAATTGATAGTCATCAGAATAAAGGGTATTTAAGATTAAAATATAAGAGGAGTATATTTATAACATCTTGCTATTTAAATTTTAGAAGATCTTAGATTAACTCTTAGAATTGGTTTTCATATTTTTTATGATTTGTTTATTGAATTAAATAAGGACTAGAATTCTACTTCTATCTCAAATAACACTACTGAAATTACAGGAGACTTCAACATATATTCTCATGATATACTACCTCCATCCCTAAATATAAATATAAGACCCTGTAGAGTTTTTTCTTTGTTCCTTTTTATAAAACCCCTTTCAAACTTCCAATTGCATTAATTATTTCTTTACCACATGCTCTTAATTATTTTATATCTGCTTTGTTCCTTTTTATAAAACCCCTTTCAAACTTCCAATTGCATTAATTATTTCTTTACCACATGCTCTTAATTATTTTATATCTGCTTCTGCAATTTGTAATAAATATTCTACAGAAAACATCAACTTATTCTGTCTCCTAAAGGACAAACTTGTAAAGGCAATACCAATTGTCAACAAACCTAATACAACAACCAACTTTCTTACTTCCCTTACTTCCTGTGATTTACTCAACGGGGTCCTATATTTAGGGAATGAGGTAGTACTACATTACGATAAAGTTTTCGACAATCAAACAAGGCATATATTGTCGTTACATATTTGTATTTTAAAAAACAACCGAGTTTGGGTCAAACTAGACATCTTTCTTCACATAAAATAATTCCATATATCTATAAGCATTTTTAATCAAAAATTAACAAACGTTATAAAAAATATTGGATAAGAAAACAACCTCATCTGCAGTCCTCTTGGCCTTTTGAAGGGTTGATGCTGAAAATTTTTGCATTGCAACCCCTGCATCAAACCTTAATGTGTAGTTAGAGGGTGCCAAATGGATGGCTCTCTGTAGAGTTTTAATACAGTCTTGCCACTGCTCAGCTTCATAATAGGTACGAGCCAAGTATAGAAGTATTTGTGAATCTGTGTTATGATAAAACTTCCGCAAGCAATTCTGATACTGCATATTAAGCAAAGTCAACAGCATACAATAGCTGTCATAAAGACTTAAGTAGGAGCTTAAAGGGACTAGAGGATACAAAATAAAAGTAAGGCAAGCTCACCATTTTGACAGCCAAACCAAAATTCCCCTGAGCAAAATAAACATGAGCCAAATTTATCCAAACGTCAGGCATCTGGACAAAAACACTGCCGCTGGCAGCTTCTTGAACCTATCATATCATCGAGTAATAAATTTAATTAATTCCAACAAATAAAAGTTTGTGTCTTACTATGTTGTCAATAGCGGCTGATGCGGCCACGATCGCGGCGCTCCGCGACAAAAACGGCCTCGCCGCGTCAAGCAAAGCCGGTCCGGCGCTTTAGGGCATAGCGGCGATATCGCGGGTTGCGCGGCCGCTTTTCTGGGTGCGGATCGGTGCAGATCGGTGCGGTAGCGGCCGAGTTTCTCTGTTTTTTTTCTTCTTCCTCTGTATGTTATTTCTTCTTCCTCTGTAAGATTGTGCAGCAAACTCGTTTTGAAAAAACACCTTGGTCGGCGCCTCTTTGCAGGGCTTTTGATAAAAAGAAACCCTAATTTTAAAAAATAGATTGGATCCGGGTCGGGTTCTCTTAAAACCCATAATTAATAGTTACTCAATTAATATGAAAGAGTAATTTATTGAGCCCCTATTCTCTCCTTTTTAAAATACCTTTAACTCCTGGATATTTGTGACTAATAATTACTCCATTAAGTCTTCCTCTTCCCCATGAATTCTTCCTCTTCATCAGAACTGTGATTTCTCTTTGTTATTACTACTTTACTGTTGGTTATTGCATACTTAAATTTCATTATATATATATATATATATATATATATATATATATATATATATATATATATATATATATATATATATATATATGGTTTTTGGAATGCGTATGTAATTATACATATACAAATATATTTGTATATATATTTTTGGAAGTAATAAATGCTATTATGAATTTGAAGTAATATATGCTATTATGAAGTTTTGAGTTTTTTTTAATATATTTATTAGTATATTTTTAGTATATTTCCGCGCCAGCGTCGGAGAAATAAATAGCGCCCGCGCCGCTCCCATTTTCGGAGTGACCGCGCCGCGCCGCTTTCTGAGATTAACAACATAGGTGTCTTATATAGTCTAAAAATAAAGCTGATATCACAGAAACCTGTGTAAAGATATCTTTTGAAACATCAAAATGGCCTTTTTCCGCAAAAACGACTGCAGCACCATTGGCAGCATATAAATTAGAAGAATGCTGAATCATAACCTACAAATATTTGAAAATAAACAGATCATGTCAAATAATATAATTCTATTGTTAGGACAGGGTCTAAATGATGTAGAAAATATTTCAACATAAAATATACAATACTTGGGGAAAAAATAAATAAAGCACGCGTATTAAATCAAGGTAGAATATACAAATAATCTCAGTACATACCGTGTGTTGATAAATACTATCTTCCCCAAATAGAGAAAAGAAACACAGTGAAATTGACAAATTCATATATTTTGGTCCAGGAATATCTCACAAAAAAGCTTAAGTAGACAAGCGAAGAACCAGGAATATCTCACAAAAAAGCTTAAGTAGACAAGCGAAGAACTAGGAATGGTATATTCCGCTAACAAGTAACAACCCCCTTATGTTTCAGCCTTTTGGCTTAAACAGAGATAATACGCAAGCCTGTTTTACCTTTATACGGAATTTAGCTTAATTGTGAATAATGGAAACAACAAGGACCAAATTCTTGACTACTTGTTCATAAAAGATCCAAGATCATATCAAGGACCAACCAATGTTGTCAAATGCGCACTATTGCAGCAGGTGGCCTCTATTCCTGTAGCAGAGCAACTTTTGTAGTGTCTGTACTACCCGCTAAAGCGACCAAAATCACAGCTGTTTGAGACCGTGACTGACTGCCTTTTAGAAAGAAAAAAAATTCTAGTTACATTAGCCAGTCTTTAACTTGAATTTTGATGTTTGGTTACTTTAAGCCTTAGATGCTTAAACCTGTTTGTTTTCTTGACTTTTTTGGTATTTACTTCTATGTTTTGATCAAGACTTGTGACTTTTTACTGTCAATCAGGAATACTTAGTATTATTTAATTTTCGGCTTTTATATATAGTATAAATAATTTAACATTAATAAAAATTTAGAATAGTGGTTGTACTCTCCAAGGAGCATAAGCTGCTTGGTAGAAACTATATACAATGCTGTATATCAAACAGATTCTATTTGTATTCATATCAAGTTGATGAAATGCCAAGATCGATGAATTTCTTAAACCAAATCCATAAGCCTAGGGATCAAAAGCTTCAGAAGGGACCACATACATGGAAAAGTGGCTCCCATTCTTATATAAGTAAGAAAGATGAGAAGGCTCACTCTTGTATAAAGCTCCTTTGCCTTTTCCAAATGAGTGGCTTCTAGCTTTGGATTTCTCTTTTCATTGCGAACTGCAGCAAAGTAGTTCCAGTTTCCCTATATTCATTCCACAAACAGTGTGACAAAAAGAATTATAACAATAACAAAATAATGAGGATAGCTGCATGTATTTTCCATTGATATTCTACAAAATGCTGTAGCAACAGGATTAAAAGGATTTAGCATACATAAACTATGAAGTGCAATGCGCACTGAAGAGTAGACTTACTAGTGAAAGTGTAGCATATGAATCCTTCCCGTCGGTGGCATCACTAGCTGCCCGGAGAGTTTCTTTTGCTTTCACCCAATCGTCATTTTTCAATTCCAGCTCACCCAGCATAGATAATGCATTTGGACACTTGTCATTCACCTTCAGGGCATCATTAACCTATGAAAGGGAACATTAAATAGTTTGGTTATCTTAACATATATAAAGGGAAAACTTGGTTTTGGTGTAGCCTATTTTATTTCATTCAATTTTTTTTATTTTAAAAATAATTTAAATTAAAATAAAAAATAAACATTAAAAAATACCGTTAATATTTTTACCCGCCTGCAACAAACACTTCCAGCATACTTTGTTCTATTAGTTAAACTATCTGGGTCCCACTAAATTATGTGGGCCCCGTATATATTTGATGAGAATCACATGAATTTCAACCAATAAGGAGTGTACTGTTAGCATTACTATTATAAATAAAACTTGAATATCTTGGATTGCTCAAAAGAAACCCTCTTGGCACATTATTTTACAGCGCTGAAAAATTTACATATCCAATACATAAATCCCTAAATTCTAGGGATTGATATATTAATATTTTCTCATTCTAGTTGTATTCAATTACTATTTACATGGGATATCAGATCAGTAATATTTGCAAACCATATCAACATTAACAATATCTACAATAACAAAGAGAAACAAGGAGCTCAAGAGAATAATAGTAACCAGTTCAATGCTTAATAAAATGTTGTTCCGAGCCTTTGCAATAGCAGCTAGCCTCAGATTCGCATCAATGTAGTCTGGGTACTGGAGATACAAAAAAAAATGTCAGTCATAAATCACATCCTAGTAGTACTACTAATAATAAAATTTCTACTTTTAACGGCCCATACCATGTTAAATTAAACGATAATAGATTGCTTCATTATACATTCAACATTTTAATAACATTTCAAGCATCATAGTAGTACTACTAATAATAACATCAGTAAGTAAAACATATAAAACTATTGGTTTTGTGAATATGAATCCAAGTATTTCCATAAAAAAAAAAAATGTGAATCCAAGTACCGAGAGTTAACCTCTCAAGCACCTCACAAATCAATTCTCAAGTCATACCTTGAACAAGATTAGGCGATATAACAAGCTTGCAGTTCCAGACTCATTTAACTGCTCAAGTAATCTGGCCAGATTAAACAGTACTGTGACTTTATCCCATGGTACTTCAACAAGGTGACCGTTACTTTCAAGGTCGTGAAATAATTGCATGTCCTTGAACTGAAGAGTAGAAGTAGCAGCATCAATGGAAGACTTATTTGCCTCGCTAAAGAAAGAAAGCCAAATTCCATCACTAAGAGCTTCCTTAAAAGTTTGTTTAGCAAGCTGAAAAATAAAATAAATCGGAGCTTTCAGAGCTTAACTGTAGTAAGGGGTCATAACATGAGAAATGATGCATGTGAAATAGCAGTACAAACCTCAAACTCTCCCCTCTCAAACTGAAGGACACCAATATTATTGAGTAATTCAATTGGTACTTCCTGGCTTCCCTTCTTAAAAAGAGTGCGGGCCTGTACCAGGTTTGCAAAATCTCAATTACAACAAAGATTCTGAAAATTCAACAATGAAGTGTTTTCTAAAATTTCATAAGGATAACATTTGCTAACCACAAAAGAACAGCAGATGTTAAGTTCTTAGCCCCCTTACAGTTTTGAATGCATCTAGTGCAGCTCCTGTGTCGGACAAAATTAACAACTCTCCTAGTTCAAGAAATGCCTGTAATACAGAGAGAAAGTTCTAAGATTCTTATAAAAAAAAACTAGATGAAGAATATTGGTTGCATCATAAACTTCAATTTTAGAGACATGAAAAGATTTGGATTAATTATTATTAATAAGATTTAAAACAGAATCATGTCAGAAAAAAGAGGAGTTCACAAAAACCTTAATGCAAAAAACACTTCACCAAACACCAAGAGACACAAAATCTGCAATACTTCCAACTCACAAGATTTTGCTAATAATCACGTATATGAAATAAATAAAAACAAAAAGAAAATAATAATAATAATAATAATAATAATAATAATAATAATAATTGACCTTTATACTGTGAGCAAATAGATGCACAGCAGAGAAAATAGCAACAAGATATTTATGTTGCTTTGACATGCAGTAACTTCACATCAGCTTATCTAATTTTTATTGGAACCGCTCATTGGACCTTTATAATAATTTGAATTTTGAGTTTGTACTTTCAGTCCCTCTACTGAAATTGATGTGCGAGTTTGGTGCTTCAAAAATTTTTTGAGTGGATTTAGTCTCAACTTTTCAATCGTTACTATTGAGTCCCTAAATCACTTTTCATTTTTTAAAAACCCTCACTCTCATAATCAAATCATAATCATAACAAATTGAATCAATTAAATTGTTTTAAACATTAATTTCTACTTAAAAACCCACCAACTAAACAATCAAATTTAATTAAATAGAAAACCCAGATTATCTCACTCAAACCCTAATCACACATCTTATAAAACCCACTAATTATTGTCAAAGTATCACTAAATTTAAAATGTATGTGCTTTAAAATTTATTTTACTTCTCAAACTCAACACAAAATCTTTGGAAAAAAAGACAACTTAAGGGCTTTGCGTAGAAAATAATTGACAGTACAACCATATACCAAAACAATGAATATTTATTCTCAAATATCAACTTCTGTATTTTCAAAGAAAAAATATCAAATATCAATTTTCATTTACAAAGGCATAAATGACAACTTGTAAACTAAAAATGTTTTATACACAAGGCAGATAGTCCAGAAGATCAAACAAGCCTAGCAACAAATACACGGTACATGATAGAACAGAGACTAAGAAACCCAGAAAAAAAAAATTCTAGAATAGAAATGAAAGCTGGAACAGGATTAAAAAAAAAAAAAAACAGATTCCATACAATTGTTAAACAAGGAAGCAATGCTTCTTACAGAAGCACTGAATTGTCTACAGAGTAAAACTTAAGATAACTAGGCGCTTTTCACTTGGAAAAGCAATCCTCACCAAAGTAAAGCCTTATCTACCACCACTACCCAATATTCTCACATGCCCTTAACCACCACCACCACCCCTCCTCTCCACTATATGGAAATGACTCCATCTCTCCCTCTCAACTCTTCAATTGCCACCTATCATTTCTGTTGCTCCCCCCCCCCCCCCCCCCCCCTCTCTAACTATTTTCTCTCCTTCCAATTTTTGTAGTTGAAGTTAATTGTTTTTTTTTAATTCTTGGATCGACTTGCTGACCCGATCTTCCTGGCCCATTGAGCTCCTCGGGGTAAGGTTGAAATAGCAGCCTTGTGACCCATCCCCTTGCTCACTTTCCCCCCTTTTATTCCTTCTATAAATAGACTTGTTATAATGGGCCTATACGTAAAACACTTGGGACACTAGCAGAATTTAAAAAATATATCTTCGCAGAAAGAAAGTCGTTCAAAAAATTATATCAGAAGCTTTACCTGGGCATCACGGGGATCAATTTTTGTAGCTTTCCTAATAAATTCAAGGCCCTTGTCAGTCTGTCCAAGCTGAACATATATGTACGCAAGTGCCTGTAAGAAAAGACAAAAAAAACACAAATAAGGGAGAAGGGAGAAATAACATCCAGTGCCATATAAAAAATAAAGATAATCAAGTCACTCTGACAACCTTTTGCTACATACATAAACAAGATTGAGTCTACTAATTAATATTTTTAATTAACATGGATATTTAAACTTCTATGTACATTTAACTCAACTTTACAAAACCAGCTTAGAATTCCATCCTCATGGGTGTTCAAACTTTAATGTACATTATTTCTTGAGTTTGAGTTGTGGGTCTAACACATGTTTACAAAACCAGCTTGAACTGCCCAAGCTTTATAAACACTATTGAGGCCATATCACTAAGCAATGTGGGACTAAATCCACCTATTCACACACACCACACAATGAAGGTGTTGGAGGCTGCAATGAAGACAACCCAAATGCCACAATTAGGTAGCTAGGGACGAACCGCAATAAAGGCGGAATTTCCAACACACAACCTCACGCTCGGTTCCAAAAGAGCTTGAAACGTGAATGAAGTGTGAAGCCCAACAACAAATCTAGAATAGGCTGTGATACCATCTAAGAATTTGGATTGGGTCTAACTCAACCTTACAAAACTGACTTATTAAGTTTGAGCTAGCCCCAACCTTGTTAGGGTGTAATTGTTTTATTTTATTTTCAAATTATTTTATTTTATTATTTAGTAATTTGAAAGGGAAAAGTAAAATCTAATTATACATGTCAATTTAAGTTTTTAAGAAGATTAGCAACTTCCCAGCCAAAAAGAAAGAAAAGAAGAGTAACAAACCTTTTTGCCATATTTTTATCAAGTAATTTTTTTCCAAATTAGAAAGAGAGAAACTTTTTTTCTTTTAATGTTTATGACTCGAGGGTTCCTATTTTATGAGCTTATCCAAAATCCGTTGGGCCACCTGCTATCAGTTTCCACTATTGAGATATAGATAGTAATGAAATTTGCAGTGATTGCTCTGCATTTTATGGAATCTAAACCAATTTCTCCAAACAAAAAGACATTTGATCAAATTATAGTTTTCAATCACACACCTTAAGTTACAGCACACTTACGAAATTATATAAAAGGGTGAAAGATATTATCCTTTCAATTTTAGCACTCACTTTCAATGTCTCACAATTATCCGGGTACACCTCCAAAACCTTTTCAAAGTTTGAGAGTGCACTTTTAAAATCTCCCAACTTGATTTGTACTTGTCCCAAACCTGGAAACAGCATTAAAAAGTTATAACAGTGGGAAGTTATCCCTAACCTATAAAAATGTCACTGAGATGATATTAATATCATAATAATGCAAAATTTATAGCATCTTGTAACAATCTGTTAGCCTTCTTATATCATGGAAGCAATGGGTAGTTTGATGTCAGTTATCTGTAGCAGTTATCGGCTATGTGTGTTTCTGTTTTAGAATAAATATAGAAAGGAAAGGAGAAACTGATTATGAAATAGTTTTTGAATGGTTTTGGGAGGGAGAGACCAAGCTCTCTAATTCTTGGAGGGAGAGACCAAGCTTTCCAATTCTTGGAGGGAGAAACCAAGACTCTCAAATTTCTTGGATTAGTTTATGTGTGAATTATGTATTCTCTGTAGTATTTGTAACCATGGGTATGTTGTAAACATATTCTACCATAAATAAAAGTCAGTTTCTACAGTAAATATTTTGGTACTAGTTGCTACTGCAATCATGATCAATATTGTCAAACTCAAAATCCAGCCAAGGATATATGTTGTGAGTTGTAATATTAACTTGGAAGTCAAAAAGGATAACAAAGATACACAAAGAAATTAAAGAGTGGTAAATAAAGACTAGAGGAAAAAAACTTAGTTCGGACCATAGTTCCCGCAGCAACATTATTAAAAATAACAAGTGTGAGAGATAGATGAGAAATGGGCCTGCATGGCCCAGTTAGAATTAAAAAAACTAGATGTAGACACTACACAGAGAACTTCACACATCTCAAGCGCCGCCCAGTTCCCAGTCTTGTTGCAGTCGCAGATACGAGAAGCAGAGGAAGATTCCTCAACACGGGCATTGCATGGAAGAGGTGTGTTGCAGTTGCAGTGGGAGAGGTAGGAAAAAATGGGCCGTAGTAATATACTTACAAAAGAGGTTATGGTTGGCAAAAATTCCTAAAGCAAAGAAAAAATTGTTCTTCTAAAATTTGATTACACTTCAAAACCCAGCCCGGAAAACTTCACAAAAATTGCAAGGAATGAGGAAGCATTTGATCCCACAGTTTTCCTCGCAAACCAACGGCGATCTTTGGAGCTTTTGATCCCATTAGTGCCAGCACGGAAATAGGGGATAGGATCATAGAATCGTGCAATTTGAGTTGCCTTGCGATCCCGACAACATTGATCATGATACATTTTCATACCATTGAAACACTAACAGAGCTAATCAAATCGCAATAGTAATAAAGTTCAGTATATCTATCAAAACGCAATAGTAATAAAGTCTGGTATATCTCCTAATCAAAAAACACACTTGCGATGTTCAAAGCATCATTAGTTCCATAGCTAATAAAATCTAATCCATTTACAGGCATATCATAAGTTACAGAAACAGTTAAGAATTTAAAATTTTATCTGCAACTGACCATAATAAGGAAACACAAATTCATGGGGCTTGCTAATTTCCTTGACAGATGCCATGTAATAAACCCCAGCTTTATCGTAGTCCCCCTGTGGTGAAGAAAACATTTAGTGCCACCAGCAATGCTAAGCCAAAGGTTGGATATTTCAACCTTACTAAAAAATGGCCATTTGAAAAGCCAAAGGCTCACAAACATTTTCATAGTACCAAAATTATATTAAACACTGCGATTTATAAACATTTTCGGAATCATCTTTAAAGCACTAGGAGATCAAGAGGATAGCAAAAAAAGGCCTTCCAGAAAATATATGCATCTCAAATATGAGAGCTCCGTCAGAAATAAGGAGGGATTAGCAATAACTAAAACCATCAAATTGACCAACATGTTGGAAAATATCAAGGAAATTATCACTGCACACATAGATGGTGATAATACTAACACGGCTATTTCACAAGAGAGCATATGGAAGATGGACACTGTTAAACATCTACCACACTAATAGATATATAAACTTTTTCATGAAAGCCATCTGAGAAACATGCAGACCAGAGAACCTTTTGACCCTGTAACCTATTCTCCTTCAACCCCTAACAAAGTCAAATCAACCAAAGATACAGCTAAATTTCAAAATGTCTAAAAGAGCTGGGAAAGGAAAAGTTTCCGACCTTGCTATGGTAAGAGCGTGCTAAATTGTAATAAGAGTGAGACTTTGTTGGACCATGATTGGTAACAGATAATGCAGTTTCAGTCAGTTGCTCAACCAAAAAATGTTGACCAGTGAAGAAGAAATGATTTGCAAGATAATTTAGAGCCATTGCACAGTATGGGTATATCTCAAATGCCCTCTGCATTTTAACCATTCCTTTCCTAATTCCAACAGCTGAAAGATGTTATACAGTATAAATATTAGTCCACTAAATTAGAAGCTGATATAGCTAAATAGATCATATACATATGAGGTGCACCATAACATGATAAAGGCAGAAAAGGCGAACCTTCGCTAGAGCGTAAGTCCATTATTGCAAGTGCAACAAGAGCCTCGACATTTTCTGGATCAAGCTGAAAAAAAAATCATGAAGCAAACACACATCAGTACAGGAAAATATGTTGAATGGTTGAGCCACTAGACATTAAGAGATTCACTTGCCTGCAAAACTCGCTCAAATGCCTGCCGAGCCTTTTCAAATTGACCCAATTTGTAGCGACATAGACCTATGCCAAGTCTAACAGCCGCAGGGCAATTGGGATACACTTGCAATGCCCTCTTTAGGTTGCCGTGTCAAAATAAAATAAAATGAAATAAAGAACTAGGATCGAGTAGTGTTTATAGCATGTTAGAACTGTCACAATTCAAGTAATTTGCCAGGCATGATGATAAGATCAGGCTTCTGTACCCTTAATGAACATTCATATCTTTTAAAGTAAAATTTAGTATGGCTTAAGGAAATTCACAAAAAGTAAATATCTATCATTGAATTTCATATCTTTAATCTGATCCATAGAGTCCTTATTAGTCTTTCACATGAAAACAATCAAAAGGATGGGTTCCAGCCCGCTTAAAATTTGACATGCATGTCAATGGTGCCATTAAAGTTACTCATTCCAAGAATGGTTTCAAAGAAATTAAATCCTATAAAAGTTGGTGAGTGATATAATGCTGATTTAATTTAGAAGTGCTGGTATATTATGTAGATGTAATAGTGTATAAGATAAGCACGCGGATATATAAACGGTTAGTCATACATCGCTTTAATAGTAAAAGAAAGGCTATATTACCAACCTTATACAACTCAAGGGAATCAGAATATCTTCCGCGGTTGAACTCAACACATGCCTGTAGAAACAAAGTTCGAGGTTGTATAATAAATGTAGAACATATTTTGGTACAGAGATACCTTGCCAGGGCACAGCAGAGTGCTTCTGTGCACTGCATCCAGTCGTTCGTGTGTGTGTATGTGTAACCAATAAAAATATATTATAACTGCTTGATAAATAATAGGGTTTTTTATTTTACATTGAGGAGATTAACAAATTTTCTTTAATTAAAAAATAAGCGGCATAGTTGTCAAAAATTTTTAAAAAATGATACAATAAATTTTTAGCTTGATATTATTTTTTTCTTGTACCACATAAAACACGTCAAAGAAGTGGAGAAAAAAAAAAGTATTTTTCTAGCTTGAAAATAGTTTCTAGGTAGATCAGTGGGGAACTCGTGTACTTTCTGTGATTAGTTTTTGAACCCTATCCTATGGCTTAATGAATACAACTTGTAAGCATTTCACAACTCTAACATCTAGGACTGTGGGTTTTTAAATTGCTGATGCTAGAATCTTTCGTGAATACACAAAAACTTTATAACTTATCATCTTTAAATGGTAAATTTCAGCCACTGTTTCATTGGTGAATTCCAGCCACTAGGCTACTTGACCAAAACAAAATTATAACTTATCTACCACTATACCTGGCCTAAAAGGGCCGGAACATTGTCACGATCTCCATCTAACACAATTTTAAATGCAGCAGATGCCTGTTCAACCTCACCCTTTGCTAACAAAAGCTGACCTGTAAGAATTAACCAGAATTAATTTTATTAAATATAAATAGTACATGACACATTCTGAAAGCTAAATTCGGCTAACTTACAAGACACTAGCAAAATCAACAAATATAAGCTAATAACTAGCTTGCACAAAATAACAGAATACACCCTGAATTTATCTCCGTCGGAGTGTTGTCAATCATGGATCACAGAAATAGCAGTTTGTTCAAATTTTGCTAAGCAACAGTGCTGTAGTGCTGCTATTTGACAACGTTTTGTACTAAACAGCGAATGCAGGACAATAGTGATTTCAGATTTGTCCAAATTCAGCTACACTAAAGCGCTGTTATAACCACTATTTGACAACAGGATGTCTACAGAATGCCTAAAGCTATTGCTATTGACCAATCCAAGATAAAACTATAAGGAATTATATTGCTCATTGTGAAAATCCTATTATCAATCGTATTAAAAATTTTACATATTCTACAAATACATAAGCAAAACTAAACATGAGATCATATGATGAGATCTAATGGAATTCTTTCAAAATACTACATAGGAAAAAAAACATGGGTTCTATAAGGCTGTGTTTGGTAAGCCACATTTTCGAGCTTATAGCTTATAAGCTCATATGAATATTTAGATCTGTTTGGTAACGGTCTTTTCATCATGAGCTTATAGCTTATTTTACTAACTTATAGCTTATTTTCCAAACGCTATTTCAAATAGCGTTTTAGTTTATAGCTTATAGCTTATCATCTTTTCTTCCATTTTTATCCTTATTATTTTAATAAAAACCCTCTTTTTTTATAATTTATTTTTATTTAAAATAAAATAAATATGTATTAAATGCTTTTATGTCATTTTACATTTATAAATTAGTTAAACCGTTAATTTTACCAAACAATTCAGATAGTTTATCAGCTATCAGTCATCAACCATCAGTTATAAGCTATAAGCTATCAGTCATCAGCCATCAACCGTCAGCTATAAGCTAGCTTATCATTCAACCGTTATTTTTACCAAACAGAGCCTAAATGTTGTATCAGATGAGAGATTCCAAGTTAAGTTAAGTTAGTTTGTCTATAGGATACCTAAAGCTGTTGCTATTGCTATAACCCAATCCAATATAAATCTAGCGGGAACTATGTTGCTCATTGTGCAAGTCCTACTCAAAATCGTATTAAAATTTACACATATTCCACCAATACATATGAAAATGCAACTCACCTTTTCCAACCCAAGTAGAGGGTTCGTGCATGTCTATCCTTGATGCTTTATTGTAATATTGTGTTGCCAAAATAAAATGCTCCTCCTTCTCTCTTTGCTTTGTCTCTATTTTTCCAAGGTAGCTATAGTAAGCCCCAAGGGCATTTAAGATAGCAATCCTCTCATATCTTATATCAGCATAATAATCATCGATTTCTACATAATTAGTCCCAAAAAAGTCAACACGGTTGGATTTATTAAACTAAATAGCAAATACAAACAGCTTGATAGACCAAACCCATCAGTTCCAGAGCCAGTGTTTAAACTATTTAAATTCAAAGCATGTGCACCAAAATCTGTAAAGGAAGTGTACCTGGACTGGATCCTTCCTCCAAGATCTGGCGAAACTGATCAACTTTTCCCTGCTTAAAGTACTCCCTCTGCAACACCATAACAAGTAAATATAAATAATTTGGAGAGCAGGGTTGACAATAGTTATAATCATAATTCATAACCAAACAAATAAAAGGAAATCTGGCAAACTGGCATTTGTGTTTAAATATGGAAAATTATATGCAGAACATTGTCTTTCTTGCCCTTGGCAAGCTGTTATAGAAAGAATAAGGTCATGTTTGAATGAACATTTATAAGTTATTCTTAGAATGTGTGGTTGGGTCTAACTCAACCTTACAAAACCGGCCTGTAAGGTGAAGATTATCCCCACTTATAAACACAACACAGATCATATCTATAAGCAATGTGGAACTAAATCCACCCCTTCAAAACCAACACAGTGAATGTGTTGGAGGTTGCAATGAAGGCAAGCCAAATGCCACAATTTAGGCGACTAGAGGCGGACATCAATGAAGGCTGAAATCCCCAACCCAACACCCCCCCCCCCCCCACACACACGCGCGCGCGCGCTCGGGCCTCAATGAGGCCGTAGTATTGATGCCCAACAAGTGATATAGGATAGACTCTAATACCATCTTAAATTTTGTAGGGATGAAGGGATGAGCTAGGCTCAACACAAAAATTAAGACTTATTTTTATAACATAATTGTCTTCGTATAAACTATAAGATGTTTTCATAAGCTACCTTGAAAAACTAATGAAAGTACGCTGAAAATAGCTCATGAACTCGTCATAATATGTTTTTGTAAACTCTTCAAAACAAACTCACATATTTATCTGAGTGTATAAGCTATATGTTTATGTTGTATATAGGGGTGGAAGTAGGCCAGGACGATAACAGGGGCCTACAGGCTAGCCTACACAGGCTCAGGCCAGGCCAAACTATTTTTTTAAATAGAAAAGGCCTAGGCTTTTTTATAAGCCTATTTAATTAAAAAGGCTAGGCCTCAAGCCATAAAAAAAGTCTTTTAAGCCTAACAGATCGGCCTATTTAAATAAATATGAATAATTTTTTTTATTATCATGTTTTGTTTTGTACTCGGAGTTAAAATACATAAATAAAAATTTGTTATTTTGGAGAACTTATGAAAATAAGATGAAAACACCTTATGAACAATGTTATAAATTGTTTTCATAAGTTATCTTAAACAAATAGTCTCACAAAACTTATGCTAATAGGTATGTTAAAATAAGTCAATGCAAACAAACTTTTAGTCTCATTGATTTTTTAGTTTTTTAGTCTATTTAAACATTATTTTAATTGTGTATTTACATATTTCTAAAATAATAGGCTTTTATGTAGACTAACAGGCTAACCAGACCTTAAAAAAGGCTCGGCTCAGGCCTAAAAATAAGCCAATGACAGGCTACAGGCCAGACTTAGGCTTCAATTTTTTTGGCAGGCCAGACTTAGGCTTGGCAAAGCCTAGCTTGGCCCAGCCTATTTCCACTCCTAGTTGTATATAAGATCAAATAAGCTAATACAAAAACAGAACCCAACTGAAAATTGAAAAATCATCACACTAGAATCAGAAGAACAGTACAATATCAAATGTAGCTGAACACAGCAAAAAAAAAAAAAAAAAAACATCATCTATCCACTAAAATTTGAACAAAAAGCGTAATCACAATAAGCTGCAACTAGAAATTGTAAGCATTATGCTATGTATACAAGAAGTTTAAAAAAGGATTGAAAGCGATTAACGAACCGCGATAATGAGCCAAAGATCCAGAGGTGCTTGCTCCGCCTTGAGTATATCGAGAATATCAGAGGCATCCCTGGGAAGTTGATCAAGATTAACCCTAACTTCCTCTTCAGAATTCTGAACCGGTATGTAAACGGACGTCATTGAAGATATTCACCGATAATGCTAGAAACGCGACTTAACTAAAACAGAACAGTGTGAAACCCTAATTTCGATAGGTTTCTGAGGTTGAAGAAAGATGAAGAAACGCATTCACGCGCGAGAATAGAACGTGGAAAATAATCACCGGCTTTTGCGTTTGAATGAATGAACTATCGGAAGTAGCTTTTTTGAATGGTGGCCACCGGTGAAGTGACACGGCCTTCGATCCCAAACCAAAGCACTATTCTGTTTGTTTTGGAGTATTTTATTTCTTCAAGTAAAATTATGTTTAATTCTTACCATTTAACTATCTATCTACTTAATCTAAATCCAAGGTTGTCATGATGACAACTTTGGTCACAACTTTAACCCTAATTGTCTACGTGGCAATTTTTTTATCTCTAATAGTTTATATGCCATTTTCTTAGATTATTTCATATTATTTCTAACTGCTTACGTCTAATAATATTAATAATAATAATAGTTTGTAAACTAATAATTCATTCAAATATTCTTCAATTTTTAACTTTTATGCACTTAAAATGGTTTTTCAGAATTTCTCTATTTATAACTACGATTCATTCATTTTATAATTAGAATTATTTTTCACTCTTTATAAATTAGAATCACTTTTCACTCCTTATAGCAACAATATTTTATAATCAATATTTTATGTATTGATTAAACATATTTATTTTGAAGTAGTGCATATGAAATGGTGGTTGAAATCATATAATATTGAAAATAAAGGCAAGATCAAAAGTATCATTTAAGATGTGAAACAACTATCTTATTTTGGTTTGTGGAACTATCAAATTTAGTTTGGCTTCCTGCAATCAACTCTTGAGAGGCATATTTCAAGACATTTTAATATATAGTTTGGCATAATATTTTAACCCTATTTTTATTGATATCAAACATTTGTTCATCTTCTTTTCTAATTTTATTTATTATTTAATTTATTTAAGTTAGTTAATTTTTATACGTGTCATTTTTTACTTTTTTATGATATTTTTATATATTTTATAATAAATATTTTATGTATTGATTAAACATATTTTTTGAATGAGTACGGATGGAATGATGGTTCAAATCGTATAATATTCAAGAAGCGTATTGGAAAGAAAAAAATTAAAAAAGAAGGAAAGATCAGAAGTTCCCTTTAAGATATGAAGTAACTATCATAAATTTAAAAGTATTATATGGTAATTACAGAAAAATTAAAAATATTGTAGGTTTAACCTTTAAAAAATTGTCTGTTACGATTTTAATTACAAATTTTTTATGGGTTGGGATAAAATGGTGATAATTATTTATGATATTATTTTCTTTATTTGTAAAATGGTATAAATTTTGTTAAGTGTTGATAATAAAAATCTCTTTTTTATATTACATTAACATATATTTTAACTATGATCATTCAATTTTTAAAAAATATAACATATACTCATCAATTTATTAATTATATTAATAAAATTTTAAATATTAAAATAATCAATAATAGATTATATTGAGGTTAATTCTACCAAAAGAAATATTGTTTGTAAATTTGTCTTATAAACTTTTAGTTTGGATTTTCTCCACTTTTTCCGATCAACTCTTCAAATGTTATTATTTAATGTCGAAGTCAGGAAATAAATGATCATATATATTTAACTTTTATATTAAATATAATTTTAAAATAATCTATAATTTCATATTTAGTTATGTTATATCTTTTATAATTCTTATTTACACACAATTTTATATAAAAAATTATATATATATATATATATATTTGAAAAAATCGAATATCCTCTATACAATTGCAGAGACTAATTCCTCAAGCCGTGTAGGACTATAATGAATGTCAAAGCTTTTCCTCAAGATAATTAAATGTTAGGGCGTGCCTATGGCCGGGTTTGAAAACACAACCTCCGATTATTCTGGAAGAAATTAGTATCCTTAATCTAAATAAATTTAAATATAATAGTATGCCTAAGAATTTTATTGTAAGAAAAAATATTATTTTTTTCATAAATTTAATCTTATATTAGTACTTATTCAATTATTTTTTATTGAATTTAAATAATATGGTCATATAAATATATGTAATGATAATTTATATTTGTAAAAAGAAATATATTCATGACAATTAAATTGACAATTATACCTAATTTTAGTTTAGGTGAAAGTTAAAATTTTAACTTTTGCTATTATATTATATAATTAGCATAATTCTGAGAAATTATATATCCTTTAATATACAATAACATTAATATATTATAGGCCAACCGCGTAACGCGCGGGTTTTACTCTAGATTTAATTAAAACTAAAAAATGAAACCCTAGGTGAGGTCAATTTACTTGGGTTTTAAAATATTTAGGAGTTACTCTAACTAATTGGATGGTGTCGGA
Source organism: Lathyrus tuberosus (assembly GCA_022829125.1). Lineage (NCBI taxonomy): Eukaryota > Viridiplantae > Streptophyta > Magnoliopsida > Fabales > Fabaceae > Lathyrus > Lathyrus tuberosus. The sequence continues at coordinate 2,264,573 of JALAZF010000620.1, read as the reverse complement.
TTCTAATATTTGTGTAGATACATTTTGTAAACATGAGATATGATCTCCATAGGAATTTGATAATTTATAAAAGATGTTCAAATTTCACTTCTTTTATTAGATGATTGTATTTGAGTGTTTATTTTATATAATATTTTGTTTGAGGGTATACATGGTTGGGTGAACCCATTAAATCGAGTAGGAGTGAAAATAGGTCATACCGATAACAGGGGTCTCGCCTACGCAGGCCAAGCTTTTGTTTTAATTAGAAAAGGTCTAGGCTTTTTTATGAGTCTATTTAATTAAAAAGGCTAGGTCTCAGACCATGAAAAAAGTCTTTTAAACCTAACAGACCGATCTATTTAAATAAATATGAATAATTTTTTTATTATTATGTTATGTTTTATACTTTGAATTAAAATACATAAATAAAAACTGGTTATCTTGGAGAACTTATGAAAATAAGATGAAAACACCTTATGAACATGTTTACTGGGAAAAATAGTAAACAACCTCTAGTCTATCAATTTTATGTAAAAATGAGTAATTTGCAGGATCGACCACACTAAATCGTAGGACGTGTGCTAAATTGGTTTCTTGTGTAGTTTCTAAAAAATGTCAAGAATACTTCGACAGCGTAAGTAAGTAAAAAAGGACTTCTTCAAGAAATATAAAGTAACTGAAAGGTAAAAAAGGGCTTTAAATCGAAAAGGCTGGTAAATGCAGAAGTTTAACTTGCATGAAATGAAAAGAGACTTTAATGAAAGAAACTTATTAAATTGCGTTGAATTGTAAAAGTGGTGTTACATCAACATACATTCTCACACGCTCTTTTCTCTACGCTGGTACTTTGAGCACACTGAGTTTTTGTATATAATTGAACACACACAAATCTATTGCTAAGACTTGTTATTTATAATGGTTAAAAATAACTACCCACTAACAGGCTACTAATCAGGGCGAAACACATGGCGTCGTGCATGTCTTTATTTCTTGGATGAACGCCATATGTCCTCCTTCAGAATCGGATAGAAATAAATGTTCCCTCCTATTTTTGAATTTAAATTTCCAAATCGAACAGTACTCCTTAGCCCTCTGTCGAAGAATCCTTCTAAACTCTTAGAAATATTTCTAAGTCTTTTAAATCCTATCTTCTCTGCAGAAGGATAACTTTCGACTAGATTCTCTGATAGCAATATTTCTGTTGAAGTCTCATAGAATTTCAGAAATTCTATCTCTTAGGAAAAAACTTTTAACCCAACATCAGGCGTCGAAATTAGCTCCTAACCGAACAATGTTATTAGCTATTTTCATAAGTTATCTTAAACAAATAGTCTCACAAAACTTATGTTAACAGGTAAGTTAAAATAAGTCAATGTAAACAAATTTTTAGTCTCATTGATTTTTTTAGTTTGTTTGTCTATTTAAAATAACACGCTTTTATGTAGGCTAACTGGCTAACCAGGCTTTATAAAAGGTCAGACTCAGGCGTAAAAATAAGCCTATGACAGGCTACAGATCAGGCTTAGGTTTCAGTTTTTTTGGCAGACCAGGCTTAGGCTTGACAAAGTCTAACTCGGCGCAGCCTATTTCCACCCCTAAAATCGAGACAAATCGATTCAAAAAAGTGAGTTTGAACGGGTAAGCAAATCAATATAGTTTTCAAAAATGAAAAATTATTTAAAATAATTAGGTTTCGGGCAAACTCGAACTCAATCCATAAAAACCACTCAACCCATAAATTTGACCATTAACTACTATATATTTTTGTTTTTTAGGTCTCTTAATGAATTAATATATGAAGTAATATTTATATTTTTATCATTGGAATTTGGATGAATATTGTTTAAATCAAGACTCCTTTTTTAATTGTGGAGACTATTTGAACAATGTCCTTGACTCTTTTATTTAACTTGAAGAATGATAAATTTAACGTATTTACACTTGCTTACTTCAATTTTAGTCTTTTATTTTGTGAGTCATGATTTTTAATTATTTAGGAAATCACACTCTGATTATTTTGATGCCAGCACTAGTAAGTTTTGAGTAATTTATGTAATTTTAGTTCTACATAATACCGTAATAACACTTTGATTTTTACAAATATTTTTATAGAATTTTTGTTTTACATAATACCGTAATAACACTTTGATTTTTACAAATATTTTTATAGAATGTTTAGACATTTGATGCTAAAAGAATAACATTAATAAGGATATTTGAAAGTAATTGTCTTGAAGTAATCGACTTGAAGTATTTGAAAGTTGCTCATTCCCAACTTCATCTGGGGTCTTTGTCATTCATGAGGGTATTTCAGTTGTGTGTCAAGCATAAATCTTGGAAACCTTCTCTTGGGTTATTCCTTGATCTACTCCACCCAAGGCGCACTTCGTGGGTATTAGCTGGAAAATTTTGACTAAGTAAAGAGAAACAAGTCAAAGAGAAGCTTGACATCAAGAAGTCGAAGCAAGTTCGACGGAAGATCTTGCAGACCAAGGTCGAAGAAGTCTCGACAGACCACCCGTCAGAAGGAAGTCATAGCAAGCTCGACAGATAGTCATTCTGATTAATGTCGATGGCAAGCAAAATGAGCAAGTTTGTAACTGACGAGAACATTGGGGAGTTACCCAAGAAGTGAGCGTGCATGGGTGGACGTGTGGCAGGCTGTGGATGGTCGACAGTAAAGTAGCAGTTATTTCTTAGGCCTATTTAAGTAGAGTTTAATTTCAGTTTCGCGAGGTCGCATTTTGCAACATTAAAAAGAATACACTCAAAGTATTAGCATCTGAGAGAAACATTCATATCTACACAAATGTATGCATGCGTCCAACTTACAATTTAAGCAATTTATTTTCTAAGTCTTTGTTTCAGTTCATTTCCCTTGGAAATTTTTGTCTTATTTTCTCATTGATTTATCTCAGTTGTACGAACGCAGTTTATTTATTTACCATTCCAAACCCAAACACTCAAGCAATCATTCTATACTTAACACTTAGTTTAGGATTTTTGTAACCGATCCTGCAAGTAAACTTTAATAAGAGGCTAGAGATTGTTCGCTGGAAATCCAGGCAAACAAATTGGCACGCCCAGTGGGACCTGTTGTGTTAAATATATGCAATTGTGTAGTGGTAAGAAGATGGTAGATCCACAAAATACCAGTCCAAACGAGGAGCAATCCTCCAGAAGAAGTATAATTGTGTCACAGACGACTGACGTTGGTTCTAACACCATGGTTGCAGTTTCGACTGCCCACAGTGGACCGACATTGTCACCACGTCGGCCTGAAGCTTTAAGACTGACGGTGGTTGGAACTTCGGGGTCGTATATGCTCAGTTTCACATTGCCCATGTATGGTAGGGGTTAGAACATTTGGCGAAAACCCATCTTCTGTGTTTTCACCTTATCATGGATTAGGACCTATGGGAACCAATTCGGTCGAGCCACTGGGCTAGGGTTTCCATCCCAAGCAATTCCAATTTTTACCTCAAGTTCTGTCGCAGTTATGAGACAGCAGATGGACGAAAGTAATCACGAAATGGTTCATATGCTAACTCAGCAAATAGAAACTATATTTAGGCCATTAATTCAAGATTCGACTCAGAGTTACCAACAACTGGCAACTCAGATGACTAGAATAGGTGATTTCTTAAGTGCTTCTAGGGCACAAGTTCGACACAGGACCCCTCATCAACCAAAGGTATCGGTCTGACACGAAGAGAGGTTCGACGAGACAATTGACAAAGAACCCCATATGGTCGAACCAATACCAAGGATAGCCCAACGGCCTCCCGTCGTGCTAGTTAATAGGAATCAAAACCCCGACCACGTGGTCAGGCAGGTTTGACAGGATGCAATGGTTGAAGAACAAAATCTAGAAGCCATTGTCGAGCGAATCATGGTTCGAAATGGTGTGAACCCTGGCTTGCAAAGGCCAGCATATTCTTCCCCATTACCAGATTTTGTGTTGCAAACAGAATTGCCTAGGGGATGGAAGGTTCCAAAGTTTACCAAGTTCGATGGGGACACCGAAGAGTCAATTGTTGAACATATTGCCAGATATCAAACTGGAGCTGGTGACATAGCGAATAATGAGGATTTAAAAATGAAATACTTCCCAAGTTCCTTCACAAAAAAATGTGTTTACTTGGTTCACAATGCTACCTCCACAGTTCGTCTATACGTGGGCATAGTTGGAGACACTATTCCATGAACAATTCTACATGTGACAGTCGAAGATAAGTTTGAAGGAGTTGGCCAGCGTCAAATGAAAGGTCGTTGAGTCAATCAATCAATATCTAAACATGTTTGGACTTTTGAAAGCATGATGATTTACTCAAGTCCCTAAACACGAGCTAGTCGAGATAGCAGCAGGCAGTTTAGATTATTCTGTTAGAAAAAAGTTAGACACTCAATATCTTAGAGATATGGCCCAACTGGCTGATAGAGTTCGACAACTCGAACGGCTGAAAGCTGAAAAGGCCAGAACTGGTAAATACCATAAAAAAGAGAAAGTGTCTTATGTAGCAACAAATGCATACTCTTCTGACGATGAAGAGCTTATTGACGAAAGCGAGGTCAACGTGGTTGAGCTCAAGACAGGACCTCCCTACGCTTGTAAACTGTTGAAACCATCAAACGGGAAAAATCCCGTCAAAACTAAAAAGACAGATAAATTTGTTGCAAAAACTTACACTTTTGATATATCTAAATGTGACAAGATATTCGATTTGTTAGTTAAGGATGGTCAAATTATAGTGTCTCAAGGCCTGAAAAATCCCTAATTAGAGCCAAAGAAAAAAGGGATTCTGTAAGTTTCATAATTGTTTTGGTCATAAAACATCTTAATGTGTTCTTTTCAGGGATTTGGTGCAAAAGGCTTTGAAAGAAGGCAGGCTTCAATTTGGCGAAAAACCAAAGATGCAGGTGGATACAAATCCTCTGAAGGTTAAGGAAGCCTTGTATACTGAACCTTTTAAATGCATGATGGTCGAAACTACTGATGCATGATAGTTAAAACTACTGATGGTTTTGACGTGAAAACTGAAGATGCATTGAAGGCAGTCTATCCCTAAGCTAGAGAAATTTTGACTGATTTCCAAGAAAAATGCAGAGTGAGAGGGTCGAAGGTTGTGTTATGTCCAAGATGCAATGATGTCTTTGACGAAAAAACGGTTGAAAAGTATGAAGCTGACAAAAAGAAGGCGCTGGAAGGACAAAAGCCTCATATTCCAAGATTTGTATTTGACAAAAGGGGAGCTCCTCAGGGAAACGAAGAGTTTAGGAGGCAATTCGAGCATCCTCGACCAAATACCTTTCGTCCTCCATCGGACACCCCACAAGAAAAATGGGTGGAACTAGTGAATCAGAAGGGGGCAAGAGGCCAAAGTGGAGAGTACTCGATTTGGAGACAGAAACGAGGAATCCAGAAGGGAGAATCGAACCTAGAGGCTATGTGGTTTCTCCTAATTACAAATGGAAAAACCCCATGACAAGAACGCAGTGGAGGCGTTATCACATGACCAAGAAAGCTGGGAAAGTGGCTTCGACGTCGCAGCTGGAACCTGTCGAGACTCCTGGGCAAAAAAATGACTACCCAAGGGGAAGGCTGGTCGAGAAAGAAAAAGTTATGGCGAATCAGACGCTTTCCATGATTGTTGATCCCTACGGAGAAAAGGAAATAGTATCAACCCAGAACACATAGTACATTCCTTTAATCGAGGAAGGAGAACCTGAATACACTCTCTAGTCGGATGAGGAACCTGAATACACTCCCCAGTCAGATGAGGAGGAACCTGAATATACTCGTTCACTAGAAGTTGAGATGGTCGGCGACAACTATGGCGAAGACTTTATTATCAACTACGGTATTGTGTCAGTATTACCTGCTGAATATGACAGAGTGTCGGAAGTTTCCGAAGCTAAGGAAGACTTTGTGCTAGATGAAACTGGTTAGGACAAACCATTGTGTTACTACGTTATGAACAGTGGTGTGGTGGAGGAGTAAAAGGCTATGTTTGAGAAGTCTAGTCTGGGAATGATGTATCATCTGAAACCATTATTCATAAGGGCATAGATAGATGAGATGCTAGTAAACAAGGTGTTCGTCGATGGTGGGGCAACTGTCAATCTGATGCCTCATACCTTGTTCAAAAAGATGGGAAAGTGTGATGCTGATCTTCGACAACACAATATAGTTTTATCCAACTATGAAGGAAAAACCAGTAATATACTAGGAGTGATCCAAGTCGAACTAGTTGTGGATACAACTATTAGATCAACGTTGTTCATGGTGATAAACTCCAAAAGCAAACTTCAACTTTTTGTTAGGACACGAATGGATTCACAGAATAGGGGCAGTGCCATCAACCTTACACCAAAGGTTAATTATTTGGAGAAAATATGGCATTATAGAAAATATCGAAGCTCATAAAAGCTACTACAGAATTGACGAAGCGAAGGGCGTGAAGAAATCCTTCAACCAACATTTAGCAAATATTACACCGTGTGATGACAAATCATAAGTGTCCACCTCTGTCAAAAATACAAAATGTTTTCCTGAGTCTGGACCCCGACTATGGGTTCATCTAGGATACCGAAGAGGCAATGGAGCCTGAAGAGGTGCATCCACATACGGGGTGCATGAGGTCGATGAAGATGACCATTGAATCAGAAATTTTGGCTCGAATTTTGGCCTATCTGGCTTAAAATAAAAGAAAATTGGTACTAGAAGCCGAGAAACTACAAAATTTGGTTGTCGAGGCCAAAGACGAAAAATTTGAAGATGGCCAACAAGGCCAAACAACAGCTTCAGAAAGTCCGAGGGTAGATTGTATCTACGACAATGAGCCTTTGGGGTTTGAAAAAGACCCACTAAATGAATTGCAGAGGATGTAAGCACAAGATCCATTCGAAATAAATCTTGGAGATTGAGTCACAGAGAGACGAACTTATATAAGCACCAAAGTTGGGTCGAAAATGAAGGTGAAGCTGGTCAAATTGTTGAAAGAATACAAAGATTGCTTCGCCTGAGATTATGGTGAGATGCCTGGTTTGAGTCGAAGCATGGTAGAACATCGCCTACCTATTCAACCAGGAAAAAGGCCAGTGAAGCAACATCCTTGAAGGTTTGCTCCATAAATCATAATGAAGATTACGCAAGAAATCAAAATATTACTCAAAAGGCAGTTCATTAGAACTACAAGGTATGTCGAATGGTTAGCTAATATTGTTTTTGTCATTAAGAAAAATGGAATACTTCGAGTCTGTATAAATTTTAGAGACTTGAATAAGGCAACTTCAAAATATGAGTATTCGATGCCAGTGGCAGAAATGTTAGTTGATTCAGCCGCAGACTTTGAATACCTCAGTCTGCTTAATGGATATTCTGCTTATAACCAGATTTTCATAACACAAGATGATGTACCCAAAATGTCGTTTCGATGTCCAGGGGCTTTGGGAACATATGAATGGGTTGTGATGCCGTTTGGTTTAAAAAACGTTGGAGCAACCTATCAAAGAGCTATGAATGCCATGTTTCATGATCTTATAGAAAAGTTTATGCAGGTGTACATTGATGACATTGTGATAAAATCCTCGTAAGAAAATGGTCATTTAGATCATCTTTGACGATCCTTCGAGAGAATGAGAAAATATGGATTAATGATGAATCCACTGAAATGTAATTTCTGTGTACATGCAGGAGACTTTCTAGGTTTCATAGTGCACAAAAAAGGCATCGAGATCAACCAAAACAAAACAAAGGCAATTTTGGATCTCCAGCCTCCTTCGACAAAGAAGCAGCTACAATCTTTGTTAGGGAAAATAAATTTCTTGAGAAGGTTCATATCAAATCTAAGTGGTAGGACAAAGGTTTTCTCGCCATTGCTCAAAATCAAGAAAGAAAGTGATTTTCACTAGGGACAAGAGCAACAGGCGTCTTTCGATGCCATCAAAGAATATCTCACAAGGCCTCCTATTTTATTGCCCCTAGTAGAAATAAGAGTATGAAATTATATACTACTGCATCTGATTCGACCATATGAAGTATGTTAGTTCAAGAGGATGATAGTGGAGTCGAAAGACCTATTTAGTACCTCAGTCGAATCTTAATAGATGCCGAAACTAGGTACAATATGATTGAGAAATTGTGCCTATGATTGTACTTCTCATGTATGAAATTAAAGCAATATTTAAAACCAGTTGATGTTTGTGTTTCGTCTCATTTTGATGTTATTAAACATATGTTGTTTAAACCCATTTTACATAGTCGAATTAGGAAATGAGCGCTTGCATTAACTGAATTATCTTTGAGTTATATGCCTTTGAGGTCCATGAAAGGACAAATTGTGGCAGACTTCATTGTAGATCATGCAATAGTCGAGCCGTTACTAAACATGATCGACGCAGACCCTTGGAAGTTATACTTCGACGGGTCAAGTCATAAAAATAGAACTGGTGTTGGAGTCTGAATATTATCTCCAAAAGGAATTCCGACGAAGTTCAAATGTCAAATAGACGGAAGATGTTCCAATAACGAAGCGGAATATGAAGCCCTAATCACTAGCCTCAAGATCCTAAAAGATTTAGGGGCAACGAAGGTCAAAATAAAGGGTGACTCGGAGCTAGTGATCAAGCAAATTACACAAGAATATAAATGCATTAAAGAGCATTTGTTAGTGTATTTCACAATAGCAAACCGGCTATTGGAGCACTTCGAGATAGTCAGCATCACACATGTGCCTAGAATAGAGAATCAAGATGCTAATGAATTAGCAGCAGATTGCCTCTGGGTATAAGGTGTAGAACGACATGCTTAGAAATTTTATCGAAGTCAGAGAAAAGGTGGTGTTGAACGTATTATCGTCAACAAATATGTTGATCCCAAAGGGTGAGGGGCGAAAGCTCTGGACGAGATCTTTGAAAATTTTGAAGTTTTTGCCATTGATAATTTGACAAAGTCAGATTGGCGAAAACCAATCGTGGAATACCTGGAAAATCCAGTTGGAACCACTGACAGAAAAGTCAAGTATAGAGCATTAAGTTATGTCCGTATAGGCAATGAATTGCTGAAAAATACTCCAAAAGGTGTATTACTCAAATGTATTGGGGATACAGAGGCATACCTCGCAATATCAGAGGTACATAGTGGAACTTGTGGAGCTCACCAAGCTGGCCAAAAAATGAAGTGGCTACTTTTTCGACAAGGTGTTTATTGGCCAAGCATGTTAAAAGATGCATTAACTTCGCCAAAGGGTGTCAGGAATGTCAGAGACATGCGAACGTTCAACATGTGCCAGCTGTTGTACCCCCAAATTCGCCCTCTTATTTCTAATCATAATTGGATTTTGCCTCTCCTCCATGTGCATCTCCACTAGGTCATAATTCACAATCATTCATCTCATTTAGCTCCTAAAGATATGGGATCAAGAGTTTCTTGTGATTTGGGTTTTCCCTATTTAGAGGCGATTCATTTGCTTATTGCTTCTAACATAAGTTACTTGTGGATGAAGGAATAGAATTCAAGCTAATGTGAAGATTGGTACAAATAAGCTCATAAGCTCCATTTAGTAAGGTTGCACAGGTTTGGTTAAAAGATGCACTTAAGAGGATTTCTTGCCAAACAAGTCACATGACATTATTTTTGGTTTCAAGTCCATCGATCCATTTTCATTTTTGTCATTCAATATCATCCATCATGAATCCTTTGAGTTCAAAGTTTCAAATCCAAATTCCAAGTATTCATATCCATGCCATTAGCCATGTTTCATTCAAGTTCATCTTTGTCCTAATTCAAATGCAACATCCACGTGCAAGTCAAAGACATCACAAAACTGAGCCATAATTCGATTCATGTCTTGACCAAATTTGAAGCCAATAAAAAGTTGCCAAATTTTCCCCAAAAGCATAGTCAAAATCCATTGAAATTCATACCCAAAATCAATGCAAGAGATATCGATAGTTTGTGTACACTTGAGGCTTTGGTACTACACATTTCTATCTGATCCCATATGAACAAAAGGTCCAAAACTTTGCCCATGTAAACCAAAAGTGTGTCTTCCATAAGTTCAAAAAGTTTCCAAAACAAAAATGAAGAACTTAAGGAAAGTAATTAAGTTGACCTTTCGAGCTTTGATTGTGCCAACTCAATGCTTTGATTCTTAACATATTGGGCAATTTTCATTAAAAGAATGGGGAATTTCGTTTAAACAGAAGGAGGAACACAAGAGATCTAGAAAAAAGAAAGGAAGCCATGATTCGCAAGGATCTCCACCATCTTCATGAACAACCCAGCAACCATCATCACCTTGGATTCCTCCCTTCATCTTCTTTCCGAAACACAACAACAACCGTGATAACCACATACAATCTCCATCATTCAACATCCAACACCGACACACAAAACCTTCAAACATAACCTTTGTTACTCACGTTCATCATCAAAAACTTGATACGACCATGTGACAGTAAGGAAGAAAAATTCGGATCCCTTGCTTATAAATGACACTCTTTAGGCAACCATAACTCATGTGCAACTTGTAACAACAATGTCAGGGCAACACAGTTCAAGTATCAACGACGACTTCGACATCTCCGCGACTCAACAAGCACGACAACAACAACGTCAACATAACACACACGAATCAGCGAGTGACGACAGCAACAACAATACATGTACGACGCAAATTGAGGCGAAAACGAAATCGAGGAAGAACAACATCAACACGATAGCAGTAACAACAACATAATTGTAACGACGAAGCATACGTACCTGATTAATCTTCTCTGCTGCAGGTAATTTGATTTTGATTTCGCAATTTTATCGCAATGTCGTGTTCGCCGTTGAGAAGGTCGAGAGCATGTGAATCAAATGTCATTGAGAGATAGGCACGATATAGAAATATAAGTTGTTCTTGTGAGTGTAGTGTGAACAAGATTGTATGTTGTGGCGACATTACTCGGGCGCGATACGATTTGTGTATGTGAGTGAGGGAGAAGACGAGTTGAAAATGAGTTTGGAATGAACCGAGTTGCTGAAATTGATCTTGAATTCTCTACTTCATATCCCTTCATTCGCAATTCGGTTGGGCTTTACATGCCAGCCCAATGTGATCTCATTTTTTTAACACCCACAACAATTACTTTACCCACCCTTCTAAAAAAGGGGAGGACCATTGAGCCTATGGGCTTTTCCTCATTTTCTATTCACCACCTCAATTCATCTTTTACACCTCAGTTCTTATTAATGTGATTTAGATTTATTTTTAAACTTCTTTCTCTTATATTTTTATTACAAATAAATAATGTTGATTTTTGATTAATAATGTGAGGTTAAATTTGTGACTAGATGTTAATTCTCGATTATACGATATTGATAAACTTCGATCTTAATGTTGTTTGAATTTGGATTTTAATGTTGATGTTAATTGTGATCTTATGTTGGGATTAAATTTGATTAAATATTGGGAGGTTTTGATTAATATAAGCTTGATTGATTATTGATGTTAAAATTCTAACTTGGCTTTCAAGTTTGGATTAAGACTTCTGTTGATCTTGATTTTGATATTTGAATGATATTGTGATAATTGTTCGTTATGATTCACATGCTCCCTTATGACATCTTGATTAAAATTTCTCTTGGATAATTTGAATTAGGATTAAACCTTAGGCTTTTACCCAAACATGATAACATTAGCTATGGTTCCCCTCAAGCTCAATCTCAGGCTTGATCCAAATATGGCCACTTCTAGGATAGTCTCCCTTCAACCTAACTTTAGGTCCATCTAGTATGTTAGTATTAGGGTAGATGTCCTTTTCTTTTCCTTTAAAACTAAAATTTTTTCTTAACCAAAAATCAAAAATACTTAATGGTACATATTATAAACAATTTCAAAAACTAAAGGAGAATGTGTTCAGATACCCCCAGTCTTTGAGGGACCATTTGGTGCATCTCCTGACAAAAATACTTCAATAAATTCAAACCTTTTTTCCTTTGGGAATTTCCTTTTAAAACCTTTTCGAAAAGGGCATGTTATCTCCGTTCTATTGCAAACATGCAACGTCCCTAACAACTAGAATATGAACTTAGCATCGTCCATAAAAAACACACAATAAACCAAACTTTTTCGACAAGAACTACAGAGTTCTGATTCCCTCTGGGATACGTAGGCACTGGGTTGCAAAACAAGGATGATCTTAATAATAAAAACCTTTTCTTTTTCCCCAATCATTCATTCATGTAATCCCTTAGCAAGTAAGTCTTTAGATATACACACCCTTTGATTAGAACAACAAGAGTGGATCCCGTTGAGTACAACAGATGTGAGGGGTGCTAACACCTTCTGCTCGCGTAATTAACTCTCGAACCCGAATTTGGTTGCGAGACCATGTTCTTTCCCTCCTAAGGTTTTCTCGATGTTTTCCTTTCCCCGTTGGGATAAATAAAGTTCGATGGCGACTCTGTGTCATTTTTTCGCGTAGCGACACCAGCCAGCGAATTGCACGCAATCATTAAACCTTGGCCTTTTCGAGGGTGGGCGTTGGATATCATAGGTGAAATTCGACCAGCCTCATCGAAACAACAAAGATTTATCTTGGTGGGTATAGATTATTTCACAAAGTGGATAGAAGTCGTACCCCTGGTAAAAGTGGACCAAGAGACGGTGATCAAATTCATTCAGAAATATATTATTTATAGGTTTGGAATTCTTGAAACCATTACCACGGACCAAGAATCAGTTTTTGTGGGTAAAAAAATGCAAGAGTTTGCAGCCGAAACAGGTTTCAAGTTGATCACTTCCACATCTTACTACGCCCAAGCAAATGATCAAGTCGAAGCTGCTAACAAAGTAATCATTGGGCTGATCAATAAACATATTGCCAAAAAACTTAAGAATTGGCACAAAACTTTATATCATATTTTATGGGCTTGTCGAACATCCCCCAAGGAGGCAACAAAGTCGACACCTTTTCGTCTAACATTTGGCCATGACGATGTGTTACCAGTGGAAATTTGTTTGCAATCAGTAAGGGTACAACGACAAAACAAAATTTCGTCAGAACAATATTGGAGTATGATGTTCGAAGATACACTCGACTTAGACGAGGAAAGATTGGCTGCATTAGACGTACTGTTGCGACAAAAGCGCGATTGGAAAAGGCGTACAATAAAAAGGTTAAGGCGAAAACCTTTGCAGTAAATGATTACGTTTGGAAAGTGATCCTACCTATGGATCGAAGAGACCGAACGTTAGGAAAATGGTCACAAAATTGGGAATGCCCATTTCAAGTGGTCCAAACATTTACGAATAATGCCTATGAAATTCAAGAAATTGGTATTGATCGACAAGTCTTATGGGTAAATGGGAAATACTTGAAAAAATATAAACCTATGCTCCAAGAGATTCAAATCAAAAGAAAATAGAACATCTCATTAATAATGAGAGCCAAAATGGCGTAAAACCAAGATGACAGACAAAATATTTGAAAATTACATCATCTTAACAAGAGAAATAATTAAGCAGGAAATCTAGACTTAAAGTCTTCAAAGAGATTCTTTTCATAAGCAATTTTGCTGTCGAGCCGGGCGTTCCTCTCCGCCAATTGAACAATTGTTTCTTTGATTTTGAGGGCTTTTTCACCATGAGCAATCCCCTTGAGTACTTTCTGGTCGACGGCATCCTGAGGCGGAAGGTCTTCAGACGAATGTAATGAGGCCTTTTGTTGTTTGACTTCAGCAATCTTTCTGTTGAGTTCATCTATTTGGGCTTGATAGGTTAAGACTTGTTGGTCGAAGGCATGATGTTTGTCAAGCCGCTCCTGATGCTTGGCCTCAAAGTCATTCAACTTCTTCTCACAAGCTTCGCTAAAGTCCCACTCCAATCTCATCTCGTTTGATTTCGTCTTGATCTGAAAATCAGTGTTCCGTCGAAGAGATAGATCTTTGACAAGCTGGCTGAAAAAGGCCTCAAACTCAATCAGGTACCGAGCAACATAATCATGAATGTTGTGGTGAGAGATTTTGTCGAGAAGCTTGGGAACATCAATCAGCCCCTAGAGTGGTTTCCTATTCGACAACAGCCAAAATTTCACTCTCAAACATATAGGTTCTGAGTTGTTAAAGTTTGAGGATAACAGTAGCATCCATTTCTGGCATAGGAGTGGGAGTCGAGTCAGAAGTCTTAGCGCCAGCTGGCACCTGTCAAGGTCTTTGAAGCCTTCGTAAAGTCTCAGCTGGGTTTGTCTTCTTCATAGCCAGAATTTCTTCTTGACTAAGGGAGCTGTTGAAGCTGGTGTCTTGCAAGAATGGGTTAGAGGCACCTCTGACAGATGTTTGTGGATTTAGATTGCCTTCACCAGGCATGGTGCTAGAAGCAGCAGTCGAAGGCTCCTAATTTGCATCAGTATGTGTATCAGGATACGGATTATCTTCGGTCGATAAGCCTTGAAAATCGTCATGTTTTTGGGGCCTCGGGTGGGTAGAAGTCTCCATTAAATCTTCAACAGGTGGTCCCTATAGAAAGAACCCAAAGTCAATAACAAGAAAAACTCACACAGTTAGACAACATAAACGTTTAATACCTCAAGAGTTGTTGGTTGGGAAGGAGGAGTTGGAGTCGGATCTTCATGGCTAATAGATTTAGAGGTCGAAGTAAGAATATTGGGACCAGGAGCTTTGTCACTCTAAGTGACGGTCTTCGAAGTCGGCTTCTTGATAGGAGTATGTTGTTTCTTCTTAGCATGAGTGGCCATAACAGGCATCGAAGCCTTAACAGAAGGAAAGATTTGAGAGTGAGTGCTACTCTTAGAAGCTTCATCTTCAACAGATGGTGTCTCTTCGGAGACCTGAGCAATAAAAAATGTTAAAGGTCCGTCAAAATAAAAATCATAAGACATCAAAACACCATATACATATGGTATGGAAGTTGAAGATGCCTTCGTCTTCTTTGGGGGTTTATTTGGAGCTAATGCAGAAGTCGGAGCAAGCTTTCGACCCTGGAGGACGAATACAAAAATTGTCAGTTTGTTTGGTTTTCGAACGAAAGGAATTTGATGAAACAGAGTTTACCTTCTTCTGCTAAGCCCCATCGACGTCAGCAATTTAGATTATTTCGACGAAAGCATCTTTTGCTGGCTTTACAACTGGGAGTTTGACTTCTAAGGCCGAAGGCGTTAAGTAAATTTTGGAAAAAACTGGAGCTGGGGAAGTATTGGCGCTGGTATTCAGACCACCATGTGTCGAACTTCTTGCTGGTGAAGAAAGAATAGTGAAACTTGAACGCAGGAAGTTCAAAGTGCTGAGTCGTCTTGTGGAATTTGAGGTAAGTTATGTGGCCGTCAGCGTTCAGCTGTTTACTAACCCATGCGATGTCAGTCGAGTGGGACACTAAGGACTTTGGCAGCATTTGGCTCAAACCAAATTGTTGAGCCACCAAATTGGGTTGGTAGTTCATGAACCCATACCCCTTTGACCCAGCCTCAATTATGAAAGATACCATAGTGGGAGTCAGAAATGCTCTCCACACAGCATTCGACTGCGCCGCAGACTTTGGGGCAACACCAGGAAAAGGATCTTTAAACCAAGTCAGACCAAAGCATCGATCCACAAAGGGAGCCATGGCCGAAACAAAAGTAATGGTTTCGACAAACATATTAATATATTTCATAAAAATGAACTTATTGGGAATTTCTTGATGAGTAGTTAAGGCAAGTCTCATGCCTTCAATGAGTCGGCTCTGCGTCAAATACATAATGCGCTCCGTCACACGAGCACCTAGTCGATGTTCAAAAGTGGAATTCAGCCAATGTTGCATCAGCCATATGGGGCCCAACAGATTCAATGCCTTAGGGGTGGCGTGAAGAAGATTTAGCTTTAGAAAAGCAATACCCAAAGAATGGTAAAGTGATGCCAGCATAAATTTCCTTAATGACACCCGTCGACCTTCGTGTATCTGGATCGCCAAACTGATATAACTCTTAGCTATTTGTAAAGAGCCAGGATAGAACATGTAGTAGGAGAGCCAAAGGGTTAAGAAGGCAATGTGTTCCTTGTTAGAAACTTCCTCTGAGTCCTTGACATGGTGGTCTTCGGTATAGTACTTGAGACTTGCACGGTTGAAAGAGAAGGTGTTCTTAGTTGAAAGAGTTGGGTCGAAAGTTTTGCCCAAAGGAGAAAGGCCAGTAATGGCTGCCACATCAAAAAGAGTAGGCATCAACATGCCACAAGGGAGTTAGAAGGTGTTAGTCGAACCTTCCCAGAAGTAAATCGAAGCAAGGAGCATACAGGGATTGATTTTGTGGACTTGACTCAATATCTGAATGGCGTCGAAGTTGCCAGCTACCCGCCATTGCTCTTGACGTTTGTTTTGGACCCTGTCGAGCCAAGCCAAATAATCTTTGTTTCCAGGAGTATGCATCAACCGAAAAACCCTAGCATTTGGAACCATGAACTTCAAGTCGATGGAACCATTCTTCTCAAAGGCAAGTGGAATAGTGGAAGTGAAACAAGGAAAATATTCTTGCACTTTTTTGGGGTGTGTTTTTGCATCCGAATACGACCCATAGAAGCTAAGAGTTTGTCAGTCACCATGAAAGGGATCAACATTTGTTGCTGCTAGTTCTCCACCGCAGATTTATCAATTAACGGTGGTTGAGGGATAGTTTGTAGACCCTCTTCTTCAGTGAGGGTAAAGGCTATAGGGTTGTTACTGGTAGGGTGAGTAATGGAAGCCATAACAATGTGAATAAGTAAGGAAAAGATCAAAGAAAATGGCGAATCTCTGAAGTTGCAAAAAAATGAGAGCAAAAGAAATGGTGAATCTCTGAAGTTGTAGAAAAAATAGAGCAAAGAATAAGAAAAGAGATGATAGTGGTGGAAAGCGTATTTATAGGCACTAAAGATCAAACATCATGATGGCCAAATGGCAGTCGACGACGGTTTTGTGACTATTTCGTTCCACTGTAGTGGGAAAGTTAGTGGGAGTAGCTGAAAACCCACAACCTAGGGAGTAGCCAAAATCATGAAAAATGATGGAGTGTCCCATGGAAATCATGGCACAAAAAGTTGTCATCATTATGCGTGATGTCAGTAAATGAGGCATAAAGTCGAAATTTGGCAAGAGTAAAACGCCAGTTCTCAGTCAAAGAGAATATCAATCGAAATTGGCCTTTCAGGGGGCAATTTGTTAGCTGGAAAATTTTGAATAAGAAAAGAGAAACAAGTTAAAGAGAAGCTTGACATCACAAATGAAGAAGTCAAAGTAAGTTCGACAGAAGATCCTGCAAACCAAGGTCAAAGAAGTCTTGACAGACTACCCGTCAGAAAGAAGTCATAGCAAGCTCGACAAATTGCCATTCTGATTAATGTCGAAGGCAAGCAAAATGAGTAAGTTTGTAATTGACGATAACGTGGGGGAGTTACCCAAAAAGTGGGCGTGCATGGGTGGACACGTGGTAGGCTGTGAATGGTCGACAACAAAGTAGCAGTTATTTCTTAGGCCTATTTAAGTAGAGTTTAATTTTAGTTTCAAGAGGTCGCATTTTGTAACATTAAAAAAAATATACTCAAAGTATCAGTGTCTAAGAGAAATGAGTCATTTCTACACAAATGTATGTATGCATCCAACTTACAATTTAAGCAATTTATTTTCTAAGTTTTTGTTTCAGTTCATTTCCCTTGGCAATTTTTGTCTTATTTTCTCATTGATTCATCTCAATTGTACGAACGCAGTTTATTTATCTACCATTCCAAACCCAAACACTCAAGCAATCATTCTATACTTAACACTTAGTCTAGGATTTTTGTAGCCGATCTAGCAAGTAAACTTTAATAAGAGGCTAGAGATTGTTTGCCTGAAATCCAGGCGAACAACGGGATAACTTTTGTAGTCAGGGGCTCATCACTGTAACACCTAGTATAATATACATCTAGAAAATACATTACACGAGATATTGATTTGATAATGATACAACACAAGTGCCTAACAACATAATTAGATGCACATGTCTAAACTAGAATACAATAACTAAGGCATATGTTATACAATAACTCCTAAAATAAAACTAATATTTATGTACAATATCTTCATTGCACATAATCTACAGCGGAAGTTCACACCATTAAAAAACCTTCGAAACATCATCAGACAACTCCTCTTGAATTCAACCTGCAAGGAATACCTGAAAAATAACAACAATAATGGGACGAGATAATAATCTAAGTAGGTTCCCCTATCCTATAAGTCCACTCAACTCTACAGAGATCTTTTATCATTTTTTAACTTAATTCATTCAACTTCATCCTACTCATTTACACTTACACATTAGAACATGGACTTAAGCATCTAAGGGAATTTACGCTTCATATGGAAAACACAACATGAGTTCACTTAAACTCAATCAATCACTACTCGGGAATACAAACTGTAACACAAGGACAATTGTCCTAAACCGATCACAAAGATCTAATAATCCATTCATCAATATGGTCAATGGTATATTAGACCTCAAATGCATTGACACGTTAACCACCAGATATGGCCAACGGTAGTACCTAACCTCTACTGTGTAGAATACACCATCAAATAGATATGGTCGTTGGTACTCCTAGCCTCTACTATGTGGTATTAGTCAATCCATCATATATTGCCAACGGTAGTCCTAGCCTCCACTGAATAAATACACAATCCATCAGATATGGCCAGCGGTACTCTTAGCCTCCATTGAACGGGATGCACTAAAGCCCTTTCCACCAGATATGGCCAACAATAGTCCTAGCCTCCACTGAACGGAAACATAATCTTTTAGATATGGAAACGATACTCCTAGCCTCCACTGCATGGAATACACTTAATAGAGTTACAACCATTTGTTCAATGATTCGTCTTTCCCGGTTACCACTCTATATAAGTCTCGAACTTGGGACAAGCACAAATAGGGGTTATTCTTGAATATGTGATTAGTCTCACAATCACAATATTACTATAAGTTTACATACAAACTAGTTGAATCACAATTATGACATCGTTCCCCATCTATGCCTCCGTCATTCTCGTAGATGGGATGACTCATCTCTAGCGACTACTAGCTCATGGATGCACACCAAGGCACATCTTACATTCGAGTATGACAACCTATTTATTTACCATAACTTAATTTATCTTTATAATTCATTCACTCGATTATACACCTAGGTTTCCTTATTCATCATCATAAGTTTTAATCCATTATTACACAATCAATACAAACATCAATTCATAATATAATTCATAACATACATAAATCACACTTGATAATATAACATGTTACAAAATCCGTAGGCAAAGATATCACATAACCTGCCTCCTTCAAACTTATTCCACTTTCAAGTCTCATGGCAAACATTCGTCCAATCATCCTATGACGGGGTTAACCAGACTCAAAGGGAAATATATAGTGGAATAACTTATAGAGACTTATCTATATATCATATTCCTCTATGTTAGCTTCCTAACGCGTCCATTCTCACATTAGGAGGAGCTACCATTCCCGTTTTATGATGGAAGCAGGGAGCAAGGTATTTGCCAACTTCAATCACGTCATATAATACAATATAGTTTATCACTAATATATTATCAAACATTGGCATAATACCATGGTTCTACTCCACTATCAAAATAGAGCATTGAAAAAGCTTTCCAACACTTCATGTCTCACATCAATCACATACACGATTCTCAAGTTATGGGGAAAACAAGAACCAAAGCATTTTTCTCAGTGTTGTCAAGTTCACCTAGGAAGCTCTAGCGAAATCCCAGCGAACCAAGTCAGTAGCAGATTTCCCCCTGCATCGCTTAGTGAACTCCCAGTGAGCTGATAGCAAACAATCTTCACTAAGCAAACTCCTAAGAGCTGTAGCGAACAGACCAGAAAATATGTTGTTCTATTACTGGCATGCTCGCTTAGAGAGTTGTAGCGATCTCTAGTGAACGTTACAGAACCAGAAGAGTAACATGACATATTTGGATAAGGAAAAACACAAAACAACCAACATGCATCATCTTAATACATCCAATAACAAAAAAAAAACATTATTTATCACATAGAAGCAATGAGAAGTGTGAAAAACAACAATTTCATCATAATTCATCCAAGACACCAAGCATCATATTTCTTCATATCAGATAAGTCATTGGAATAACTTTGCAACGCTTTCGACTGCGCTTTATTTTGAGTGGTAGAACTCAAGGTACATTCATTTCAGTAGCAACATAATTTTGTCCATATCAGCAAGTTTCGCTAAGCGGGCTAGATTTTGCAAAGCAAACATGACAATAACTTTTCACGAAATAAGCATTTTAACATAAAATTTTGCACTCCAATCCATCATCCATTCATCCATAACATGTATTAACATACTAGGGTAACTAATCACATAGAAATTAGCTCATGCAATATAATGAGGTTCAAAACCCTAGTTCCTAATTTCATGAATTTCTCCCCCAAAGCTAAACTATCTAGAAAATCGCCTTATATTGACGAGGATGATGAAGAATTAAAGATGAAGTGATGATGATTCCATGGCTTCTTCTTCCTTGAGTTCTCTCACTTCTTCTTCCTATATATATATATATATATATATATATAAAATAATTTGTAATTGGGAAAAATAAAATATCATCCTTTGATATTTCTTACTACTATACCAATTAACCATTCATTAGTGTTACCAAAATGTCCATTTTTGTACTTATTAATAATGGTCAGTCTCTTTTAATAAGGATTAATCTCTTCTGAGTCTATTGATTACTCTATTTGTCCTAACTGACAAATATTTAGAGCACTTAAGGGTATATAGGATGTTACAATCAACTTCCACTAGGTCAAGCCTTTGTTCGACCCCTTTACTATGGACTAGGGGAATTTTCTTGGGCGTTTCTTGCTGGTAAAGCCCTTCACACATATGGACTATCTCGTTTTTTTCCACCTCCATGTTGATTCTCCTTGCTTTTGACAGATTTTATATCCGAAGTAGTGGTCTAAAATCCACTTTAACCGGGACGCTTACTCCTACTGCACCAAGCCAGATTCCCTTTCTTTAGAGGAAATGGTGATGATGGAAGAAATACAATCTTAGTTTTAGTCCTTGGTTATGAGGACGAGTTTGGATCCGACGAGGTTCCCCCATCGAGGTGATAAAAAGGCGGATCGACACTTATACCATTGTGGGTGCAGTCAACTAAGAGGAGAAGGAAAAGATATTTGATGAGAGTGGAGTCGTCGTACTTTTCTTTTTGATATGTGTGATTGTATTTTGTAGATAGCATGGAAAAGGTGAACAAGATAAAGTTGTTCTACAACCTTGAAAATGCTCAAGGTATTTAGGTTGTGGTGATTGTAACACCCTGGACCCCGACTCTTAATATAAAAGATAAACCTCACAACTTAGAATGTTACTCAAAACAAAACATGCAACTTCATTAATATTTTTCAAAAATCTCGCAGCGAAACTCAAAATACCTCATAACATCAAATAACTATTTAACAGAAAATACTCAAAGAAAATAAACTCCAAAACATCAGCTCAAACAAATGATACGCTTGTTTTCGATGTTATAGATCAGAGTATATAAACCACTAAAAAACGATAAATATAAAAATAAACAAAGACAAGCTCCAAGGTTATCTTTCACTTATAAGTAATTACTCCTGATGAGTACCTGGTTGTCTGTACCCCAGAGGAGCACATATGCCACAACAATAAAAGGGGTGAGAATACACCTTACAAATGTTAATGGTGAAAATTAACAGTGGGATGGTAAACATCCACAACAACAATAATAAGTATAATAATCTTACAAAACACAATCACGGTTTGATCTCCCATTTGAGTAGATCTGGGAATTCGTTGTCTCAATATCACTTGTTTCATGCTAGTATCTTTATTATGGTTCTCCATGATGTTTATCTCAGTGGTTTGAATTTTATGATGGAACTTCTCCCCCTTGTATGTACATTTTTTTTCTCTCTTTTTTCTCAATATATTTCTTGATTTTTTCTATTAGATTTGAGATTGTGAGTTTTTTTTTGTATTATCTCTGTGGTCACGATTTGATCTAGGTATTCTGATCGTATTGTCTCTAAAGCATTTGTTGTGCTCCTCTTCCCTATTTCTACGAAGGTGATATGGATCCTCCTCTTTATCTTTCTTATTATCATGCATGTTTTTCTTATTATGCTGGCATTCATTCTGCTTATGACATTGATGCAAGTTCTCTATGTTAATCACATGATTGGTCAAAATTTTATGTCTTTCCCGAGTTTTCTTTTTCTCCTTTTGAGTAATGTTCTTAACACCAGAACACTCTCCTATGTGCTAGGTGATCCCCTTATCTCTGTTGTCTCTGCCTTTCTAAATTTGAGGATTGTTGTTGATATCTTGCTGACTAATTGGATTCAAATTATCTTTCAATCATGAGTAGTTGCAAATCTTCTTCATTCTGCTCAGCTCTTGATCACTATCATTCTAGATAATTTTCTTCTTGCATTTGTCTCTATACTCATCATACTTGTCTTCCATACTCCCTTTTCTTGTGTGATTTATTCTATTATAGTGGCATTAGTTATACATGTATTTCTCATTCATCTTATGATTTCTAGGTATAATGATACCTTTGTTTCTAATGTCCTTCCCTTTCCACTTATCAATGTCATTGATGTTGTGATTAAACTGATAAATGGATTTTTAATCAATGTGGGGATCCTTTTGTTTGCTATTTTCCATTTTTCGCTTCTAATGGTAGTTTTTTTATTGGCTGTATTGGGCGTCTTTATATCAGGTTTGTCTTATCTGTTATCAAAAGGGTTGATCTCATGCTAGTTTATGTGTTTTTTCTCAATAACATTCCTTGTATTCTTACGCTCTGCAGTTATATCTTCATAATCTTCTTTATTTATTGTTCTCCAAATAGTATAGAGGATACTCATGACATCTCTTGTCGTGTTTTTGTCTTTAGTACTAATGGTGTTCCATATCCATTCAATTATGGATTTTTCTAAGTCATCATGGAAATTTATGTCTAGGTGAGACCCAAACCAAATCTTCGTGGCCCAATCACATTTCATGAATTTGTGATCTAGTGTCTCTCCGTGTTTGAGGCGTCTAAGGCAGAAAAGCCGACACTTAACTCTTATTTTATTAAGATTCATTATGATTGGAATAATTTGGTTCAGGATGCGCCAACAGAGCACTTTAATTCTGGGGTGTATTTTTATGCTCCAAAGCCTCTTCCAACTATTTTCATGTTGCTTATAGTTAGAAGGTCATGGGTTTTAAATCATCCTTGATAGGGTAGCCAAGGATATTTCCATATATTGACTGATTTACCATTCCATGTCTTCTAACAACATCCCTTAAGAAGATTATCCTTAGTTTGGATCAAGCTTTTCCAAGCATAGTTTGTTAAGTATAACAAACGTGAGTAGTATGGGTAATAGTCCCACATTTGCTAGAAATGTGAAGAATTAAGCATTTATAAGTGGGAGATCCCATACACATATCACCTTAAGGTTTTAGGTGAATATGTGGTGTGTCTCTCACAAAGGTGTGTTGCTCTCAAAAGGAAGTCCCACAATGTTTAATGCTACATAGTTGAAAAAACTTCCCCAACAGTGGTATCATGAGCCTTTGGTTTGAGTGAAGGACCGACTCACTTGTATCGAAAGTATTCCCCATAGGTGGTGGGTATGAGGTGTCCCCTTGTATATAGTGGTTTGACTTCTATTTTAACCGGAAAAAAAGTAATGCAAACGGATGATGGTGATGTATTGACAGTGTAAAATTTTTTACACTGACAGTGTATAGTAATTAATCTCTTAAAAATTTTATTCTTGATATATTTAATTGAGTATTAAATTTCAGCAATGCACTATTATGATCACTCTGTCTAGATAAGTAAGGAAAAATCACTAAAAACTAAAACATAATAATTTAGAGTATATACTTTTTTGTCTTTTTTCTAGAATTATTTGTTTGGTATATTAAAAAAATAATATATATATATATATATATATATATATATATATATATATATATATATATGTTCTGGACTGGACCAATAACCAGACATGGCCAAATCCACTTCTGCTCCCAGAACGGCACAATTGCCTGAGTCCAATCCACGAAGGGGCAAAAGTGACCTTTCTGCCCTTCAAACCGGGCAAGGACTACACAACTCCTCCCCATAAATATTGCCCGTCCCGCACGGCGTCTTCACTCCCCGAACAGCTAAGGGCATGTGCCCGAAACCATGCCTGTGCCCGACATAACGACTAGTTTTAGGCACCCTGCCCGACATAACGGCTAGTTGGGGCAGTTACGTATTCTTTGGGAAAACGGTTATTTCGCCTCGAAAATAGGACCGTTGACCACGCGCTGGGGGCACTATATAAACCCTCTCACTCGAGAGGGTCAGGTATCAAATATTCACCCTACGAACTAATACTTTGTACTTGCCCATTTTCTCTGACCTTTTCTTACTTGAGCGTCGGAGTGCCTTGCAAGTACACCCCCTCCTCCTCTCCATTCGCCCAGTACCTCAGACGTACTTGGTGGCCCACTTCAACAAGATCTGATGCAGCCTTCACGATCAGTGGCGCCGTCTGTGGGAACTCTTGTTCTCCCATTCTTTCTTTCCCTATAAACCAAAGATCAAAGCAAGTTTTCAAGATCATCATGCCTCCCAAGATCACGCCAAAGGTGCTCTCCAATCCGTTGTCCTCCTCGTCAACAAGACTGACATTGACGGTCCATCTTCTCTCCTCGGAGATCCCCGTTTTCTGAGAGACGGGGCCACAACCTCTCCTTCCTCTGCTCCTGCTGATCGTGAAGACGAAATGACCTCTCCACCCAACGCCGACCCCGCCGTGGTGGCCCTTCTGGAGGCACTCAACAAGACCAACCTCCTGATCCTTCAGCAAAATGAAAGGATCAGGGTTTTGGAGGAATCCGCCCGTCCAAGATCCCCACCTCTAAGGAAGAACCATTGACGGTCCAAGAGCCCACAACCTCGGTGAGAAGTCGACCGACGGCTACGCCAAGAACCAGGGTCTCGTGTTGTTCGGAAACGCGACCAGGTTTCCCCGCGGAACCAGCACTCTCCCGGCCACAAGAGGTCCCAAAGAGACAAGCAGTCACCTCCGGTCAGGTCAAAGGACTGGGCTCGTTCACCTTCCCCCCGAAGAGGTCGTCGACACGAGCGAGTCATCCGGTCCCCGTCACCAACCAGTTCCAGCAGCGATGATGAGCCTCACGACCCATTATCCAGAGAAATCTTGGCGACACGCCTCCCCAAGGGCCTGGAGAAGCCCCCAACACTAGGCACGTATGACGGCACGATCGACCCTGACGAGTACATCGAAAACATCGATGCGCTGTTGGATTACCGTGGCGTCCGGGGCACCATCAAGTGCCGGTTATTTCCAACCACGCTCCGAAAGGGGCAATGACGTGGTACAAGCAGTTGTCCGAAGAGTCTATTACGTCGTGGAAGCAACTGGGGAGGATGTTCTCCCGGCACTTCAGTGCATCGCAGCGTCACCCCAAGACTGAAGCCTCCCTTGGGGCCATAATCTAGGGAAAGGACGAACCTCTCCGAGCATACATCGAAAGGTTCAACATAGAAGCGGTACAGGTCCCTACAACGGACAAGATGAAAAAATTTATGCTCGAGCAAGGGCTCCGCCCAGGCTCAGAATTCTCTAAAACCGTCGGCCTTGCACCTCCGAGGAATCTGAATGTCTTCCTTCTCAAGGCATAATCGCACATTCAGTACGAGGAGAAGGAAGCGGCCAACTCCGTCCGAGCTTCCCGCCACCAAGAGAACGCTCGGCCCTCCAAAGGTGAAGAAGCCTCGACATCCCGTTGAGGAGAAAGGAAGCGCGAAGTCCCGCGACAACAAAGGATCCTCTGGACGATTCCACGACTATACCCCCCTGACCGTCTCCAGGGAAAAGATACTGTCTGAATGCGCGAATTTGGAATTCAAGCAAGCAGGGGTCCGCTTCCCCAAACAAATACCGACCAAACCCAACGCCGACAAATCAAAGTACTGCCGTTTCCATAAGAGTCACGACCACACTACCAAAGACTGCATCCATTTGAAGGATGCTATCGACATACTGATCAGGGATGGCCACCTGAAACAGTTCACTAAGAAGAAAGATGCTCCCCGGCAGGACGCCTAGGAGTCCAAAAAAGTAGAGGAAGAGGTGCCTTCCTCGGAAGAGGCCAACATCCAGGTCGCCATGTCCGTATCGCGACCAGAGGACTTCTACGTCCCATATGAGCTCAACGTTCCTGCCTACTTCGCGGCCCACAGCCCGTGGGAAACATTCCCCTCCGCCATGGTCATCTCAGGCGGGGGATTCAATAAAGTCACGGTGGGCTGTGTGAAAAGGAAATTCGAGCACCTAATCAGCATGAGCTCCAACAAGATAGCCACGCTCGACCAGGCCCAGAAGGGCTCCGTCCCCATCTCTTTCTACCGAGAAGAGCTCCTCGGAGAATCTCCAAACTCGAGCATACCCTTAATCGTCAGAGCTCGAATGACAAACTTCGACGTTCACAGAATCCTCGTTGACCAAGGCAGCTCGATCGACATTATGTACTCCCAGCTATTTTTGACACTTCAGCTAGATGAATCACACCTCACCCCCTATGCGGGGTCTGATTTGCAAGGATTCAACAGATTAGTGACCAAACCTTGGGGGTACGTCGAACTGATCGTAACCTTTGGATCGGCAGAGACGGCCAGGTCCGTCAGAGTGCAGTTTCTGGTGATAGATTGCCCGTCACTATACCAGTGTATCTTCGGAAGACCAACATTGGTCGAGTTGGTAGCTGTGCCTTCAACCGTCCACCTCAAGATGAAGTATTACACCTCAAAGGGGATGGTCGCCACCCTCCACGGTGACATCGAAGTCGCACGACGATGTTTCGAAGCAGCCACGAAAGGACTCAACGCCATCACCTCCAAGTCAAAGGTATCGAGCAAGCCAGCCCTGCCCAGCAGCTCCGAGAAAGCCAAGCCTCTGCATCAGGTCGAATCCATTGACCTCGATAACCGCTTTCCCGAAGAAGACCAGCAGGAGGACCAAGCGGCTTCAACCAGCTCGTCTACCCTGTCCAGCAGCAGCTCCCATCCGATGCGACCAATCCCGGATGGCAACTTTGAGCTCGTTTTGTTTGGCGACGACCCCCAACGGGGAGTGAAGATTGGAGCGGACCTCCCCGATATCGCGAGGAAACAACTCAAGGCATGCCTCCGTGAGAACGCCGATCTCTTCGCTTGGAGCGCCTCCGAGATGCCCGGCTTGGACCCGTCCGTCGCCTGCCATAAACTCACGATTGACCCGGCCGTCAAAGTAGTAGCACAACGTAGGAGAAAGCAGTCTCCGAAGAAAACGGAGGCTGCAGTGAAAGCTGTAAAGGACCTCCTCGATGCCAAATTCATCTCGGAGGCCAAGTACACCACTTGGTTGTCCAACATTGTACTTGTGAAAAAATCTAATGGCAAATGGCGAATGTGCATTGACTACACCGATCTTAATAAGGCATGCCTGAATGATGCCTACCCCCTCCCCAATATTGATAAACTTGTTGATAATTCTGCAGGTTTTAAACTTTTATCATTCATGGACGCCTATTCGGGCTATAATCAAATTCCAATGGCAATGAGCGATAAAAAATACACGGCCTTCATGACCGAATCGAGCAACTATTACTACAAGGTAATGCCCTTCGGCCTGAAGAACACCGACGCGACCTATCAAAGAATGATGAACAAGGTCTTCCGGGGAGAGATAGGTGACATGCTCGAAGTTTATATGGACGACATGATCGTAAAATCCCACGAGGAAACCGATCACAATGCCCATCTAAGGAAGGTCTTTCAACAGGCCAGAAAGTACAAAATGCGTTTCAACCCGGAGAAGTGCACGTTCGGTGTCCGGGCAGACAAGTTCCTCGGCTTCTACTTAATGGAACGAGGAATCGAAGCCAACCCCGATAAGTGCCGAGCATTCTCCGAGTTTCCGATGCCCAAGTCAAAGAAATCCATCCAGTCCCTCAACGGGATGCTCGCGTCATTGTCCCATTTCGTGGCCAAGTCTGCCCAACACGCCTTACCATTCTTCAAACTCCTCCGCAAGGAGGCAGTGTTCGAATGGACCTAGGAATGTGACAAGGCTCTTCTCCACTTAAAACGAGCACTCTCAGAACCACCCGTTCTCTCTCGCCCGGACAACGGAGAAACTTTGTACCTGTATCTCGCCGTAGCAACCGAGGCGGTAAGTGCCGCCCTTATCCGCGAAACGTCTGATGGGCAGAAGCCCATATATTTTACGAGCAAAGCACTACAGGGACCAGAGTTGAGATACCATCAAATAGAAAAAGTGGCGTTGGCCCTCATCAACACAACTAGAAGACTGAGACACTACTTTCTAGCCCACACGATTGTGGTTCGAACAGATTAACCCGTGAAGCAGCTACTGGGACGACCAAACATGGCCGGTAGAATGCTCAAATAGTCGCTCGAACTGTCCGAATTCGACATCCAGTATGAGAGCAAGAAAGCCCTCAAGGCCCAGGCTCTGGCCGACTTCGTTGCAGAAATGACGTTCACAGACTCCTCCGCTCACGGAGCACGCAAATGGACCATTTTCGTGAACGGGGTCTCCAGTTCGGCAGGAAACGGAGCGGGCATCATATTAGAAAGCGACGAGGGAATCATCGTTGAAGTATCACTCACCCTGTCCTTCCCCACCTCTAACAACCAGCTGAGTACGAAGCCTTCCTCGCCGGGTTACGCTTGGCTGAGGACCTTGGCGCAGAAGAAGTCGTTATTTGCACAGATTCAAAACTCGTGGCCCTTCAAGTCCGAGGAGAATATCAAGCCAAGAACGACAACCTAACTGAATACTTAGCCCTGGTCAAGAAGAAGATGACGAAGTTCACAGCGGTAGAGGTAAAGCATGTTCCCCGCGAACACAATGTCCAGACCGACATTTTGTCCAAACTAGCCAGCACGAAGAAGAAAGGCGGAAACAAGTCCGTCATATAAGAAGTACTTCCTCAACCCAGCATTGAGAAAGCTTCCCCGATGCTCGACGTACAAGTGATCGGCGACAACAATTGCTGGATGACCCCCGGTTATAACTACCTCGCCAGAGGCAAACTCCCGTCCGACCCTAAAGAAGCCAGCGTAGTTAGGCGAAGGGCCTGCTCTTATGTCCTAATCGAAGATAAACTCTACAGACGAGGATTCTCCATCCCGCTGCTCAAGTGTGTCGAGGAGGAAACGGTCGCCCACATCTTACGTGAAATCCACGAAGAGATCAATGCCCAACACCTCGGAGGAAGGTCCCTTGCCCGAAAGGCCCTCCGAGCAGGATACTACTGGCCAACCATACAGCACGATGCGAAGGAGCACGTGAAGAAATGCGATAAATGCCAACGGCACGGGGATATGTAACTAGCTCCACCTAACGAGCTCAAGGCTATGGCCTTTTGCCTGGTGGGGCCTGGACATCCTAGGACCCTTTGTGGTGGGATAAAATCAGAACAAATACTTAATAGTAGGCATGGACTACTTCACAAAATGGATAGAAGCGGAGGCCCTGGCCATGATAACTGCCCTTAACATACTGCATTTCTACAAACGAAACATCCTTGCGCATTTTGACATACCCCAGGCGATAGTTACAGACAATTGGACACAGTTCACGGACAGGAAGTTCCAAGAGTTCGTCGCCCAGCTGGGCACGAAGCAACACTTCGCATCCATCAAACATCCCCAGACAAACGGGCAGGCTGAGCCGGCAAACCGAGTCATCCTTCGGGGCCTCAAACAAAGGCTAGACGAAACCAAGAAAGCTTGGGTCGAGGAGCTGCACAGTGTCTTATGGGCATACCGCACAACTATGTTGGATTTATTAATCCAGTGTCACCCTTCGGATTCATTGGCTTAACATCCCAACTGATAGCGCTTAACAGGCGCAGACTCTAGAGGTCTCTATACTATAAGGAAATAAAGTTGCGCCTTCACTATCAGCAATTGCTTTTAGCGTAGTGGTAAGCGCTTGATCCTATTGAGTGGTATCAGAGCCAGGTCATGGGTTCGAATCCCCCGACTAACACTGAGGGGGAGAGATTGTTGGCTTTATTAATCCAGTGTCACCCTTCGGATTCATTGGGCTTAACATCCCAACCCATAGCGCTTAACAGGCGCATACTCTAGAGGTCTCTATACTATAAGGAAATAAAGTTGCGCCTTCACTATCAGCAATTGCTTTTAGCGCAGTGGTAAGCGCATGATCCTATTGAGAATTGAAGGTGCGAGAAAGACACAAGAAAATGGGGGTTTGAATTGTGTATTTACTCTTTTTGTATCTTTTCACATCTTGTTAAAGAGACACTCAAGAACCTTTAATGTTCGTTGAGAGATTCTGATCTCTTAACTATAGAGCATGAGAACCATATAGGTTCTGATCATAAGATACGATACTCAGAACTTGCAATGCGGAAGCTTATCAGAGATAGGCTGCAAGGTTCTAACTTTGCTTAATATGAGGTTCTGATAGACAATGCAGAAACATAAATAGAGATACTAAGCAAGAGAGTAAAGGGCACACGATATATCCTAGTTCACCATGCAGGCTAATCCAGTCCACCCTCCTCAGGTGATTTCGCCTTGAACACAAGGACTTAATCCACTATAATCAAATCATGATTACACTTGCACGGGCCACGCCGGTGACTAACAACTTGCACAACCGCACTGTGACTAACAACACAATAAACCGTTCAGGGATTCAACTTGATGAATATAACGAACATTGACCTGCAAGTTCCAATCTCTTTAAGATCTACTGCTAGGCTTTCGCAGCTAGATGCTTAGGGATTCAACTTAATGAATATAACGTTACTGACCCTATTTCAGGATTTTCCACAATGACACTCAGCCATTGTTATCTCAAGTATCTGATCACCATGTGATCTACTCAAGGGCCTCAACTCATAGCTGAACCGTTCAGGGACCCTTCAGGATATAACGTTCACTTGAGGAGTCTCAATTCATTTAGTTGAATGGGCAAACTGGAGATTACAAATTGTGCTTCTTAATAAGCAAGTTTCTCCTAAGTTTAAGTATAGAGAACACACACATGTGTTCAAGCAAGTTTTGAGTAATCAGCTCCTTGCTTTCCTAAGAAACTACAAAGATGTATTTAGATATTACAATTGTTGACATCTTGTAGATCTTCTTCTTCTTCGTCTTCTGGTTGAGCAAGCTTTGAGCAGTAACTCCTTGCTTCAGATCTTCAATGTAGTCTTGACGAGAAGGTAGGTTGATGACTTGACAGATCTTCAATGTTGTCTTCTTCATCAACAACTTCTGTTTGATTGTTGTTGTTGTTGTGTTGATTTGTCTTCTTGAGTTTCAACAATAATCACCATTAGTGAAATAATGATAGCTCTGAATATGTTAAGTGTTACAACGAGAACTCATCGTTGTTGCTATCTTCACAATGACTTGGTCAATTTTGTAGATGAACATTCGGTTCATGTTTCTACAAGTGATCGACACTTCAGAAGCAAAAACTCTTTCCATTAAATAGCCAGTAGAAATATAGCCGTTAGAGAATACTGTTGGCTATTTGGAAAAGAGACGTTGTGATATAATGTGTTGTACTGACACATATTCT
The DNA here is from genome assembly GCA_022829125.1 of Lathyrus tuberosus. Classification (NCBI taxonomy): domain Eukaryota; kingdom Viridiplantae; phylum Streptophyta; class Magnoliopsida; order Fabales; family Fabaceae; genus Lathyrus; species Lathyrus tuberosus. The sequence goes on along the minus strand of JALAZF010000620.1, from coordinate 2,232,860 downwards.
TTTTGCATAGGAAGAAGTGACCGAACATCGTTTCTTGGGCAGTGTGTACATTTAACTCACAACAGTAATATTTAGACTTCAAAACTTCAGTGGCTTCTGATGTTAATTTGATGAAGCATGAGTAGAGTCTTCATAGCAGAATATCTGATGCTTCAAGTCTTCAGTCGATTGAAGAAGTCCATTAGGAATTAGTCTTCAAAACTTCAGCACTTGGTCTTTAAGAACGTTATCCTTTTCTGCTTCAAGTCTTCCGAATCTTCAGAGCCTGTCTTCAGAACTTCTTATTTGAAACCTTGATCTTCAGAACTCATCAGTCTTCAGATTCTTTCTGCACTTGGTCTTCAGTGCCTTCAGCCATCAAAACTTCAAGTCATAGGAGTCTTCCGTACTTTGGTTCTTTCAGAGTGTACTTCTTCAGAAGCTTCACTATCTTCAGAATCTCAATCACTTTCAGAGAGCATCCACAAGAGCATTGCAACAACAATCTTGGAATCCTTGGATCTGGCTGATCATGACTAGATAAAGAAGCATTCTTGCTTCTCGCAACTTTAGTCACATATAGTAACTTCGCATGTGTATATATTCAATCATAGTACATCTAGCTGGTGTATGTTGGTTCTGATATCTTTAGTTCTTATGATCTGCACACAACACACGTTAGACCATAAAATGGTTCTTTCACAAATACTTATTGTTATCATCAAAACATAGATTGACTTGTAGAGACAATTCTTGCTCTCACAATCTCCCCCTTTTTGATGATGACAAAACCAAGTATTTTGATTGAACATTTTATACAAGGTAATCACCAAAGAAAACAAATTCAGAGTTTGGAACGGCAGCTCCCCCTTAATGAGTTATCCTCAAAGCCTTATCTGAGATCATCTAGGATTTTATGTAATCCAAAGATATACAGAATAACAACTTGAGTTGTCCGAACAGGAATAGAAAAGAGTTACTTCTCTATCTTGTCTTTAGAGAGAACAGAGAAACTTTAGCATCTGGACTAGTTCGTCAGAACTTCCATCTTCAGATCTTCAGAGCTCAGTTCTTTTGTGGATGTATCAGAGCTTGTAATCTTCAGAGACTTCTAAAGTATTTCTACCTTTCAGCAGATTCATTTAAGCACAAGCAGATCAGTTATTGTCTGATAACATAGCCTTGTTATTCATCAGAGACAAACACTGTCTTTTAAGAAACTCCCCCTGAGTTTCAGACTTTGTGAAGATTTAAGATTTTGCAATTTGATCTTCAGGGCAGTCTCCCCCTAATTCCTATACGTCAGATATTGGGATCTTCAGAATTATAATTCTGGATGATAAGATTTTAAACACCAATGTAGATCATGACTGTTTTGGTTTTTGAACACAGGTCTTCATCTCAGAACCTGTTTAAAGTCATACTTAGTAGTTTATCAAAGCTTGATTTCTGATCAGATACCAATTGAAGGTTTTAATTAAAATGATCAATCAACGCTTGATTCTGAATCTGATACTCATGATTTAATTTTGATCTGTTACCATGTGATGTGCTGAGTCTTATACCAGAGTATGTTGAGTCTAATACCAAGTGAAGAATTTCTTCTCATACGCTTGAGAGGTAATTCATTAGAGTGCTGATATTGATACTAATGAAGGTATTTTGACAGTAATCCACAGCTTTGCTCTGATTGATGAGTTTGATACTGATCTTTGTGTACTGAGTCTGATTACCAATTGTTGATTTAGTCTGATACCATATCGTTTTCATTTTTAATGGTTCCTAGTAAACATCAGAACGGTTTCTTTCTTGGATCTTCAATCCGGATCTTCAGACAGTTCTTGACTTCTGATTTGTACAGATCTTCTGAGTGAGCATCTTGAAATGTATGCTTAGTCTTGACTGCTTTCAGAGTTTTCTTACTTCTTTTCTGAGCTAAGAGAGATAAGGATTACGATAAATCTGATTCTTCCAGCTTAACCTGTTTCTTAGAATGCCTAGTGAACTTGTTTAGAGTTCCTCGGATAACATCAAACAACAAACGTTAGTAGCAACGCATTTTATATGAGTACTTTGTTTGGGTTCTGCATGCTTTAATATTTCCTTCTTTCAATCAAAATCAATATATTTCTCCCCCTTTTTGACATCATCAAAAAGTGCTAGAGCATATGAGCAATTAAGCATATAATCTCTCATATTCAGTTTCCTACATATTAAAACTTTATTTCTCCTGTTTGAGTATATTGAATATTTGACATGATAAGGAGCATAGAGTCAGAGTCATTTAAACATTTAGAAGCATTTTGACTTATTTTAGTGAGTCACATCGATAATCAGTATGTATTTAATTAAATTAACTGATTACTTAATTGAAGGATTAAAGCATCTGTAGAGATTAATTACAACATTTCATTTGTGAATCAACATAGCATAGTTTTAAAATGCAGAGCATAGGTTGAGCTTAATCTAGACAAATTCAAAATAATCAAAACATAGATACTTCAGTACATAGAGTAGGAAATAGCATATCAAGGCAGAAATCTTATAACTTAATTTCTATTTAGGAATTTCTAGATAGATTTGTAAGATCTATGGGTGAACATTCAGTGGTTTCTCCTAAGTGGTTTAGCCTGGTAACCACATCTTGAATTTCTAGGACTCGAGATATGACTCTTCCATACGGGATGCTGAGAGAGGGTTTGTTTTTAGACAACATAATTTGTTCTTTTAAATGATTGAACATAGTTAGGGGAAGGTTTATTTTTCTTCTGTAGATCAGACAGAAGATGAATAGTCTATCTGAATGAGTTAACACTTGTTCTCCTATCTCTCTAGGTCGAAGGTTTGTTTCCATTATTCTATGTCAGGCCTTAGCTGAGGGTTTGAGTGTGAAGACGCAGTTGGAGGGACCATTTCCACAATGAATATTGTAGATGAGATCATTGAAGATCTTCCTTTCCTTGTAGTCTTCAGTGGTGTCACCATTTTCATCGCACTTGATTGCTTCCGCAATGACTGAGGGTTTAATTACCACTGGAATTTTAGAGAGAGCTGATTGAATGATGTGTTGGTTATATTCGTTAGAAAACACATCAACATTTGCCCATAATTCTTTAACAAGATCTGTGTAAATGAGACCTGGAAGCATCTTAAGATAACCTTCCCAGTTCTGACATCTTAATTCGCAAGAAGTTCTAGTGAAGCCAAGTTCCTTGAGAGAGCTGGTACTCACGGAGAATTCATTCAGAACTCTTAACTTAGCAATTTCACATTTAGTAGGTTTAGGACGAGAGGTGGACATCCTGGAGAAAATACTAAGGAAGGGTACTGACTGGGATGGTTTGGAATGATGAATAGAGGAGAGAACGTGGTGCCTTAAGTAGGCAACGAATGGAGAGTCAATTAAATGCTCGTGGCTACAACCATTAGGTTTGTCATTTTCTAGACATCTTAGGTTGTGGATTAGGCCTAGCACAGAGTCTGACAGATTACTAGTCTTGAAAAAGAGTTCACGCGTAGGATACTCTAATTGATTTTTGAAGGCAGTCAAAGATTTGCAATAAATGCGTATCTGAGAGTATTAACATTCTCTAGTGTTGAACACATATTTTCTTCTTTCAAGAGATTTGTCTTATATGTTTTATAAGTGCACTTATATAGGAGTAGGCATAAAGAAATGACGTGATACATACTTCATTAGTTTAATGTGCAGTTACAGAATGAGCATGTGATCTAGATAAACTATTACATACTAATAACTTAGCCTAAGTACGACAGATAGTCTTCTAGTTTTATGATAACCATCTGCTGTCGAAGGTTTCACAAAAGTTCCTATTTAGAGCAGTGTCTGGTCCACACCGAATTCTGCAAATCATTTGCACAATACCAGCTTTGAAGAGAACTTCAGACAGGACTCTTCAATAGGGAATGAATGACTTATCCATTGTTCTTAATATAAGAATTGATTCCTTTAGATGATCAAAGATTATTTGAGATAGATCAATAGGAATTGGCCTAAGGAGACACGTGATGAGGAGCTTATCATCATGGTACAGGAAGTCTTTGTTTGAGTTGCGAGGCTTGATATTAGTTAAGACGAATTTGAACCATCCTCTGGCAATTGGCACAAGTTTTTCAGGATTTGTAGGTTCAAGGACCGATCCTTTATCAAACATATATTTCATTTCAGCATCAGAGGTACATCGAATGGATGCATGGTTGGGAGTGACACCTCCTAGTGGACAGTTAATGGCTTCAGAGATTTTTGTGACGTTGATGGTGACTGGAAGACCATGAATGTTAGAGGAGATAGTCAGACCATTTCTGCTAACGGAGGCATTAATCCAAAAGGATTTTAAGAGGGTCGGATAAATTGAACCTCCAAGCATATGAATGTATCTATTCCATTTTTGGAAGTGGATACTAAGATGAATGTCATTATTAGTATCTATTGGATTTGGTCGTTTCTCATTGATGACTTCAAGAAGCTCATCATCGCCATAAAAGGTCCTTGGAGTCGTTTTAGATTGAGGATGAAATGAAGGTTAGGACTAAGGGATAATGATGAATTCTTTCGGAACAAATATGGTTTTAAATCGACAAGTGGAGGAGTTTGAGTAGGACAAGTCAGTAGCTAAGAATGACTTAAGAAGATTGGAATACCTAGGAGAAGTATAAAGAGTGAGGACAGCTAAGTAGTTTGTAATTCTAGGGAATATAAAAAAGATATACATGCACTTTACTCTTAGCAGGAGTTAGGTGGATGCAGTAACTACTTTTATGAGGTCATTAATTCTAGACGACACGCTTTCGAATTTCAAGGCTTGAAAGGCGTATAGTCGAGAATGCAAGCAAAGAGGGTTTTCCACTGTTCCCAATACTTAAGGGGAATCCTGACTTGTCAGAGCATAATTATTTCGGCTTAAGGTCAGTAGCTTAGGTGAAGAGCTATTTTGGTCAAGGTAGCACGTTTCCCTATTCTGAGACTGAACAAATATCATTCAATGTGAGTAAACCAAGGAGATTGAGATGGATGCAGAAGTGTGCAGCCATTTAATTGAACATTTAGGTTTTGTAGACTAACTAGGTCAGATAAAGGGGCTCTAAGAGAGAGAGAGAGAGTTAGGTCTGGAACAGGAGTACTAGTTGGAGTGTACTAATGGGTTATGGGAAGAAATTAAGCAGGGTGAATGACATGATGCGGAGAATCTTACATGTGTGGCGGTTTATACTATAACATTTTCTAAACAGACATAAAAAAATTTCTAATTACTTTCTCGAAACGTAACACATCATAATCAAGGGGGTTTGATAAAGTGATTCTGGTTGTTATTATGAGAGTAAGTCATAAGTGAGGGAAAGATGGTACCTGGAAATTTTTACAGACTAATCTGAATGCATTCTCATCTTGACTCTGATCTTTCCTTTTCTGAGTGAACTACTGAGGGGTCTTGGATTTTTCAAGATACGCTTGTGTTATGAAAAAATGAATATTTTCTTGGAATGTGATCCTGTTTGAACTACGACTTTCTCTCTTTTCTTGTTCAACCTTGTCCATCAACTTTCTAGGTTATAGCAACCGAGATTAGGACTTAACATGATCAGAGTGATCACTTCCTCCGAACTTAGCCAATTACATGCAATCTTTTTGGTAAGGCGATGTAATGAATGTTCTGAAGGAAGATTGACGCTCATATGCTTGGGAGCAGTACTTTAGTGAACAATAAATTCTATTTGATGACTCCATTCATACGCATCAAATTGCATCTGTTTTTTATTGCTTATCACTCCTTATTTCCTTGATCCATAGAACCTGTTTAGTTCCGATACAGTTCTTAAGATATGGATCTGAATCTTAAACGACAAACTTTGAGAATTGGTTGAGTTCTCCTTTCATAGCCTGAATTCAGTTTGCGTTTGTGAGAGTTTCTTTTCTTTGAAAGATGATTGATTTCACAAGATTAGTGAGAACATTTGAGAGGTTATTCAAGGAGGAATTAACATATCAACATCTGACTTTGTTCCTCAAGGTTGTTTCAGAACTTGTTCAGAACCAAAACATCATCACGCCCCATGTGTACATCACTAGACATAGTTTACATGAGCCTTCTTGTTCTCACAATGATGATCAACTTATTTGGGGTTGGTCACATATATCTATGAGTTAACTGATTTCTTCAAACGAACATCATTAACGTCATCTTTTAAGACATCAGTTAGAGAACCTAGATATCTGGAATGATAGCATCTACTTTCATAGCTCAAGTGGTTCTGAGAACACTTGATCTGACGAAAATTAGATTATCAACATTTGATTTTTACTAGGATGATTTCAAGTTGTTGGAGCTTGATCACTGAACCAGTTAAAGATTAAGAGTTCGTTCAGAATCAAGTATTTACTGAATCTTTGGGATTCAGTTCTTCATTGAATCTTTTGATTATTCCAAATTCTGACATTGAATCATTTCTAATAATTTAAATTTTTTAGATTCTGATTTTAACAGATTTCTTTCTGAAATTCAAAGTCTTAGAACAACAATCTTTCTTCTTTACGTGAAGAGATTCAGAATAAGTTTTAAACGAGAAAGTCAAGGGTGGACCTAATCCGTTTCTTGAAAACATCTCAAAAACTCATAAAGAATTAATCTTCAACAAACAAGATTTCTTTCTTTCTGATGATTCATCTTTTAAGCATATACATGGTTTTGTCCACACGTAATTTCCAGGATGAGCATTCAATAGATACTGCCTTTTATCTGATGAATTTATCTTATCAGCTGATTCTTCAATTTTAGTGAGGCTTCATCTAGAATCAGTGAATTGCTCACGAAGTAATCAGATTGATTACAATTTTGAATACAGTCAACTGCTGAATTATTACAGAAATTATAAGTGGATTTCAATCTCACCAAGAGTACTTCAACGCACCACATCAGGATCTTTTTCCGACACTGTTAAGTGTTTGATGTAAATCAATAACAGAACCGAAGCTCTGATACCAATTGAAGGTGCGAGAAAGACACAAGAAAGGGGGGTTTGAATTGTGTATTTACTCTTTTTGTAACTTTTCGCATCTTGTTAAAGAGACACTCAAGAACCTTTAATGTTCGTTGAGAGATTCTGATCTCTTAACTATAGAGCATGAGAACCATATAGGTTCTGATCATAAGATATGATACTCAGAACTTGCAGTGCGGAAGCTTATCAGAGATAGGCTGCAAGGTTCTGACTTTGCTTAATATGAGGTTCTGATAGACAATGCAGAAAAATAAATAGAGATACTAAGCAAGAGAGTAAAGGGCACACAATATATCCTGGTTCACCACGCGGGCTAATCCAATCCACCCTCCTCAGGTGATTTCGCCTTGAACACAAGGACTTAATCCACTATAATCAAATCATGATTACACTTGCACGTGCCACGTCGGTGACTAACAACTTGCACAGTCGCACTGTGACTAACAACACAATGAACCATTAAAACAAAAAATTGCCATAAGGCACAACGCCAAAGTCATACGACGAGAGTTCGACGTGGACAGTCTCGTCCTAAGGAGAAACCATAAAGACTCTCGCAAAGGCAAACTAGCCGCCAACTGGGAGGGACCCTATCATGTCCGGGCAAAAACGGAGAATGGGGCCTATTACCTAGAACGTCTCAACGAGGAAGAGCTTGCTCGACCATGGAACGCCGAAAAGCTAAAACAATACTACAACTAAGGCCTTAACTATCGGTTCGATCCGTTACAACGATGAGCATCACCTACCGACCACGATGCACGCCTAGGTACAAGCGTCGCATGCCAGTAAAGCAGAACCCCGCTCAGGAACGAGCCGGGTCTCTGCTCGACAGCGGTCCCTTAATCGAGCATCGCCGTCGTCAAAGTACCACGACAGGCAGAACACCCAGCTCACGATGGGAGGTTCACGCCGCGAACTCAGGCCTCAAACGCGACCTGAGCTCCGCATCCTCGCCCGGATCTTCCCCGGTCATTCGTCCAGTACCCCTCACCAACGAACACATCTACAATGAGCAATCCCAAAAAAAAAAACTTAAAACAAAACAAAGTAATCTCTATTGCGGGCATACATGCACAAACGAGCATAAGTACAACACTTAGTGAAATTTAAAGCAGAAAAAGCCATGCAAGTCACAAAACCGGCCACGAGGACCGGGCACATAATTAAAGTAGTAGGTGGCCTCAAGGACCATAATTGTGCTTGATTACATAAACTGGGGTCCATGCCCCCCACTCAAAATAAGTTACAATAAATTACACGACACGCAGGCCGGACAAATTACAACAACAACAACAAAAACCCTCACTCGTCTATCTGGTCGATCTGCTCGGCGTTAGGCTGGGGCTCCTGGTTTTCCACGGGCTGATCATCGGCGTGCTCTTCGAGGAGGGAGCCTGGTCTAATTATTTGGCCATCTTCAATGTGCGCCAGATAGTGGGTACCCTCGGTGGAAATGTCAAGTCCGGGGTTCACCACCCGCAGTTAAGACACGACATTCCTGAAGGATTCGTCCGCAATGACGATGTTGTCATCCTCGGCCGCCAACATATGGGCAACCAGCTCAGACCTTTTCTTTAGCTCCCTCACGTCCTCGGGTTCATCTTCGCCCGGAGCATTGGCCGCCCTTAGCTGCTCGACCAGTTCCTCTGCCGCTTTCTTTTCCGCGGCTAGTGTGGAGTTCTCCTTCTTCAACATGGACACCTCCTCGTCCGCCTTCTTTCGGGCATCATCAGAACTCCTAGCCTTCTCCTTGGCCTTCCTCGCCGTCTCCTCAAGGGATGCTATGGTAACCCGAGCAGTTCTCAGTTTAGACTCAGTTGCAGAGTCCCCTTCAGCATAAACGACCGCCATCTCCAACATTCTGACCAGCGCAGAAGCATCTTAGGCCACCAGCGCCCTCTTGCTCGGGCGATCCATGTCTTTCAGCCGGAGAGATTCTTCCCGCGGCACGACCAAGGATGTTCCCTCAAAGAACCGTCTGTCATAAATGCATGGAGGAAGTTCGAACTTCCCTTTTTCCGGCGCCCGGGTGAGATCCACCCCTTCGGTAGCCTTGAACCGCTTGGACCGTGAGGCTAGAGGCAAGGGAGATCCCTGGGGGCAGGAGTGGGAGAAGAAGTCCCCGCAGCAGGTCGAGGAGGAGTGGGAGCACACTGGGAGAATCGGGTCTTGGGAGCAGCCGCCCCGGACTTGTTCCTCGCGAGAGCGTTCTTAACCATCCTTTCGTGAGCAAGAGGCATCTCACATGCACAAACAAAGTATGAACATATTAGACGAGGAAGGAAACATAAGTCGGATAATGAAAACAACTAAGACTACCAAGCAATTTATAAGCTTTCGCGGGAGTCTTGCACTCCAAAAGCGCTTTGGTGTTGATGAAACGATACTCCACCCTATGGCTTCCATCCTCCTCGAAGATGGGGTCACCCTTCTTCATCCAGCATTCAGCGAGCCGGAAGGAGCCGACATACTTCACCAGCGTGTCGTAAGCAGCGGCATCCTGCCCATCCAGATTATGCGACTGGAGAACGTACTCGTTGGGCTCCTTGGTAAAATGGCCAGGTCCCCAGTGAAAGGGGAACTTGAATACTCTCTCCCCGATGAGCCTCCCCGCCTCGTCGCGCACATCGTTACCCTCCTTGTCAACTTCAATCGACCAGGCACACGTGTTGTCCTGGGCAGCCTCCAATATGGGCTCTATAATGTAAAACCTCTCCTTGAACGTCTGTATCGATTTTGAAAAGGGCTTGAACAGGTTGCGAGGCTGTTTCAACGAAATACAACCGTACCTCTTCCCCGTCAGCTGCCATTGAAGATGAAATACAGTGAAAAATAAGCGGAGAGTAGCCCCTATCCTCAAGTACTTACACGTTAGCTCAACTTCCTGGATGAAGGCCAGCGAGTTTGGATACAGCTGCGTTGGGGCCAAATCCAGATGCACGAATACTGACTGTTGGAAATCAGTGAACGACAACCTCAGTCCCAGTTCCCTGAAAGCGTACTCGTACATAGCGAAACGCTCCCTGAAATTTGTACAGACCCTATCGTCCTCGGCGGGAAAGTGCACATTCCACTCCCCCTCCGACCCGACGACCGTGAAGACATCCGATAGATACGTCGCGAAGGTGGATACATGCTCGGCTGGCTCAGCCACCATCCACTCCTCGGTGGAGCCTTCAATAGTATCCTCGTCCATTTCCTCCTCCTCCCCGGCTGCGCTGGGGACACTCGAGGATTCCGTACTGCTGCTTTCTGAGGAGCTCGCTTCCTCCTCGGATGAATCTATTATGATCTCCCCGTCTGGCCCTGTTGCCATGTCAATCACCTAAAAAACAGAGTAAAAAGTGAATTCGACGAAAGATCAAATCCACCCTTCCACCGCTAGTCAAGTGAAAGGGCGCGCGAAGGGCTGAGGACGACGTCCCCGGCCTAAGCCCTAACATCAAAAGGAAAATTCAAGAGCCTCCCCGCGAGGAGACGCTCGGGACAAACCACTCCCGGATGAGGAACTTCCCCGAGCCTGTTCCCAGTTTCCGTTTGAAGCTCCGCCGGAAACTGCAAAGCTTCACCTGAAACTGTAAATACTCAACCGAAAAATTCATCGTCACCCCAGAATATGAACAACCACGGTGGCTGCACCTGCATCATCATCGCGACGACGCAGGGAACCGCCCGCCTCACCAGAATGTCCTATAAGCCCAACGGCACATCAGCGGCGGAAAATGTGATAACCACCGTTCGCCACCAACAACCACCGGAAACAAAGCAAATCGTCCTTTAAACCTAGTCCTAACTGCATGCAATCCACTAGTAATCATCAAAAAGGGATAAAAAAGCACAAAATCAGCAAACTTACTTGGACTAAGAAGACGAAAACTGGTTGCCCGGAGTTGATACGGTGGCCGGAACAACTGACGGCGTGAACAGACAAGAACTCTGAAGAAGACGAAGAGAAACGAGAGCGAAAAGTTCAAAATGAAACGGGTCTCCCCCTTTTATACTGAGGGGCACGTGCAGAGGCATGCCCTCGTAGGTCATGATGGCTATTAACTAGCCATCATTGCCTAGTCACTGCTGCACAAGGCTCAAAGACACACGTGGCGCCTTAACGTTTCAATTCCTCCTAACTGTTAGTCTCCTCGCACGACGGGCGGTCCAAATACAGACATGAATATCACGAACACCAGGGAGCCACGGGCACCACAAGGCGACTCTCTCCGTCACAGAATGACGACTTTACGCTAGCTCCCCGGAGCCGCGAGCTGTCCTTAAATCATCACTCCCATGCTCGGGAGCAACGATTTGGGGGGCTCCTGTTCTGGACTGGACCAATGGCCAGACATGGCCTAATCCACTTCTGCTCCCAGAACGACCCAATTGCCTGAGTCCAATCCATGAAGGGGCAAAAGTGACATTTCTGCCCTCAAACCGGGCAAGGACTCCATAGCTCATCCCCAGAAATGTTGCCCATCCCGCACGACGTCTTCACTCCCCGAACAGCTAAGGGCATGTGCCCGAAACCATGCATATGCCCGACATAACGGTTAGTTTTGGGCACCCTTCCCGACATAACGGCTAGTTGGGGCAGTTACCTATTCTTTAGGAAAACGGTTATTTCGCCCCGAAAATAGGACCGTTAGCCACGCGCTGGGGACACTATATAAACCCTCTCACTCGAGAGGGCCAGGTATCAAATATTCACCCTACGAACTAATACTTTGTACTTGCCCCTTTTCTCTGACCTTTTCTTACTTGAGCGTCGGAGTGCCTTGCAGGTACACCCCCCTCCTCCTCTCCATACGCCCAGCACCTCAGACATACTTGGTGGCCCACTTCAACAGGATCTGATCCAGCCTTCATGATCAATATATATATATATATATATATATATATATATAGAGAGAGAGAGAGAGAGAGAGAGAGAGAGAGAGGATGACAATGGCCAGGGTACTATAGTACCCATCTCTATACCCGCGATTTGAAAAAATTTCCGTACCCGAACTCATACCCGCTTGGGCCTCAAAGTTAGCACTCGTACCCGTGCCCTATGGGTATGTAAGTACCCGTACCCGCATTCCTATTAAAAATAAATAGATCAATTATAAAATATCATATTATTTTAAGATTTTAAAAACATTAAAAAGTTTTTAAAAAGTTTATTGTTGAAATAAAAGAACACTTATATTAAATATGTTATGCATTAACATTTATATATTTTTAAATTTCATAGACATATATTTTCGTATAATAATATAAATTAAAATATATAAATATAAATTAAAATACATAAATATATACTGTGTGGGTATGGGGCGGGGTGGGTACCAAGGTGCCCATACCCGCACCCATACCCACTTATTTTTTGTAAGTAAATATCTGAGCCCGTGCCCGCACCCATTTTTGTGGGTTTTTACCCTACCCATGTGGATAATTTTGTGGGTGCCCATTGCGGATGAGTCAAATTGCCATCCCTAAGAGAGAGAGAGAGAGAGAGATATTTCTATTTTTATTTTTAGTATTAATTTTAGAATTATTTTAAAGAGTTCAATGATAATTTGATTAATTATATCATAATATTGAAAAAAATCATATATATTTATACACATGATTTTTATTTTTTAGAATTATTTATTTGTTTATTTTAAAGCATGATAAAATGATTATATTAATTTACAAGACACCAAATGCCAACAGTACAAACAAGAACGGGCACAAGAGGTACCAAACAACTGACACAACAACCACAAAATAAAAACAACAATCAGTCAAAACAACACTAACACTACAAACTGTTATTGACTCAGTTGTGTGATAGCATTCTCGATGTCTGAAATTCTATTATTAATATTTTCATATAATTATTTTTTTAAATAAAGTTTCATATATTTACTCAAATGTTTTAATATAGATTCTAAGTATGGAAATGGTTGTTCAATTTGATTTTTTTATTGTTATTTTTATTTTATTTTTTGTTTATGTGTATTTTATTCAAACCTTAAATTAAATTAGTTGAGATTTTTTTTTCTCTAAGGATTGAATTGCTTTATGATTTAATCAAAATTTAAGTTTGAATCTAATATTTAATTTAGTTTTTTTATAACATAAATAAATAAATAAATTGTAAAAGTTGGAATTTAGGTTGAAACTAAAACAAAAAGCAAACACAAAACTCACTAACCTCAATTTTGTCGACGTATTAAAATGTATAGCTTTTCATTTTGTCGACGTTGTTGATATCCTCAATTTCTAAGTTTTAAGTGATAAATACTTATTGTGTAAAAAAGTGATATAGATTGATGATGTTCTGGACTGAGTCTGTGGCTGACTCAGCGTCAAACACAGCCTAATCCTGGTCTACGTCGAGGATGGCCTAGAATACTGGCCCAACCCATTAAGGCCAGTGGAGAACACGTTCCCAACGTGCCCCTTACCCGAGGACACGTCACCAATTGACCCGCATGCCTCGTGCAACCATTCTGCCATTCGTAACAGGCAAGTCCATCCACTAACCGGGGAATGCGGAGCGATTGATCCAGGACGATGAGCACGAGCTGCTCATCCCTACCTCCATGTAGAAATCCTGGCAGTCATCCGTTATGGGTTTGAACACTCAGCCCATAACGAAAACTATTGGCCCAGCGCTGGAGACTCACTATAAAAACCATCCTCTGTATGAGGGTCAGGTATTATGTTCTTTACCATTTCTTGCCCACCTCTTCACTCGAACTGACTTAAGCATCGGAGTGTCGCAGGTACTCCCCCTTTCCGTCAACTACCCCTCCTTTCCGTCAACTGTCAAGACCGCAGACATGTTGCTGGCCACCGATTTTAATCGACAGCTTAAATAAGATGATATTAAACTTTTTAAAATACAATAAAATATTGCACTTATACTCTTTATGTGATTATTTTAAAATAAACAACTTTTTTTAATTCACAAATGATTTATAAATAAGTTACACAAAAATATAAAATGCAAGACAATCGGACAATAATTGCTTATTTGATTGTGTAAAGAAAAAAATAGAATAGTAAATATTATAATTTTTTAAAACAGAACCATGGTTTTTAACCCATAGTCAACTATGTCACGACTAAAAGTCACATTTGTTAATTTTTATGTCTCTTTTTTGTATTAAGGGTTGAGTACTTCTTGTGCTCCTTATAATATAATTTTTGCTTATAAAAAAAGCCACATTTGTACTTTTAATGATGATGACAAACCAAAATCACGATGATGTTAAACTTTTGATTTATATTTGAATTACTTAGTTTTAATTTTAATATTGTAGTGTTATATTTGTAAAGGATTTGTAGGACGATGATAATAAGTCGCTCCTACGAGGCAATATTAATATGTCACTCTTAGGGAGGTACACCTCGCCCCTAGATACTTTTCTATCACCCCATCACGGGAAGCATGAGATAAGACGTTTCTAGGGCTTAGAGAAGTCAAAACTAGTAACTGACTCACGTCCTCTTGAAAATAGGGATTCAACGTTCCACCATTTGATTAGGTGAACAACGACCTTTCGAAGAGAACCCTAGACCCAAAAGACCTCTATAAACACTTCTCCCCCATGGGAAGAGAGACAAATCTTAACTGATACAAAACACACACTACTACGAAAAACACATATAATGACGGTTGCGAAACACATATAATGACGGTTTCACGTCCTTTGTTAGGTAACATGTTATTCTATGTATGGTGGTTTCGACAACGGGGGTGTGACCGTTTTTATAAGCAAGGTAGCGCACTACCTATCACAACTATTGTATTAAACAACAATTGTGATATATATTTAGGTAATGGGTTCGAAACCCATCAGCAGCAACAATTTAATTGAAAATAATTAATATTTCACCACGGTTACAGAATATAACCGTTGTGAAAAGTACTATGAGTTTATTATAAAATATGTAGATTGCTTGTTTTTTCTTACACCTCACTAAACATATACAACCATAAAACTTGATGTAGAAGATAATAATTTGAAAAATTAAATTATTCTTGAAAAACAACTTAAACAAACCACTGTTTTTCAAATTGTATTCATACCGTAATTCATCTCTTGCTTTTTAACACATAGTATTTGATTCAATGCCCCAAATTCTTCAAAGTAACGGTTCATTCTTAGTTTATTTTGCAAAACATCAATATGTTAACTAATTATAAATCATCATCATCGCTATCATCATCAAATCAACGGTGAAGATTTTTACGATGACAACGATGAAAATTATTTAATTTCTCAACACATTTGATGTTTTACAATATAATTTATAGAGAACAAACAATTACTTTGAAGAATTTAGGGCAATAAACCAAGTTCTACATGTTAAAGAGCGATATAGATGAATTAAGAGATGGATGCAATTCAAAAATCATGTTTGATCAAAGTTGCATTTCAAATATAACTTAATTTTCAGATTACTATTTTCTAAATTGCTTTAAATGAATGCATGTTCAATGAAAGATCTGAAGTTGATCTACTTTGTGTTGCCATGAAGAAAAAATATGAAGCTTCCAAAATTGATTCATACTTCTTGTACTGTTTCTCCGTAGCAAAACAAAGCATTTATGAACCACACCCATAATATGAGTTAACCTGTTTTGAAAACATAAACTAGCATTACAATTATAACATAACAGGCAATAACAAAGCATTTAGGAAGTAAATCATGCCACAACAAAAAACAGCATGTTAACATAAATAAGAAGTACACTATAACATAACAAGCAACAACAACCACAACATAACTGGCATTAACATCATAACATAACAAGCAACAACTACCAGTAGTACATTGTTAACCTAAAAAGGAAGTAAATCATGCCACGACAAAAAGCAGCATGTTAACAATAACTAACAATAACTACCCACAACAAATCAAAAACTTGTCAACAACAACAACTAACAAAAAATCATGTAAAACATAACAAGGTTTTCAATCTTCATGCCTAGTTGAATTTGTGCAGTTCTCAAGGTCTTCATAGTTCTCAAGGTCTTCATCTGATTCGAAATCAGTTGCATCCAGATTCATAAGGTAATTCATAATAGCATCTACCTTCTTCATCTTTTCAGGGTTAAGATTCTTGAAATGAATCTTCTTATAGCCCGTTCCATCAGAAGGTTCAACATCAATAATGTGTTCCCTAACAGATTAAGCTTCCTTGGCTTTGTTCAACCATAACACCACCATATGAATAACCTCTTTTGTAACTTGAATCTCCTGGATAAGTTTTTTTCTCCCACTATTTATAATGAGAGAAGGATATGAAATTGGAAAATACAACAACAACAACATAAAACTACAACAACATACAAAAAAAACATAAACTGTCGAACAAGGAAAAAGAAGAATACCTTTATGTATGAAGCGATAGATAATGACGAAGAAGAGAGAAAATGTGTGCTAGGATTTTTCTGTGATAGATACGATGATATTGTCAAGAAGCCAGAGCTAATTCGCTTATATTTTAAATAAGTAAACAATTTCACCATGGTTATTTTAAAAAACCGTGATGAAATGTAATGACTTTCACAACGGTTCTCTCTATCAACCGTGGTGATAGGTATTTCAATTTTAATTTATATATTATAATTATAAGGGCAACATCAATTGTAACAAAGAATTAGAAAATTGTTGGAGCTGGGACTCGAACCCTGTCACTCCATAAATGTATAATCACGATTTATTAGTTTGACCGTAGTGCAATGTATTTTCGTAAATATAAAAAAGTGTGTCCATAATTGAGGTATTACCATGGTTAACAAGCATACCGTTGTAGTTTAGTGTGACAAAAGGTCTATTTTGTAGTAGTGACTCCCTACATACGCTTATACCTAAGCACCCCCTCACATACATAGCTTCTCACCTTATGTGAGCAGGTCCTCTAAGCCACCACAAAATACCATCATATAAGGTTTCTCATCATCGTGTGAAAGCCCTAACTACCATACAACATAATATACATACTAAGACCTCTGAGTGTCCTTGCCCTTTGAAGGGACAACATGCACACTTGTACTTTTTTACCAGTACACTGGCGTCGCGGTAAAACTAACATGAGCCACACATTTTTCATTACCACCACTTTACTCGTTGTCACCCTCCACTCATACAACTAGCCATTTTCGACCATGGTTAACATAAGAGCTCCATCCCTTATGCCAAAAGGTTCTAGCGGTAACGGTAATGCCGACCCCCTAGTAGAGATGTGTTTCGCCATGGATTAGTTACATTGCCATAACTAGACACTAGTGGACGATGTCCACCATATTTGACAACTACCACAGGAATCTAATCCCCCGGAAGAGATGGAATTATTGGATCCCCACCCACTCTCATAAGAGGTATGGGGGCGTCTGTCCCTAAGGAATTCAAACCTCCCTCATTGACCAAGTTTGATGGACGCATTAACCCATACGAGCTTATCGCCTGCATCAACACACATATGGCCGTCATATGAGCGTCTGACTCTCTGAAGTGTAAGTTGTTATCCGACACTTTCAAGAGAGCCGCCCTGAAATGGTATATGGGTTTGGCTCGTATCTCCATTGTCAGCTATCAGAAGCTAGTAAAGAAGCTTGTGCACTAGTTTGTCCCCAGCCGTCATAGGAAAATGTCCACCACCAGCATATTCAACATATGTTAGGGTCCATCAGAGTCGCTGAGGGACTACCTCGAACATTTTAATGAAGCTGCCATCAGGGTCATCCTGGAAAACCAAGAAATGTTTGTGGGGCATTTTAAAATGGACTAAAGGCGGGATATTTCAACGAGTCTCTTGCCCATAAGTCAACGCTCTCGTTGGCATAAATGGTCATCAGAGTAGAATGTTACATAAAGGGCCAGGAGAGCAATGCTGAAAAGAATATGTATGATGTCAAAGAGCGTGTTCTCAATGCCAAGGGTTCACATAACAAGAATAAGAAGAATGTTGCATCTCCCATAAAGGATAATACTACGTTCAAGAGGGTAGGCAAGATGACGGAGAACTTCATACCCTGAACACCCGCCATGAGCAAATCTGGCACGAGGTTCTGCACATGCACGATATCTCTTTGCCGCCCACTTAAAAGGTGGATGTAATGGCCCCTGAATTGGGAATATGGTGCAAATTCCATAGAGTCAGGGATACCACACTGAATATTAAGTTAGCTCAAGAAGGAAATTGAGAGACTAATCTAGGAGGGACACCTAAAGAAATATTTGAAAGTCGACTTTTCCCATGTGTCAAACAAGTCTATCTCGCAAGGGCGAGATGACGTAGAAAGCCCCAAGCCCAACAAAGAAAAAAAGGTATCTCAGGGCGAGGGTAATAAAGTCGTGTGCGACACGCTCAACGCCATAATTGGAGGATTCATTAGGTGCTGACAGACTATTTTCGCCCGTAAAAGGTACGCTCGCCAAATTTTGAATATAGAAGACCTCTCATACATCGAGTGCGAGGTCAAAGCCCAAGCGTCAGAAGCCATAATTGTCTTCTCCAAGAAAGATGCAGCTGGCATCCACCATCATAATGATGACCCCATGGTCATTACCGTCAGATCTGACAAGTGGGAGATTAAAAGAGTCCATATAAACCAGGGAAGTTCTGCAGACATCATGTATTAGGGGGGTTTGAAGGACTTTTCCTCGACCCAGAGGACCTAAAACCCATCAAGGGTTCACTGGTTGGATTCTCTAAGTAGTAGGTGCAAGTGAAAGGATATATCATGCTGAATACAACTTTCAGAAAGCAGGACTAGGCAAAAGAGGTAAAGATCAAGTATTTAGTCATTGACGCCCCCTCTTCGTATAATATTATCATAGGGTGACCAACTTTTAACCAATTAAGCGTCACATTGTCCACTATGTAATTTTTGCATGAAGTACCCATACCCGAATGGGTGAGTGAGAATGATCCAAAGAGATCAAAGATCACTAGAAAATGTTATGTGGTGAGCCACAAACTGAAAAATGTCTGTACTTTGGGCATAAAAGCTAGGAAAATGGGCTCAGGAATAATGGCATTAGGAAGAATCTTCTGTTAGGTGCAGATTAGTCCTAAAAATGAACTATCTTTCCTTGCACTTTTTCCACTATTTTCTCATGTTTTCATTGGTTTTGCTAATGTTTGTTGTTGTTCTTCTAACAATGAGAATATACCTTTGGTGCTTGTAATGTGTGTGCTATTGTGCAGGAAAAGGCACTAAATGATCAAAGTGTAAGACACAAGAAAATGATACAAGCTGCCAAAGAGCAGAGGAAGACATCAGTAAGTTCGCTTTGCGAACTTGAAAGCGAGTGCCAGTAAAGGTTCGCTTTGCGAACTCTGGCGAGGTCTCTAGCGGATGGTCCCAGAATTTGACAGGGGCAAAAGACACTAAAGTTCACTTTGCAAACTGGAAAGCGAGTGTTCGCTTTGTGAGTGATCCTTCGCATTGCGAACTCACGAGAATTTCTGGGGCGGTTTAACTATTCAGAGGCACCTGAAGTGCCATTTTTCTTTATTCGCTGTGCGAATAAATGGTTCGCTTTGTGAACATGAAATTCCTGAATATGTGTATAAATAGAATTTTCACACCTTTTGATATTATGTTTTAATTTTGGAGATAGAGAAACTTGTAATTAAAAGATCAGAACTTTGCATCTCTTCATTTCAAGGGAGAAAAGGTAGGATCTTTGATTTTTTGTTGGGAAAGGATGTAATCTTTTGATACCTTATGTATTTCATCTAATGTATGTTTGTGAATATGTTTTGATTCTCTATTGTTGTTGTCTTTGATTGATTATTTGTGTTCTTGACAAAACCTTTACAAATCCTTGATCTTAGATTTTCATCTATTAATGAGTAAAACTTTTGACATGGTTTTATGAGTTGATATTCATTGTATCTTTTGTTGTATTATGTTGATTAAGTAGTATGGCTAGCATGAGTAGGATCGATACGGTATTGCGAGGATGCGTGATAATAGTGATGAAGAACGATATTCACATTCATTTGGCAAATAAGTTAAATACATGTAAAAAGGGTTAAACGTACGCACGTATTCTGATCAATGGAATTTTATATGAAGCAATCATTTATCTGATTTAGGTGTCATCTCTGTTTACCTGTTTATCTTTGATTTAAACCGCTATAGACATATACTCTTCAGATCTGGATCTAAGATGATTATCTATTTTGATCTGAACTCTATAAATAGATTTAGGCTTAGCACTTGCGTGAGTATCAGCTCTTAATGCTCTGTGTTGGTTTTTGTTGCGTGAGACATCACCAATGAGGCAATACGGTCGTTCTCTCGACGTTGCGTTAGACATAACCTCTGTCGTGGGTGATACGTGAGGATATTAGGCGAATGATTGATTTATGTATAATATGATTAGAAGAATGCATGTGTTATCAATTGATGAGATCCAATTCCAACAAGGCTCCGTTTATAATTCCGTCTTTATTTTATATTTTCCGTCTTTACATTTTCCGCATTTGCTTTTGGTTCCGCTTTAAACCAAAACTTTTGAACCATAAGCTTAGAAATGTAGATACTGTCGAATGACATTCTTTCCCCGCACTAATGCCTGTGGATACGACAAAACTGGGTTACTTATATATTTTTGCTTGCTACTATTCTAACTTCAACAAAATGGCGCCATTGCTGGGGATCGGTGTTTAGATATTGAATCGCATTGCGATAGTTTCTATATTTTTGAGCTTTGTACATTTGTTTATATTGTTTGTATTTGTTTTCTTTTATGTTTTCTCTAGTGTGATCAGGAATGATGAGAACTCCTTCTAGATTGGTTGTTATTTGTATAAAAGTATTCAATAAAACTTCGACCGAGTCTGGATGGATGTTGAGGGTTGAAAGTATGCATGGTAAATTGTACTGCTTTATAGAATGCTAGAACGATTTAATAATTTTGTGCTTTGTGCGAATGCGTATTTTTGTTTCATTTTGCAACTTGTTTGAATGCTTGTTTCACTTAGGTCCAAAAGCCACAATTAGTGAGAAACCTCAATTGTTTACTATATGCTTGGATGACTGATAACTTTGTTTAATTCGTTTGATTCATGATTTATCTTTTGATTATTGTGATTTTGTGGAAGCATAAGAAATGATCAAGGCATTTGTTTATATTGAGCACAACCGTATCCAGGAGTATTTTGCCCGTGAGTAGTGAGAATTCGTTAGCCCCTTTGAGCCTAAATAATTTAGATCTCAGTTTAGTGATGAACTTTGTGTTGTACATAATTTGAAAGTGTAGTTCATCATTGAATTTTGTGAGGTTCTAAAAATCTCTTCTTGAACCTTTGAACTTTGTTTTAATTTGATTTCCTTGCCTTAAAAAGCAAGGAGCATTCACTTGAGGTTTGGTTGAATTTAAGTTGGGGAGAATGAAAAAGAAGATTGGTAAGTTGCTAAAACTTTTGAAAAAGTTCAAACAAGCATGAATAGAAAAAGTGTGAATATGAATGTGAAAAACAAAAAGAAAAAGAATGCTTGTTTGAATGAGAAAAATAGAGAATGAAATAATTGTGCATAAGGAAGTTTGAGAAGGTTGGTGATAAAGGAATGAAAATGGTGAATGAAGTTGTGATGTGCAAATACCATGTATAGTGAATGTTTCTTTTTGCATCGGCAATTTCAATTCAATGGCCTTTATAAATGTCCCTTTGTTCTGAACCCGACCAAGTTACAACCTCTGAAGGCCTTAGTGATCTTTTTGCTTCCATGTTTTCATTTTTGATTGTTAGATGCTGTATGAATTGGATTGCTATTTGCATTGTTTGTTGAGTGAGTGAAATTTCCCCGCGATTGCAAACACGTCAATTTCTTCATTCTTATTCTGAAGAGGAGTGTTAGAGTGATTCAAGTATGAAAACTTAGTTGTTCTTTGAACCATTTATGATATTTGTTTAAGAACTTAATTCTTTGTCATTGTTCGATTTTATTGAGTGGTGAATGTTACTTGTGCGCATTTTCATGCTTGACTTTGGTTGAATCTTATGCTTGAGCAATTCCTCTTGTTTTCATGAGGGGTATACTTTGCTCGAGGACAAGCAAAAATCTAGTTGGGGAGAGTTCTTAGGTGCGGATTTGACCTAGAAATGAACTATCTTTCCTTGCACTTTTTCGACTCTTTTCTCATGTTTTCATTGGTTTTGCTAATGTTTGTTGTTGTTCTTCTAACAATGAGAATATAGCTTTGGTACTTGTAATGCGTGTGTTATTGTGCAGGAAAAGGAACTAAATGATCAAAGTGTAAGACACAAGAAAATGATGCAAGCTTCCAAAGAGCAGAGGAAGACATCAGTAAGTTCGCTTTGCGAACTTGAAAGTGAGTGCCAGCGAAGGTTCGCTTTGCGAACTCTGGCGAGGTCTCTAGCGAATGGTCCCAGAATTTAGAAGGGGTAAAAGGCACTAAAGTTCGCTTTGCGAACGGGAAAACGAGTGTTCGCTTTGCAAGTGATCCTTTGCATTGCGAACTCACGAGAATTTCTGGGGCGGTTTAACTATTCAGAGGCACCTGAAATGCCATTTTTCTTCATTCGCTGTGCGAATTTATGGTTCGCTTTGCAAACATGAAAATTCCTGAATGTGTATAAATAGAATGTTCACACTTTTTGAGATTATGTTTTAATTTTGGAGATAGAGAAACTTGTGTTAGTTCTTGGATTGGCTGGAATTTTGGTAAAACAAAGTATGTTCAATGTTGATGTCAAGGTGCTGATGTTGCAACATTGAAGTCTTAACACTGGGTTGTGTTAAGTAAGTAATTGCTGAAGTTTGATGTCTGATGTTACATAGGTGATGTTGTAACATCAGATCTACAGAATTAACAACAGCAGGTTGTGATGTTGTTAGGGTTGCGTATTAGCTGGAATTGTGGAGAGCAAGCTGTCTCATTGGATGCGAATATCTTGGGATAGATATTTGCTGCTGCATAGGAGATCTGTTGCAGATTTGTAGGAGATTTAAAAGGTTGAAGATTTAAAAAGATTTTAGGAGAAAATCTGTTTTAAATATTCAGTTTTAAATAACAAATCTGGGAGATATTGTAGCAAGTCTAAGACCAATTCAAGGAGCTATATAAAGCGCACAAGACCAAAGGAAAAAGCAACAGAAATACAGAGAGAAGATCAAGAGCATAGGCTGAGTGTCTTGAGTATTTTGTATGAGTTGTGTAACCAGAATTCTAGGGTGAATTGCTCTGTCGTATTCTGTCCTCTCTAGAAGCTGTGAAGTAATAGAGAGTGGTTGCTTGATCGAAGCTGTGAAGTAAGATCAAGGTTACTCAAAGTGGTCTCTTTGAGTGTTTGTAAGGGATTGAGTGGTGTTCTCATACCTAAGTGGTTTCTTAGGTAGGAAGTCATTAGTAGAGTATAAGTTTAGGAGATCGTCAACGGGTTGTTGAGTCTGTAAATTATATCTACAAGTAGTGAATTCCATCCCTGGCTTGGTAGCCCCCAGAGTAGGTTGGTTGTAACCGAACTGGGTCAACAATTCTTGGTGTTATTTTACTGTTATTGCTGTCTATTGTGCAGAGTGTGTTGTTGTGACATCGCACCTTAACATCACACGTCTGATACCAGAATTTCAATTGGTATCAGAGCAGGCATCCTGTCTGTCTCTGGTTGAGATCTAGGGAAGTTACTTTCTGGTGTAAAGATGGACAAAGAAGTTGGAGGATTCGTCAACAGACCCCCTATTTTGGATGGATCCAATTATGATTATTGGAAGCCAAGGATGACCACCTTCTTAAAATCCTTGGACAACAGGGCTTGGAAGGCTGTTATTAAAGAATGGAAAGCACCTGTCACGTGTGAGAAAGATGATGCCGGCAAAGATAAAGAAGGCACCTCTAAGCCTAAGCCTGAAGAAGAGTGGACCAATGAGGAGGATGAGCTTGCCCTTGGAAATTCCAAAGCTCTGAATGCCATCTTCAATGGAGTGGATAAGAATATCTTCAGGTTAATCAATATCTGTGAAGTTGCTAAGGAAGCGTGGGATATCTTGCAGGCTACTCATGAAGGAACATCTAGAGTCAAGATGTTAAGACTTCAGATTTTAACATCAAAATTTGAAAGCCTGAAGATGAAGGATGATGAGACTATTCATGACTTCCACATGAATGTTCTGGAGCTGGCTAATGCATCCAGTGCTCTTGGTGAGAAGATGTCAGATGAAAAGCTTGTTAGGAAGATCCTTAGGTCCATACCTAAGAAGTATAAGATAAAGGTAACTGCCATTGAAGAATCACAAGACATCAGCAAGATGAGAGTTGATGAGCTCATTGGATCTCTTCAAACTTTTGAGCTTGGGTTGAATGAGGAAGAACCAGAAAAGAAGCCAAAAAGTATAGCCTTGGTGTCAAATGATGCAGAAGAAAAAGGAAAGAGTTCTGAATCTCAGGAGGATCTATCTCAGGCCATAGTTATGTTGGGAAGACAGTTCACCAAAGTGTTCAAGAGAATGAACAATAACTCCAGGCCTAATGTCAAGAACATGACTTCTGACACCAGCAAGAAGGATGAAGAGAAAACTACCCAAGATAAAGGAGTTCAGTGCTTTGAGTGTGAAGGGTATGAACATGTCAAGAAAGAATGTCCCACCTTCTTGAAAAAGCAGAAGAAGGGCATGACGGTTTCCTGGTCTGACTCAGATAGTGAAAGTGAAGGTGAGTCAGCAAAGCATGTTAGAGCCCTAACAGGAGCTGTTGTTTCTGATGATGATTCTAGTGATGGAGAAGTAACTTATGAGGAGTTAGCATCTACCTATCAAGAGTTGTGTTTAAAAAGTGCTGAGATTTGTCAAGAAAACAAGTGCCACAAGCAACAGATTGCTCAGCTAGAGAATGAAAAGACTGATCTGGAAAATGAAGTGGTGCTAGTTAGAGCCCACCTTGATCAAATGACCAAGTCTATTAGGATGCTGAGCTGTGGTACAGACACACTTGACAAGATCCTCCAGTCAGAAAAAGCTGCTGGAGACAAAGCTGGGATAGGTTATGTGGCTGAGGATAAGGGAACTTCAGAAGAAAGCACTTCAGGTTCAAAGAAGGAAGTGTCATAACTTTCATCTCAACATCAGCCAAAGAAGCAGGATCCTACCCCTAAGAAGGCTGATGTTTCACAACCTAAGAAGATTGAGAAGAAGACTGGTCCTTATCAGAAGAGAAAACAGCCACAAGGAGCTAGTCAGTATATGCCCCCACAATACCGCAAGAGCATGCAAGCTGCTCAGTTCAAACAACACATGTCTCATTAGGTGTCTCAACATCAGGACAACTGGTATGGTTATGGATATGGATACACCAATGCTGGAAGAAGAAAACCACACCATCATGGGAGACAATCCAGGAAACAACATTCTCAGCCTTCTTATGGGAGAAGATACCAGCATAATAGATGGCAGGGCAGTTATGGTAGGAGGAGACCACATTATGGATGGCAGCCTAAGCCATCTCATCATGGCAGAAGATTCAGAGATGAAAGGGTGAGATGCTATTATTGTGGAAAGTTTGGACATATGCAGTACTCTTGCTACAAGCTGCATGGATACCCTCAACCTTAAAACAGATGGAGAGAGTACAGGCCCAAAGTTGTTAAACAATGGGTACCTAAGGAGAAGGTGAAGTGCTTATTGGCTCACATGGCTGATAGAGAGTTTAAAGAAGGAACATGGTATTTTGACAGTGGATGTTCCAAACACATGTCTGGATGTAGATCCATGTTTGCTGAAGTCAGTCATTGTCCCTCTCATGAGGTTATATTTGGCAATGGAGAAATAGGTATTGTTGCAGGAGTTGGGAAAATGAAAGGTGGTGGTAGACCTGAACTTGACAATGTTCTGTTTGTCAGTGGTTTAAATGCAAATTTGATCAGCATAAGCCAATTATTGATAAGGGTCACAAGGTAAACTACACTAAGGATGAGTGTGTGGTATCTGATGAGCATAATCAGGTTGTTATGAAGGGTGCCAGAACCAAAGACAACTGCTATTAGTGGATTTCTCTTGAAGGAAATTCAACTAATGATGTTCAAGTTGATGTTATAACATCAGACTATGACATCAGGATGTTGAAAGGTCACTCAGAGTTAGCGAGTCCTGATGTGAATTGTTTAAAAGGAAAGTATTTATGGAGGGAAAAAGTCATTGACACTCCAATTCAAGCTCCTTGTCTCAGACCCCCCATTCCCGGTGTTGCAACATCACGCTTCTTCAAAGCCCTGTTCTCGCAATGAATTAACTTCTTCGTCTTCAAGAATCAACCCTCACTGAAAAGAGTCATGGCGTCTCCATCCAAGAAATCTGAGTGTCAGAGTTCCACAAAAGGAAGAGCTAGGGTTTCCACTAACGAAGGTTCAGCATTCGATCCTATGGACATTGAGCCCCTCTCAATCATTCTTCCTGAATCAGGTACTACGAGACCCACTAAACTTACTCCCAAGAGACCTGCTACTTTCTTTAAGAATCCTAAAACAATGAAAGTTGTTACGAGCGTGTTATTTGGTGATAAACCTAGAACTACTAACCCGCATCCACAAACTATTGAGGAAAGGGTAGATGTTGATAAGTGCATGGGGCAGACCGTGGACAAAATTTTTGAGAAAGGACTTCCTATTAAGGGTATATCTAGACCCCTGAGACAAATGGATGTTGATCAGGGTACAAGAGAAAAGAGTGACATGCAATCTACTGATACAAATCTTCACAGATTGGCTGTCTCCGTAATCGAAGATGCTGAGAAGGAAGTTGAAGGTAATACTGAAGAAGATGATACTCATGTTAAAGGGAGTGTCAGAACATCGCCTAGTAGGGATGATGAGACTACTCCTGGAGGAGAAAAGAGTACTGATATGATTAATATTGATGACTTATCTGATGATGAAGTCATTGGAAGAGCAATGCCTAGTCTGGCTAAGAGACTAAGAACAAGGGAGGAAAAGCAGGGTGAATCTTATCCAAAGAAGGCTTCAGATGATAAGAAGAAAAAGACTGTTGTCGGGCCAACTAAAGCTTGGAGCAAGGTCGAAGTGACTCCAAGAAAGAGGAAGATTGTGGAACAATCTGAGTCTGAGCATGATGATGAGGATGATGTTCAGAACATCACTCATGTCAGAAAATCTATCGCAAAAAGGATTGCAGACAAAGTCCCAGATGTGCCTGTGGATAACATCTCCTTCCACCGTGCAAGCAACGTCTATATGTGGAAGTTCATTTGACAAAGGAGAATTGCTCTTGAGAGAGAGATTGGAAAAGAAGCCATGGAGATTAAAGAGGTGATGGAAGGAATTAAATCTGCTGGGTTAATGAAAACTGTGTGTGGATTTTCAAGGTGCTATGATGGTCTGGTAAAGGAATTCATAATAAATCTTCCTATAAATATCTCTGACCAGAGCAGTCCAGATTATATGAAGGTTTTTGTCAGAGGAAAATGTGTTGAGTTCTCTCCTAAGATTGTCAACAACTACTTAGGAAGAGAGGATGCAGAGTATCCAGAACTGGAGGATACAGATAATGAAGTGTGCAAGGTAATTACTGTTGGACAAGTTAGAGTATGGCCATTAAAAGAAAAGCTACCAACTAGCAAACTAAGTGTGAAGTATGCTATACTACACAGGATTGGAGCTGCAAACTGGGTGCCTACGAACCATAAAACCACCCTAGCTGTGGGATTAGGAAGACTTATCTATGCTGTTGGTACACAGAAAAAGTTTGACTATGGCACATACATATTTGATCAGACTGTAAAACATGCAACAACAAATGCTATTAAAATGCCCATAGCATTTCCTTCTCTCATCAGTGGAGTCATTCTGAGTTAACAACCAGGAATACTGACTTGTGCAGATATAGCATGCAAGAGGAAGTCTCCATTATCCTTGCACCAGAAATTGTTTATGGGAAGCCATGTTGCAGATATTGTGTCAACATCAAATGCAGGTATCAAGAAGAAAACTTCCAAGGCTGATTTGCTAGTAGAGCTGAAGGCAACCCGCAAAGACTTGGATGTTGTGATTAATACCAGTCTGACTAGAAAAGAAAAGATTGAGAAGATGATCCAAAGTTTGGAACAAGATGATCATGCTGACTCTGAAGATGAAGGACAAGATAGTGCAGATGAAGCAAGTTCAGAAGAAGACTAGCTCATTTTCTTTTGCGTCTAGTAGTTTTAGTTTTTTTTGCAATGTTGTTGTTTTTGTCAGCATTGAATGTGCTTGGTTTTGTAACTTGAATACTGTGCTGTTATAGGCACCTGTTTATGTCTTTAGTTTCCTTCTATGATTTGTTTTGCCTGGTTGCTAACTGTGAGGCTAACAATGAGAGCTAGGGTGTACTGACTATAGTTTATAGGGCTTCTATCTGTAGTTTGCCTAATTGTGGCTAAAAAGGGGGAGAAAGAGCCAAGAGAATTAACAAACAGGGTCAAAGAATGCCTAATGCTGCTAAAAGTAAAAGGTGTTGATGCAGTTGTTGAGGGGGAGTTTTGACTGAGCTAGTGAAGGAATTTGAAGAGTGCAGCCAAGCAGACATCAAGAAGGAGAAGTGTTGCACATTGTGAGCTACTGAATAGCTGGTTCATATTTTTGAGGGGGAGCACCAATTGGCTGCTGTCAATAATGAAGATGGTGCTGCAGCAGATCAAGTGATGAAGACTAAGAGTATTGTCAAACTGCTGCTGATGGAGTTTCAAATTATTGAAGTTTTTCCGCTGCTGAAGTCTCTGAAGATGCAGAGTGCAGAGATTGTTTTAGCCAAAATTAGCCAAAGGGGGAGATTGTTTGTTCCTGGATTGGCTGGAATTTTGGTAAAACAAAGTATGTTCAATGTTGATGTCAAGGTGCTGATGTTGCAACATTGAAGTCTTAACATTGGGCTGTGTTAAGTAAGTAATTGCTGAAGTTGGATGTCTGATGTCACATAGGTGATGTTGTAACATCAGATCTGCAGAATTAACAACAGCAGGCTGTGATGTTGTTAGGGTTGCGTATTAGCTGGAATTGTGGAGAGCAAGCTGTCTCATTGGATGCGAATATCTTGGGATAGATATTTGCTGCTGCATAGGAGATCTGTTGCAGATTTGTAGGAGATTTAAAAGGTTGAAGATTTAAAAAGATTTTAGGAGAAAATCTATTTTAAATATTCAGTTTTAAATAACAAATATGGGAGATATTGTAGCAAGTCCAAGACCAATTCAAGGAGCTATATAAAGCGCACAAGACCAAAGGAAAAAGCGACAGAAATACAGAGAGAAGATCAAGAGCATAGGCTGAGTGTCTTGAGTATTTTGTACGAGTTGTGTAACCAGAATTCTAGGGTGAATTGCTGTGTGGTATTCTGTCCTCTCTAGAGGCTGTGAAGTAATAGAGAGTGGTTGCTTGATCGAAGCTGTGAAGTAAGATCAAGGTTACTCAAAGTGGTCTCTTTGAGTGTTTGTAAGGGATTGAGTGGTGTTCTCATACCTAAGTGGTTTCTTAGGTAGGAAGTCATTAGTAAAGTATAAGTTTAGGAGATCGTCAACGGGTTGTTGAGTCTGTAAATTATATCTACAAGTAGTGAATTCCATCCCTGGCTTGGTAGCCCCCAGAGTAGGTTGGTTGTAACCGAACTGGGTCAACAATTCTTGGTGTTATTTTACTGTTATTGCTGTCCATTGTGCAGAGTGTGTTGTTGTGACATCGCACCTTAACATCACACGTCTGATACCAAAATTTCAACTTGTAATTAAAAGATCAGAACTTTGCATCTCTTCATTTCAAGGGAGAAAAGGTAGGATCTTTGATTTCTTGTTGGGAAAGGATGTAATCTTTTGATACCTTATGTATTTCATCTAATGTATGTTTGTGAATATGTTTTGATTCTCTATTGTTGTTGTCTTTGATTGATTATTTGTGGCCTTGACAAAACCTTTACAAATCCTTGATCTTAGATTTTTATCTATCAATGAGTAAAACTTTTGACATGGTTTTGTGAGTTGATATTCATTGTATCTTTTGTTGTATTGTGTTGATTAAGTAGCATGGCTAGCATGAGTAGGATCGATATGGTATTACGAGGATGCCTGATAATAGTGATGAAGAACGATATTCACATTCATTTGGCAAATTAGTTGAATACATGTAAAAAGGGTTAAACGTATGTACGTATTCTGATCAATGGCATTTTATATGAAGCAATCATTTATCTGATTTGGGTGTCATCTTTGTTTACCTGTTTATCTTTGATTTGAACCCCTATAGACATATACTCTTCAGATCTGGATCTAAGATAATTATCTGTTTTGTTCTGAACTCTATAAATAGATTTAGGTTTAACACTTGCGTGAGTATCACCTCTTAATGCTCTGTGTTGGTTTTTGTTGCGTGAGACATCACCAATGAGGCAATACGGTTGTTCTCTCGATGTTGCATTAGACATAACCTCTGTCGTGGGTTATACGTGAGGATATTAGGCAAATGATTGATTTATATATAATATGATTAGAAGAATGCATGTGTTATCAATTGATAAGATCCAATTCCAACAAGGCTTCGTTTATAATTCCGTCTTTATTTTATATTTTTCGTCTTTACATTTTCCGCATTTGCTTTTGGTTCCGCTTTAAACCAAAACTTTTGAACCATAAGCTTAGAAATGTAGATACCGTCGAATGGCATTATTTCCCTCGCACTGATCCCTATGGATACGACAAAATTGGGTTACTTATATATTTTTGCTTGCTGCTATTCTAGCTTCAACACCTTCAAGGGAGATGAGGCTCCCCCATCAACCACTGAGGATATTGGAGATTGATGTCTAGAATAAATTCCCTTTAAAGATAGTTTCACAATTACCGTTTATTTATTTTTCTTTATTGCTACTTGGCTACTTTGTTGTCAATTTTTATAGGCGAGTATTGCATTTCTACCGATTATAAAGAACAATTTATTTCATGGGGTGCACTCTTTTCCCTTTGAGATTTTTCATAAGGCAAGGGTTTTTAATGGGGCGACTCATTTTGTTATAGTAGAAAGTCCATGCTTGTAGGTTATTCTTTTCTTTGCAAGAGAAGATTGCCATAAAGGCAATCAAAATTGTTGGATCCTTAAGTCAGATCCTTTCAACCAATAGAGGCAATCAAATTATTAGATCCTTAGGTGAGATCCTTGCCACCCATATAGGTGATCAAATCGTTGGATCCTTAAGTGGGATCATTGCCTCCCATAGAGGCAATCAAATCATTGGATCCTTAAGTGGGGTCCTTGCTATCCATAGAGGCGATCAAAATCGATGGATCCTTAAGTGGGATCCTTGTTACCCATAGAGGTGATCAAAATCGCTGGATCCTCAAGTGAGATCCTTGCTGCCCATATAGGCGATCAAATCACTGTATAAATAAGTGGGATCCTTGCCGCCCATAGAGGCAATCAAATCGCTACATCCTTAAGTGGGATCCTTTCCGTCCACAGGGACGATCAAAATTATTGGACTTTATAATGAGTATCTTTTCCGCCCCTTTAGGTAATATTCGTTGTACTTCATAACGAAGATCCTCACCTCAATTTAAGGAAATACTTGATGGACTTCATAGCAAAGATCATTTCTGCCTCATGAGGGAATGTTCGCTGAATTTCATAGCAAAGGTCCTTGCCGCCCCTCGTGATAATAAAAATGAGTTATCCAATGGCTCGCCTGAGGGACATGCGATCTCATCAACCGAGCTACATACAACTGTGCCTAAGGGACTTAGATCTCCTAGGCTAATTAAACTCTTGCTTGAGAGACTAAGTGTTTCCTTGGGCGGGATTGTAACACCTATATATAAATACATGTGTCTAGAAGATACATATTATACATGTGTCTAGAAGATACATATTATACATGTTTGCAAGTTTGGCACTGGAATACAAATAAGTTCCGAGTAGCACATTGCATACATTACATGCCAAAAACATAAAATCTAAACAATGGCATAATATACACAAGATGCTACAATGACTAAGAACTAGATCATAAAAATGATCTCAAAATAGAGTCTTCACAGCAGAAACAATGCCATCCAAAATGATAAGACAAGTAAGGACATCAAACGACTTTGTCCTTACCCTTCACGGAACCTGAGCCACCTGAAATATAATTAACAACATGGGGTGAGATAATAATCCTAGTGGGTTCCCTATCTTATGTATTCTCTCGGCTTTACAAGGTTCTAACCAATCCTAACTCAAGTCAAAAGGGAAGGGACTAGACTTGAGTTCACAACTTCACACTATATGGAAACATGTCGCTTGAGTTAAACAACTCAAACTATCACTAGTCGGAAACCTCATCAAGGCATTCCATTTTCGTGTTCTCTTCTACGCCCAAGAGTCCGACACAGGTCATGGATCCTTGCAAACCTTGACATACGAAATAGATTCGGATCTAAGGGAAACATAGTCCACATGAATCGTCACTTCTCATGAGGCGTACCCCATCACAAGTCTTTTTACCCGTAGGCTCCATTCGTAAAACGAGAATCAAACCTGTCAAGGCACTAATGCATATATTCTAGAGGAGCTCTCTATATAAGTCTCCGCTCTTGGAATGACATAACTTAAGGGACTGGTTTTGACTACGTGATCTCACACACAAGCGTGATTGTATTTGACAATCAGAAGGCCACATACGCCTTGTTCTCAAAGTAACACAAAACCAACTCATGTTTCATATAATGTCTCAACTTTCCACTAGACAACGAATTGTCAAGGATGCACACCTAGGCATAAATTACACAAGCATTATCCTCTAAGTTATCTATCAACTCCTAGTTACATCCCTAGATCATTCATTTGGATTGTGATAAGTTTTCCTCACTTTTTCTTAATTCTTTTTAATCATATAACCATCATTTTAATCAATCTACCATACACAATCCACATGCATATTACTCACAATAATAAGTATAAGCAAGATATAATAACAATACACATGCATAGGAAACAACAAGCAAACATCAAAACAAAATTTGAAAAACCCTGCCATGTTTGTAGTGCGAAGGTCAGGCGAGTTTCTTCGCCTTGAGTTCGTTGTGCGAACTCTGGGCGAGGCAGAAAAAAAATATGGCAGTAGCAAAAGCCTTCACTACTTGCAGTGCAAGCATCCAGGCGAATACTCACTTTCAATTTGCTTTCACTTTGTAGTGCGAGCATGATAGACTGTCATGTTTGCTTGCAGTTCGATAGAGCTCGCAGTGCGAACCCTGCGATTTCTGTAATCTGTCCAGCAGAATAGGACAGTTTCAAAGGGGTTTTCAACCCTACTCTTACCCAAACTCAATCCATCATTAAAATTAGCATATTCACACATGAAACAATATTTTAAACCATAATTTCACATCAATATCATGAATATAACATGAATCATATATCTTTCATGGAAATGGAACAAGAACACCATAACCTAACTTTTCTCATTCTATCTAAATACTCTAACCTTGAGTTTCTACCTAGAACACACCTCTAACACAAGATGAAGAAGTTGTTGATGATGAATATGAGATGATTTGATGAAGAAATTATGAAGTTCCAAGCTTTTCTTCCTCTAGGGTTTCCTTCTTCTTCTTTCTCTTTTTTCTCTTCTTTTTCCTCCTTTTCTCTCTCTCTCTCTCTCTCTCTCTCTCTCTCTCTCTCTCTCTCTCTGTCTCTCTCTGTCTCTCTCTGTCTCTCTCTATGTTGCCCAAGTGAAAGGAAAAAATAAGGAAAATGATATAAGGAAAATATCATTAAAGTTAGTAAGACTAACTTGGTTAAATGTCCAAAATTGAGGGTATCCAAAAAGTCTCTAAAGTACCAATTAATAAAACCTCAGAAAAGTCTCTAAAGTACCAATTAATAAAACCTCAGAGTCAGATAATATTAATTAAATCAATTTTGAGCTCATCAGTTACTCTAATTATCTCAACAACTAACTCTCAGAGCACACCGAAACCCAATTGATCTCAACTAATATTATCTAGAGCATTTTATCAAATACGGGGTATTACAGGGATCATACATAAAAAATCACTCCTAAGAGGTGATAGACCACAAGTGTATGACTTTATCAGTTTTAGTATAAAAGATATCGAATCCCACGAAAAAAATTAGCAAGTAGTGTCCTCTACTATTACGATGTTTATCTAAGGCGATGTGAATAAGTTTTGTTAGCGAAATTGGAAATTAAGCTAGTTTTGAAAATTAATTATAACAAGAGACCGACATGAGATTCTCGTCAACTGTTGGTACTCACAAAATCGTATAGTATATTTATAACGAAAAAATGTTTAATTGTAGAAAATGGATTAAGTTAAAGGTATTGTTCGCTTTCGCGTGACCGACACCAGATTTTGGCTCTGTAATCCAGCTGTCCGCTTTCACGTGTACAATGTTACAATGCAAAATTCCTTTTGAAAAATAATCAATTTTTACTTTGAAAATTTGCTTTTAGTAGAAAATTAATTTAAAGGTACAGTCCACTTTCATGTGGCCGATACTAGATTTTAAACATATAAATATCCGCTTTCGCGTGTTTGATTATATGTTTAAAATCACCTTTTTGAAAATCATATTTTCCAAATTAATTAAATAGCACTTTCATTGTGTTTAAAATTAATTTCTGAGTTTTTCTACATTCAGATACATGTTTCACTCTTTCGAGTTGAAATCGGTATCGTTGTGTTTCTGCTTCCGCAACAAACTTTATTTTGTCAAAATAGAATTTTTCAGACATAAAAGCAATTCCCATTATAAATGTTAATTTTATGACTTATTAGAGTACCGTCGGCACAACGATTCTCTCATTTCGGACTCAGTTGATTTAAGTTGACATGTTATCTACGGTAAATAAAGCATTTATTTTCATTGCATACACACATGTGAAGAATACTAATTAAATAAAGCAAGTAAATGGAACATCTATGTAGCATAAAGATGAAAACATTAATAAAAGAAATTGTTCCGCAAAAAGACTCTTTCTTGTACATAATTCTGGAAATAAATGTTGATAATAATGTCAGTAGGATTGAATATATGTAGTAGAAACAAATTACACATTCAAAATGTAGAAAAATTAATCAAAGAGTATTCCAAACTTAAAACTAAGGTTGGAATAATCACTCAATGTGAGAAATTATTGCTTTTACAAACTAAATTAATATTAACGATTTAAGAAACTAAACTAAATTAATATTCAAAGTTTTAACTAAACTAATATTAATATAAACTAAATTAAACTAAATTAAATATTTTAACTAAACTAACATTAATATAAACAAAACTAAACAAAATTAAATTTTTTTAACGTTAAACTAAATTAATATTAATAATAAATGTTAAAATACATTTAATAATAACGTTCAATAGAAATCGAGAGGTATGTGGCTTGGGTTGGAACATATTTTATTTATTTTTATTTAAAAAGAAACACATTTTACTTCAATTTTGAGAAATAATCGAGGTAAAATATAAGCGTCGTTATTCAGTTTCTTCACCGTCATTACCCAAATCTTTTTCGTCTATTTAATGAGTATTAACGCTCAAGACACTGTCATTAGTGATCCTCGTGAAACCTAAAATCCTTATTATAAAAGCATTATGAATATTTAAATTTGATTGTAGTGAATCCACAAGAAACCCAAATGTTGTTGTGAAACCCTCTATATCTAATTAGAGCGTCATGAGATTTTACAAAGTAAAAGTATCAATGTGATAGATTGCAAGAGCAGAAAATTATTTGGGTTCAATGTTTGTGTTCTTAGATAATCATATAACAAAATATTTATTTTATTTATCTAACTTTTTTTTAAAATATTTTATATCAGAAACAAATGAATGCAAAAGTCATAGAGAATATATTGCATTCAACATTTGATCTTCTTCACGATTAATGAAACGAGGATTCCTAACATTTGCTCTTCTCCAAAATATCCACAATTTGTTCTTCACCGACATCAATGACGATGAAAAATAATATTTTTATTTTAATATTCTGTGTAAACAATATAATATTCTGTGTAAATAATGTAGTTTGTAAATATATATATATATATATATATATATATATATATATATATATATATATATATATATATATATATATATATATATATATATATATATATCGTTTCCTTCGGTTTTGTTATTAAACCGAGAACTATATAGAGCTAGTTTAGAAAATATACAAAATTATTGTTGTGGTTCGAACTAATGACCATTTAAACTAATTCTTTGGTTATTTATAAATCAAGGGGTAAAATTTTCACTTTTTATGTCACCTCTCGTTACCTCTGTATTATAACCGATGTAAAATTCATTTTGCGTCTGACATAATATATGTTATTTGTAGTAGTGTAAGACTCATAAGTAAACTCCTTGAGACTTGCAAAATAAGTGAGATAAAATTTGGGAAGTGGTACAAGAGGTAAACTCTTTGACTCTATCCCAGCAAGTAAAATGAGAAACATGAATGTTAAGATTGACTAGAATATCTGCACATCAATTATCTTCCGTATAGATTTAAGTTGCCAAGAAATTCATAGATTTTGTGGTGTGTATATACAGTTGACCCAAGGAACCAATGATGGATTGGTGAATACAATAATGACTAGAGTCTGATTCTAGCAAAAGTTAAAAATATATATATATTTTTGAATCAAAGTGATTGAAAATAATAAAAATTAATTTTATTTAAGTTATTTAAAAAAAGAGTTTTTTACTTATAATTTGAGATGGATGAAATATTAGTTTATGTGCATATCTAATACACAAGATACTTAAATTTTTATTAATTATTTTTTATTTATTATAATAATTGAATTATAATTCATTGGTTATATGATAATACTTAAATGTTTTTCATATAAATTTGTACACTTTTTTTTTTGGGTTTACTTTAAAGAGGTGCATGAAAATTTGTTTTTTTAAAGATTGAATTACTTTAAGTTAAATAAAAATTAAGGGGTAAGAAAACTAAGAAGTTAGAAGTGCACCACGAAGCGATAGAGCAGTAGCAGTCAAACTAAAAAAGAGTAAATTTGATTAATGGGGTCATGCACATTACTCGCGAGGAAATAGAAGTTGCGTACTTCAAGGAGTTTGTGGTCGTATAGATCAGAGTGGCGCAACGGAAAAAGTGGGATTTGTAGAATATCTGTAAGTTGGACAAATCACTAGCTAGATCATGGTAGCTGTCCTTTAAGTTTTAGGATGATACATGTGAATGATGGTGTGGTAAGGAAGACTTTAACGCCTTGTGATGTATAACTATCAATAAAGATGGATTCATAGACCATGAGCAAACTAAAGAATCGTGAAGAGGTGAAGACTACCAAGAGATGGAAGTTGAAAACTCAAGAATTTCAGAGACGTGTGCAAATCAACAAAGAGAGCCTTTTGACTTGGTGAAGTAACCCCATCTAGGAAAAGCAACAGGGGAGCTAGAGCTGGAGATATAGAATATGTTTACCCTCCTAATCAGACAAAACTCGAGGATTAGTTTTTATTTAAGGGGGCTAGAATGTAATGCCCCAGGTTTCTAATTATTCTTAACCATGTGGAATAATTGAGTTTAAGACTAATGAGTAGAGATTTAGTGAGCTAGTGGCATCACTAATAATATGAAATTAAGTCCAAAGGGCAAAAGTGTGATTTGGCGAGTTATCTATATAACTTTATGGAAACCATTTTTCTCCATGTTGTTCATTGTTTCTCTTTTTGAACAAACAGAATTTTGAGATAAAAATTGGAGAGAAAAGAGGGTGGAGATCAAGTGTCTTGAAGAAAGGAGAAGGAGGATTCAATCAAACACTAACTCCCATTGCTTGTATGAAAATTGAAGAATTATTTGAAGAAAGAGCATTAGAGAAGTTGTAATCATAGTCAATTTCATCTTCTAAGCTTCCAAAATCCTGGTATCATAAGTTTGAGGTGGGGTTCTTAGGTAAATTTAGCCTAAATGCATGTTAGGAATAGATATAGGATGATTGGATGTGTTTATATTTGAAAAATGAGTGTTTTGAAGCATTAATCTATGATGTGTGAATGATGAACTTGAATGTTGCTTGATCGTGTTGTTCTTGTAGTATTTTGGTGTATATTATAGTATGATTGTGTGTTATTGATTGCTGGAAAAATCCATATTAAAATCGTTATTTTTTGGAAAGTTCAAGGGAACAATTGATTGTACACTACTACAAAATATACTTAAGGTAACACAATATTACTTCGGTCATTGTGTCAACCGTAGTAATCAAGCTACGAATCCCAAGTTCAACATTATTTCATTTTTTTCAATAAAAATAAGCGTGTGTCGCTTAACATTTATTGTTATATAAAAATTGAAAGTAGAATAACTATGGTTGTTTCAATCAACCGTGGTTATATTTTCCATATTTCACTACGGTTGTTGTTTGCAACCATTGTGAAATTCTTTCCTACAAAATTAAAACATAATAGGTTCTTTATTTCGTTCATAACACACGAGGGTGCCCTAGCGAACGAGACGAAAGCTATAGCAAAATCTTCATCATCTTCATTCATTTCTTGGAACGAATATCATTTCTTGGTTTCTTTCCTTTCTATGAAGCACTGTACGTTACCTTTCTGTGTTTGTTGTTCATTTTTTATTGTTTATTTCTTGGTCTTTCTCACATGCTATGGTGTGGTTTTCCTTAATTTGGTGTGGATTTTAGTTTTGTTGCAATTGGATTACTTTGTGTTTTGAGTTTATTCAAAATTTGTGATGTTTTTCGTTGTTTCAAAGCTATGCGTTGTTGTCATGTGTCCAGTTCCGGCATTGTGATGTTTTCGTTATGATGATTTTATGATGTTTTTGTTATTTTCATTTTGGTGTTATAACTCTATTACAAATGAAGAAATAAATGTGGTTATGAATATACTTTAGGTTTTGGTGTTACATTGTTGGGATGGATATGCATATGCATATAAACATATTAGTATGTTGTGCGTGTAGCATTAATGTGCCATTAACATTAGTCTTTTGATATAAATTTCATAATTTGTTATGGAACGTAGTTGGATGAAAGATGATAGATTAGGCCTGGTGTATGAGAAATGAGTTCTTGAATTTCTGTAATTCGCCGAACAAAAACTTCCTGACAATAATGGTGTCTTTTGATGTCCTTATGTTAATTGCGGGAATATAAAAAAATAGTCAAAGAAAGAAATATTATATCACCTATGTTGTGATGGAATGTGTCAAAATTATACAACATGGATGTGGCATGGAGAAGTGGATAATAATCGAAATGCGTCATCACAAATGGATGAAGATGATGAAGATATGAATTATCGACTAGAAGATATGATATGTGATATTGGAGAATCATCTTATATAAAAGGCCATATTTATGATACTTTATGTAGTGATAAAGACTCACCTTTATATAAGGCGTGCATAAGTTTTACACGATTGTCTGCTTGGTTAAAATTGTTTATTCTAAAGGTAAAAAATGGATGGTCGGATAAAAGTTTCACAGAATTGCTTGATATGTTGAAACAAATGTTGACAGAAGATAATAATTTGTCAAATCGTTATTATGAGGCCAAGAAGATATTGTGTCCAATGGGTTTTAAGTATATAAAAATACATGCATGCCTTAATGATTGCATATTATACAAGAAAGAGTATGAAAATTTGGATCAATGTCTGTAATATGGTGAGTCGTTCTACAAGTTAAAGGTCAATAATGGTGATGACAATGACAATGTTAGTAAGAAGCGTCCTCCTGCTAAAGTGTTATGGTACTTGCCAATAATTTCAAGGTTCAAGATACTTTTTGCTAATGCGAATGACACAAAGAATATTAGATGGCATGCATATGAAAGAAAATATGATGGAAACATTTGCCATGTAGTAGATTCTTTGTAATGGAAGATAAGTGATTCGTTGTTTCCAGATTTTGGCCTTAAGCCAAGAAACCTTAGGTTTGAGATTTCAATGTATGGAATGATTGGGTAATCTGAGTACTAACCATTCTTCATGGCCTGTTCTTTTCACAATTTACAACCTATTTCCATGGTTGAGCATGAAGCGCAAGTATATGTTGTTAAGTATGATGATTTATGGACCAAGACAACCTAGAAATGACATAGATGTTTATCTAAGTCCATTAATTGAAGATTTAAGAATTTCGTGAGAGAAAGACATTGACGTTGATGATGCATATTCCGGTGAAAAGTTTGAGATGCGTGCAATGTTATTTTGCACAACCAACTACTTTCTTCCATGTGGTAATTTGGCTAGATACAATGTTAAAGGACATAAAGCATGTCCTATATGTGAATCTAATACCTGTTTTTACCAGCTTGAGTTTGGAAAAAGACCATTTACCTCGGGAATCAGAAATTTCTAAAAACCAATCATCCTTAACATAGATTGGTGAAGGCTTTTAACATAGAACAAAATTTTGAAATTTCTTATAAAACTTTAACTGGCGATGAAGTTTATCAACGACAATAACACTTTAGTGTTTTCATTAGAAAGAATAAAAAGGTCCTGTTGAGAGAAATATTTGGAAAAAGAGATTAGTGTTCTTTAATCTTTCATATTGGTATAGTCTTGATGTAAGACATTGTATTGATGTTATGCATATGGAGAAAAATGTGTGTGATAGTTTGATAAGAATACTTTTAAACATTCCAAGCAAGACTAAAGATAATAAAATTTCCGTTTAGATATGGTGGACATGGGAATACGACAACAATTGGCTCTAGAAGATAGAGGAAAAATAAATTATTTTCCTCCGACATGTCTTTGTGAGTGTTTGCATGGTGTCAAAGTTCCCCAAGGTTGCTTATAAAACATCATGAAATTTGTATTAATGAAATATTCCAAGTTAGCTGGCTTAAAATCTTATGACTGTTATGTCTTGATGCAACAACTTCTAATAGTGGCTATCCGTGGCATCCTTCCAAAAATTGTAAGAGTAACTATAACCAGATTGTCCTTATTCTTCAATGCTATATGTAATAAAGTTCTTGATTTCAAAAAATTAGATGAGTTAGAAGATAAGACCGCAGTAATCTTGTGTCAATTGGGGTTGTATTTTCCTCAATCAATTTTTGACATTATGGTTCACTTACTTATTCATCTAGTCAGAGAAATCAGATTTTGTGGTCCAGCTTATTTAAGGTGGATGTATCCAATAGAGCGATACATGAAGATATTTAAAGGATATACGAAGAATCATCAACGACCGGAAGCCTCGATCATTGAAAGGTACATAACAAAAGAAGTTGTCGAGTTTTATTCAAACTATTTACGGAAACAAAGTTTATAAAAATTCTAAAGTCTCCCCATTCTGGCAAATTTGGAGGTAGAGGTACTCAAAGTTTAAATGTTAAGTCAATGGCTCGAACGTAGTTCTTGAAGCACATTTTTATATATTGAATAATATTAGTGAAGTTGAACCTTACATACCTACTCACAAAACAATTATAAAGAAAAAATATCCCAAATGAATGACAAGCGGTTGTTGACAGATCATAACAAGAAATTCATAAGTTGGTTTAATAAGAGGATTTTTTATGATGATAGGGAAACCGAGATAATTAAACAGTTGTCGTACATGCCAAAATTGAATGTGATAACTTGACTTGCATTCAATATTTCTAATTTTTCCTTTTATACAAAAGCAAAAGATGATCATATTACAATGTAAATTAATGGGGTTATGGTTGAGGCCAAACCCATGTATTTCTCTAGTTCGAAAGATAAGAATCCTATTTTGGCAACTAGTGTGTTCTATGGCGTCATTGAGGGGATTTTGGAGATTGATTATGTTATTTTCAAACTGCCTTTATTTAAATGCAAGTGGGTTCCTGATCGTACTTGATCATAAATAGATCGGTAGCCAGCAATACATCGTGAGCTCTGTTACTCCAGTGGCGGTGAGAAAGTGGGGGGTGTACATGCAAGGTACTCCGATGCCAAAGTAAGAGACGGAGTAAAAGAGTGCAAGTACATAAAGGTAGTAGAGAGTGAAATTCAGAATACCTAACCCTCTAGTGAAAGAGGGTATTTATAGTGTGCCCCCAGTGCTGGGCCAACGGTCATCTGCACTGGGTTGGATCACTAGGCCCAATGCAGATAACTGCCAGGGCTTACATGGCATAGGGAAGACTAGCACGTGGTCTTTGCCCTGGAGCAACTGCCCCGTGAACTTCGGAAGGTAGGCTGACAAGTTCTTCAGGAAGTGGGTAGTTGCCTGATGACGTGTCTCTGTGTGGGGGACACGTGGAGAAGTGGGGAAGACACGTGGTCTCTCCCCATACCAGGTAGTGACCTGCTCGACTATACAGTGGGGGCTGAACGTGCCCGACGACGGGGAGTATTGGGCCTTAATGGGCCTCTCTCAAGTGAACAGTTGGTTGGGCCTACCTGACTGATGGGCAGGTCCTGGCCCAGTCTAGAACAAGATCCCCCCAAGTCGTTGCTCCAAAGCGTCGGAGTAATGACTTAAGGGTCAGTCATTTCGCCGGGGACCCATTTAGTGGGGCGCTACGTGCCCGAAATACCGAATTAGTGGAGGATGCAGGTGGCTATGAGCAGGCGATGTTTGATGAGATAGGAGTCGCGGGGACGTTTGTCCATCTGGCGCCCTACATGTTATCTTTTGTCGGGGCGTGTCCCTGTTCGGTGCCTTGGTCAACGACATGGGGAAGACGAAAAGAAACATACGCGCTCATCACGCGGACACGAAGGGAAACTGAGAAGACGCACGCGGGGTCTCAAGGTGCCACGTGTCACGCACCATCAATTCCTAGGGCGGCTAGGAGTAGGGCACTCAAGTGTCTAGGGATGCTCGAGTCCCGTGTCAGGACTATCAATAGGAGTTGAGTCTATGCCATTTACACACTTTCGCTCTTCTGCTCAAAACTTTTCCCATTCTTATTTCGTTTCTTCAGCTTCCATTTCCGTTCGTCCGCCGCACGCCACTGCACCGTCATTCAACAACTGTCGTGTCCAAGTAAGTTTCGGTTCCATCATCTTTGTTTTATGTGTTTCCCGGTGGTTCCTCCGGCGAATCGATGAAGTTCACGGGGAAACCACGGAGTTTCCGACGAAAACGCCAGAAGTTCTTTAAGCTTATGATGAATGTCCCAGGGGCCTAGGATGAATACCCCGGGGAAACAAGTTGAAGGGCTCGAGGACCTGATGAAGGTCCCGAGGACATGGGATGAACATCCCGAAGTCATAGGATGAAGAACTCGAGGGCCTAATGAAGGTCCCGAGGGTGGGGACGAAGATCCCGAGGACGTGGGATGAAGTCTTGAGGATGTATGGTGGAGGTCTCGAGGACGACCCCCGACCAGGAGGCCCCTCTGGGATTTC
Organism: Lathyrus tuberosus; assembly: GCA_022829125.1. Taxonomy (NCBI): domain Eukaryota; kingdom Viridiplantae; phylum Streptophyta; class Magnoliopsida; order Fabales; family Fabaceae; genus Lathyrus; species Lathyrus tuberosus. Next base: position 2,189,511 of record JALAZF010000620.1, on the reverse strand, counting down.
TTAGTCATACGGTAATTTGGTCAGAGGGAGTATAAGCGTCGGGGAGCCCTTCTCCCAAGGAAGGGGTTTACGACCATGCGTCAAGCAGAGTCTCCTCGCCTCCTTTCTTCGCCCTTTCACTTGATTTGCGGTGGAAGGGTGGTTTTGATCTGGAATGTCGAATTCACCGTTTTCCTATGCTTTTCAGGTAAAATGGTTGTAAGGATTAAGGGGGTCATTGAGACCGACGACGAGCCCGACTCACAGGTAGCGGAGACCAGGGAAGTTCGGAAACGAACGCCTGAGGATTGGGCCGGGGAGGAGCCTCTGGGCATCCCTTCTTTATTTGCCATGAACAACTCAGACGCCTACGCCACTGTCGAGGATCATTATGAGGGCTCCCCTCGGAACTGGCAGGTGTACAAGCCCTGGGAACACCATCGAATATGCTCATGCTTCAAAGGAATAAGATTCCCTATGTAGGAATTCACCTTCCTAGAGGTGCGTCTGCGTCTGCCCTTCAGTGATTTCCAGCGGGAGGTGTCTTCCTGGCTGTGTCTGGCGCCCTCGCAGTTTCATCCAAATACTATGTCGGTACCTCAGTGTCGGGGCCACGATACCCCATTTCTTCTGCATCTTCCACCTATAGAGATAGACGGTCGAGGGCCGACACAGCTGGGTATCCCTTAAGCAACCGAGGAGGCTGTTTCGGGCTTACCTGGATTCTGTCTGCAATTTTAAATACCGATACTTCGTCTTCAAGCCCATCACCCACATGGTTGTCGACTCATTGTACGACCGTGTGTTCAGGGAGAAAAATGGACGGCGGGAAGAGATCTTAGAATTGAAGTTTCCCTTGGAATGAATGAAGGAGTATTTCAAAAGAGGCACGAATAGTTACATAATCAGCCCTAGTGCGTTGGACGAGGATGACCGACTAGCCTACCAGAAGTTTGTCAAGTTTGTCTCCGGCTTCACCCCTGCGAAACTGGTGACTCCAGACGGGAACTTTATCCGCAACGATCGCGGGGAGATTTTAAAGGAGGCCCGGTTAATAAACACGGAAGCTCTCCTTGAGTGCGAGTTCGACGAGGAAGCTGTTCGATTATTAGGTAGCGGGTATCTCATTCATTCCGGCCCCATCTATATTTCTGTTATTAGTTTGCTAACATGTTTATTTTTCCTTTTGTAGGTAGGATGTTGAGCTTGGAAGAACGCGTGAAGAAGCTGGCGGCCACCAGAGGTCCAAAGAAAGCTGGCAAGGGGCGAGTCACCCAGGTTCAGTAGATGTCAGGCCCAAACTCGACACCCGGAGGCTCGTCTTATTCCCCCAATGTAGTCGGTCTTCAATGTCGTAGGGTTCCCCTAAGAGGAAGCGCGTTACTGAACCCGTGCATGTCGACCTCACTGAGAACTCGTCTGATGAGAAGTTCGTGCTCCCGCCTTGTTACCTGCAGCCTAACTTCTTCTCCGGGGCCAACTCCCCGACTGTGAGCGCTGCCGAGTCTAAGGCTATCTTGGGCGCTGATCGGAATGCGAGGAGGAAAGCCTTGTCGAAAGATATGGCCGCGATGATGCGGGTCTTTGCAAAGGCTTTGGTCCTGAACGACGAGACCTGCCCCTCGGCTGACCTAACAAAATTGTAGAATAACTTCGCGTCTGTTGAGGCTGAGATGAAGAAGCTAGCTGCTCACCTCGATGAGTGCCAGAAGCAGAACGCGACCCAAGTCAAGCTTCACAGGGAGATGGAGAAGAAGATTAAGGATGCTGATGAGGAGAGGAAGACTCTCTTAGTAAGGATCGCTGATTTGGAGGCGGCTTCCAGGCCTGTCAAAGATGAGACCACCGAGGAGAAGCTCCTGACTTCTCAGGCTGAACTGGTATCGAAGATCCAGCTGCTCGAGCAGAATGTTCTGGGGGCTGTCGAGGTGGGCTTTGCTGCCGCTGTGGAGCAGCTCCGGCTTATGAACCCTTGTCGCACTAGAACCGAGGAGGAAGAAGACGACCAAACCCTGGCGGGCGACCAACCCGAGGAGAATGTAGCTGTCTAGTTCTATTTTCTTTTGTTCAGTTTGTTTGGCCTGCGCGCGACTTTTGGTTATCGTTTAGCTCGGCCTGTGTGCCGTATTTTATAAATTGACTTTTGCCCGGCCTATGCGCCAGGGGCTTGTACTGCTTTTTTGTACTGCTTGAACAATGGGCTTCTGCCCGATTTAATGCATTGTCTTTCATATCTTGTGTGTGATGTGTTTGTGTTGATTATATATTTGCTATTTACATATTTGTCTAAGTATTTGGGGCCTTTGCTCGACGTCGTTGATTCTCGATAGTGTAGGAAATTGGTTGAGTGGTCAGAGTCATATTCTGACCTTCGACAAAGCTAAGAGCTCGGTCGAGGTCTTAACTTCGAGGCGTGAACTTCCCATCGCGAGCTGGGCTTTCTTCCTAGTTGGTACGACAACGGTGGACCTCGGTAGAGGTGTCCACGTCAGATCAAGGGCCCTTGCGCACACATAAAGCGGGCCCTTGTCTTCTTATCTCGAGGTAGGGAGGTGCGCTTGTACCTTAGTGCACTCCCGTGATCGCGATGCGAATAGGTCGCAGGCAGTGTTTAACTGTAGTACTGTTTAAGTTTTTTAGCTTTCCATGGTCGAGCAAGTTCCTCTCCGTGCAGATTTTTGAGGTAGTAGACTCCCGTCCCCATTTTCGCGCGGACGCGGTAAAGGCCCTCCAAGTTCGCGGCGAGCTTGCCTTCGCGCGAATATTTCTGCTTCCTTCGCAGGACTAGGGTGCCTACCTGAAATTCGTGTTTGATATCTCTGCTGTCATGTCCTAAAGTTATCTTCTGTTTGAGCGAGGCTTCGCGGAGGGATGTGCCCGTCCATATCTCTTCGACCAGGTCGAGCTCCTCCTGTAGGGCCTCGTCGTTCATCTCCTCGTCGAGGGGAGACTCGGTCCTTCTTAAGGGTTCCCTTACTTCTACTGGGATTACTGCCTCAGTTCTGTAGGTCAGTCGGAACGGGGTTTCCCCGGTAGTCGAGTGCGGGGTTGTCCTATAAGCCTAGAGCACGCTGTGTAGCTCCTCGACCCACCTTTTCTTGGCGTCGCCCAATCTTTGTTTCAGACCTCGCATGATCACCATGTTCGTGGCTTCGGCTTACCCGTTTGATTGCGGGTGCTCGACCGACGTGAAGTGTTGCTTCGTGCCCAACTTGGTAACGAAGTCTTGAAAGTTCTTGTCTTTGAACTGTGTCCCGTTATCGGTGACAATTTCCTGGTGTACGCCAAACTGGGCAAGTATATTCCTCTTATAGAAATGGAGTATGTTGTGGGCCATAATTTTGGCCAAGGCTTCAACCTCTATCCACTTAGTGAAGTAGTCGACACGGACAATCAGATACTTATTTTGGTACGACCCTACGGTGAATGGTCTGAGGATATCCATCCCCCACCAGGCAAACGACCATAGGGACGAAAGCGTTTTGAGTTCACTGGGCGGGGCCAGGTGCATGTCCCTGTGTCGCTGGCATCTGTCACACTTCTTGACGTGCTCTTTGGCGTTTTGCTACATGGTGGGCCAGTAGTACCCTGCTCGCAATGCTTTACGAGCTAGGGACCGTCCACCGAGGTGTTGTGTATTGATCCCTTTGTGGATCTCCTGTAGTATGTCAGGGACCTTAGACTTTTCGATGCACCTGAGGAAGGGTATCAAGAAGCGCCGCCGGTATAACTTGTCATCAACGATAGTATGTGAGCAGGCACGTCACCTAACTACGTCGGCATCCTTGGGGTCATAGGGTCGTTTTCCCAAGCCGAGGTATTCGTATACCGGGGTCATCCAGCAGTGGCTGTCTCCAATGGCATGCACGTCGACCGTGGGGATGGATTTCTCGAATCTCAGACGCGAAAACACTTCTTGGATGACGGACTTGTTCCCACCTTTTTTCTTTGTGCTCGCGAGTTTGGATATGACCTCTGCCCGAGTATTGTGTTCACGTGGGATGTGACTCACTTCCGCTGAGGTGAAATTTTTCGTCATTTCTTTCACTAAAGCCAAGTATTCGATGAGGTTGTCATTCTTGGCTTGGTACTCTCCCCGCACCTGGGAGGCCACGAGCTGGGAGTCGGTGAATACTTTCACTTCTTTGGCGCCGATATCCTCGGCTAGTCGTAACCCGGCGAGGAAAGCCTCGTATTTGACCTGGTTGTTCGATGTCGGGAAGGACAATGTAAGGGAGACCTCGATCACGATGCCTTCCTTGTTCTCTAGGATGATGCCCACTCCGCTTCATATCGAGCTGGATGCCTTGTCGATGTAGATCATCCATTTTTGGGATCCGTTGGCCGAAGGTTCTGGGATGGTCATCTCCGCAACGAAGTCGGCTAGCACTTAAACTTTCAGGGCCTTTCTACCCTCGTATTGGATGTCAAACTCGGCGAGTTTGAGCGACCATTTGAGCATCCTACCCGCCATGTCTGGTTGGCCGAGGAGCTGTCTCACGGGCTGCTCGGTCCTCACCACAATGGTGTGGGCCAAAAAGTAGTGCCATAGTCTTCTGGCTGCAGTGACAAGGGCCGGAGCGACCTTTTCGATCTACTGGTATCTAAGCTCAGAGCCTTGGAGGGCTTTATTGGTGAAGTAAACCGGCTTCTGCCCGTCGGGGGTTTCCCGGATTAGAACCACACTGACCGCTTCGTTCATGACGACGAGGTACAGGAACAACATCTCCCTGTTTTCTGGTCGTGAGAGGACTGAGGGTTGCGAGAGGACTTGTTTGAGGTGGATGAGCATTTGTTCTCACTCCTCGGTGCATTCAAACGTGTCCTCCTTGCGTAGGAGTTTGAAAAATGATGTGCGTATTACACCGACTTGGCCACGAAGTGGGGCAGCGAGGTGAACATCCCATTTAGTGACTGTATCAATTTATTTGAGTTCGACATCGGGAATTTGGAGAATGCCCTACACTTGTCGGGGTTCGCCTCGATCCCTCGTTCTGCGAGGTAGAAACCGAGGAACTTACCTTCCCGGACGCCAAAGGTGCATTTCTCCGGGTTGAGCCTCATGTTGCATTTCCTCTACGTGTCGAAGACTCTTTTGAGGTGGGCAGTGTGGTCGACCTTTTCTCGTGATTTTACGATCATGTCGTCCATGTAGACCTTAAGCATGTCGTTGATCTCTCCTCGGAAGACTTTGTTCATCATCCGCTGGTAGGTCACGCTGGCGTTCTTTCGACCGAAGGGCATTACGTTATAGTAGTAGTTGCCCGACTCGGTCATGAAGGCCGTGTGTTATTTGTCGGCCTTTGCCATGTGGATTTGGTTGTACCCTGAGTACAAGTCCATGAACAACAACAACTTAAAACCTGGAGAATTTTCGACCAGTTTGTCGATGTTAGGCATTGGATAAGCATCTTTCGGGCATGCCCGATTGAGATCAGTGTAATCAACGCACATTCTCCATTTTCCATTATTTTTCTTAACAAGCACAACTTTGGACAACCAGGTTGTGTACCGGGCTTCCGAAATAAAATTTGCCTCTAAGAGGTCTTTTACAGTTTTTTCAGCAGCCTCCGCTTTCTCGGGAGACTGCCTACGACTATGTGCACTATAGCCCTAGTGGCTGGATCTATTGTAAGTTGGCGGTAGGCCACATCTGGATCGAGGCCGGACATCTCCGACGCACTCAACGCGAACAAGTCAGCATTCTCCCAGAGGCAGGCCTTCAACTGCTTCCTTGCCAGGTCGGGGAGCCCTGTGTCAATCTTCACTTTCCTGTCTGGATTGTCCCCGAGAGTGATGTGCTCGAAGTCTCATCTGGAATGGGGCGCGTTGGGTGGAGAGGTTTCCATTGCCATCAGCTGGAAGGTCGTCGTCCGCTACTTCTCCTCGATCCAGCTCGCCGGGGAAGCGACTGTCGAGGTCCACTATGTTGACGCGCGGGATTGGCTTCCACTCTACGTCTAGGGCTGGCTTCTCTGCAGTCTTGGACTTAACATTGATCGAGTTCAGACCCTTGGTCGTAGATTCGAAGCATCTCCTAGCAGCTTCAATATCCCCGTGGAGGGTGACGACCCGGCCTCTAGTCGTGTAATACTTCATCTTCAGATGGACTGTAGATGGTACCACCGTGAGCTCGGCCAAAGCTGGTCTTCCCAGGATGCACTGGTACAGAGAAGGGCACTTCACCACCATGAAGCAGACCTTAACTTGTCGGGCAGTGTCGCCGTTCCCGAAAGTAACCATCAGCTCGACATAGCCCCAGGGTATGGTGGTGGTGTCGTTGAAACCCTAGAGGTCTGAGCCCACGTAGGGGGTTAGATGTGTTTCATTGAGTTTGAGGGTCTCAAAGAGGTGGGTGTACATGATGTCCACCGAGCTCCCTTGGTTAACCAAGATGCGGCGGACATCAAAGTTCTCCATCTGCGCTCTGATCAGGAGGGGGATGGTGGAGTTAGGGGCGCCTCCCAGAAATTCTTTGAGGTAGAAGGTGATGGGGTTCGACCTTCATTGGACTTTCTCGAAGGAGGCAGTCTGCGCCGAGCTCATCTCTATCAACTCGTCAAACTTCCGCTTGATCAGCCCCACCGAGACCTTGTTGAACCCCCCGCCGGATATAACCATCGTGACAGGGAAACTTTCCCATGAGCTGTGAGCGATGAAGATGGCTGGTTTATACCTGAGTGAATCACACACTCAAAGATACAATAGAGTGGCCACCGAACTTTATTTAGTCCCAAAGGACAGGGAAAATATCGATAAAACCCAAGAGGAAGAGAAACGAGAACGGGGGTCGGTTATGCGAAAGGAAGGTACTAGCACCAAACACATCCGTCGTACTCGACGGGAACCATTTCGCTTGCTTCTAGGCTCGGATGGGTTATCTATCTAAAGGCTTCTAGCTAAAAGAAGAGGAGAGAGAAGAGAAAAAGAAAAAGAAAGAAAGAAAGAAAGTGAAAGAAAGTGCTCGCGGAGGATTAGGGCCCTCGTGCCTACGTACTCTCATAGTGCAATGAGGAAATCAGAGCTCTGTAGTTCATGGAACCAGGGAAAAAGAAGAAGAATGGAAGAAGGTGGAAGGGTGCTCGCCAACATCATCGCGATCTCGTACCTACGTATCATACATTCGAATGAATGCAGAATCAGAGCTTCCGTAGTTCGGGGAACTGAGACGGAAAAAAGAAAGCGGTGTCAAAACCAAGAGCAAAAAGAAGTAGAGAAAGATCCGATGGATATTCCAAAGAAATGGTGTCAAAACCAAGAAAGGAGTGCAAAGGAAAAGAATAGAGACTGTGCTGAGGATAACGTGCAAGATTGGTGTCGAAACCAAGAAGATAAAGGAGCAAAAGAATAAGAGCGACCCAACTGGGGAGTAAGAGAACAAAGCGGATGTGCTGGGAATCAGAGAGTAGTGACCCTACTGGGGAACAAACAAGGGTAATGGTGTCGAAACCAAGGGAATAAGGATTCTCGGTATGTTAACTGATAGATTGTGGCTAATCGAAGAGAAATAGAGTAAGACTCTGTGGGGAGCAAGGGTTTGGTATCAACAGACAGGCTGTGATGAATCAAAAGAGAGAGCAAGAGTACTAAACCAAGAGAAGGTGTTTGAATCTAAAGGGATTTCGGTATATTAACTGATAAACAGTGGTTAACCGAGGAGAGAAAAGATTATTACTGTGTGGGGAGAAAGGTTAACAGATAGATCGTGATCAACCAAAAGAACAGGTGTAGGACTAAGCGAAGGTTGTGACCTAAAGAACCGGTGTGGGACCAAGCGAAGGTCGTGACCCAAAGAACGGGTGTGGGACCAAGCGAAGGTCGTGACCCAAAGGACGGGTGTGGGACCAAGCGAAGGTCGTGACCCAAAGGACGGGTGTGGGACCAAGCGAAGGTCGTGACCCAAAGAATGGGTGTGGGACCAAGCGAAGGTCGGGACCCAAAGGATAGGTGTGAGACCATGCGAAGGTCGTGACCCAAAGGACGGGTGTGGGACCAAGCGAAGGTCGTGACCCAAAGAACGGGTGTGGGACCAAGCGAAGGTCGTGACCCAAAGGACGGGTGTGGGACCAAGCGAAGGTCGTGACCCAAAGGACGAGTGTGGGACCAAGTGAAGGTCGTGACCCAAAGGACGGATGTGGGACCAAGCAAATGTCGTGACCCAAAGGACGGGTGTGGGACCAAGCGAAGGTCGTGACCCAAAGAAAGGGTGTGGGACCAAGTGAAGGTCGTGACCCAAATGACGGGTGTGGGACCAAGCGAAGGTCGTGACCCAAAAGACGGGTGTAGGACCAAGCGAAGGTCGTGACCCAAAGGACGGGTGTGGGACTAAGCAACGGTCGTGACCCAAAGGACGAGTGTGGGACCAAGCGAAGGGCGTGACCCAAAGAACGAGTGTGGGACCAAGCGAAGGTCGTGACCCGAAGGACGGGTGTGGGACCAAGCGAAGGTCGTGACCCAAAAGAGTTCGATGCACTGACTGAACAAACAGTACCTGACCGAAGAAAGGGTATTTGAACCAAAAGAAGGTTACTAACTCAAAGGTGTGAGTATTCGAACCAAGAGAAGGTTACTAAGTCACAGGGGTATTGGTTTTAACAGAAGGATTGTGATTAACCAAAAAAGAATGAGTGATTAACCAAGAGAATGTGATTAACTCAAAAGGAGCTCAGTATGTTAACAGATAGACTGTGGTTAACTGAAAAGACAGGTGATTAACCGAGAGAAGGTGATTAACCCCAGAGAAGCTCAGTATTAACAGATAGACTATGGTTAACTGAGAAGAAGTGCGAATTAGTGTTTTAACTAACAAGCAGTGGTTAACCAATCAAAGGGAGAAGAACCAAGAGAAGGCTACGAACTCTGCTAAGGTTTTGGTGTTTAACAGGAACACTGTGTTTATCCGAAGAAAGAATGTGACTGTAGGGGAAATAGAGAATTGGTTTTAACAGTGCGACCGTGATCAACCAAAGGAAGAATGATTATGACTCTCATGGGGAATCAACAAAAGAAGTGACTAGCCACAAAAAAAGGTGATTGAAATTCTCTTGAAGAGAACAAAGGAAAGGTATTGAAACAAGAGCAAGAGATTGACTCTCTGAAGATTTCTAATGATCGTGAACCAAGGGAATGGTGATAGATCAATAGAATGATTGAAAGAGGTAAGAGTGATCAAGGATTCACTCAACTGGGGAAGGAGATACACTACCGCCTGGAGGAAGAGGTAACTAAGCCAGGCACAGGGTCATTCATCCCCTACCTGAAGTAGTCAGAATGAGAGTAGGAATCCTCCATTCTCATTCCTTCTCTAACACACAGGGTGTAGTGCAGAAGTTAAAACGAATCGCGTAACAATGCCAATTTATACAGTGCTCCAGTGCGTCGTGCGTCGTGCGAATATCCGACTCAACAGGGGATCAAGAAGGACCAGACTCTAAAGGATCCTAAAGAGAGGAGAAAGGGAGGATCAACTAATTGAAACACAGTTTCGATTAATTAATCAAAGGGAATTGTCATGCTAACAATTTTCCAAAGAGAATGAAAAATCGTTAAAGCAAAAGGTGTGAATTATTGATTATACAAAATTAATTTTGTTCAATAAAGAACAAACTTAATACAAACAAGAATGACATTGCCAAGTATTAACAAGAATCAATTAGCATGCATCACTAATCAAGTTAACTCAAAGACAAGAAAAAGTGAACAAAAAGTGCTTTGGAATACATAATTAAATTGCAAAACAATCGAAGAAAATTAAGCAATTAATCGAGAAAAGGTCATGTCATGAAGTTTCTGCCCTAAAACGGTAGCAATAACATGTATACAAGTAAACATGTGAAGAAACATGATCAAAACATCCAAAATAGCCTTTAAAAATATGATTTTGGCCAAACAACAGTGATGTAACCGGTTACGTGAATGAGGTAACCGGTTACATCAGCTAGAACTGAACTTCCAGGGCAAAACAAGGTGATGTAACCGGTTACATGGTTGATGTAACCCGTTACATCAGCAAAAATTAGCAAAAATAGCAAAAATCAGCAAAACAGATTTTCAACAAAAACACTTTTGAGAAGTGCTTTTTTCATGCAATTGCAAGGCATTATAACATGAAAGTATGTGCATAATTTACAGTAATTCACAAAAATTAAAAGCTATAAAAATTGATTATGCAAATAAAAGATTCAAGCAACTAAACATTAATTAGGCTACATTGTAAAAAATGCGAAAACTATCGGAAACGTAAAATCGAGCAAGAATAACGAACCTACAAGGCGGAGATTTGCCTTGAATGTTGTTGCAAACTGATCTTGATGAAGATTATCAAAGAAAACCAGATGAGTCTTCAATTGTAGCCGAATCGTATCGAAACAGAGCAAATTGCGACGAAATCTCCAAAATACGAATTCGCACCGTTGAATCTTGAAGCAAACACTTGAGATGAATCCAAAAGCTTATAAAACCCCAGAAAATCAAGTATAATTGCAAAGTGATGAAAGTTAAGCTCAAGAAATAATCACTTCTAATGTAGAAGTGATTATTCTTCAATGGTGAAGAGCTATGGTAAGGTTTGGGAAGAAAATGTAGATGAAGATGAAGAAGTTGCAGAGAAATTCAAAGAGAATCTGAGAGAATTGAGAGTGGAGTGTGAGAAGTTATGTGAAAATGGTTGAGACCTTTGTGAAAATAGTGAAGCTTTGTTCATATAGAGTTTTGGTTTGGAGTGTGAGAGGTTTGGAATTAGGCTAGGAGCTAGCTTAGGGTGGTTTGGAATTAGGCTAGGAGTTAGTTACATCTAACTCACTGAGTTAGAGGCTAACTCAGTTAGTTATTTGTTAACTCAGTGGAAACATCCCAATGTAAGCTTCAAATCCAAAGGTTCACATACATGGAAATCAAAGAACATGGTGCACTTAAATTATAGTGAAGCATTGGAATAAATGTAAGTGGAGTGTCTTGAATGATCTTGAACTATCTAGAGATGTCTAGAATGTTCAACACAATGCTAGAACCAAGTGGACCAAAAGGGAGTGGAAGGAGCTGCTGCAATGTGATGAAAACATTGATTTTTTCTACACAAACAGTGATGTAACCAGTTACATGGTTGAGGTAACTAGTTACATCAGCCCAGACGTGAGTTTTGTGGCTGATAACAGTGATGTAACCGGTTACATGGTTGATGTAACCCGTTACATCAGCAAACTTTATTTTCTCGCCTTTAAAACATCATAGCTTGAGTTCCAGGAATCCAAATGGTGCGTTCTTGGTATCGAAAGAAAGCTTGAAAAATGAGGAACATTTTCACGAGGGAGGAAAAGTGAAAAGGAGCTTGGATCACAAAGAGAATGGCCCTAGAAAACATGTCCTCCAAGCTGAATTTCCTTACTTAGAAAAATCCAAAAACCCAAGTTAGAAACTTCTCCTGATTTTATGATTTCTCTTTATTCCTCTTGATCAAACCTCATAATAATATGGATGATGACTTAAAAATACCCAAATATGACCCAAGAACTCAAGAGTTGACTTTTGTAGGGCAGCGATTGACTTTTTGACCAGATGAATTCAATGCCTTCCATATCCACTTCAAAAACCCTTGAAATGATTTATGTTGAACCATGAGGCCTATATGAATGGTTTGAGATGTATCCAGACCTTTGTATTTTGCTTGATGTGATAATGTGATGAATCCGTGAGGATGCCTTTAATTGGGCTTTGAAAAACCTGAAGATTCCTGCGACAAAAACACAGAGAAAAAGTATGAGTGCGTATGTCAGCGATGCGAATGCATATGCTTATGCAAAAGGCAAAAAGGTGAGGTCAAGTTTCGAGTTACGATAAGTGGTCACCGGGATGTCGGGCTCATCGGGAAAGTAGAAGTCCTCTGGTCGGGAGACATACAGGGCGACTTATAAACTGTTCTCGCCGGAGGAAGGGGTCGCCTCATCGACCCTTTGCATCTCCCGGGCCTTTGTCGGGGAGCTTCGTTCCTCTTCGTGTACTGCTTGAGGTGCCCCTCCTTAATCAGGATTTCTATCGCATTCTTGAGGTGGATGCAGTCCTCTGTGACATGCTTGTGGCTCCTATGGAACCTGCAGTACCTGGACTTGTCAACGTTTTGTTTGGGGGGTGTCGGCTTCGGGAAGCGGACACCTCCTTTCTGGAATTCTGAGTTGATGCACTCAGCCAGGATTCGCTCGCGGGGAGTGGTGAGCAGTGTGTACTCTGTGAACTGGTCTGCTGGTCCTCTCGGCTCTCGAGAGTCTTGGGGCCGGTCTTCTCTTCTTCTTTCTCACCCTCGTTAGGGGCGGTGAAGTCCTCGAGCCTGGAGCTTCTGGGTCCCTCTTGATTCTGCGAGTCACAGGCACAATGGGCGACCTCTATCTCCTCATACTGGAAGTATGATTGGGCATTGTGGAGGAGCGCCTCCAAGGTGCGGGGCCTTTCAATGCTGACAACCTTGACGAACTCAGTGCGAGGTTGCAGTCCTTGTTCGATCAAGAATTTCTTCACGTCGTCCGTGGTGGATACCTGGACGGCTTCCCGGTTGAATCTCTCGATGTAATCCCGAAGAGATTCGTCTTTTCCCTGGATGATGGCTTCTAGGGATGCTTCTCTCTTTGGGTGGCGTCGGGAAGCGGTGAAATGTCTGGAGAACTGTCTTTTCAGTTACTTCCAGACGGTGATGGACTCTGGTGCGAGGCTCTTGTACCACGCCATGGCACCCTTCCAGAGGGTAGCGGGGAAGAGCCTGTACTTGATGGCTCCCCGTACGTTCCAGTAGTCGAGCATTGCATCAAAACTTTCGGCGTGGTCGTCCGGGTCGGTCGTACCGTCATACGTCGCCAAGGGTGGAGGTTTCTCTATCCCGACGGGAAGGGGAGTCTCCATGATGTCCCTGGACAGCGGGGTGAGCTGGTCGTCCTCATCACTCCTGATGGGTTATCGTGACGGGGATTGGTCACCCCGACCGCGTTTGCTTCGTCTAGGGGGACTTCTCGGTCGGCTCTTTGGCATCTCTCCATGTCCGTCGACCTTACTCCTCTTCTGAACTGGGGAACGTCGTTCCTTAAGAGGAGGGGACCGGTCGCGCTTCTGGGAAAGCACAGGTTGGGGTCGTTTCAGACGCCGCCCAGGCATCCGGGGAGAAGGGCTCCTAGAGTCATCGTGTCACGTCCTCCGCGGGGGAAGATATGGGCTGCGAGAGATGGGGCGATGATGTCTCCGTGGGGGAGAGCACTGTTGTTGCTCCCTCTCGAGCACTCTTATCCATTCATTCTATTAGAAGATCATCAGATTGGTCTGATTGATCGCCGGAAACAGAGTTACCATGGTCGGATTAACATTAAGTGGCGCGGGGATCGGCTGGTAGATAGCGGGCTGTCAGTGTGTCGGGCAGCGTTGAAGACTGTGTCGTCAGAGGAGGGAAAGACGGTGTGCCCGTCCCTGTGGTCGCCTTCTTTGACGTGAACGACCACGTTGGGGCCGTGGTCGTCTCCGTTGTTGAATGGGACGAAGGCGGTGTCCATAGTATTAGCGTCAGTTCGAGGGCTGGCCATGAACGTCAGAGATAGAAGGTTGCTTTGGTTTCTAAGGGAGGGAAACGGGGAAGCAAAGGGTTCCCACAGACGGCGCCACTGATTGTACCTGATCAGAAATAGATCGGTGGCCAGCAACACATCGTGAGCTCCGTTACTCTGGTGGTGGTGAGAAGGTGGGGGGTGTACCTGCAAGGTACTCCGATGCCAAAGTAAGAGATGGAGTAAAAGAGTGCAAGTACAGAAAGGTAGTAGAGAGTGAAATTAAGAATACCTGACCCTCTAGTGAAATAGGGTATTTAAAGTGTGCCCTCAGCACTGGACCAACGGTCATCTGCACTGGGTTGGATCACTAGGCCCAATGTAGAAAACTGCAAGGCTTAGACGGCGTAGGGAAGACCATCACGTGGTCTTTGCCCTGGAGTATAAATAGGAGTTGAGTCCGTTCCATTTGCACGTTTTCGCTCTTTTGCTCAGAACTTTTCCCACTCTTCTTCCGTTTCTTCAACTTCCATTTTCGTTCGTCCGCCGCACCCCGCCGCACCGTCATTCAACAACCACCGTGTCCAAGTAATTACCGGTTCTATCATCTTTGTTTTATGTGTTTCCCGGTGGTTCCTCCGGCGAATCGATGAAGTTCCCAGGGAAACCACAGAGTTTTTGGTGAAAACACCGGAAATTCTTTAAGCTTCCGATGAATGTCCCGGGGGCCTGGGATGAATGCCCCGGGGAAACAAGTTGAAGGACTCGAGGACCCGATGAAGGTCCCGAGGATATGGGATGAACATCCCGAAGTCATAGGATGAAGAACTCGAGGACCTGATGAAGGTCCCGAGGGCGTGGGATGAAGGTCCCGAGGATATCTGGTGGAGGTCTCGAGGAAGAACCCCGGCTAGGAGGCCCCTCCAGGGTTTCGTAGTCGTAGGGTAATTTGGCCGGAGGGAGTATAAGCTTCGGGGAGCCCTTGTCCCGAGGAAGGGGTTTACGACCATGCGTCGAGCAGAGTCTCCTCGCCTCCTTTCTTTGCCCATTCACTTGATTTGCGGTGGAAGGGTGGATTTGACCTAGAATGTCGAATTCACCATTTTCCTCTACTTTTCAGGTAAAATGGCTGCAAGGATTGAGGGGGTCATTAAGACCGAGGATGAGCTCGACTCACCGGTAGCGGAGACCAATGGTGTTCGGAAATGAACGCCCGAGGATTGGGTCGGGGAGGAGCCTCTGGGCGTCCCTTCTTTATTTGCCACGAACGACTCAGACGCCTACTTGTCGCGGTGAGAATTGGATACCAAGCTATTATGTTACTTTGAATCACATTTCTTTTATTTCACCACCGTCTTTGATTTATCCAAGGGAAGGGAGAAAGATCGAATTACCCATAATGCAATGCAAATGCAAACTGAGATTCTAAAGGTTCGGGGGTTGGTTATACCTAGGGAAGGTGCTAGCACCCTAGATATCTGTAGTACTCTACAGGAACCTCTTGTTTTTCTTTATGTTATTTGTTTTTTTTTGTTTGCTACGGGTTTAAGGGTAGGTGACCTAGAATTATATTTCTCAGTGTGCTCGACAAGATATCGCATCTCGTGCCTACATATCCTGTCGGGAAAAGGAATCAGAGCACATGTAGTTCCTCTTGAAGGATACTAAAGTTATTTAAAGGTTTGGGAGAGAAGATGAGTCATCATCTTAAGAAACCACCACAGTTTTTTTGAAATTTGCTTGTATTTGTAGGGTATGGGATTGTGTGTCCCTTCTTTGAGATGATTCACATCTAACTCTCTTGTGGAGAATTAGGTGAGCTAAAGTTTGATTGATTTTAAGGGGAACTAACTTAGGAAGTCTATCCTAAAGTTGTCAAATTAAGGGTATAAAAGTTATAGGGAGGTATGATGCAAATGAAATGCACCATGCACAATAATTTGATTATCATGCATGGGATTTTCCCTTGGATATTAATGCAATCGATTATTAGATTTAAGCGAGAGTGCTAGCAAAGTGGTGTTAGTCTTGTGTCTAGTGACCAAAAGGTTGAATGCGACGCCTAAAGGCAATCGACTTACATGGGTAGAAAATGGGCTCGACATTGGATCGAGAGTTTTAATGTTTTGAAAAGGTTTATAATGAAATAGAATGCATACATCACAAACAAAAGCATAAACAAAGCATAATATCAACTATGTCACACACAAGCGTACGATTTATCGCGAGAGATTCTAACGGGAAGCGGTTTATTGAGAAAAGAGTTTTGACCTAATAAAAGGTTAATGTTACTCGTAAATATATTAGGTTAAAGATTATTTTTAATTTAAAAGGTTAAAGATTTTTACTAAACGAGTTTTAGTCATTTTGAAGAAAATTCTATTATTTAGCTTCAAGGTTATTTAAAGGAAAAAAGTTTAATTTTTTTATTTAAGGGACCTTATGGAAGTTTTAATTTTATTTAGGAATAATGTTAGAGATTATATTTTAATTTGAAAAAGTTAAAGGTTTTATTATTAAAAGGTTTTATTATTTTAAAAGTTTTAGTATTATTTTAGTTTTAAAGTTATGTTAAAAAGTTAATTAAAAAAAGTTATTAAAGAATTTTCAAATTAATTTGGAAAAGATTTTAATTTTAGTATTTTAGTAAAAAGTTTCATTATTTAAAAAGGTTTACTAATTAAAAAAAAGGTTTTAGTAAAAAAATTTTATTTAATAAAATTTTTTTAGGTTATATTTTATAAAAAAGGAGTAATATTTTAGATATAAGAAAGAAATTATATTTTTATGAAAAAGATTAAGAAGTTATGTATTTATTTCTTTTAGTTATATAAAACAAATTTTAATTATTTAAGAAAAAAAGAAATTATGAATATGAGATTATTTAAAAAAAGGATTAAATTAAACAGATTTTATTAAAACGAGAGGATCAGGTGTTGCAAGGGAGAGAGGGCTCACCGTGGACCCTCAGATCTCAACCATCTGATCTAAAAGTGACGTGACCCAATGCACACAAACGAGGGTGCATGGAAGGTGTATGGACGTGCAAGCACGAGATTAGAAGGCATCAGAAACAAACAAAAACCAAAATCACGCTCGCTCCCCCACTCTTCTCTCCGTCTTCCCTCTCTGCGACGGGTTTCAGAGGAAACCCTAACCTCGCCGTCACGAAAACTAACCCTCTCAATCCTCTTCGTTTCAACCTCGTCCTCTCTCGTCTTCCCTAAATCAAGCAATCAGCATCAATAAAACCCTAACCCCAACGATCCCCTACCCCAATTCATTAATACTTCTGACGATTACATGTACAATCAATCAAAGCAAAGGAAAATAAAGAAACTGCTGGAATGATCGGAGACTTCTCGTCTAGGTATGTTTTTTGATGTGTTGATTGCAATGCTCCATGTCGTGGATCTCCCTGTGTGTGTATGTTCTGGTTTTTTGTATTGCCTTTTAATTGTTCACCTGCAGCGTGTGTTGTGTGATTGTTGGAGTGGAGAGATTTTCTTGGTGTAATGTTGAAATCTGATCGTGATTGGGTTCTGAGGTTGTATGTGTGTTTGCTTTTGTCTGTATGTGAATGATTGTATCAGGCTTTGTATGCGTAGGTTTCGATAGTGTATGCGATGTTCTATTTTCAAATGGTGTGGAAAATAGTATGATCCTCTGATTCCAATCGTGTCCCCCCATGATGTGTGTGGTTTGTGCTTTATATAGACTTAGGAAAAAAAAACCCGTTGAAAGTTAATTAATTGAGTGTCTGAACATGTCTTGCTAGTTTTAGGAAAGTTTTCGAAATTGTGTCTGATGTGCTTATTTGGTTTTAGAAAGCAATTGATACTGTCTACAACTTGTTGGTTTTATTTTGGAAGGAAATTGTGTTGTCTGATATTGGCTTTGGAAAGTTTTTAAGGGTTGTTTGAAGTTGTCTTCTCAAATTAGGAAACTTTCAATTGTTGACTGATTCTTGTTTGAACCTGTGTTTGATTTGGTTTTGAATTGTGTTGAACTTTATTATGGAAATTGAATGCCTTTTTGATTTAGTCTGGCGTTTATGCAGGATTTCTCATACCGTTAATTACTCCTCCATCACTTCATCGTCAGTATCACGTAACAAGGTTCTTTGGCCAAGAATGCCATACAAGTTGATGAGCACATATCTGTCTATCCGTAACATTTCTCAACAAGAGTCGTCGGGTCCATTCAACACTTCTGTCATGAATTCACACCTTCTTGGTAGCATCATAATAGTATGAATGGAGCTTCTTGGAGACATTTTAAATATGGTCTGAACAAGTTTGAATAGGTTTGTGGCTGTTTGCTACAGCTAGGATTATGTCACTTTCTTAGCAAAATCACAAGAAGCAGTCCTTAGCTTATACGAATTCTTGTAATGCTTATGATTTGATAATGATGATGATACGTGTTGTTCCTGTATTTTCCTTGAGAGTTAAATGCTTCTTTTTTCACCCACGTCTTGGAGATTAACATTGTGTTTTGGGATGTATCAGGTGTGTATCAGGTGTATACGGACTGTACTGACAGTTTTGGAATGGTGCTCGCTGTGTTCAATAAAGCCAACCTTAAGTGAAGCGCCAAAACAACTCTTACGGCGATGCTAGTGACGACTGCATTCAGAATTAAATTAACAAGATACATTTCTGCAGCTACTCCGCCAACAGACTCGAGCTTTCAAGGATGCAAACCAGGTTGAATAATAACTCCAGCCAGAAGATGCGGCAGCAGCAGGAGGCAAGACCATTATACACTCATAGTCCAATAATTTTGGTTCCCCAAGGTAATTACATAGAAACTCCATTTGCAATCTTGAAGTATTTTGATTCTCATTCTTGGTGTCTAGTTCTAATTTGTAATGAATGGCTGACTTTCCTCTCACTGCTGGACTCATGTTTCTCTCTACCCAGCTGTGGTTGATTGCAGGTTGCCTGAGGGTCATTTGAAGTTGGATTATGGTGCAAGAGTGATCTGGCAATGGAGGCAAGATCGAACTCGGTACAAGAGGATGTGTCGCAGATTCAAGATTTTACTTCTCCTCCTTCTTTTTGGTGTATTACTTTCACTACTGAAATGACTTCCAGCTAAGTAGGGGCTGCGGTCTGTGTATTCAAAACTTCCCCTTTTTTTTATATCACCTTCGATTAATGCTTGCGATTTCCTATTGGTATCTCGCGATAACCATGATTGATGGTGGCAATTCTGCTTAGTTGTAGGTCCTTAGAGATGTGGATGGGAAACAAGTGGCTTAAAGGTCTTTTCAACAGCAGTAGGAGGATCCACTGAAGATTTTAACGGTGAAGATGGAAATAATGCCGAGGATGGTGACATTTTCGTTATACCTGTAGAACAGGGCTCTGCAGACTTTGGCATCTTCGAAACTGAAGGAGAAGATATTGTCACCGCTTGAGTGAGCTATTCTCTATTATCCATTGGTGTATGATCTTGCACACACTTGTTATTCTGAGTCGATGGTGCACTGTGAAATCTTGAGATAGCAACAGGTGAACCTTGGATGTAAGACTCTTGATATCATTTCCTAACAATGGCCTCCACCATTTTTGTTTCAGTTCTTTTGCACGGTTTTTCTGGTTATGTACCATCGATCATATTTCCGTTGTCTTAATTCCTTCTCGTTTGTAAACCTTCGCAGGTGTAAATATATCTTTCTTGATTGATACCCGGCGTAGGAACAACAAGCATATCTTCTCGTACAAGAGTTGTTGGCAACTAAGCTGAAACATAGATATTTGGAGAGTTTTGCTCACATGGGCAACAATCCTTTTTCCTACACGAGTGACGATTCCAAATAGATACATGGCTTGAGGTTTATAGCATCACGAGACTTTTACGCTTGGAACTATCTATTTATAGTATTGCAACCTTGGGATGAAAATGACTTATGGGGCCTTGTTTGACATGTGTAAATTAAATTATGAAAGGCTTTCATTAATTTGCATTTGATCATACAAATACCTTATGTCCTTTGTACTTTAGAAACAACATAGGATGTAACAAGACTTGGTGATACTGACGTAAGATATTCTTGGTGTAATGATCTTGTAATGTAGCACATCCCTCTTTAGATGGTGATAAATATCATGAACCTTAGTACACCTTGAATTTCTTGGAATTAATATGAACTTAACTTTGAGTCTGCACTCTTTCGCTTGTATTCAAATTGAGCTTGATTTCTTTTGTCTCGAATAATAAAAACAAAACTCTTGCGATGGTTTGAGGTGAATGTCAACTTGTAGTGCTACAAAATCTTTTTTGAAATTATAGCCTGAACACAAGATTTTTATGATTTCATGATAGCGTGTGGATCATTACTTGACAAAGTTTATGGATTTAAAAAACGGAAATCCTTAGGCCTTGATTTTGAACTTCAACGAACATGTTCTTAAATTCTATCTTAAGAACTCTTCGCAAACGCTTGTTTCAAATCGTTTATCCAAACCTCAACACTTTAAAGCGTACCAATCTTCGACAAGAAAAATAATCAATCTCTTAAGATTAAAAGAACCAACTTCATGAACAAGAATAAAGTCTTGCTTGAGAGATCTTTTGAAATTGAGGATATCCCTCGCAATGCGACACTCCACAAAATTCCAACCAAATCTCACGTGATCACAACTAACGGGACAAGAACCCTAATCCCCCTTGAATCTTTGAGAAAACCTAGGACACGATGTCGTTTGTATTGACCAGAGGACCATGAGAATGAGGGCATATCTCCACAGGCTTTCAACGTAACTTGCAAGGACTATAACTTCAATGAGCACGCACACAGTCTCCATGAAATTTGAAACATTTGCAGCAACATCTAACTTCACAAATAAAACAAACAACAAAGTCTAGATAAAGTGGTTAGTTATGCACGAATGATCAGCCTAAGATGTTATGCAAAAAGGCAAAGCGGGGATCTTAGGGTCAAAAATTAGGGTGCGACACTACGCCACTATCGAGGATCGTTATGAGGGATCCCCTCGGAACTGGCAGTGTACAAGCCCCGGGAACACCATCGGAACTGCCTCGTGCTTCAAAGGAATGAGATTCCCTATGTACGAAACCACCATTCTAGAGGCGGGCCTGCGTTTTCCCTTTAGTGATTTCCAACGGGAGGTGTTTTCCTGGCTGCGTCTGGCGCCCTCGCAGCTTCATCCAAATGCGACCGCGTTCGTGCGGGCATATGAGCTCGTATGTCAGTACCACAACGTCGGGGCCACAATACCTCTTTTCTTCTGCATCTTCTACCTGCAGAGATAGACGGTCGAGGACCGGCACAAATAGGTGTCCTTTAAGCAACCGAGGAGGCTGTTTTGGGCTTACCTAGATTCTGTCCACTATTTCAAATACCGGTACTTCGTCGTCAAGCCCATCACCCACGTGGCTGTCGACTCATTGTACGACCGTGTGTTCAGGGAGAAAAATAGACGGCATGAAGAGGTCCTAGAATTGAAGTTTCCCTTGGAATGGACGTAGGAACATTTCAAAAGAGGCACAGATAGTTACATAATCAGCTCTGGTGCGTTGGACGAGGAGGACCGGCTGGCCTACTAGAAGTTAGTTAAGTTTGTCTCCGGAATCACCTCACGAAACTGGTGACTCTGAATGGGAACTTTATCCGCAACGATCGCGAGGAGATTTTAAAGGAGACCCGATTGATAAACACGAAAGCTCTCCTCGAGTGCGGGTCTGACGAGGAAGCTGTATATTTTTTAGGTAGCGGGCATCTCCTTCATTCGGACCCCATCTATGTTTCTGTCGTTGGTTCGCTGACGTGTTTATTTTTCCTTTTGTAGATAGGATGTCGAGCTTGAAAGAATGCGTGAAGAAGCGTGCGGCCACCAGAGGTCCGAAGAAAGCTGGCAAGGGACGAGTCGCCCATGTTCAGCTGATGCCAAGCCCTAACTCGACACCCGGAGGCTCGTCTTCTTCCCCCCAATGCAGTCAGTCTCCAACGTCGCAGGGTTCCCCTAAGAGGCAGCGCGTTACTGAACCTGTGCATGTCGACCTCATTGAGAACTCGTCTAATGAGAAGTTTGCGCTACCGCCCTGTTACCTGCAGCCTAACGTCTTCTCCGGGGCCAACTCCCCGACTATGAGAGCTGTCGAGTCCAAGGCTATCTTAGGCGTTGATCGGAATGCGAGGAGGAAAGCCTTGTCGGAAGATATGGCCGCGAAGATGTGGGTCTTTGCAACGACTTTGGTCCTGAACGACAAGACCTGCCCCTCGATTGACCTAAACAAATTGCAGAATAACTTCACGTCTGTCGAGGTTGAGCGGAAGAAGCTGGTTGTTGACCTCGACAAGTTCAAGAAGCAGAACGCGACCCAGGTCAAACTTCACGGGGAGATGGAGAAGAAGATGAAGGACGCTGACGAGGAGAGGAAGACTCTCTTAGCAAGGATCACTGAGCTGAAGGCGGCTGCCAGGCCTGTCGATGATGAGACCGGCAAGGAGAAGCTCCTGACTTCTCGGGCTGAACTGGTATCGAAGATCCGACTGCTCGAGCAGGATGTTCTAGGGGCTGTCGAGGTGGGCTTGCTGCCGCTGTGGAGCAGCCCCAACTTGTGAACCCTGGTGTCCAGTTTATCACTAAGGGGACAGGCCCTTACCACCAGGTGGTCGAAGGTCGGGTTGTCACGCCAGAAACCGAGGAGGAAGAAGACAACCAAACCATGGCGGGCGACCAACCCGAGGAGAATGTAGTTGTCTAGTTCTATATTCTTTTGTTTAATTTATTTGGCCTGCGCGCCACTTTTAGTTATCGTTTATCTCGGTCTGCGTACCATATTTTGTAAATTGACTTTTGCCCGGCCTGCGCGCCCGGGGCTTGTACTGTTTTTTTGTACCTCTTGAACAATGGGCTTCTGCCCGACTTAATGCATTGTCTTTCATATCTTGTGTGTGCTGTTTATGTGTTAATTATATATTTGCTATTTGCATATTTATCTAAGTATTTAGGGCCTTTACTCGACGTCGTTAATTCTCGACAGTGTAGGAAACTGGTCGAGTGACCGGAGTCGTATTCCGACCTTCGACAAAGCTAAGAGCTCGGTCGAGGTCTTAGCTCCGAGGCGTGAACTTCTCATCGCGAGCTAGGTGTTCTGCCTAGTTGGTACGATGACGGTGAAGCTCGGTAGAGGTGTCCCCGTCGGATCAAGGGTCCTCTCACACACACACAAAGCGGGCCCTTGTCTTCTTGTCTCGAGGTAGGGAGGCACGCATGGACCTTAGTGCGCTCCCGTGGTCGTGATGCGAATAGGTCGCGGGTAGTGTTTAACTGTAATACTTTTTAAGTTTTTCAGCGTTCCATGGTCGAGCAAGTTCCTCCCCGTGCAGATTTTCGAGGTAGTAGGCTCCCTTCCCCGTTTTCACGTGGACGCGTTAGGGGCCCTCCCAGTTCGCGGCGAGCTTGCCTTCGCATGAATCTTTCTGGTTCCTTCGCAGGACTAGGGTGCCTACCTGAAATTCGCGTTTGATAACTTTGTTGTCATGGCGTAAAGTTATCTTCTGTTTGAGTGAGGCTTCGCGGAGGGATGCGCCCATCCGTATCTCTTCGTCAAGGGGAGACTCGGTCCTTCTTGAGGGTTACTTTGCTTATATTGGGATTACCGCCTCAGTTCTGTAGGGCAGTCGGAACTGGGTTTCCCCAGTAGTCGAGTGCTGGGTTGTCCTGTAGGCCCAGAGCACGCTGTGTAGCTCCTTGACCCACATTTTCTTGGCGTTGCCCAGTCTCCGTTTCAGACCTAGCAGGATCACCCTGTTCGCGGCTTCGGCTTACCCGTTTGCTTGCGGGTGCTCGACCGGCGTGAAGTGTTGCTTCGTGCCCAGCTTGGTAACAAAGTCCTGAAATTTCTTGTCGGTGAACTGTGTCCCGTTGTCGGTGACAATTTCCTGGGGCACGCCAAATCGGGCAAGTATATTCCTCTTGTAGAAACGGAGTATGTTGTGGGCCGTGATTTTGGCCAAGGCTTCGGCCTCTATCTACTTTGTGAAGTAGTCGACATCGACAATCAGATACTTATTTTGGTATAACCCTGCGGTGAATGGTCCGAGGATGTCCATCCCCCACCAGGCAAACGGCCACGGGGACGAAAGCATTTTGAGTTCACTGGGCGGGGCCAGGTGCATGTCCCCGTGTCGCTGGCATCTGTCACACTTCTTGACGTGCTCTTTGACGTCTTGCTGCATGGTGGGCCAGTAGTACCCTGTTCGCAATGCTTTACGAGCTAGGGACCATCCACCGAGGTGTTGCGCATTGATCCCTTCGTGGATCTCCTGTAGTATGTTGGGGACCTTAGACTCCTCGACGCACCTGAGGAGGGGGATCAAGAAGCCCCGTCGGTATAACTTGTACTCAACGATAGTATATGAGCAGGCACACCGCCTAACTACACCGACATTCTTGGGGTCGTCGGGTAGTTTTCCCGTGTTAAGGTATTCGTATACCGGGGTCATCCAATAGTGGCTATCTCCAATGGCATTCACGTCGGCCGTGGGGATGGATTTCTCGATGCTCGTATGCGGAAGCACTTCTTGGATAACAGACTTATTCCCGCCTTTTTTCTTTGTGCTCGTGAGTTTGGATAGGACGTCTGCCCGAGTATTATGTTCGCGTGGGACGTGACTCACTTCCTCCGAGGTAAACTTTTTCATCATTTATTTCACTAAAGCCAAGTATTCGATTAGGTTGTCCTTCTTGGCTTGGTACTCTCCCCGCACCTGGGAGGCCACGAGCTGGGAGACGGTGAATATTTTCACTTCTTTGGTGCCGAGATCCTCGGCTAGTCGTAACCAGGTGAGAAAAGCCTCGTATTCGGCCTGGTTGTTCGATGTCAGAAAGGACAATGTGAGGGAGACCTCGATCAGGGAGCCTTCCTCGTTCTCTAGGATAATGCCCGCTTCGCTTCCTGTTGAGCTGGATGCCCTATCGACGTAGATCGTCCATTTTTGGGATCCGTCGGCTGAAGGTTTTGGGATGGTCATATCCGCAACGAAGTCGGCTAGCACTCGAGGTTCCAGGGCCTTTTTACCCTCGTATTGGATGTCAAACTCGGCGAGTTCGAGTGACCATTTGAGCATCCTACCCGCCATGTCTGGTCGGTCGAGGAGCTGTCTCACGGGCTGCTCGGTCCTCACCACGATTGTGTGGGCCAAGAAGTAGTGCCGCAGTCTTCTGGCCGCGGTGACGAGGGCTAGAGCGACCTTTTCGATCTACTGGTATCTAAGTTAAGGGCCTTGGAGGGCTTTACTGGTGAAGTAAATCGGCTTCTGCCCATCGGGGGTTTCCCGGATTTGAACCGCACTAACCGCTTCGCTCGTGACAGCGAGGTACAATAACAACGTCTCCCTGTTTTCTGGTCGCGAGAGGACTTGTTTGAGGTGGAGGAGTGCCTCGCACTCCTCGGTCCATTCAAACGTGGCCTCCTTGCGTAGGAGTTTGAAAAATAGAAGTGCGTATTGCACCGACTTGGCCATGAAGCGGGACAGTGAGGTAAGTATCCCATTTAGCGATTATATCGATTTCTTTGAGTTCGGCGTCGAGAATTAGAGAATGCCCTGCACTTGTCAGGGTTCGCCTCGATCCCTCGTTCTGCGAGGTAGAAACCGAGGAACTTACCTGCCCGGACGCCGAAGGTGCATTTCTCCGGGTTGAACCTCATCTTGCATTTCCTCGCCGTGTCGAAGACTCTTTTGAGGTGGGCAGTGTGGTCGACCTCTTCTCGTAATTTTACGATCACGTCGTCCATGTAGACCTCGAGCATGTCGCCGATCTCTCCCCAGAAGACTTTGTTCATCATCCGCTTGTAGGTTGCGCCGACGTTTTTCAAGTCGAAGGGCATTACGTTGTAGTAGTAGTTGCCCGACTCGGTCATGAAGGCCGTGTGCTATTTGTCGGCCTTCGCCATGGGGATTTGGTTGTACCCCGAGTACGCGTCCATGAACGACAACAACTTAAAACCTGCAGAATTATCGACCAGTTTGTCGATGTTAGGCAGTGGATAAGCATCTTTCGGGCATGCCCGATTGAGATTGGTGTAATCAACGCACATTCTCCATTTTCCATTATTTTTCTTAATAATGGTGTACAAACTGATGAGTTAGGATTCACACGGGTTGACCTTGCCAAGGTAACTTTTATGACCGAACCATTCATCATGGCTACTCAAGTAAAACAAGTTTTTTATGTGACAAAACCTTCGGACTTATCAAGTAGATGGAAATTATTCTCCTAGGAAAATACATTCCTCATAGTGATAAAAATATTGAAATTCCTCCCACTCTTTCTTACGCCACATAAGTGCCTGCTTCAGATGAAGAAGTTGATAGAGAGTATGTGCATGCTATTCGTAAAGATCATCAAAAAGGTATATGAGAAAATTAACAACTAAGTATTTTATATTATTCACTCATAATTTATTTAAGTTATAATTTCTAAGTTATTTACCAACAAGTATTATTATTTGAAATTATAGGTGTTTAAAATCAAGCCACCAAGAGACAAGACACTAAGACACTATTATTTGATGTAATGATATGTAAATTGTAAGCTGTCTTGCGCCATTTTGGTTTTGATGTAATATACAATTTTTGGTTCTTAATTGAATTTTGTCTTTGATATAATACAATTTTTGGTCTAAACCAATTCACAAATGGTGTGTTGTTGTTTCTGGTCTCATACAATTCAGAAAAATCCAGGTTAAAAATTGGGAATTCTGTAAAATAAAAAAATATATATTAAAAAAAATAAAAATTTCACAATATTTGCTTAATAAAACCATTGTTATAAGCAAAGTGCTATCCAGAATAATAAACACAAAAAATGACATTGTTGGTATCGAACCCAGAACCTATAAATTATTTCACAACAGTTGTTTATAACAATCGTTGTTATACGTAGCGCACTATCCAGTTTACTACAATGGGAAATAGACCATTGTTGTAAACTACACACTTAGAATCACACTCAACTTCACAACGGTTGGTCAACCGTGATGGTGTCCATTTACAAACCATTTTGAGACAGGTTTTCCGTAGTAATGGTATGTTCATGGAAATCGATTTCTTGCTTGAAGATGGATTAATTTATGCAAATTTTCTAAAGGACAATTGATTGTGGGACATGAACAATTGATTAATCCCTTTGAAAATTGTCTCTTACAATCCATTGATTCAGGGGAAAAAATCCATTGATACCTCTAATTCTTTAAAAATGAAAATGTTGCACTCAATGGGAGTTGAACACATGACCTCTCCACCATAATCCAAACACCTTATCACTAGAACAAGCCTTTTGTTTTGTTGAATGCTCTTATGCAGACCATGTATTCATAAAATAGGAGGAATGATTCATAACTTAAAAATGCTACGTTTTTAAGAATTAGATGAAAATATAATGGGAATTGTGATGGAACGATATGAATTCGTAGTTAACCCTAGTTGGTCTAATTTATGTCATGATAATATGCTTGAATGCTTCTTCATGATTAATTGTGATTAAGTAGCTTATGAAACTAATAACCCTAGTTGGTCATTGAATGATAGGGAGAAACCCTAACTGGTTAATAATGAATGCGTAATATCTAAACGTGTTAGATAATCGTATGTGAATCCTAGTTGGTTTAATGGTTGTGTATATCTCCTAATCAGAGTGATTAATTTTCCCTAGTCAGTA
This sequence comes from Lathyrus tuberosus, assembly GCA_022829125.1. Taxonomy (NCBI): domain Eukaryota; kingdom Viridiplantae; phylum Streptophyta; class Magnoliopsida; order Fabales; family Fabaceae; genus Lathyrus; species Lathyrus tuberosus. Next base: position 2,162,318 of record JALAZF010000620.1, on the reverse strand, counting down.
AACAATTATATGTGTACACTTATATAAAAGATATTACCTAGTAAATAGATAATATGGATGATATTTCCCTTAAAATATATTACCTAGAGAAAGATGTTGGTTAAACCCTTATTATGTATCTGTATTTACCCAAAAGATATTACCTGGTGAGTATGGATACACATGATCATGTTTTTTGGAATACCATAGCAGTCAAGAGTAGATTATGATTGGGTATGTAAGTCTCCAAGTAGGGAATTCCTAGGACTCCGGGGGGGGGGGGGGGGGGTAGGTTTTACCATATATCCCTTGCCCGAATGCTTGAGGTTCAATATTTTACTCAGTGATGAGACTAACCTTACCCTAGGATATTTATCTCGACCAGGTATCTTGAAACCGATGTTTCTGTGTTAGGTAATTAATAAGATATTTGTTCTCTTAAATGCTTAATACTTTAAAAGTGGTAATAGGTGGTGAGAACTCAATAGTTATGATATCTTATTTCCCTTAGCTAATACAAAAGTGAGGTATTATGCTAATGTGGTATTAATAGGCACCTTTAGAGTCGTGTGGACCCATATGATAGGGGAACTCCATTGAGATAAGTTGTATCTCACCCCATATAACTTATTTCATGTGGTTTGAGTAAGGCAAAGGCAGAGAAAAGGTAGCATGAAAACTTTGAAGATTTTGTTGTATTGGCTTGTTTCTGATGCAGTTGTTTATCCTTTGTAGGATTATATCAGACATCCCTACATATATATATTGGATTATTGTATTTATGGAAAATGTTGTATATATGTGGATGCCATTTAGATAATTTATATTCTCAGTATTAGCTTAATGCTTATATATAATACAATTTTAGACGTGTATTATCCCCGGGTGATACAATTGGTAATATATCATGTCGATCATCGTCCCAACCATGAGACATCATTAGTCAATTTGTTCTTCCTCACAAGTTGGTATTTCCAACATGATCCTTAATGTCAGGGCATGTAGGATTATGACTAACCAACTTAGTCTCTATATGCATGACACGTGCAAATGTTGTATATATGTGGAGGCTATTTAGATAATGTATGTTCTTAGCACTAATTAAACTCTTCAATATAATACAATTCTAGACATGTATTGTGTTGGGGTGTTATAAAATGTTTTTATAAAAATCATTTTATAAAATACAAATAAAAAATCTAATTTTTAAAGCTAAAAGAAACAAGCCTTATATTGAGGTATAATTTTAAAGACAACAATTTCATCTTTTGGCATTCACTTATGGTTGACAATTTTCTTTTTAAGGAAAATATAAAAGTGTAGTATATAAAATTTTTGCAACTATTGAGAAAACATTTTTAGACATAGTTTTTTAGCCATACTTTATTTATCCATAATGGGGAGTTTAATCACTACAAATCTTTACCTACACACGTTTTCACTTACCACCTCTTTCAAAGACATGTTGTAGGGAGAAAATATGGATATATGTGTTTATATTATGACTATTAATTGGTTTTGATAATGATAACTAAATAGGAAGTTTTGAAAATGACAACTCATAAGACAAATATCATTTGGATGTTAAGAATTCTCTATAATAGAGGGAGTTGATTTTAATTGTCAAGTAAAGCTTCAAATGATGGCACATGTTCAATAATATATATTAAGCCTCACCCGTCATATGATTTAAGTTCTAATTAAAGTGTTAAGGCATCATTGTATCTAGCAAAGGACGTTGAATATATGAAGTTGTAAATGTGTGAAAGCTCGTTTGATCCTGCAAATACTCTCTTAATGTGACTAGTTAAATTGTAAAATGTTGATAGTAAGTCTTGAATTAGTATGTCAATCACACACACACACACACAATTTTTTTTGCAAACACATCTATGACTTCATAAAACTTCTTTAAAAAATATTTCTATTCAATGACGTCTTAATCGATTAGAAAATATTTTAACTGATTAAGAACTTGGCCCTATCGATTAGAGAAAGGTAAATGACATCTTAATCAATTAGAAAATATTTTAATCGATTAAATCACATCTCCCTTTTAGGGTGTCCTTTTTGGAGTAGGGTTGTTATACTATGAAAGCCTTTATTTGATTACCAGATAAGGTTAATTGATTAAATTATTAAACTAAAACTTTTCTTATATAAATGAGGCTTCTCTTCATTTCATTTTATGATAGAGAGCAAACCCTAAATTTCTAGAAACATAAATAAAAACTAAATAAAACTAAAATATAACATTTGATTTCATTGATTGATGATTTTCAAATAATACATTACACCTCAATATATTGAACTCTAAATATATCATAATCATCAATGTGGTGCAATCTTAAGAACTAAGAAACCAATAGAATAGAATAGTAACTAATATATTAAAATACCAATTAAATATCTAACTAATAATTAATAAATACTCTCTACCACTATCGTCAAATTCACTTGAACCTTGTCCTCAAGGTTCAAATGCAAGTATGGAGGTTTGTACATTTGGTGGGTGTGTAGTGTCCCATTTATCTCATGCCAAAAAAAATTGTTAAATGAACATTTTTTGAAAGCCCAAATTAAATCTTCAGCCTAAGCCCACATTTTTCTATAGCAAACTTTTTATTTTTTGAAATGGAAGCCAGGTGTCACCAATATACCTGTTGGCCTACACGTATCATGGGAAAACCTATAACACATGTTATGAGAAAGAGAAACAACACATGAGAGAGAGAGAGAGAGAGAGAGAGAGAGAGAGAGAGAGAGAGAGAGAGAGAGAGAGAGAGAGAGAGAGAGAGAGAGAGAGAGAGAGAGAGAGAGAGAGAGAGACGATATTGGTCGAATAGAAATTTTATCCTTTTTCTTATCAAAATTTCCTAAGTGACTTCTCTCTCACTACAAAAACGATGTTATCTTCTTTATTCAATATGCCACTAAAGTCATAAACTTGAAACCGTACAAACCACAACAATTAGTAACTGTTGAGTTGTAATTCCTTGTGTCGAAGCAGTTTATCTCGACAGAAACAAGGAGCAGACGAATTGTGATAATGTATGTGTCAAGTTATAATAGTGTGTTGAAGTGTCGAAGGAGGTTCCTTCACACAGGATTTCGACTTAGGCCTATTTTAGTAATGTTAACTATTTTGGGCTTTTATAGTTTTGGGCCTTGGCTTGGGGTGCAAGCTAACCTAAATCTATAAATAGGGAGAAACCATTATTTTTTTAAGAAATTAAGAATTGAGAACTTGTATTCACAGTTTGCAGTTGCAAGTGAAATAACAGAATTTCCACAGTTTGTGGGCAGAGAGTTCTCTGCAGAAAAAAAATTGTTCAACTTCTCCTCAAAAGTTTCATTTTTCTTTCTCAACCCTTCTATTTTCATTGTCATTGCGTGTTTGTTAACAATCTTGAGATCAAGATTGAATAGGAATTCCCAAAAGGTTTTTGGTTAATTCCAATATCTGGTATCTAGAGCTCCTGGTTGCGATTCAAGGAAGGAAAATCGTGATGGCAATGAATCATCCGAACGGCCACTTTTCGGCGAGTCTTCCGATTCTCAAGAAAGATAATTATGAGAATTGGTGCAAGCAGATCAAGGTGGTTTTCTGTTATCAAGATCTTTGGGTTCTTGTGAAGGAAGGAGTAACACCACTTGCAGAGAATGCGATGGATCAAGAAAAGGCTGCACACAAAGAGTTGAAGAAGAAAGATTATAAAGCCCTATTTATAATCCATCAGTGTGTCGATCCAGATAACTTTGAAAAGGTTAGTGATATAGAGTCAGCGAAGGAAGCGTGAAAGGTTCTTGAAAAGTCGTTTGGAGGCGCAGAGAAGGTGAAAGAGGTGAGGTTACAAACTCACAAGAGAACCTATGAGTTACTTTGGATGGAAGACAATGAAAGTATAACAGATTTCTTCACCCGAGTTACAAATCTGGTGAATCAAATCAAGGTATGTGGAGAGGTGTTGACATCAAGATCAGTTGTTGCAAAGATCTTGAGGTCATTGGCTCCAAAGTTCGATCACGTGGTAGTAGCCATAGAAGAGTCGAAAGACTTGTCAGTATTGACGAAGGAAGAGCTTCAAGGGACGCTTGAGTCTCATGAACAAAGGATGGCTGAAAGAGCTGCAGGAAAGTCGAAGAGTGATATGGCTTTGCAGGCACAGTCAGAAAAGGAAAAGAAAGGCAAAGGAAACTGGAATGGCAACAAAGATAGAGGAGAAAACTGGTCAAATCAGAGAAAACCCTGGAATCAAGGCAACCAAAGAGGTGGTGCTGCAGGTAAAGGAAGAGGTGGTGGTCGAAAATCTGACAAAAGTCACATTTAGTTTTTCAATTGTCAGAAGTATGGCCACTATTTTAGTGACTGTCCAGAAAAGAAGAAAAATTAAGAAAATGATGCAAAACTGACGAAACATGAGGAAGAAGAGACGTTGCTGATGGTCACAATAAGAGATGAAGAAAGATTCCAAGATCAGTGATACTTGGACTCAGGATGCTCATCACACATGACTGGAAGGAAAGATTGGTTTGTCAACAAGAAGCCCTCAGCAAAGAACATGGTGAAGTTTGCAAATGACAACACTCTAGCAGCTGAAGGTGTTGGTGATGTTCTGATTATGAGGAAAGATGGCAAGAGGTCAATAATTTCCAATTTGTTGTACATACCAGGCATGAAGAGTAGTTTGCTCAGTATAGGGCAGCTGGTCGAAAAGAACTACAAGGTAGTTGTCAAAGACAAGATGATGAGATTCCTCGACGCAGGTGGTAGGTTGATCTTGAAGGCTTCAATGTCTCAGAATAGGACCTTCAAGATTGAACTCAAGGTGATGGAGGACAAGTGCCTAGCAACTGCAGCCAGCAGAGATGAGTGGTTATGGCATTTTTGACTAGGCCATCTCAACTTCAATGACATCAGAGAGCTAAAGAGAAGAAATATAGTTTCAGGATTACCGGAAATCAACCTTCCAAGTGAAGTCTGTGAAGAGTATGTTCAGTCGAAACAACACAAGAATAGCTTCAGCAAGGATGCAGGAAGGAAGTCAAAGGTAATTCTGGAAGTCATAAACTATGATGTATGTGGTCCAATCCAGGTGGATTCGATTGGTGGCAACAAATACTTTGTCACGTTCATAGATGATTACAGTCGAAAGTTGTGGGCTAACCTCATCAAGAAGAAAAGTGATGTGATCGAGGTATTTTCCAGATTCAAATCTATGGTCAAAAGACAGAGTGGTGAAAAGTTGAAAAATTTGAGGACTGATGGTGGTGGAGAGTATGTTTCGAAAGAGTTTGATGCATTATGTGAAAAAGAAGGGATTGTGCATGAGGTGGTGCCACCCTATACTCCACAACAAAATGGAATTGCAGAACAAAAGAACAGAACCATCATGAACATGGTGAGAAGTATGCTGAATGGAAAGCATTTACCCAAAGAACTATGGGGAGAAGCGGTTTCGACAGAAACATATATTTTGAACAGATGTCCAACGAAGAAGCTTGAAGGAACCACACCAGAAGAATGTTGGTTTGGTGTCAAGCCTAACCTCAGTCACTTGAAGGTGTTTGGATCTTTAGCACATAGACATGTGCCAGATCAGTTGAGAAGGAAGCTTGATGGCAAGTCGAATCAAATGATCTTGATAGGATATCATTCGACTGGAGGTTAGAAACTGTTCGACCCAGTGAATAAACAGGTAGTGATCAGCAAGGACGTGATCATAGATGAGCTTAAAGAATGAGATTGGACTGAGAATGTCAAGAAGGATTCAATGAGAATCTCTTGTGAAGAACCAACCACTGAAGTCGAAAGAGAAGTGATCCAGGAGCAAGTCAGAGATGAAGCCGGCCCAAGCAGACCTCGACGAACAAGACACATGCCTGCAAGGTTGCAAAAATGTGTAATTACATCAGATGATATGGTTGATGAAGAGGGTGAGCTGGTACATTATGCTTTCTACACAGATGTCAAACCAGTCAATGCAGCTGAGGCATTAAAAGATTCGAAGTGGGTGAAAGAAATGAATGAGGAGTTAGAGTACATCGAAGTTAACAACACCTGGTCACTTGTTGAATTGCCTCAAGGCAAGAAGACAATAGATATGAAGTGGGTTTACAAGGTGAAGGTGAATCCTAGAGGTGAAGTAACTCGACACAAGGCGAGACTTGTGGAGAAATAATTTCTACAGAAGGAAGGAATAGACTTTGATGAAGTGTTCACACCTGTTGCTAGGATCGAAATAATCAGGTTGGTTGTTGGTCTAGCAAATATGAACAATTGGCACACATGTCAGATGGACGTGAAGTGTGCATTCCTTAATGGCCCCTTAGATGAAGAAGTTTATGTCACACAACCAGCTGGGTATGTGAAACGAGGCGAAGAAGGAAAGGTGTACAGGCTGCATAAAGCCCTGTAAGCAAGCTCCAAGAGCTTGGAATAAGAAAATCGACAGCTTCTTAAGGGAGAAGGAATTTGTGAAGTGTACGACTGAGCATGGAGTGTATGTAAGGAGAAGCAATAATGAATTGCTTATACTATGTCTCTATATCGATGACCTGTTGATAACAGGGAGTTGCAAGAAGGAGATCGAAGATTTCAAACATGACCTAAGTGAGGAGTTTGAAATGTCAGACTTGGGAAATCTCTCATTTTTCCTTGGCATCGAATTCTACAAGACTAGTAGAGGTTTGATGATGCACCAAAGAAGATATGCAGGCAAAATACTCAAGAGATTTGATATGCAAGATTGCAACCCAACTTTGACTCCAGCTGAGACCAGACTGCAACTGTTGATGGATTTAGATGAAGATGACGTCGACCCAACCCAATACAGAAGACTTATTAGGTCACTTAGATACCTTTGTAATACAAGGCCTGACTTAGCATACAACGTGGGTATGGTAAGTAGATTCATGCAGAAGCCAAAGGTATCACACCTAGCAGCAACGAAGAGGATACTGAGGTATCTGAAAGGAACACTTGACTACGACATTATGTTTCCTGCAACTAATGAAGGGAAAGAATGCAAGTTAGTGGGATACACCGACTCTAGCTGGTGTAGTGATGTTGAGGATAGAAAATCCACAGCTGGATATGTGTTTATGTTAAGTGGTACACCAGTTGCTTGGAGTTCGAGAAAGGAGCCAGTAGTGGCATTGTCATCATGCGAAGCAGAATATATAGCTGCTTCTCTTTGTACATGTCAAGAAACCTGGATGGTGAACTTGGTCGAAGAGATTACAAGGAAGAGTCATGGAGCAATTACCATGAAGATCGACAGTAAGTCAGCTATCAACTTGGTGAAGAATCCAATAGCACACGGTCGAAGCAAGCACATCGAAACGAGGTTCCATTATTGTAGCACCCCAAAATTTTCCCTACCTTTTTCTGGCTTATGTTTCTTTCTCATTTTGCATCATTAGGTCATAATTCATAATCATATAGTGCATTGGACTTCTAAGACATGGGATTACATCGTTTCTTTAAATAAGGGTTTTCTATTTGCAAGAGTTTGAAGTATGGTTCTTGTATATTCTTATTCAGAGGATTCTTCAAAGGCTTTGGGTCAGAGGTTCATTGGTGTGAATCAGGGTTTAATTTCTTCTCAGTTCAAGTCATCTTCTTCAAGATTTATCAGTGTATATCAAGGTTAATTAGGGTTTGTTTTCAAGGTTTAGTTGTAGACTTCATCAGGTTGTCAAGCAAGGGTTCATGTGAGGATTCACTTGATCAAAGATTCAGAGGATGTTTGATTCAGACCATGTTCTTATCCACCTTTTGATTTTCAAATCCATTGTTCATTTCCTAATATCCATATCCATTTTTCTAAACCAATTTATCCACATCATTTTTGATATCCATCTCATTATCTATTTCATCTCATAACCATATTTCATTTCTATACATTTTTATTAATTTCCATAATACCCATTTTTCAAATCAATTTCCAATATCCTTTTTTTTAACCGTTTTTATCCATATTCAATTCATGTCCATATCCATTTCAACCATAAACCATCATCCAATTCCAAATAACCATTTTGATCTAATATCCAAGTTTGTGTTCATATCCATTTTGTTTCCAACCAAATATCCATTTTCAAATTTTATTCTTTATCCATATCACTCTCATTTTGTTCTTTTAATATCCATTTTTTTCCATATTAAATCACTTTTGATCATAATCCATTATCCACTTTAAATATCCAAACATCCACATTTAAATCCATGCCATTTAACCCAAATCATTACAAAGGCCCATGACTTTTTCACTAAAAATATAGAGATTCACAAAAGCCCACAATTCTTTGTTTTACAAATGATCTCACAGCAGAATAAGCATAGCAGTAAAAGTTCACAGTAAGAATATTACATGACAGAAAAATCAGTGACAAAGCTTCTCACGCATGTGCCAAACTCGTGAGCAATTACACAGCCTTTAACAGATTTTCTCTTTCTTTTTTTTTTAACAAAAATTACAACATAAAATAAAAGGAAATTGCAAGCAGCATATGACAAGAAGGCGCAAGACTCGTGATCCATTACACCACACAATTTCATAACAGAATTCACCTTCATTTACCTATTCTACCCTCTATAATTCCAGTATAAAATCAACATCATCTTCACTCCTCACTCACCTCTGCGACCCATTCATCATCATCAATTCCCCAACTCTCTCCTCAAATCCATAACTTGCAGAAAAACTCAACAACAACAGCATCAAATTGGAACCTCAGAACCAGTTTGCAACAAAATCAACACCCTAATTTTCTTAGAGCTCCATCATCTTCATTCTTCAATAGAGAAATCCGCAAGCATCCACATCAATCTTCACTTCTTTTGGAGCCACAGATCTTGCACAATTCCAAGCTTCAATTCCACAAATTCTTCAATAATACTTCATCAATTCCCATCTATCCAAAACCTACAAGTTCAACAACAACAATTCAAGGTTGCAGAAGCGATTCAAACATCAATTCAGAACCTACAACCAAGCTTCGCAGAGAAAAGTAGAGGAAGATCGAATGCAGCAGTGCATAGCAGAAGGAAGAGGTTACCTCTGGTTTTCTATTCATCGTCACTAATTTTAAAGGAGCACCGGACTCTCTCCTGTAGGTACGTTAATCTTGTTGTGGAATTGCAATTGTCGATCAATTGGTCTTGTATCTTCATTGAGTTTGTATCTGTTTATTTTGGCTTGCTTGAGTGTTTCAAATTGTGTCGTACGAATGAGGTTTTGCTGAGCGTGAGTCATTGAGTTGAAGTCGTGGTGAGAATTTAAAGTCTCCGCCACCGCCGGCACGATGCCACGGCACGGCAGAGCATTTACTTTCTGGCGGTTATAGTTTGAGAAAACGAGAAGAAGAGCGAGACGTGTCGCCGGAGATTTTGATGAAGGAGAAATCACGGCTGAAAGAAGATGGAAAGAACGAGTTTGTTATCGGAGGTTGATTCGCAAGGTGATGAAGGTTGGAAACGGCGATTTGAATAGCATAAAAGGAGAGCAAACAGAGGCGAGATGGTGATGTTCAGAAAGAGAGGTTTACGGCGAACGAAGAAGGGCATGTAAGGAGGGTGGTCACCGACGCATTTTTGAAGGAGAAAGAAGAGGATTGTTGTTGAAGAGCATGGCTGATGTGTGTTTCTTTTTAGGTTAAATCCTTAGGCGAACCTGGTTGCTAGACTGGGCCGTAGGCCCATTTTTTCATTTCTTTTCACACCGTAAATCTACTCTGCACCCCTTTGGCTTCATTTTGATGAGTTCTTTGGGCCTGAACCTCAAGGCCCATTCGCCTGGACTGCTGTTCCCACCTCTTAATTATCTGCCTGCACCCTTTTGTTAATTTAGTTTTATTTTAGTTTTGACAATTAGGTTTAGATAACTAGGTTTATTAACAATTATTTTTGGTTAATTGATAATTAGATTAGTTCATATTTTAGAATTTTAATTTGGTTTTATTATTTGATAATTAGAAGTTAGATTTTTAATTGGAAATTAACTTTTAATTTGGTTTTGTTTATTTCTTTTTAATTGGATTTTATTTTTGATTAATTAGATTAGATTTTGTTAAAATTTAATTTTAGGTTTAAGTTTAGAATTAGTTTTTAATTTTAGATTAACTCTCGCTAATTTTTAATCTTGTTTCTACTTAAGCATTTTAATTCTCACTTGGATATTCTTGATTAATTGTTGATCTTGATTTTGATGCTTATTCTGACTAATTTCTGATTAAATACTTGACTTTCCCCTTGCTTGACTTACTCTTGTGATTGCGATGCTTTGTGTTTACTTGTTGATTAATCTGTATTCACGTGCTCCCTTAAGGCTCCTAGTCCGACTTAATTTCTGATTAAGCTCGGAGTAGGATAGACATTAGGCTCTCAATCCAAGCATGATAACATTAGGCAGACTCCCCTCTTGATCCTGACTTTAGGGCCACTTTGCATGATAACTTGTAGGATTCAGTTTCCCCTTTAGACTTTCCGTTAGTCCCGACCCTTCTCTCGCACCTATGCGATTGAGACCCTTCCACCTTTCCTTTCTTCCGTAGTGCCGTGAACTACGGTTGCTTTGATTCTCATTTCCGATGAGATACGTAGGCACGAGGATCCCTATCCTTGGTGAGCACACTAACAACTAACTCCCCTCTTCTCTCGCACCCTTGCGATCGAGACCAACCTGTTAGCCGAGCCCTTTCTCTCGCCCTAGCGCGATCGAGACCTGTTCGACCCGTAGGTCGAACTATAACTGCTCTGATTTCCTCTTTCTCGTCCGATTGAGGATACGTAGGCACAAGACGACGATGTCTTGGCCAGCAACCTTCCCCCCTTAGTTCGTGTCCGAACTACGTTGACTCTGACTTTCCCATTGCACGAGGGAATACTTAGGCCTAGGACAACGATAATGTCCTAATCGAGTCATTTCTTTTCTTTTCTTCTCTGTTTCTCCTCTCTCTTCTGTTCCCATTCCTTTCTTTCCAGTAGCAGCGGAGCTCCAGATGACGACACCCTTTGATCGAGACAACAAGCATGGATCCCATCGAATACGATGGACGTGTTGGGTGCTAATACCTTCCCTTCGCGTTACCGACTCCCTTACCTTTTTCTCTTGGTCGCGAGACCATGCTCTTTCCCTTCCCTCAGGTTTACGCAGTGTTTCCTTTCCCTCTCTTGGGATAAATACACATTGCTGGTAACTCTGTTTTCTGCGCCATTCTCGTGTTTGTACCGTTGGATGCAAATCCTCGGGAGCGACAGCTGGTGACTATGCTGGGGATAGGTTGACCTCTTGCTGGTCCATCCCTTTTGCGAGTCAATCCTAGCGCTTGTTTGTTTTTTCATTGGGTGTTTATTTGTTGTGCTTTATTATGTTATATATTATTGTTTTATAGCTTTTATTGCATTGCATTTCATTTCATTACTGTCATCCTGGATATTGCTGTGTTGTGCTGGCTGGTTTCTGTTTGGCAGGTTGGGTTGTTCTGAGAGATAAGCCCAATACTCAGGCTTGAGTACACCCTAGGACTAGAGTGGAGAGTAGTGGGACCTACGTGCCATCTTGGTGCGTTTGTGTGTTCACAAAATTCACAACCAGACGAGGCTATCTTGGGACGCATTCTAACGTGTGTGTCTTGCGCATTTCAGGGTGTTGATCTAGAGAGCTGTCGACTCTGGTGACCGTTTCTCCGATACCTCAGTTGCGCCTCTCCTCCAGACCTGTGATAATGGCAGACCAGAAATGGCAAACCCATTACACTTGTCGATTCGAGGACCCAAAGCTGAGGGACTCGCATAGGATGACCTTATTTTTGAGGGGAATCAGTTGAGGCCTCCTCGATTGATGATGATGCCAAACCAGAAATGGTGAATGTATCATAATTTCTTGACCTGAGAGCCCGTGATATTGAGGATCCTCGCCTTTCTAGAACCCACATGTGAGAGGGGCAGGTGTTTACAGGTTTGCAGGTAACCTTGACCTTCAACATACCCGGTATTCTAGATTTCCTGTCAGTGTGGACTTATCATCCGGTATTCTGGTATTCTCTTCAGAGCAGACCTTTGAACTTATTCAGTCAGTAGCACAACAGTTGTTCAAAATATGTGGAAGCTTTGATCCCATGTCTGCTGCATTCATATTGCATTGCATTTGCATCTTGCATCATTTTTGCATATCTGTCTCCGGCCTGATCAGAGAGCTTATCCATCCTTTGTCTGAACCGCAGTTGATTTCTAGAATTTCTCATTGGACTTGAATCAGCTTTTGGGGAGATCATCATGAATTCAGGGGAACAGAATCAGTTTGTAACTAGGGACGATGTTAAATTGATGAAGAGTCAGTTGGATCAACTTGTGGAAGCTATGACAACCATGAATAGGGGAGAGGCCAATGTTTAGAGGACTTCAGTTACTGGGAATGTCATTCCACCTCCAGTGAACAATGTTGCTCAAGCTCAGCATGTGCGAATCCCTGCTGAGAATCAAGCTATACAGGAGCGTACCATCGTCTGAGATGGACATTCTTCTTCTCTTGATGTCACAGACTATCAAAGATTTACCTTCTCTGTGCCAGATTTCCAAGGGGTAGTTCCAAAGATTAAACCTAAGGATCCACGGGCCGTTGCGTTTGATGAAAGATGTCGTGTGTTGGAAGAGAAGCTTGATGCCCTAATGAAGCGTGATACTGTTGATCTGAATGCTGCGAGCATGTGTTTGGTGCCCAGCCTTGCGTTACCTCCAAAGTTTCAGATGCCGAATTTTGAGAAATACAAAGGGGATAGCTGTCCGAAGCTACATTTGGTGATGTTTAGCCAAAGAATGACCTCACATGTCTATAATGACAAGCTTATGATTCACTGTTTCCAGGACAGTCTGAGTGGGGCATCATTGAGTTGGTATATGCAGTTGGAAAGTGGTAGCATCCGATCATGATCAGATCTAGCCAATGCCTTTGTAAAGCAGTATAGTTATAATCTTGACATGGCTCCTAGCCGCCTGCAGTTGCAAGGTTTATCTAAAGCGGATAAAGAATCATTCAGAGAGTATGCTCAGAGATGGAGAGAGTTAGCTGCTTGCGTTCAACCACCACTTTTGGAAAGAGAATTGGTTAATATGTTCAAGGATACTTTGCAAGGACCATACTTCGATAAGTTGATTACTGTATTAAAATTCTCTGACTTGGTAATACTTGGAGAACACGTCGAGTTCGGTATCAAGAGCGGAAAAATCCAAGGCGCCTCGAACTTCCCGGCTAGTGAAAGTGAATCAGTTGTCAGTTCTCAAGAGGAATGGGAGGAAGAAAGTAATTCCGTCCAAGAATATCCCCCACCTCATCCTCAATATTCAGATGCATCAATTGTTCAGAGTCAGCAATCTTCTAGATCTCAGAATCAAAGGTCGTACCGCCGTCAGCCGCGTCAGCACACCCGACAAAGACCTAGGAAGCCAGAGAGGCATTTCACTCAGTTGCCAATGTCGTTCAGTCAGATGTTGCCAGATTTAATCAGAGGTGGACTTATAGTGCCAAAGGGGGTAAAGCCGGTAGCTTTTCCTTATCCACCAGATTTTGATGTCAACGCCTGTTGTGACTATTATGCTGGGGAACAGGGGCATTCAACTGAAGATTATAAGGTGCTCAAGAGTAAGATTCAGACACTGCTTGACTCCAACATGTTCTCATTCACGCCTCAGGGTATTCAGATCCACGACTCTCCTTCATCCAGTCATGTGGGTTCATCAGTTCAGGTTATGGAAGAAGACACCGAGAGCAGTGGTGCAAGTTTTTATCAGACTGACTTCGTTGAGCAATTCTGAAGATGGCTAGTTCAGCAGCAAGTCAAGCTTGGAAAGCCCAGTTCCCCGAAGCTGGCAATCTTTTAGATCATGTCATTTCTTTGCATTTGTAGTTTCTTTTCTGTTAAAGTGCAAACTCATTTGTAAATCTCGTCTGTTTTCAGTTGATAATGATAATGGAATGAATATGCATGTTTTGATTAAATCCATCTATGTTCACTCATATTTTCTTTATTGATATCTAACCCTTGTTTAAGCAGGATCTGAGGGAGGATGATGAAATTCAAAGACGCAAAACTTCTGATGGTATGCTTTTGGGACAAAACCTTGCTGATGATGTACAGACATTGTTTCAAATCCCTAAACACCAGAGATATAAGGAAGATAATCCCTTGTCAACCCCTTTGAGCCTAGAAGTAGGAGTTTCTTTCTGAAAATGAAAAAACCTCAATCTTAACCTGGGGCAGGGTAGGTGTCAATTAATTTGATCGAGCGTTCAATTCGAGGATCAAATCTATGGTTATCCCTCACCAACCGAAGAGTGAGGCAGTCACATCCCTTTCAAACAAGGCAGACAAGCCAGTGTCACACGATTTGTTCAAAAAAAAAAGAGAAAAAGAATCAAAAGAAAAAGAAAGCCCGCTAAGTCAAAACTTGAAAACAAATGGCTTAGGCAAAAGTTAGGGCATCCCGCTGGACTTCGAAATCGAAAAATTCAAAAGAGTTAGTCCAGGCAAAATCAGGGAAAAGCAAAAGAATAAAAAGCGAAAAAATGGAAAAAGAAAAATCCTCAAATAAAGAACAAGTCGTGTGTTTACAGACACCAAAGGCAAAAGGGGTGGCTGTCACTCCGAAAACCGTGTGGGTTCTTTCTATCCTCATACTATTCTTTAACCTTGTTGAAAGGTGAGCGCTTATGTCGAGTTAGCTGAACGTAGGACTGGAGAACATCAAGGAGAATAAGTGGGTTAAAACAAAACTTTGAGCCTTATATCCTTTCTTTCTCAAACCGTGAACCAAGCCACGTTACAGCCTTTAAAAGACCTAATTGAAGCAAGGTTGTTTCGAAAGCATACTTCGTTAAAGACCGCATCGAACTGGACTCCTAAAAGGATCTTCTTACCATTCATGTTGGTATTAGCGACACTATGATTAGTGATTCATTCACTATATGTCACAACTTTTTTTCCAGTGAACAGACTTGGATTTCAAAACTGTCATATGCATTGCATTAAAATTGTCATTTTCAAAACGAAGCGTTTTACTTGCGAGTAAGTACTTGACATCAGGAAAGTTTCTACAATGGAGAGATTGATCAAAATAAGTTGCAAAGTGCTTGAGTACTCCTTTGAGCAGGGGCAAGTCATATCAAATGGACAATTCATTCCAAGATTCAGCTAATCTGGGGCAATCAGGTCGAGATTCGACAAATCTCTCGAAGGTCAGTTAGTCAGAGGTGCTCTTTCACAGATCAGCCAGCCAGGGGTAAAATCACTTCAAGGCTGGGGCAGGTCACCCCAAAAGCAAAAGGGTTTTTCTCCGGAGAACGGTTAATCAAGATCATGGGGCAAGATATATAAGATCTTCATGAGACCTCTCGAAGACAGGTTCCTTTATAGGCTATGCTGTATCAGGGCATCTTTTGGTCATATCACATCTGCAGGGTTCATGTTGATGGTCGACACGTGACATCCCCAGTAGAGTTTCTCTCCCCAACAGAGTAAGGGTAGAAAGTAAGTCTCAAGCAGAGGAGTAAGCTCAATGTTGTCCCCTAGCAGAGTGGATATCATCAACCGTCGTTCCCCGAGCAGAGTTGTTGGTGATGGCTGGTATTCCCCATCAGGTTAAGGGTGTTTCCCCGACTACGGGCTAAGTTCAATGATATTCTCCAGCAGGTTCGCTGTTATTGACTTCATTCCCCAAGCAGGTGATAGTCATCTCAATGGCTTGATCAACAGTGGTTGACATCCCCACCAGATTCAAAGTCCAATGGTTATTGACACCTCTTCCATAACAGATCTTTGGGGTCCATCTTCAAGGTTTATTCGTAATCCCTAACGGAGTGGGAGTTCTCTTCGGGTTTCATCTTCAACAGTGGTTATATCAGGAAGGCCGGTCAGTGTGACTTCCTCGGCAGGGTTCGTAACCTCAGAGATAATTCAGTTCGCCATCCCTAGCGGATTTGGCCTCTCCTCTTCAGCATTTATTTTACTGGAGGGGTCTCTTTTGCATATCATAAGCATTTTGCATTTCATCCTCAAACGCATAGCATTTCCATTATGTATGGAGCATTACGCCAAAAAACATTCAAACATATGCATGTGAAGCATAAGCCGGATTTGGTACCTTGTACAGAAACCCGAATCAATTTTTAGTCAGAACAGTGACATATCCCAAAAGAGAATGCCAAGCCATTTTTCAGCAGACAGTTTCTTCCCGTCAACCCCTTGACGATGTGTTCCGAGCTCAGGTTTCGTACCTTCGGAGGTTTTCAGTTTCTTCTCGTCAACCCTTTGATGATGTGTTCCGAGCTCAGGTTTCGTACCTTCGGATGTTTTCAGTTTCTTCCCGTCAACCCTTTGACGATGTGTTCCGAGCTCAGGTTTCGTACCTTCGGATGTTTTCAGTTTCTTTCCGTCAACCCTTTGACGATGTGTTCCGAGCTCAGGTTTCGTACCTTCAGATGTTTTCAGTTTCTTCCCATCAACCCTTTGACGATGTGTTCCGAGCTCAGGTTTTGTACCTTCGGATGTTTTCAGTTTCTTCCCGTCAACCCTTTGACGATGTGTTCCGAGCTCAGGTTTCGTACCTTCGGATGTTTTCAGTTTCTTCCCGTCAACCCTTTGACGATGTGTTCCGAGCTCAGGTTTCGTACCTTCGGATGTTTTCAGTTTCTTTCCGTCAACCCTTTGACGATGTGTTCCGAGCTCAGGTTTCGTACCTTCGGATGTTTTCAGTTTCTTCCCGTCAACCCTTTGACGATGTGTTCCGAGCTCAGGTTTCGTACCTTCGGATGTTTTCAGTTTCTTTCCGTCAACCCTTTGATGATGTGTTCCGAGCTCAGGTTTCGTACCTTCGGATGTTTTTAGTTTCTTTCCGTCAACCCTTTGACGATGTGTTCCGGGCTCAGGTTTCGTACCTTCGGATGTTTTCAGTTCCTTTCTGCCAACCCTTTGACGATGTGTTCCGAGCTCAGGTTTCGTACCTTCGGATATGTTCAATTTTCTTTCTGTCATCCCTATGACAATGTGTTATCTTTTCAGATTTTCTTTCCGTCATCCCCATGACGATATGTTCCTACGGTGGAGTTTTCTTTCTGTCATCCCTATGACAATGTGTTATCTTTTCAGATTTTCTTTCCGTTATCCCCATGACGATGTATTCCTACGGTGGAATTTTCTTTCTGTCATCCCTATGACAATGTGTTATCTTCATCAATTCCTTGACGATGTTTGGCTGTCTCCCCTACAAAGTTGTTTGTTTAGATTTCTCCTTTCCCTAGCGGAGTCATCTTTGTAGATCTGTTGATTCTACTAATCTTTGAAAGAGCGGTTTCGGTCGGTCTTTCCTTTCGAGTCCGCTTTCGGTCGTACTCGCTCGTTTTGTTTAAAATTCCGTCTTCGGCCGGTCTTTCTTTTCGAGTCCGCTTTTGGTCGTACTCGTTTTCATTTTTATTCTCATATTTCACCACAGTTTGCAAATTTCCGGGTTCTTTTTGTATTCAATCACCTTCTACCTTGAATGTCTGAAAGCCGTTGCTATCATCCTTTCAGGTCCAAGTCGATTGAATAGGGGCAGCTGTAGCACCCCAAAATTTGCCCTACCTTTTTCTGGCTTATGTTTCTTTCTCATTTTGCATCATTAGGTCATAATTCATAATCATATAGTGCATTGGACTTCTAAGACATGGGATTACATCGTTTCTTTAAATAAGGGTTTTCTATTTGCAAGAGTTTGAAGTATGGTTCTTGTAATATTCTTATTCAAAGGATTCTTCAAAGGCTTTGGGTCAGAGGTTCATTGGTGTGAATCAGGGTTTAATTTCTTCTCAGTTCAAGTCATCTTCTTCAAGATTTATCAGTGTACATCAAGGTGAATTAGGGTTTGTTTTCAAGGTTTAGTTGTAGACTTCATCAGGTTGTCAAGCAAGGGTTCATGTGAGGATTCACTTGATCAAAGATTCAGAGGATGTTTGATTCAGACCATGTTCTTATCCACCTTTTGATTTTCAAATCCATTGTTCATTTTCTAATATCCATATCCATTTTTCTAAACCAATTTATCCACATCATTTTTGATATCCATCTCATTATCTATTTCATCTCATAACCATATTTCATTTCTATACATTTTTATTAATTTCCATAATACCCATTTTTCAAATCAATTTCCAATATCCTTTTTTTTAACCGTTTTTATCCATATTCAATTCATGTCCATATCCATTTCAACCTTAAACCATCATCCAATTCCAAATAACCATTTTGATCTAATATCCAAGTTTGTGTCCATATCCATTTTGTTTCCAACCAAATATCCATTTTCAAATTTTATTTTTTATCCATATCACTCTCATTTTGTTCTTTTAATATCCATTTTTTTCCATATTAAATCACTTTTGATCATAATCCATTATCCACTTTAAATATCCAAACATCCACATTTAAATCCATGCCATTTAACCCAAATCATTACAAAGGCCCATGACTTTTTCACTAAAAATATAGAGATTCACAAAAGCCCACAATTCTTTGTTTTACAAATGATCCCACAGCAGAATACGCACAGCAGCAAAAGTTCACTGTAAGAATATTACATGACAGAAAAATCAGTGACAAAGCTTCTCACGTAGGTGCCAAACTCGTGAGCAATTACACAACCTTTAACAGATTTTCTCTTTCTTTTTTTTGAACAAAAATTACAACAGAAAATAAAAGGAAATTGCAAGCAGCATGTGACAAGAAGGCGCAAGACTCGTGATCCATTACACCACACAATTTCATAACAGAATTCACCTTCATTTCCCTATTCTACCCTCCATAATTCCAGTATAAAATCAACATCATCTTCACTCCTCACTCACCTCTGCGACCCATTCATCATCATCAATTCCCCAACTCTCTCCTCAAATCCATAACTTGCAGAAATACTCAATAACAGCAGCATCAAATTGCAACCTCAGAACCAGTTTGCAACAAAATCAACACCCTAATTTTCTTAGAGCTCCATCATCTTCATTCTTCAATAGAGAAATCCGCAAGCATCCACATCAATCTTCACTTCTTTTGGAGCCACAGATCTTGCATAATTCCAAGCTTCAATTCCACAAATTCTTCAATAATACCTCATCAATTCCCATCGATCCAAAACCTGCAAGTTCAACAACAACAATTCAAGGTTGCAGAAGCGATTTAAACATTAATTCAGAACCTACAACCAAGATTCAAAATAGCAATTGAAGCAGCAGTTCGCAGAGAAAAGTAGAAGAAGATCGAATGCAGCAGTGCATAGCAGAAGGAAGAGGTTACCTCTGGTTTTCTATTCATCGTCACTAATTTTGAAGGAGCACCGGACTCTCTCCGGTAGGTACGTTAATCTTGTTGTGGAATTGCAATTGTCGATCAATTGGTCTTGTATCTTCATTGAGTTTGTATCTGTTTATTTTGGCTTGCTTGAGTGTTTCGAACTGTGTCGTACGAATGAGGTTTTGCTGAGCGTGAATCATTGAGTTGAAGTCGTGGTGAGAATTTAAAGTCTCCGCCGCCGGCACGATGCCACGGCACGACAGAGCATTTACTTTCTGGCGGTTATAGTTTGAGAAAACGAGAAGAAGAGCGAGACGTGTCGCCGGAGATTTTGATGAAGGAGAAATCACGGCTGAAAGAAGATGGAAAGAAAGAGTTTGTTATCGGAGGTTGATTCGCAAGGTGATGAAGGTTGGAGACGGCGATTTGAATAGCATAAAAGGAGAGCAAACAGAGGCGAGATGGTGATGTTCTTAAAGAGAGGTTTACGGCGAACGAAGAAGGGCATGTAAGGAGGGTGGTCACCGACGCATTTTTGAAGGAGAAAGAAGAGGATTGTTGTTGAAGATGATGTGTGTTTCTTTTTAGGTTAAATCCTCAGGTGAACCGGGTTGCTAGACTGGGCCGTAGGCCCATTTTTTCTTTTCTTTTCACACCGTAAATCTACTCTGCACCCCTTTGGCTTCATTTTGATGAGTTCTTTGGGCCTGAACCTCAAGGCCCATTCGCCTGGACTGCTGTTCCCACCTCTTAATTATCTGCCTGCACCCTTTTGTTAATTTTGTTTTATTTTAGTTTTGACAATTAGGTTTAGATAACTAGGTTTATTAACAATTATTTTTGGTTAATTGATAATTAGATTAGTTCATATTTTAGAATTTTAATTTGGTTTTATTATTTGATAATTAGAAGTTAGATTTTTAATTGGAAATTAACTTTTAATTTGGTTTTGTTTATTTCTTTTTAATTGGATTTTATTTTTGATTAATTAGATTAGATTTTGTTAAAATTTAATTTTAGGTTTAAGTTTAGAATTAGTTTTTAATTTTAGATTAACTCTTCTTGCTAATTTTTAATCTTGTTTTTACTTAAGCATTTTAATTCTCACTTGGATATTCTTGATTAATTGTTGATCTTGATTTTGATGCTTATTCTGACTAATTTCTGATTAAATACTTGACTTTCCTCTTGCTTGACTTACTCTTGTGATTGCATGCTTTGTGTTTACTTGTTGATTAATCTGTATTCACGTGCTCCCTTAAGGCTCCTAGTCCGACTTAATTTCTGATTAAGCTCGGAGTAGGATAGACATTAGGCTCTCAATCCAAGCATGATAACATTAGGTAGACTCCCATCTTGATTCTGACTTTAGGGCCACTTTGCATGATAACTTATAGGATTCAGTTTCCCCTTTAGACTTTCCGTTAGTCCCGACCCTTCTCTCACACCCATGCGTTTGAGACCCTTCCACCTTTCCTTTCTTCCGTAGTGCCGTGAACTACGGTTGCTCTGATTCTCATTTCCGATGAGATACGTAGGCACGAGGATCCCTATCCTTGGCGAGCACACTAACAACTAACTCCCCTCTTCTCTCGCGCCCTTGCTATCGAGACCAACTTGTTAGTCGAGCCCTTTCTCTCGCCCTAGCGCGATCGAGACCTGTTCGACCCGTAGGTCGAACTACGACTGCTCTGATTTCTTCTTTCTCGTCCGATTGAGGATACGTAGGCACAAGACGACGATGTCTTGGCGAGTAACCTTCCCCCCTTAGTTCGTGTCCGAACTACGTTGAATCTGACTTTCCCATTGCACGAGGGAATACGTAGGCCTAGGACAACGATAATGTCCTAATCGAGTCATTTCTTTTCTTTTCTTCTCCGTTTCTCCTCTCTCTTCCGTTCCCGTTCCTTTCTTTCCAGTAGCAGCAGAGCTCCAGACGACGACACCCTTTGATCGAGACAACAAACGTGGATCCCATCGAATACGATGGACGTGTTGGGTGCTAATACCTTCCCTTCGCATAACCGACTCCCTTACCCTTTTCTCTTGGTCGCTAGATAATGCTCTTTCCCTTCCCTCAGGTTTACGCAGTGTTTCCTTTCCCTCTCTTGGGATAAATACACATTGCTGGCAACTCTGTTTTCCGCGCCACTCTCGCGTTTATACCGTTGGATGCAAATCCTCGGGAGCGACAATTATCTTCGAGAGCAGGTAGCAGAAGCGAAGATGAACTTGAAACACTGCAAAACTGAGAATCAGATTACAGATATCATGACGAAGGGAGTGCAGGTCGAAGTTTTCAGAAAAGTAAGAGCCATGATGAATGTAGACAGCTTAGACACAATGAATTAGGTGGTGTGTTGAGTTGTAATTCCTTGTGTCGAAGCAGTTTAGCTCGACAGAAACAAGGAGCAGACGAATTGTAATAATGTGCGTGCCAAGTTGTAATAGTGTGTCGAAGTGTCGAAGGAGGGTCCTTCACATAGGATTTCGACTTAGGCCTATTTTAGTAATGTTAACTATTTTGGGCTTTTATAGTTTTGGGCCTTGGCTTGGGGTGCAAGCTAACCTAAATCTATAAATAGGGAGAAACCCTTATTTTTGTAAGAAATTAAGAATTGAGAAATTGTATTCACAGTTTGCAGTTGCAAGTGAAATAACATAATTTCCACAGTTTGTGGGCAGAGAGTTCTCTGTAGAAAAAAAATTGTTCAACTTCTCCTCAAACGTTTCTTTTTTCTTTCTCAACCTTTCTCTTTTCATTTCCATTGCGTGTTTGTTAACAATCTTGAGATCAATATTGAATAGGAATTCCCAAAAGGTTTTGGGTTAATTCCAACAGTAACAGATTTGTAACTTCTAATTTTTAAGGACTGGTGTAAGGTGGATTGAAGGGGGTGGTGCACGGTGGTGCGAGTGATATGAGCAAGTCTCCCCGGGATCAAAGATGATAATGTAAAAACCAAGTAGAATAAATGTGAAGCACAGATGTTGAGGTGTAGGTGTTTTTGTCATGAAGACACCCCCTTAACCTTTTTTTCGGTCGACACTCCGATTGTTGGTTAGGGCTCATAATCGAAACTTTGATAGATGAGGTTGGAAGGAAATTGTTTTGGTTAAGATACAACACCTTTCATGTTTGAAGTGATTTTTTTTTTATTTAGTTGTCGCAACTTTCACTTTTGGATCGATAATAAACATCAAATGTTTTTCCGGGCAGTACAAAAATGATTCAAGGTTAATGAATGAGGTTGTTCATAGCTTAGTTTTTTTCCCTTCATATTTTTCCGAGGTTTTTCCTGGTTTAGTGCCAATAGTAATTTTTTGATATTTTTCTCTACCTTTCTTTTGTGCATCAAAAAAAATTTGAGAAAATTCTTGAGATAATGCTTATAGAGAAAGACAGAATGCTTGGATATGCTCTTTTAAATTATTTGTCAATTTTTTTTGAAGTTTTAAAATAATCAACTACAGATTATTGAAGAACCTTGAACATGCGAAATGTTTCAATAGATTGTGAGGAAGAATATTGAGTTTGGTGTTGGTTGTTGATGTGACTGGAAGAATGTGGGTTAGTTGCTGTGAAAGTATTGGATGATTGTAGATGTGGAGAGGAATATGAATATTTGTTGGTGATAGTTGTATGAAGAATATGAATTTAGTACATGTGGTGTGTTGACATGATTAAAACATAAATTTTGATATGTAGTTGGAACAATGGTGGTGGTGGTATAAAATGGAGAAGTGTAGGAGGGATGAAATAAAAATGATCAAAATGAAGATGTTATAGTGACGGTGTTTGGATGATAAGGATAAAATGGAGCTGTGAAAGATGAGTGAAATGGATATGTCATATGAGGTGTTTTTGTTCAAGAATAAAAGCACCAATTGATAAAGAGCAAAACCTAAATCATTAGAAACATAAAGAAAAACTAAATAAAAATAAAAGATACTATTTGATTTCTTTGATTGATAATTTTTAAATAACACATTACACTCCAGTATATAGAACTCTAAATATATCATAGGCAGCCATGTGACACAATCTTAAGAACTAAGAAACTTCTAGAATATAATATTAATTAATATATTAAAATAATAATTAAATATTTAAATAATAATTAATAAATACTCTTTATCATTTTACACCACAATTATGATAAAAAGTCTTTTATCTTTCTTCTAATCTCTATGTTCTTATATTTTTTTTCACTAGTATTAACGTAGTGTTAAAAGATTGAAAAGTGATTATGAGCTTTGTTGTAATTGATGTTGTGCTTTAATTTGCGGCATTCAAGAGCGTGATTTTTTTTTGGAATTATTTTATTAAAGGACTTAAAGAGTTGCAAGTTAAGCCTTATTAACGTTTGGTTGTATATTCTTGAGCCTAACATGTGTCAAAACTTTGGTTGTAGGTCCGTGAGTTTGAAGTAGGCATGGCAAGAAAACCCGGGCCCGCCGGGGCCCGCCCGGACCCCGCCCGAAATTAACGGGGGAAACCTGATTTGATTGGGTGCGGGTGCGGGTGCGGGTAAAACCCAGTTTGTAATTGCGGGTGCGGGTGCGGGGGCGGGGGGATGCTGCTACTACCCGCCCGTACCGGCCCCCGCCCCCGCCCGGTCATATAATATTTACTTTAATATCCATATTTAAATTATTTTATATCACATTTATTCACTTTTGAAAAAATAATTAAAAATCCTCATTAGTCATTTCTCACCATTCACTCAAACTCACATATTTAGAAACAAGTTTATTATTAAAATGGTTAAGTTTTTAATAAAATTGTTAATTTTTATTACTATTTAAAAAAATATTTTTTTGCGGGCGGGTGCGGGTGCGGGTGCGGGCAAACCCGTTTCTATCGGGGGCGGGTCTGGGTGGTAAATTTTCACCTCCGACTGGGTTTGGGGGCGGGGGCGGGTTTATAACAGGGAGGCGGGTGCGGGTGCGGGGCTAACTAAACCCGCCCCGACCCGCCCCTTTGCCATGCCTAGTTTGAAGTGTTTAAAAGCTTTGTTTGAATATTCTTGAGCTAAACTTGTTTAAAACATTTTATGTTGGCTCTAAGCATAGCCACTGTAAAAAAATCTTAGTCTGATGTTCTTTAGGTTAGCCCCTATAAAAGATATATACGTTTATTGTTGAATGTTGATTGACGAATCCTTTAAAAAGCAAAACATGATTTTATTGAAACTCTCAAAGAAAATTCTTGAGGACAAGAATAGACAAATCTACCATATAAGAAAATTTAGTACCACTAAAATGACACTTCTACCCTCTGGGACACATGTCAAGCTACTAACACCTTTTTGTTAACACGACTTATACCCTTTCCCTAACTCTCTCTTTTCAGTTTCCCATTCAGCCTCTTCTCTCTCTTTCTTCCACAACGACGTTGTTCTTCTACTTCTTCCTCCTCTTTCTTCATCTTCTGTCTTCCACTGTTTCTGTCCTCCTATCCTTCTTTGTTCTCTTTCTTTTCTTCGACAAAAACAACCTTTTTTGGAACGATTTACAGAAATGGAGAAATCAAAGTTTTTTAGGGTTTCTGTTATTTTGTTTTGACCTAAGATTGTTGGTGTTGCAGGAATAGGGGAAGATGGCGGTGGCGTTTCCGGCAGGAATAGAGAAATCTGAGTTTTTGTTCGATTTGTAATTTTCATCTCAGATATGAGTTTTTTTTTAGGATTTTGATTTTTGAAGTTTTATTTTCATTTTTTGCAAGTAACTGTAATAAATATAAAACTATCGCTACTGTCAACGGACTTCAGAACCATCAAGACGAATCGTTAGTGGATTTGCGGAGGACGCGGAAGTTCCACTGGAGAGATGCGGAGGACGTCGGCGTCGAAACCGCAGAGGTTGTGTTTCTGCTTTTATTTATTCAAATAACAGCACCAGTTTGTAAATATGTTAATCTTTGTATACTACTTTTACAGATTCCAGAAGAAGAGAAAAATCTTGGTCGTCTTGATCGTCTAATTCATGTGTATTATTTTACTAAAGACACAACTCAGAACCAAATGATATATAGTTTTAATTAATCCATTTTGCTTTATACCGTTCTTTGTATTTGACTACTGCGATACATTAATTGTATGCCAACCCTTTTGTAACTTGGTTTTGCATTTTATATGTACAACAAATTCAAAACTTTGGGGAACCCTTTTTCTTGGTCATACACGAATGTGAGACTTTGGCCGAAATTAGAGTGCGATTACAGAAGAAGCTTCAAGTCCTGATGATGAGTTTGTCAAGGTATGTCTTCATCTTCGTGAGTTCTATTCTGTTTTAAGTAATTTAGATTTTAGTGATTGATGCTTCATAGAGTAAATGTTGGTTTGTATACTTGACTCAGTGCACTTAATTCTTTTAATTTTATTTTTTGCTTGGCCAGTGAAAGTTTGCCTTTTTTTCATTAGGGCGACCAGAGTACCTCGAGGACTCTGACGTTATATCAAGTCGCTTTCAGGTGATTCTTTTATACTAAACTTTTTTTTGGAACAATATTAACTAACTTACATTTAATACCATTTTCATATATTGGGACTTATATTTATTGTACATTGTCCTCCTATTACTGTATCTTTTTTGCTTCTATGATATAGAAAATGAAATTCGGTATTGGAATATTACTTCATCCTTACATTTTATCATATCCATTTTCAACAATGTTACCACCATCGGTTATTTCAGGGAGGTATTGTAAAAGTGAGGTTTCAGCCTCGATTGGAACAGTTACTTGTAGTAGCTTCTGATAAAGTGATGTTTATTTTTTACGTCAAAAATGACAGAAAAAATTACTCACTCTAGGTAAAAGATTGAGTTGCTCTATGTAGATATCGTGTTGTTTTTAACTTCTAAAATTCCCGTGGATTTCGTAGTTAAATCGTTTATCATTGTAGGGTCCTCCTAAAGTGATAAACAATATTTGTTGGGATGCTACTGGAGATATGTTGGCATCTGTTAGTCCATAATCAGGATATGTCTTCCCTATGTTGTAACCAAACCATCAATTGTGTAATCTCAGAAGAACCAGAATCTTGTGCTTGTGGAATGTTGACAGCTGCTGCAGTCAGAATACTCTTAAGAAGACAGATAATCCTTGAGACACTGTAGTGCTGCCACATAATCAAAATAACAATAAAAATTTGTTTGGATGGACACTGGAGAAGAGAAAGAATCTGCACAAAAGGGTAGAAAGTGACATGCCTCAGGATCTGATATAAAGCTAGAAAAGAAAATGAAAAAGTGGGACTTTGTTGATAAGACTCTTTTGGGTGGAATCTAGTGTTATTTGGTCCCAATAAAAGGCTGTTACTATTTCCCAAACTTTTGTAATACAAAAATTGAGGTTGTTGTATTAATAATATAATATGATATGATTCAGCATGAGTGGCTTACTTTTCTCAGCATGAACTAATAACACTAATTAACAGTGCTAATTTGCTTTCTGCATCATAATCATGCAAATGTGCACAGCAAGAGAAAAACTTCCCTTCACAATTTTGGTTGCATGTTAGGGGTGAGTTTGAAGATTAGAGAATAAATATAAATTAATGTATTATTTTTCTAACTTTTGCCTATTTTTATAATAGTGAAAACATTCTAAATTATTTTATTGATCAGAGAATGATGTAATATTAGTTTTTGCTTTAGTATAAATAGTTTTATGAATGAAACAAAAATGAGTTATGTTGTGATAACTCATAAGTCATTTTGTACGGAAGAAAAGTCTTCATTCAGCTTATTTTTATAAGTCATTCTAATTTATTTGCATGCCATGTAGTGACGCGGCTGTAAAAATGATCTTCTTTGGTAAAATAATAAAATTTCTAATGAGTAAAATGGTAGACATTTAATTCACATTTTTTTATCATCATACGTCTAAATCAATTGAATATAAAAAATATAAAAATCACCCATTAATAAATATAATTAATTTTATTTTGTTTAAAGAAATAGTCAATAAAAGCACATTCGAAATTATTGCTTACTGTTAATTTTTTAAAGAAGAATTTAACATTCAATTCAGTAATTGTGACACACTTCTAATTAAAATAACTTTAAAAATAGTCATAATTGATATGTGAATAATGTCGTGTTATTAACCTATTGATTTCTCTAACTTTAAAATATTAACCAAATTAATTTCATTAGTTAGAAGCAATATACATACTTATAATTATCATCCATTTTAAATATTCACAATTTTTTTATCTATATAATTATAATAAGAAAAAAATTAAACAATTTTAAAACGTCTCTTTTTAGTATAATCAAGAATTAATTCACATAAATAAAATAAATTAAACCATTAATTTTTTTATTATAAAATAATAGCAATTAATAAATAGAATTCAAATATGTAAAATTCATTATCAAAAATCTTATACATGGTTTCTTTAATACGTTTATATATTTTTTATTCGAGTCATTTTATGAAGATTATCTAACATAATAAATAACTAATTGATACTTTTAATTATAATAATGTCAAAATATTAAAATAGGAACATCATTAAATGTCATCAATAACTATTTTAATCAAATGCCCAATAATTATGTCAATATTTTCAAAGAGATATCCAAATATATGCATAAAATCAAAATTATTAAGGATGATCATAATTGTAATTAATTTGAAAATAATTTATGAATAAAATATTTAGAAAAAACAATTTTAAAATATAAACTATAAAATATAGTTTACTACTTACTAGAATTTCTTTTATTATTTTCAATGGCGACAACAGTTTTATTTTTGCAAAATAGAAAATAACGATATTGTTTTGTTTTTAATAATATAGCATTATGAATTGTTCGAATAAATAAAAAAATTATTTCATAAATATTCTATTCTATAAATATATTTTAATTTCTTAATAGATATTATATAATTAATACAATTATTTCAAATAATTAATACGTTTGATCATGTTATATGTTTTGCGATATAAGAACGACAATCAAATTTTTAATTCCACATTTATGCTTATATTTTTAAATTTATATATTTTTATTTTATGCAATATTTACTATAAATTCACTTATATTTTTAAATTTATATATTTTGATTTTATGCAATATTTACTATAAATATTGTTACAGACTGGTCCACACCCATACCCGTGCAGACGCACGGTTCAAATTTGGTATTTTCTATTTTATTACATTTTGAAAACAAAAGTGTGCATACCACACCAGTGCGAACGCACGGGTAACACACCAGTACCGTGTGAACGCACGGGTAACACACCAGTATCGTGTGAACACACGGGTAATCATACTAATATCTATGCGAACGCACGAGCTTTAACATTTTATTTTATATTTTAAACCATAATCCAAATTTTAATAAATACAACATTAAACTTAATTCTTTTATATCATTATCTTTTTTGGATATTTATTTGTCTCATTTATTAGAATTTAGATATCCTTTTATTATTACAACTCTATCAATCCTAAAAAAAACATATATATTTTTTTATATTTTTCACAATTATTTTTTTACAAATTATGTGTTTAATAGTTTATTTTTTCTTTTTTTCAATAATATTTTGATATTTTCAAATTTGTTTGAAATCTTATGCCAAATTGAGTAACATATCCGCGGTCCACACCAGAACCCGTGCGGACGCACGGATTTCCCACTAGTTAGTTATACTGAATTTTAAGAAGTGCACTTTCTCAATGTCACATCACATCTCTTTAATTTCTATTGTTTATGTTATTTATGTTGTGTATCTCTCTTAACTCCAACTTCATTCTTTATTTCAATTTACTTATCTTTGAGTTATTATAAAAATTAAAATAAATTATTTTAATGAATAAATTTTTTATAATTTGGTTTCAACTTTAAATTAACACAATTCACCTTCTCACATTTTTGTATTTGAAATCATTTGGCCAAAGTATAATTTAGAACGTTTATCTAGTTTTAATTTTTAATGATATTTTTTATTTATTTTAAATGTCTTCTTTTCTTACATTTGTATTATAATCCCAAACCTTATGAAAATACTAAAAAAACTGTATTATATTTAATTGAACACAAATATATTTTCCTGGTTTCGTGCACATGTTTACACATTAATTGATTATTAAAAGTTAAGTATAAAATTTTACATGTTTGGATGAATAAATAATTTGGAACCAATATGTTTAGATAACTTAAAAAAAAAAAAAAGAATTAAAATTGATAACAAAATCAAGTCAGATAAGTAAGGTTACAAAATTTCTTGTATATCCAAACTTTAAGAAAATTTGATTAGATTTAAAATTGTGTTATAATTATTAGAAGTACAAGAATCTCTCAAATTATGCCAATAAAATTTACATAAAAACTATAACAATTATGACTTTAATGCCTAAAAAGGGAATACACCAAATATTTTTGAAGTGTTGCCAAGATAATACATGCTACACTTTTACATTTTCACATTTTTGGGTAAAGAAAAATGATGGCCATTTTAATTTAGAGTATTAAATTTATTGACTATTTTGTATAATTTTAAAAGTTTATTTTTAGGAGAGAGAAATGGTTAATGTGTATGTAATTATATTTATTATAACGTGTAAAAGATATAATATAACTAGGAATATGTTTGGAAAAGAATAATTAATATATTTTAAAAGTTGAAGAGAATTTTATATAAAAAGACAAGAAAAAAACTTAACAGAGTCTTATCATTAAGGATGAATGTAGTATTTTAAAAGATAACCTACATATACACTTATTATTTTAAAATTGTACTTAGATATACATTTTGATATCATATTTTTGTTAACCTTTTCTATATTTGAATTTATGGTTTTTTTTTTTTTTACAATTTATAAAATTTACAATTTTATTATCCGAACACAATCAAATAGGTAGCGATATAATTTATTGTCTTCTTGTCTTATATTTCCGTGTAACTTTTTTTTTTATAATCACTTTTAATTTCAAAGGGTATTCCAACCCAAATAAACACCAACATGTGCAAGTGTTACAATATTACCCTAACAAAGAAAACAATACATAGACAAATCTCGATCCTATTCCAAAAAATCCGTCGAAGATTTGAACCATTTATAAAAGTTACACCTACTAGAAAGAGGTGACCAAGGGTCAACCACCACCACGAAACTTGTTGGATTCGATGGAAAATATCCGTGGGGATTGTTATACCATCATTAAATATCACTTGGTTTCTTGACCACCAAATGCACCATGTTGTAGCTAACCAAATCACACACACACACACACTTTATTTCGAACAAATCCGGTTTTGCTTTCAAAAACCAAGCCAACATGTGGTCTCCACCGCTAACCTGCTCAATAGTAGGCAAACTTATCTAATTGACAACCTTCATCCAAACCAAGTTGGTGCGAGGACACGAAAATAAGATGTGATCATTGTGTTTCTCATCACAGAAGCAACTAACACAAACCTTTTCGTGACAATTAGTGATAACCCCTCTATTCACTAAATTCCTGCGTGTGGGAAGCCTATTAAGCAACAAACGCCACCAAAAAATCTTCACTTTCAATGGTACCTTAGTTTGCCATAATAACTCCAAGGCCACAAAAATGTTCGATTCAAGAACCTGTTCATTATCTTCTTGCAACAGAATATCATAATAGGATTTGACAAAATAAAATTTCGAACAATCCTTCGACCAAATAGCAGTATCTGTTGAAAGAAGAACAAGCTAAAATTCAACTAGCAGCATCAATAGCTCCTCTAATTCCCTATCTTTACAGTCTGTAACCATTGTCGAGGTCACACCGATCACTCACTGCCAAACGCCTTTAGTCTAGCGACCCATATCACAAACATCCGCCTTTTTCAACATCACAACATCATACAACGCTGGGAATAACAGCTTCAGTTTTGTAGGACCAAGCCAGATGGAATTTTAAAAAGAAATAGTGCTTCTGTTACCTAATCTCAATGCTAAATGATTACAGAAACTACAATCCTCATTAGCATCACCAAGCAACATTAAATCTTTCCACCAAAGGGATTCAAAACTCGCTCATCCTTGCACGAATTTGTGAATGATATGATTTTCTAGCTTTCCATATTTAAACTCTAGAATATCTCTCCACAATGCATTTGGTTCATGAAGAAATCTCCAAAGTCATTTTGAGATCAAGGCTTTGTTAAACAGCATGATATCCTTAATTCCCAATCCGCCATACTTTCTAGATTTGTAAACCGATCTCTAACTCACCCACAAAATACCTGCATTGTCCTTTGAACCCGCCCACAAAAATTTCCTTTGGATACTAATAATTTCCTTGATAATCTTAACCGGAGCTATAAAAAGCGAAAGATGATGAACCGGTAGATTTGTGATAACCGAGTTTAATAGAACGACCCTCCCACCGATAGATAACATTTTCCCTTTCCAAGAGGACAAACACGATTTGAAACAAGATAAAACCGGTTTCCAAAATGCAACCCTCATATGATTTCCACCAATGGTAATGCCTAATAATTTAAAAGGCAACTTACTTGAATTGCAAGAAAGAAAATGTGTAGTAGCCAAAATGAAGGACTCATCAATCCCAACCCTGTACAAGCAACTCTTCCAGAAATTAATTTTGAGGCCAGATATCATTTCAAATCCCCTAAGCACCGCCTTGATTCCCCACATGTTAGACCATGAACCTTCGCACGCAATAATCGTGTCGCCGGAAAATTGAAGGAGACTAATGGATTTCTCACTATGTAACTTGACACCCTTCAAGATACCCAATGAATTTGCTCTTCTCATAATATGCGCCAAACCTTCAACCACAAAAGTGAACAAGGGGACAACGAGTCTTCTTGTCTAAGGCCCCTTGTGACTTTAAAACCGCAAGTCGAGCTACCATTCGCCAACACCGATATAAAGCTGTTAAAAACTCCACCTTTCATCCACTGTAACCATTTCTCACCAAAGTTCATAGCTACCATCATCTTCTCAATAAAATCCCATTCTACGCAATCATATGCTTTAGCAAAATCGACTTTGAATAACAGGCAATTACTCTTTCTTCTCTTGGCATAATCAATCAGCTCGTTCGCAACAAGTATGCCATCTAAAATTTGCGGTCCAGGAATGAAAGCGGTTTGGGAATTAGAAACAAGACTTCCAATAACTTTATGAAGACTTACTGCCAGCAATTTTGACACGATTTTATAGATGCATCCAATAAGGCTGATTGGACGAAAATCCTCCAGCCCTTGTGGATTGACAGATTTGGGAATCAAAGCCAAAAAGGTAGAGGTCATGGCTTTAGGTAAAACCACAGTTGCGTAAAATTCTTGAATGCAGCTTACCACATCATCTCCAACCACCTCCCAACATTGTTTTATAAAGTCCAAACCAAATCCATCAGGCTTCGCACTTTTGTTACCGGCACAAATATCCAACGCCAACAAAATTTCCTCTTTTGAAAAGGGCTCTTGCAATCCCGCTGATTCTAACCTGGACAGTTTATGCAAACCAGACATATCCAATAAGGGTCTAATTGTTTTAGTGCTCTTGAATCTTTCTGCAAAGAATTATGTGACATTTTTCTTAACAGTTTCAACATCATCCACCCAACGCGATCCTATTTTCATTGTTGTAATATTGTTAGACCTGAACCTGGTTTTGAGCATAGAGTGATAATACCTCGAATTCATGTCACCATCCTAAATCTATTTGGTTCTCGACTTTTGCCTCAATATGCTTTCTTTGAAATGTAATTTGTTCCATATTTCCGTCTGCGCTTTACTTCTAGCCGCAAAAACATCATATGATATTGTCTTATCAGTTTGAGCCAAATTCATTTTGATTTCATTCATGATAATCACCTCTTCTTCAATCGTTAAATCCATCTAACCAAACACATTTTTGTTCCACCATTAGAGTCTCTCTTTCAAATGCTTGAATTTCGCAGTTGTGATACGACACACACTGCCTGAAACCTGAGGCGAATTCCACGATTCTTTGACAAATCGATGGAAGCCAGGGTGTTCAAACTAACACTGAAATAGTTTGAATTATTTTGGCCCCCAATCAACTATATTAGGTCTGATCCAAACTCGGCGATGATCAAATATATCTCTATTCGCCACAAATTGAGCCATGACGCCCCAATTCTAAGCCAATTCTTCAGAAAGAAAAAAACAATCCAATCTACTCTTGCTTTTACCATTCGAGTTGATCCAGGTATACTTGTTACCCACAGCTAGTACGCAACGAGATTCATGACTTCTATAAAATGTGAGAAGTCATGAATATCAGCAATAGACGATCTACTCAGCCCTTTTCTTTCTTCTTCAATTTTGATCGCATTAAAGTCGCCACCGGTCAGCCAATCACCATTCAAATACTTTTTTTCTTCTTTCAAATCAATTAAGGTTAACCAAAGAATCCTTTTATACGTTAAATTACATGGAGAATACATGTTGACTATGTAACATTTGATGTTCTTCCACATGCCATAGATTCCCAGATATCCTTTCCCCTTAAAACTGAAAATGGGATTGAATACATTTTAATTCCAACAGCTAAGAATCCCACCGGACTGTCCTTCCGCCCCTATAGCAGACCACTCAATGTCTTTGTTACCCCACATAGAACGCACCATAGCCTCCTCCATAACATGTATCTTGGTTTCCCGGAGTAAGCAAAAATCCACTTTTCCAAACAATATCATATGCCCAATACTTCGTCTCTTAATTGACGACCAACACCCACACACATTAAAGGTCATTATATTCATGGGATCCTCAATTCTGTCGCCATCTTTTCTATAAACGTTTTCCTATCTCTACTTTCCATTTCTCTAATGATACTTTCAAATAACTCATCATCTTCATCTCCTTCAATACCCATTTCTTTGATAAATTGCCATACCTTCTTCGGAACATCCTCGATTTTCCTTTTAATTCGATCATTTCCTCGATTGACATCTGTGTAGCTATTTGATTTGCAACACAGAACAGACCCCCCCGAGTGTCTAGAGATCAAATCCTCCATAACTGGATACTTATGTGAATGAATTTGTGACATATCTGGTTCCAAATTATCTGAATGTAGTAGAGTAGAATAATAAGATGGTGAGAAAGGGATCCTAATGTTTGCATAGATCTCATTAATCATTTTTTCTTCTTTTTTTTGCCCTACAAAACTTCTAGGCCCAATGGGCCGAATTGGGCACACAGATATTGGGTCTGATATACCACTATTCAGGTTCAGGACTTTTTTGTTTTCAAGGCCCAGAGGAACAACATTAGTTTCCTAGATTCTTCCACATGTCCCATAATTTTAGTCCCCTTTTCCTTAGCATTTAATGTAGTTTCATTACCTGCCATATTATCCGCAAAAAAGTCAATCTCCTTACTTCCAAAAATCACCTTTTCTCCTGCATTTACATCTGTTACATCATCAATCCATGTATTTGTCTCACCTAACCCCACGTGTTTACCCCCTATATCCTTTTCCGCCGTTCCATCATTACCACATTTCTTGAGGTATGGACTATCATGATTGATACTTTGATCACCTTGGTACTCACTAGGGGTGGGAATAGGCCAGACCAACTAACAGGGGCCTACGACCTAGCCTACATAGGCCAAGGCCAAGCCAGACTTTTTTTTAAATAGAAAAGGCCTAGGATTTTTTATAAGCCTATTAAGTTAAATAGGCTAGGCCGCAGGCCATACAAAAAGCCTTATAAGCCTATTAGGCTGGCCTATTTATTGAATATAACTAAATTTATTGTTTTTATATTGTATTTTATACTTTATATTAAAATACAAAAGTAAAACTTAGTTATATTTAAGAACTTATGAAAAAAAGTTTAAAGAAGTCCTATGAATAATGTTATAAAGTGTTTTTATAAGTTCTCTCAAACAAATCATCTCACAAAATTTATGCTACTAGGTAAGTTCAGATAAGTCAATGGAAACAAACATTTAGTCTCATTGTACTTTTCATTCTCTAGTCTATTTAAACATTAGTAAAATTTCTTATTTACATATGTTCAAATGATATAGGCTTTTTAATAGGCTAATAGGCCAATCAGGCATTCGAAAAGGCTAAGCTCAGGCAAAAAAATAACCCTTTGATAGGCCACATGCCAGGCTTAGGCTTTGAATTTTTTAGCAGGCCAGGCTCAGGCTTGATAAAGCCTAGCTCGGTCCAGCCTATTCCCACCCCTAGTACTCACCCTCCCTCAGACCCCATTCCTCCTCATCCTCCACCGATTGCAATGTATCATCTTCCTCTTATGTTTCCGACACTTCCGTCTCATTTTCCAGCATTACATCTTTTAGGATTACTATTGTTTTCGGTCCATGAAAATCTTCTACTATTTTAATACGGAAAATCTTATCATTGATTTCAATATTAAAATTTTTGTTCAGATTAATTGCGAACTTCGTTTTAATTTGGAATCTTTCCACATCCATATGCTTCTATGGTTCAGTTTCCTCATCACAACAGATAAATTGACCAACCCTCCCAGACATGAGCTTGAACAAATCAGTACGCCATGCATGGCAAGGAAGTCCGTAGCACTTTAACCACGTCAATCTTTCATTATCGATATCAGCTTGTTGATAGGTGTCTGGTTTAGAATGATTTTTAGATCAATTTACGACATTTATAAGCTCTTTTCCAGATGTCTGAATGCGAAACAACTGAATGGGTAGCTAAACACCTTTTGTGTCAAGATTAGTGGTAGGTAATCCTTTCTTTTGTATGTATTGATCTTGATAAATAGTTTGTGAACCTTGTTGATGATTAATATATGGTGAAAAGCTTTGTTTGTGTGATTTATAATTTGTTTTGGTTCATGATTGAGAAATATGTTCTAATACTTGACCTAAGTTTTAATCCATCAACAATCATGAGGCTAGAGATAGTTTTGAGAGTTGATGTTCATAAATATTGATCTTTTAATATTATCATATTGATAGTTAGAGTGAGAGATCATCTAAGGATCAATATGGTAAATCTCACAACAAGTGTTAGAGATAAACTTGTTGAGAGGATATATGCTTATATTCATTGTTAACAAGTTCACATACTCTATCGAGTAAATACGTATAAAACAGATTATCGAACCCTAATCTTGGCATGCTTTTATGAAACGTTTTAAAAACAATTTATTTTACCGTTGTTATTAACTTTTCATGCAAACGTTCCATTACAAATTAACCGAACTCTTTGTTACCATAAGTTTAAAACGATTTCAACTGTAGAACAACGGTAATATCACATAATCCCTGCGGATACGATAACAAAAACCCCCACTGAATTACTTTTCAACAAAATGACGCTGTTGTCGGGGATTATTGTTTGATATTGCAAGCATTGCGATAGTTGTTAAGTTTTAAGCTTTTATAACCTTTTTCTGAGCTTCTTAATTTGTTTGGTTAAGTTTTACAGACTCTGTGTATGCGAGGAAAGTTACCTGCAGATCAACTTCTTTTCGATCATGAGATTGAGAGAACTGCATGTAAGTTGAATAGCAAAACTAGACGGAGGAGGAAATTTGCCAAAGAAAGACGAGAAAGAGGAGAAAGTTCTATTTCTACACCAACACCACAGTTAACGCCAACCATGACAGCACCACGTCCACCACCACCTTCTTCAACACCATGCACTAACAGTCCGAGGCACACAGCTCAGTTTGCTCGCAATGCCCACAATGGGAGGCACTCCAAGATGAAGACCGGCATCCTTGCTCTTCTATATCAAAATCCATTCACCGGTATGGATCATGAGGATCCCTTCACTCATCTTACAAAGTTTTACAACATTACGGGTGCAACTGGAGCGCCTGAAGCCGAAGAAGAGTCGTTGTTCAAGATACTCTTTCCTCATTCCTTGATAGGGAAAGCGAAGGAATGATACCTTGATTAGTCGACTGTTATTATGATGGATTGGAACATGTTGGAAGAAAAATTCCTAGAACGATTTTTTCCACATAATCGTTTTATGGAAGCAAAAACGACAATCACGGTTTTCTCACAAGGTGGAAATGAATCCCTCAACGAAGCTTGGGAGAGATTCAAATCCATGCTAAGAAAATGTAAGGGACACAGTTTTGATGAACTTACGCAAGTGCATATTTTCAGAAATGATCTCCAAATGGTTCACAAATGCTACTGCGAGCGGTTCTTTAATGACCAAAAGCGCCGAGGAAGCAATTTCTATCACCAACAAGATGGCACTAAATGATCATCAAGGGAATCATAACCGTGGTACACCGCAAAAGAAACCAGGAATGCTTGAATTGGGGACTAACGATGATATTCTTGCTCAAAATAAATTGTTATCTCAACAAGTGAAGTTGTTAACGCAACAAATGTCAAAGCTCCCTCAACAAATTAAAGAGATGCAAGATTTGCCAAGCAAGAATGTGCAAATAGTCGCATGTGAACTATGCAAAGGAGATCAGCCACCGGCTATTGTCCTCCGGAGAATGAAGAAGCAAATTACATGGCAAATCAAAATCAACAACAAGGTTATCAAGGAAGACAACAACCTTATCAAAACAACTCTCAACAACCTTATCAAAACACTCAAGGATACCAACCAAGAGGGAATTATCAAAATCAACAAGGATACCGTCAAAATCCTTATCAACCGACACAACCTCAAGGTGGTAGTTCAAAGTTAGAAGAAACTCTTAATCAATTCATTCAAATGTCAATGGCTAACCAAAAGACTAATGATGCATCAATCAAAAATCTTGAAAACCAAGTTGGGCAACTTGCAAAACAATTAGCCGATCAACAACCGGGGCCATCTTTTTCCGCAAACAGTCAAACCAACCCGAAGGAACATTGCAAAGCCATTGTGACTAGGAGTGGAAGAGAGTTGGGGGGGGGGGGGGGAGAAAAAAAATGAGAAAAATGTTGATGTGAGAAGTGATGAGATTGTGGAGGAAGAAAAAAATAAAGAGGTAGAAGTTGAAAAGAATGATGAGGAAGAAGTTGAAAATGAAAAGGAGAAGTTAGTTGAAAATGAGAACCTTGAGAAAGAAAAGATAGAAGAAAAAAAGAGAAGAGTCAAAAAGGGGAAGGAGAAGGTGAATCCTATTCCTATTCAAAATCTACCTTACCCTCATGTGTCCACCAAGAAAGACAATGCTAGGCATTACACTCGTTCATGGACATATTCTGACAATTGCAAATCAACATTCTGTTTTCCGAAGCGCTTGAACAAATGCCCAAATACGCTAAGTTCATGAAAGATATTCTTACCAAAAAGAGAAGATATCCGGAGCCGGAAACAATTATCCTTGATGCAAGTTGTAGTGCAATAATTAAAAGAACTCTACCAAAGAAAGAAGCCGATCTGAGGCGTGTTACTTTGGCGATAACAATTGGTGATGTTTATGTTGGCAAAGACTTAATTGATTTGGGCTCAAGTATCAAATTAATTCCATTGTCTATTGTGAAGAGGCTTGGGAACATTGAAATGAAAGCAATTTGAATGACAATATAATTGGCCGACAAATCTACAACTCATCCTCATGGATTAACTCAAGATATGTTAGTTAAGGTGGATAAATTTTTCTTTCCGGTTGACTTTGTTGTAATTCATATGGAGGAAGATGAAGATGCTCCATTGATTCTTGGACGTCCTTTTATGAAGACTGGTAGAATGATGATTGATGTTGATGACCGCCTTATGAAAGTAAGAGTTCAAAATGAAGAGGTGTGCTTTAATCTTTTTGAAGCAATGAAGCATTCCAAAGATAAGCATGATAGTTTCCGTATTGATGCAACATATGAATCTATAATGGAAGTCTCAAAGCAAGTTCACATAACATTTCCCTTGGAAAGAGCTCTTGGTGACTCATTTGAAATACTTACCAATGAGGAAGAAAGGGAACTTGAAGAATGCTTGAAGGAACTTAAATCTTCAAAAGAATTACAACCATGGGAAAGTGAAATGGAGGTGTTGAAGAAAGAGGCTAATGATGAAAAATCTCAACTTGAATTGAAGGTGTTGCCTTCTAATTTGAAGTATGTGTTCCTTGATAAAGGTTGTAACAAACCGGTTATCATTAGTAACATTTTGTCCGACAAAGAGGAAGACCGTTTGATTCAAGTTTTGAAGAAAAATAAAAAAGCTTAGGTTGGGTTCTTTCTGATTTGAAAGGAATTAGTCCGGCCTATTGCATGCATAAAATCTTAATGGAAGAGGACTTCAAGCCGGTAGCTCAACCTCAGCGCCGTTTGAATCCTATAATGAAGGAAGTGGTGAGAAAGGAAGTTGTGAAATTATTGGATGCCGGAATGATTTATCCGATTTTCGATAGTCCTTGGGTGAGTCTGGTGCAAGTTGTGCCCAAGAAGGGTGGAATGACCGTTATAAGAAATGAAAAAAATGAATCGATTCCGACAAGAACTGTAACGGGTTGGAGAATGTGTATTGATTATAGGAGGCTTAATACCGCTACTCGAAAATATCACTTTCCACTACCGTTTATGGATAAAATACTTGAGAGATTGTCGGGTCAAGAGTTTTATTGCTTCCTAGATGGCTATTCTGGGTATAACCAAATATCGGTTGATCTGAAAGACCATAAGAAGACGGCGTTCACTTGTCCCTTTGGAATTTTTGCATACTGGAAGATGCCTTTTGGCTTGTGCAATGCACGGGCAACTTTTCAACGGTGTGTGAAAGCCATTTTTTCCGACCTCATTGAAAAGACAATGGAAATGTTCATGGACGACTTCTCCATGTTCGGAGCTTTCTTTGATCTATGTTTGAAAATTTTGGAAATCGTTCTCGAAAGGTGTGTGGAAACAAACTTGGTGCTAAATTGGGAGAAGTGCAACTTCATGGTAACAGAGGGAATTGTACTCGGCCACAAAGTCTCCTCTAAAGGCCTTGAAGTTGATCAAGCAAAAATTGAAGTGATCAAGAAGTTGCCACCACCAACAAATATGAAAGGAATCCAGAGTTTTCTAGGCCATGCGGGATTTTACCGATGATTCATCAAAGACTTCTCCAAAGTAGCAAGACCTTTGAGAAATTTGCTCAACAAAGATAATTATTTTCTCTTTGATGATGAATGTTTAAATGCTTTTCAAATTTTGAAAGAAAAATTGATCACCGCACCCATAATCATTGCTCCTAATTGGACTCTCAATTTTGAATTAATGTGTGATGCAAGCGATTATACGGTTGGTGCGGTACTTGGTCAAAGGAAGACAATTTTTTCATGCCATATATTACGCGAGTAAAGTTTTAAATGAGGCACAAGTGAATTATGCAACCACAGAAAAAGAATTACTCGCAATAGTGGATGCTCTTGAGAAATTTCGGTCTTATATTATTGGTTCAAAAGTTGTAGTCTACACTGACCACTCGACAATTAAATATCTTCTTACCAAGCCGGATTCAAAACAAAGGCTAATCCGGTGGATTCTTTTGTTACAAGAATTTGATTTGGAAATTCGTGACAAGAAGGGGTCTGAAAACTTGGTAGCGGATCATTTATCCCGTTTGGTCAATGTAGAAGTAACACACCGAGAAAGTGAGGTCCGAGAAGATTTTCCGGATGAAAAACTATTTAGGGTACAAGTTAGACCTTGGTTGACAGATTTTGCTAACCACAAAGCAACCGGATTTATACCGGAAGATCTAACTTGGAACCAAAGAAGGAAATTCGTATCGGATGTCAATTTTTATGTTTGGGATGAACCATATCTTTTTAAGTTAGGTGGTGATAATTTGTTGAGAAGGTGTGTCACTAGTGATGAAGCTAAAAGTATCCTTTGGCATTGTCACAATTCATCATATGGAGGGCATTACAATGGTTTAAGAACGGCAACAAAAGTCCTCCAATCAGTCTTTTATTGGTCGTCGTTGTTTAAAGATGCAAACCTCCATGCGAAAAGTTGTGACATATGCCAAAGAAGTGGCAGGATTGGAAAACGGGATGAAATGCCCTTACAAACTATTTTGGAAGTTGAAGTTTTCGATTGTTGGGGTATTGATTTTGTTGGACCATTTCCCCAATCTTTTTGAAATGAGTACATTTTGGTTGCGGTTGACTATGTTTCTAAGTGGGTGGAAGCAATTGCCTCACCGAGGGCCGATGGCAAAACGATGATCAAATTTCTAAAGAAAAATATATTTTCCCGTTTTGGCACGCCTCGTGTATTGATTAGTGATGGCGGCTCGCACTTTTCCAATACACCGCTTGAAAATTTTTTAGAGCACTATGGTGTAAAGCATAAGGTTGCAACCCCTTACCACCCGCAAACAAATGGTCAAGCCGAAGTTTCCAATAGAGAGGTAAAAAGGATCCTTGAAAAAACTGTGTCAAGCTCTCGTAAGAATTGGTCGCAAAAGCTTGATGAAGCTTTGTGGGCGTATCACACCGCTTACAAGGCTCCAATAGATTTAACTCCATTCCAAATGGTTTATGGCAAAACATGTCATTTACCAGTTGAAATGGAACACA
This sequence comes from Lathyrus tuberosus, assembly GCA_022829125.1. Classification (NCBI taxonomy): domain Eukaryota; kingdom Viridiplantae; phylum Streptophyta; class Magnoliopsida; order Fabales; family Fabaceae; genus Lathyrus; species Lathyrus tuberosus. Next base: position 2,120,548 of record JALAZF010000620.1, on the reverse strand, counting down.
AAGCTCTTTGGGCGTTAAAATTGTTATACTTTGATCCGAACTTGGCCGACGAGAAAAGAAAGGTTCAATTACACGAGTTGGAAGAATTGAGGAATAACGCTTATCATTCTAGAAAACTCTATAAGGAAAAAGTTAAGGGGTATCATGACAAGAAAGTCCGTCAGAGAGAATTTCGGGTATGCCAAATGGTTCTTCTGTTCAATTCCCGTTTGAAGCTTTTTTCGGGAAAATTGAAGTCCAAGTGGTCTGGACCGTTTTTAATTAAAGATGTGAAGCACTACGGTGGTATTGTGATAGAGGACTTGCAGAAAAAAGAGAGTTGGACTGTGAATGACCAAAGACTTAAAATCTATCTTGGAGGCGAGATTGATTGTGAAAATTGCACTGTTTTTCTAGATGATCATTGAAGTCATCTTGGACCGTCGAGCTCAAATGACGTTAAATAAAGCGCTTGTTGGGAGGCACACCAATGTTGTAAGTATTTCATCTTTACTGTTTTAAGTTTTTAATCGTGTGAGAAAAGTGTTACAATGATTCTTGAAAAAGTGTTAAGTTCCAAAATATCTACAAAACACCCTAAATACCACTTTCTACCCAGACAAATTCGCTAGGCGAGCTCCAAAACTCGCCAGGCAAAACCATTAAGCTCAGCCACGTGACAGAATAGTGCAGAGAAAGCGGGAAAAAATATCTGAACTCGCCAGGCGAAATTCAGCTTCGCTAGGTGAATCTCTTTCGCCTCATCGTCGCCTGGCGAATCTTCCAGCGAAGCACTTCCAGTTGCTACTGGAATTGAAAACCAAATTCACCAGATGGCTCGCCAGGCTTTCGCATGGCGAATTCCTCCTTTCGCCACCCTTTCGCCTGGCGAAGGTCCTGTAGCTTGCAGACACGCGACTTTGCTTATTTCTTCGTGTTTTCTCATGATTTTTTCCGCGTCCTTTTTACAAAATATGTTGCAAAACTAACAAAAACATCAAAGAGACCAATTATAGACATTGATTCAAAACTCACTTAAAAATAAGTTGTTTCGCATTCAGACATCTGGAAAAGAGCTTAAAAATGCTGTAAATTGATCTAAATTCATTCAAAACCAGACACCTATCAAACTCTCCCCAACTTACCTCTTTGTTTGCCCTCAAACAAAAGTAAGTTTCAACAATCACAAGCAAGTTTTCAAAGCACCAAATCAACCGGAAAACAATAATGGTTCAAACTCGACAATCTCACGCACAAAGTATTTTCACAAAGTTGTATAGAATCGAAACATGATTATGAATTAAGTTCTAAACACAACATCATACAATGCAAAATCAAGTACCTACAAGTTCAAGTTGAATCGCCTAAATTCACTTATTATCAAACACACTATGTACATAATTTCACATGGGACAAAACACTCTCACAAGCAATCGTGCCACATCCAGAATCATTCATGCATTTATCTCACAAAATTATCATAAAATAATAGAAACAAAGATCACTTAAGGACTTTTATGGTTGTAATTTGGCTTGGGTTAAAAACAAAGGTCATATCTACACGACCATTGAACAAAAAAATGGGTAATAACTATGAAGAGTATTTCTTTTTCAAATTTTTCATTCTTTTTCACTCCTTATTCCTTCCTTTCACAATGCATTCTCTTCTTTTGATTTTCTTTTCTTTTTGTGCTCTTTTTCTCTTTTTTTTTTCTTTTTTTTTTTCGTTTTCTTTTTCTTAGAATGCATTGTATCTCCGATTCATTTTTCTCTTTACTTTCAAAGTAAATCATTCTCCCCAACTTCAACATTGCTATAAGCTTAGCTTAAATGCTCTTCAAAACGGGTTAAAATTCGGGTTCATGATTCACCATAAAATTTTTCTTTTTAGGCTCAAAAGGAGTTTCAAATACGCGCACACTCACAAGGTTACTTGAAGTGTTTTTGGAATGGTGGTTTTTCTCATAGTACTAAAAAATTTGCCTTGATCATTTCTAAGTTTCCAACATTTGAAACAAACTCACAAGATTTAACATGAACAAAACGAGTAAAACAACGATTACTTGACTCTATTTTTGGTGAACAATGGAAAGCATCTCACTTTTGTGGTTTTGTCCTAATTGATTCACACATGAACAAGTATTTACAACACAATGCATTACCATAATTTTGTATAAAGCACTAACTCACAATCATGCTAAAAATCTACAAAACAAACATTCACACTTTGATTGTGCACATTATTAAGAATTCTATCATCACCATCACATGTTTAAGGTTAACAAAGCACTCTTTTCCTTCTTGTGCTAGCATACAAAATTTTCAAAAAATTAAGGACAAACATCACTTTCTTTGCACAAACACCAACATAAAAAAAATAGAATTGAAACTAAACCAAAATTTAACTAAACTGAAATTTTATAAGATATGGTGTAAACACACCGCAAATGTACTCGCCGGAGCGACAAAATGCTACAACAAAAATTCGCCGAAGCGTCCCAAAAGTACTTGCTAATAATATCAAACAGAAAATAAAATAAACATAAGATAAATGACAAAACATAAATTCTTCACTTTGTAGTCTCTAGCCTCTAATTAACCATATCATTCAAATCATCTTGCATCTCATCACCTCCATCATCATCATCATCATCATCAACTCCAGCTGCTCCTCCCCCTGAAAAGAATGGTCGCCTGTCCACAGGCCAGTTTGCATAATTATCATAATCAGCCCGAGTAGGAAAAGGGACAACTTCCTGCGAAGTGGTCTGAAATTGGTACAGCTACTGCATACAGTTAAAATTAAATTCCGATGATCTTTGGTATGCCTCCGCCATATCCCAAGAGTAATTAAATACCACTTGTATCCTAGGATCCCAAATTGAAAAATCAAGAGCCTCAGATGGCTCACTAGTTTGCGAACGAGATGATTGACCCACATTTGTACCCTTCCTCTTCTCAATCAACTTATTTTTGCAATACCTCTCAATATAGTCATCATTGACTACTCCCCTCACTTTTTCATTAATCACATCGGGCATCAGTATCCACTTCTTAAGGCAAAGAGCAGTGACAAAGCAAGGAAAAATAATAAGTGCATTAGAATGTACCTCAGGTCTTCGCGTGTTCTCAATAAAATTCTTCATTTCATTCGAAATGATCCGGGCTACATCGACGTCCTTGTCTTCCATGATGTAGTATAAAAGTAGGGTAACATCAACTGGTATGGAGGATCGGTGCATCTTGGGCTTGATGTTGTACAGAATGAGAAGAAGGACGATTTGCACATCCGGAGGCATGTCTTCCCTCTTATACCAGATTGCTTCTCCTTGATGGTTCCTTTCCACACTTTTCCCTTTAAACATAATGGTCTTAGCTATTTTGTTGTGATCCAAATGAGTGCCAAATTCCTTAGTGTAATCATCCTTTTCAAACATCCCTAAAGAACTTGGTTTTCCAAACAGCTCATTTATGGCCTCACGATCGAATCTGATTTCCTTGCCTCGGACATAAGTGATGTACTTGAACGCGTCCACCTCTCCTCCGACTTGGGGACTTTGGAGAGCATTTGCGTAGAACTCACGGACCAACTCGTAGCTGATTCGATCCACAGGATTTATCAAATGCCCCCATTTTTTACTCTTGAAAATCGCAGCCAGCCTCCGGTACGGTCCCTCTGGATAAATCTCAAATCTTTTCTCAGACAGAATTTGTCGGCCTTCAAGCAAGGTATATCTGGAAGCATGAGCGTCACTCAAGAACCGAGTTAGATCAAGCTCATTTTGCTGCCTGGAACTGTTTCCAACCACAGTCTTTTTCTTCTTGCCTCCAGTTACTTTGGTTTTAGGGGTCATCTGAAAAATTAAACAAATCACACAAAGCAATAGAATTTTTTTTCAATTGTTAGCATAATTTAAACGGCAAAAACAAAATCAAAGCAAGAATAAAAAAAGAACAGAATTGAATAGAACAGAACAGAACAGAATTAAAAATCTGTGAAAAAGGCCATTCGCCCCATGCTCGCCAGGCGAAGCAAGGGCGACGTCTCGCTGCACGCTCGCCAGGCGAAGCTGAAGCGAATGCTCGCCTTACGCTCGTCAGGCAAATTTCTGCGATCCCAGAATTTTTTTTAACAAGGTAGGGGTCATCCAACATCTACAACCCACAATCTTGACCCTAAGAACAACAACCATTCAACAACAATTCTAATCTTAACAAAGTTTCTGGGGTTTCAACAATAACCCTAACAGTTATGAAATTAAAACCCTAATTTAACAAAAATGAACAAGTTAAGTTAAAACAAGATTAAGAACAAGATTGAGAGTGAAAACATACCTTAAGTGGGATTGAGAGTGAAGGTGAGTGAGGGTTTAGAGTGAAACGTGAGTGAGAGAGAGTGTGAAATGAGTGAGAGTGAAAGGGTGATAGTGAAAGTGATAGGGAAAGAAAAGATAAGGAAAAAATTATGTGGTCCCAAGTGGACCCTAAAAAATATATTTTATTTTTCTTTTTTATTTCTCTCTGCAGAATCCAAGCCACCAATGTCACGCCAGCTTTTCCTGGCGAAGCAGGGGCAAGAGGCTGGCGAAAATTGGTTTCGCCAGGCGAAATAAGGATTCGCCAGGCGAATTGCACCAGAAGCAGAATTCTCTGCTGTCAAGGATGCAATGCAGAATTTTTAAAATTTTTCCAATTTCAACCTCCATTATCACACAATTCAAAAATTAAAACAGAAAAGATGAAATACTTACAACGTTGGGGTGCCTCCCAACTTGCACTTTGTTTAACGTCATTTGAGCTCGACGGTCCAAGATGATCTTAATGATCATCTAGAAACACTGCACAATTTTCTCGATCAATTTCTCCCTCGAGATAGATTTTTAGCCGTTGGCTATTCAAAGTCCAATTTTCCTTCTTCTGCAAGTCCTCTATAACAATAGCACCATAGTGCTTGACATCCTTAATTAAAAACGGTCCAGACCATTTGGACTTCAATTTTCCCTGAAAAAGTTTCAAATGGGAATCGAATAGAAGAACCATCTGGCTGACCCGAAATTCTTTCTGAGAAACCTTCTTGTCATGATACCCTTTTACTTTGTCTTTATAGAGCTTGCTCGAATGGTACGCATTATTCCTCATTTCTTCCAATTCGTGTAATTGAACCTTCCTTTTTTCGCCGATCAAGCTCGGATCAAAGTTTAACAGTTTCAATGCCCAAAGAGATTTGTGCTCCAATTCAACTGGTAAATGACATGTCTTGCCATAAACCATTTGAAAAGGAGTTAAGCCTATTAGAGCTTTGTAAGCGGTATGATACGCCCACAAAGCCTCATCTAACTTTTGCGACCAATCCTTTCGAAAGCTTGACACAGTCTTTTCTAAAATCCTTTTTATCTCTCTATTTGACACTTTGGCCTGACCATTGGTTTGCGGGTGGTAAGGAGTTGCAATCTTATGCTTTACACTGTAATGCTCTAAGACCTTTTCAAGCGGTGTATTACAAAAGTGCGACCCTCCATCACTAACCAACACACGAGGGGTGCCAAAACGGGAGAATATGTTTTTCTTTAAAAAATTTATCACCGTTCTGCCATCGCCCTCGGTGACGCAATTGCTTCCACCCACTTGGAAACATAGTCAACCACAACCAAAATATACTCGTTTGAAAAAAATGGGGGAAATGGTCCAACAAAATCAATACCCCAACAATCGAAAACCTCGACTTCCAAAATAGTTTGCAAGGGAATTTCATCCCGTTTTCCAATCCCGCCACTTCTTTGGCATATGTCACAACTTTTCGCATGGAGGTTTGCATCTTTAAACAATGTTCGCCAATAAAAGCCCGATTGGAGGACTTTTGTTGTCGTTCTTAGACCATTGTAATGCCCTCCATATGGCGAGTTGTGACAATGTCAAAGGATACTTTTAGCTTCGTCAAGAGTGACACACCTTCTCAATAAATTATCACCTCCTAACTTAAACATATATGACTCATCCCAAATGTAAAAGTTGGCATCCGATAAGAATTTCCGTCTTTGGTTCTGTCGCTCCCAGGATTTTCATCCAGGTACAAACGCGAGAGTGGCACGAAAAACAGAGTCGCCAGCCGTGTAAATTTATCCCAAGAGAGGGAAAGGGAACACCGCATAAACCTGAGGAAGAGGGAAAGGAATGGTCATCGCAACCATAACCTGGGTTCGGGAGTCGGTTACGCGAGGGGAAGGTGCTAGCACCCCACGCGTCCATCGTACTCGATGGGATCCACGCTTGTTGTCTATTCTAAGGGTGAGTTGTCCTAACATCTAGGGTTGCACTAAAACGGGGAAGGGGAGACAAAGACAGACTCGGTAGGACGTCGACGTCCTAGGCCTAGGTACCCCCTTTGTGCAATGGGGAATTCAGAGTCAACATAGTTCGGACCAAGTTCTTTTTGTGTTTTTTATGAGCGACGTTAAGTTCGCATCCGGCAGTTAGGGTCGATGCCTGTTTGCGACTCAGACGGAAGGTAACGTGCCCTTTTTGAAAATAGCCTTTAGTTTGACGATCCCGAAGGATAAAAAGGTTTGAAGTTTGTTTGTATTTTTTAGGACAGAAGTGACTTGAGTTAGTTCGTAACTCAACTTGAACCAAAGTCTATGACATGGGAGCGAATGCGTCGCATGGTCGCCCCCAATGGGACGTATGCTCAACACTCTAGAAGAGAGAAGAGGGACCCCTCAATCTTCATTTCCTATGTTTAAGGCTCGTGTGCAAGACAAGTTGACCTTATTAAGTATCTTAGAAATTGTTTTGAGATGAGAAGAGGGACTCAAAAGAAAAGAAAAACACTACGGGGAGAATCTATCCTAATGTTATCATGCAAAGATGGCCCTAAGGGGAGGTTTGACAACAACCTAAGCCTAAAAAAACAGAAAAGATGAGAGGAAGAAAGAGTGAGAGTGGACATGGATAACTATCCACACCCCCACATAGCTTACCTTAGCCCCTGCATAAAAAGTTAGTACAAAACAGACACAAGTAACATTAAGGCAAATGAAACCCAAACAATGACATATAACAGTGATTAAGTGACCTATAACAATTCAAACATGAATTAAGAAGTCAAAGACACAACCCCAAAACAATGGCACAAGTGCCTTCTCAAGCAAATACTCAAGCATGATCAAAGATATGCATACAAGTAGGCCTCAAACAAAGAGCAATCACATAATTAGCAAAACATCTTTTAAAATTACCAAATTAATCATCAAAATAGCTCAACCAGAAACAAATAACATATTAAAAACTCATGCCAAAATTCAACATATAAGTCACTCAAGCAATCATGCAGAGTCAAGAGAGAATCATGGTTCAATATGCAAAATAAAGGGACTAAAATGCAACATGAAATGATTTTAAAAATGAGAGAAAAATATTTTTATGCAATTCAATGTATTAGTGAAAATATGCAAAAAGAATGAGTGCAAAAGGTTTTGTATGCTATGAGAACAAAATTCTACAAGTTTAGGTATGCATGATATGAATAATTCAAAAAGAAAATAAACAAATAATTATTTCAGATGCTAAAAATAAAATAAAATTTGTGAAAATTTTATAAAATGCCAAATATGACTCATGAATTTTCTGGGAATTTTTAAATGCAAAAAACTATTTTTAATAATTAAAAATGAAAATGCAATAATTAAATAAAAATAAAAATAAGGAAATAAACATGGGGGTGTGAATAGGACTAAGAACACGTTAAAAGTGCTAGTGGGCTGGAAGGGGGGGAGTGAATAGGAAGCCCAGTCCAAATAATTAATCAGAAAAAATAAAAAACAAAAAGATGCACGCGTGGACTTCAGTCAACCACGTTGACTCCATCCTTACCCTTAGATCAATCTAACGCTCCAAAGATAGTCAAACAATCACCAAGTAGTCATGATTAACGGTCCAGATCACAAGACACACCACAATGATGATACGCACACACACACACACACATAATTACTCAGCATACCATAGAACCCCACGTGCGCAGCATGTGACCTCATTAATTTGTTGGCACAATGTCAGCCACATGATTAAATCAACGCTCCAGATTAAACAAAAGTTAATAAGATAAGTGGCTATGATCTAAGGCTCACCATAATAAGCATGGAAAAACACACATACGATCATTAAATTAAAATCAGAAAAATAAAAAACGTGGCAGCGTGACAACCCTTGGATCAACCACATCGACGGCTAAGGATTCATCTTCTTCGTTGAAACCCTTGGCCGACCGGAGACCTTACTAGACGCCGGAGCCCTAGCTCCGACCGTCATCTCCGGTGAGCACCATCCTAAAAAAATCCAGACTTTGCAAAAGCGTATACCATCTTGTCCAGATTTCAATGAGGATTAATAATATCACATCAAAAATCACAAACAAAGCAAGAATAGTGAGAATCGAATGAAACAAGGTTTGGTTCAAAACTTTAAACTCAACGAAACAATCAATACAGGCATCCAAACTCCAAACAAAACACACCAGAATTATCAGTAGGCATCAAGTATCATTATGCACGTTTAAAAAAAGAGCTTTAGGATCATGCAAATTGACACTAACCTGAGATTGTGCAACACGTGTCCTTGTTATTAGCTGCGAATTATGGGTGCTTTGTGTTCTATGAATCCCCAGGAAGAAGATTGTGGAAGAACTTTTGAAGAAACCCTAATGGATTGAGAGATACGAAGGAGAGATATTTTTTAGGGTTCACTTGAAAACTCTACCAAAATAACGTGTAATCCTCTCTAACCCTAGCATGAGTTAGCTTAAATAGATTAGGTTAATCCACTGATGATCACTTGGGCCTTTCTAATCCCTCACTTAATGAGTTTTGGATGATTTTAGAAAATTGCATTATGTGAGATACACCCTCTTCCATGCATGTACACCCAAATATTTCATGATGGATCACTTAAGTTTCAATTACTAATCACACCTGTATTTGACTTGGGCCTTGAGATGTCTTGGTTCATGAGTTTAGAATAATTTGGCAATTTTGCACCATGTGGAATAAGTAGTGAATAAGTCATGAAATTTCTTGGTTCAAAGGCCCAAAATTATCCTTAAGGAATGTTCTTTGATGTTAGAATGTGACATGAAACAATGGAATCAATTATAGGTCACTATGTCCCAAAATGCAAATGGAACCATGAGAAAACCCTAAAAAACCACTTTGCCTTCTTTTGATCATAACTTGAGTTTCACAAATGATATGGAGACCCACTAGTACTTGTTGGAAAGGGGATAAAAAGATCTTCAACTTTCATGTTTGAGGAAAATTCATTTGAAGCTTCTTTGATGATGAAAAGTCAAGTTGAATGTAGTGTAAGAACTTGCCCAAAAAGGAAACATTCAAATTATAGGTCATTTCCATATTTAGTAACTTTTGTACCAACCCTTGATTCTTGATAAATGGTATGAAACTTGACCCTTGAAGACCATATTAGGATGTGAGACCTTGAAAACCTTGGAGAGAACCTCAAAATTTCACAGTTGACTTCCCCTCTCACTGTTGACTTTTCCCCTAATTCTCTTGATTCCTAATCCATTGGCCAATTGAATCTCTCCTGAACCAAACTGATGGACAATATTCCATTCCTAGATACTTAGGGACCCAAGGAATACCATGGAATAAAGTCTTGCCCAAAAAATCAGAAATAAACTGACTTTATAGCAAACCCTAGTTTTGGTACCCTCAGTCTAGGAGGAAATAACACAGTCTCCAAATCCAACTTCCTCTGAATATGATGTGTATCTTCTCCAACAAAGATAATATATGCCATTTGGTGATGATAAAACCCCAAGAAGCTTGCCCATTGGAGCAATAAACCCAAGAATCTCAAAACCCTAATTTCTGCACTAGTTAGTTGAGAGTGAGCCACTTGAGATCTCTTGGACAATATAAGGACTCTTGCTTGACCCTTTGAAGAACATCTTCTCCTCTTGAATTGCCTCAAGCACCTTGACCCCATGCTAAGAACCAATGATATGCACACATGATAATGCAAAAATGAAATGAAACATAAGCCAGTCAGTACTAAGATAAGGAGGGCAAATTTTGGGGTGCTACAGCTGCCCCTATTCAATCAACTTGGTCCTGAGGGTATGATAGCGACGGCTTTCAGACAATCGGGATACACGGAGATTGAATACCAAAGAACCCGAAAATTTGCAATCCTCAAAGGAGGGACGACTCCACTGGAGAATCAGCCATAAATGATGTACCGTCACAACACAGACGAGTGCTAGCCATGCTGGGTATAAAGTGAAACAAACTCTCCCAGGTTATGTCATCTCTGCTGATAAAGAGAACTGACAAACGAATCTCGAAATATGCCATCCCTGCTGATAAAGGGAACTGACGAAGGAAATCTTCAAAAGATTGTTATCCCTGCCGATAAAGAGAACTAGCAAAATAAATGCCATCCCTGCTGATAAAGGGAACTGACGAAAGAAAATCTTCAAAAGATTGCTATCTCTGCTGATGAAGAGAACTAGCAAAATAAATGCCATCCCTGCTGATAAAGGGAACAGACGAAGAAAATCTTCAAAGGATTGCTATCTCTGCTGATAAAGAGAACTAGCAAAACAAATGCCATCCCTGCTGATAAAGGGAACTGACAAAAGAAAATCTTCAAAAGATTGCTATCTCTGCTGCTAAAGAGAACTAGCAAAAAAAATGCCATCCCTGCTGATAAAGGGAACTGACGAAAAAAATCTTCAAAAGATTGCTATCCCTGCTGATAAAGAGAACTAGCAAAACAAATGCCATCCCTGCTGATAAAGGGAACTGACGAAAGAAAATCTTCAAAAGATTGCTATCTCTGCTGATAAAGAGAACTAGCGAAATAAATTCCATCCTTGCTGATAAAGGGAACTGACGAAAGAAAATCTTCAAAAGATTGCTATCTCTGTTGATAAAGAGAACTAGAAAAACAAATGCCATCCCTTCTGATAAAGGGAACTGACGAAGAAAGTCTTCAAAAGATTGCTATCTCTGCTGATAAAGAGAACTAGCAAAACAAATGCCATCCCTGCTGATAAAGGGAACTGACAAAGAAAGTCTTCAAAAGATTGCTATCTCTGCTGATAAAGAGGACTAGCAAAACAAATGCCATCCCCGCTGATAAAGGGAACTGACGAAGAAAATCTTCAAAAGATTTCTATCTCTGCTGATAAAGAGAACTAGCAAAATAAATGCCATCCCTGCTGATAAAGGGAAATTGGCCAGCAAAATATGTCAAGCAAGAACTGACTACTAGGTGAGAACGAGATTTCACAAAAGAGAAGGGCCAAACAAAGGCAAACTCCCAACCGACTCAAAATCCACAAGCAAGATGACTCCGCTGGGGAAGGAGAAGTCTAAATAAAAGACTCTGCCAGGGAGCACAAGTATGAGGAACACGTCCCTCCAGGATCTCCTGAGTTATGCCATCTCTGCTGAGAAAGAGAACTGGCAAAGAAAGTATTAAACCTGGCTTATGCTTCAAATGCAAATGTTTGAATTTTGGCGTAATGCTCCAAACGAAATAGAGATGCTATGCATTTGAGGATGCAATGCAAATGCTTATGATATGCAAAAGGGCCCCTCCAGCAAAATAAATGCTGGAGAGAAGAGACCAATTCAGCTGGGGATGACAAAAATAATTTGTCCTCTGAATCCAGGAACTCTGTTGTGAAGGATCACACTGACCGACTCTTTGGATCCACAACTTCTGCCGGGGATGAAATCCAAAGCATATACACTCTATCGGGGATTGCATATGTCCTTTACTAAATGTGACATCGAACCTGAGATTCCTCTTCTGCTGGGGGAGTTGAGAATGAATGCCAATAACAGAATCGGAAGTCTGTTACTGAGGGTTGCCAATAACAGATGGGCTTAGGACCTGCTGGGGATGCTAGCCCATAATACCATCATGCTTGGGGAAAATAATCCATAATACAATCCTGCTTGGGGATACTGCTGAACTTAGCCTGCTGATGAAGGGAGTGACTTTACTCCCCTCTTGCTGGGGACTAGAATATGACCTCATCGGTGAGAGCACGCTTCCTGACTGGATGGGGAGGGTGAACACCCTGATTCTGTGGGGAAACAACGTCTTGATCCATAGAAAATACTTCCCAAGTCTCCTGTTGGGGAAGGTCTGCTCTGCTGAGGAAAGGTGCAATCTCAATGCTGGGGAGAGCACCCTACTGGGGGAGTACAATGCTGTTGCCCTGCAAGTCAAATAACAACAAATAGAATATGCCACAACATGACTACCACCGTTAATGCCTAAGTAACTTCTATTGCTTTTCGTTATGCTTCGCAAAGCTCAAAATTTTATATGCAATGTTTATAAAAAATATCGGACGTTTTTGCAAACAAAACAGTAAAAGTAAAACAAACAACGGAAAGCTCTTTGAGTGAAATGAATGTTTTATTGAGAAAAGTGGCCTGTAAATAGGCATTTACAATTGGAAGCAATTCCTAAAAAGAAGTAATTGTGCAAAAGCAAAAAGGAAATACACATGTCGGCAATGTGGGAACAGATATCCACCATGGTTCGACTCAGCTATGACCCATATGTCTTGCTTATCCACGAATATCTTGACCTTTGAAGAGACTAACTGTACTGATTCCTTTCTTTCAGAATTTCCAGGTATCGAAAGTGTTCACAGATCGAACGCAGACCCTAGCCTTTCGCTTATAAATCCCTAACTTTTGCCTGGATCGCCCTTTTCGGGTTTTCAATACATCGGGATACCCATTTTTTCCAAGGTTTCCTTTTCGGGTTTTCAACTTTGCGGGTTTACACGTTTCTTTTTTACATTTTATCCCTAATTTTTGCCCGAACCTTTTCCTTTTTATGGTTCGCCGGGATGCCCCTTTTTGCCTGGACTTTCTTTTTATGTCCAGCGGGTCTCTTTTATGCGAAGTATTTTTTGACTACGTCTGCGTTCACAGGGGATGTAAAATCTTCGCCATCCATAGTTGAAAGTAGTAAGGCTCCACCAGAGAAAACCTTTCTGACTACATACGGCCCCTCGTAGTTTGGAGTCCATTTGCCCCTGTGATCTGTCTGAGGAGGAAGGATCCTTTTCAAAACCAATTCACCTGTCTGAAAACTCCGAGGACGCACTTTCTGGTCAAAGGCGTGCTTCAACCTGCTCTGATACAACCGACCATGTGCGATGGCTGCCAATCTCTTTTCTTCAATAAGGTTCAACTGATCGAATCTGGAACAACCCTTTCAGCTTCATCAAGCTTTACATCTGCCAGAATTCTCAAAGACGGAATCTCGACCTCTAGAGGTAAAACTACTTCCATACCATATACCAAGGAGAAAGGGGTTGCCCCAGTTGACGTACGCACCGAAGTACGGTAACCATGTAGGGCATAAGGTAGCATCTCGTGCCAGTCCTTATATGTTACCACCATCTTCTGTACAATCTTCTTGATATTCTTATTCGCCGCCTCAACGGCACCATTCATCTTCGGACGATATGGAGAAGAATTGTGATGCTCGATCTTAAAACTCTGACATAATTCCTTCATCATCTTATTGTTCAAATTCGAGCCATTATCAGTAATAATTCTCTCCGGGACCCCATAACGACAGATGATATCCTTCTTTATAAACCGGGTTACCACTTGCTTGGTGACGTTGGCGTACGAGGCTGCTTCCACCCACTTTTTGAAATAGTCAATGGCAACCAAAATGAAGCGATGTCCGTTGGAAGCAGTGGGCTCAATCTTTCCAATCATATCTATGCCCCACATTGCAAAAGGCCAAGGAGATGATAACACGTTTAGAGGCGTAGGCGGTACATGCATCTTATCTGCATAAATCTGGCATTTATGGCACTTTCGGGCGTACTTGAAACAATCAGACTCCATAGTCATCCAATAATATCTTGCCCTCAACAACTTTCTGGCCATGGTGTGTCCACTGGAATGAGTACCAAAAGAACCCTCGTGAACTTCCTCCATCAACAAACCTGCCTTGTGTTCATCAACACAACGTAGCAAAACCATATCGAAGTTCCTCTTATATAACACATCATCCTTGTTCAGAAAGAAGTTTCCTGCCAACCTTCTCAGAGTCTTCTTATCCTTGGTGGAGGCACCCACTGGATACTCATGTCTCTTCAGAAAGACCTTAATATCATGATACCACGGTTTTCCATCAGACACTTCTTCAATTGCAAACACAAAAGCTGGTCTGTCCAGACGCATGATTCTAATCGCAGGTGTTTCATTCCAACGGTTCACCTTATACATGGATGCCAATGTCGCCAATGCATCAACCATCTGATTCTCAGCTCGGGGCACATGATGAAAATCCACCCTGTCAAAGAAAGGTAACAACCTTCTGGCATAGTTGTTATAAGGCACCAAATTCTCCTGACGAGTCTCCCATTCTCCTGTAATCTGATTAACTACCAACGCGGAATCACCATAGACATCGAGGTTCTTAATTCTCAAATCAATCGCTTCTTCTAACCCCATGATGCATGCTTCATACTCCGCCTCGTTGTTGGTACACAAGTACGCTAACCGGGCAGTGAAAGGTATATGAGAACCTTTTGGGGTTGTAATGATTGCCCCAATTCCATTACCATATGAGTTGACAGCCTCATCAAAAATCATCTTCCACTGAGACCCAATCTCAGGTCCTTCGTCAGGCAACGGCTCTTCACAATCTTTCATTTTCAGAAACATAACATGCTCGTATGGAAACTCAAACTTCATAGGCTGATAATCCTCGACCGGCTGTTCAGCAAGATATTCTGACAGAACACTTCCCTTAATGGCCTTCTGAGAAACATACTGAATATCGTACTCTGTTAAAACCATCTGCCAACGGGCTATCCTTCCAGAAAGTGCTTGCTTCTCAAACACGTACTTAATCGGATCCATCTTCGAAATCAACAAGGTTGTGTGGTTTAACATATACTGCCTCAGGCGCTTGACTACCCAAGCGAGTGCACAACATGTCTTTTCCAACATAGAGTATCTTGATTCGCAATCAGTGAACTTCTTACTCAGGTAGTAAATGGCATGCTCTTTCCTACCTGTCTCGTCGTGTTGACCGAGAACACAACCCATCGAATTCTCAAGAACCATAAGGTACATAATCAACGGCCTCCCAGACACCGGTGGCATAAGGACTGAAGGTTCCTGCAAATACGTCTTTATCCTTTCAAACGCCTCTCGACAATTTTCATTCCACCTGACCTCTTGATCCTTTCTTAGCAACTTGAAAATTGGTTCACACGTGGCTGTCAGATGAGAGATGAACCTAGCAATGTAATTCAACCTCCCCAAGAAACCACGAACCTCTTTCTCTGTCCTTAGCTCAGGCATCTCTTGTATGACTCTTATTTTTGGAGGATCAACCTCGATACCTCTTTCACTAACAATGAATCCCAGCAATTTACCAGACCTCACACCGAAAGTGCACTTGTTCGGATTCAATCTCAACCTAAACTTCCTCAACCTTTCAAACAACTTCTGGAGGTTTACCAAGTGTTCTTCCTCTGTTTGTGACTTCGCAATCATGTCATCAACATAAACTTCAATCTCCTTGTGAATCATATCATGAAAGAGAGTCACCATTGCCCGCTGATAGGTTGCCCCAGCATTCTTCAATCCAAAGGGCATTACCTTGTAGCAAAATGTTCCCCACGGTGTTATGAACGTTGTTTTCTCCATGTCCTCAGGGGCCATTTTGATTTGGTTATACCCAGAGAAGCCATCCATAAAGGAAAACACAGAATATTGAGCGGTATTGTCTACTAACACGTCAATGTGGGGGAGCGGGAAATCATCCTTCGGGCTCGCCCTATTCAAATCTCGGTAATCAACACACATCCTGACCTTCCCATCCTTCTTAGGTACAGGTACAATATTAGCAACCCACGGAGGATAATTTGTCACAGCAAGAAATCTGGCATCCAACTGTTTCTGAACCTCTTCCTTGATCTTGACAGCCATATCTGGTTTCGTCCTTCTTAGTTTCTGCTTGACTGGAGTACAACCCTCTTTAAGCGGCAATCGGTGTGATACAATGTCAGTGTCAAGCCCGGGCATGTCTTGGTAAGACCAGGCGAAGATATCCACATACTCTCGAAGTAACTCAACCAATCTTCCCTTAACGATGTCTTCCAAAGTAGCCCTAACCCTTACTTCTCGTTTAACATCCTCGGTTCCCAGATTAACAGTCTCAACTTCCTCCTGATGAGGTAGAATAACCTTTTCCTCCTGTTTCAGTAACCTGGCTAATTCTTCGGGTAAGTCACAGTCCTCGTCAGTCTCTTCTTCGGCTTGATAGATAGGATTGTCGAAGTCATATCGAGCCATAGCTAAGTCATGATGGGTGGAATCTGAACAAAGGAACCTGCATGATGGATGTTTTATGTTTATTATGAGTGCAACAAACAAGAAAACACATTGCCATTTTGATGTGGGTTAATGCAAAAAAGTAAAAACAGAAAAACAAGGATCAAAATATTTGAATGAAAAAACGTCCTTTATTGATGATAAAAGTAGCAAATAAAACATCCAAGCCCTACAAATAAATATCACTACGTCTTGGGCAGAACGTAGGATTCAACATAACAGAAAACAAAAGTAAATTACTCCGAGCGCGTCACTTGAATGACTTTCTCGGAGGACCAGTTGCCTAAACTCTGACCAGGGGTGCAGGGACGGATCCATTCCTCCATGTCACAGTCACTATCCCCTTCATCCTCAATAGCATTGACTATGTCGAAGAAAACGCCGGCACTGGTGAAACAGACTGGACCATAGAACTTGGGAGGCTCTTCAGGACGCCTAGGTGGCTTGTAACCCAGTCCATGAGTATCTTGCTTTCTTTGAACATCAATGACACTGCCCCACTTCTGAGAACCACCAGCTTCAACTATAGTGCGCGCCTCTTTGAAAGAGGACATTGGAACCTCTGGTTGTCTGACAACTTCAAGTTGGGCAACCACCTCAGGCTGACTGACTGCCTTTGGGGGTTCCTCGAGAATTTTTATAGCTTCAAAGGCTTGGCATAAAGTTTCCTATATTTCACCATCTACCTCAACATACTTGAAGGTCGATAAGTGACTCACCATGATCTCCTCCTCACCACAAACAGTCACAACGTGGCCGTCCACCATATACTTCAACTTCTGGTGCAGCGTAGATGTTACTGCCCCAACACCATGGATCCAAGGGCGACCCAACAAACAACTATAGGCAGGCTGAATATCCATTATGTAAAAGGCGGTGTCAAAAACCTCAGGACCCACCTTGATCGGCAGAACTAACTCTCCAAAAACTGACCTCTTGGAGCCATCAAAAGCACGTACCACCAAGTCACTTGGTGTACAAATCAACCCACGAGTATCTAATTTCATCAAAGCTTTCTTCGGTAACACATTCAAAGATGACCCAGTATCAACTAACACATGCGACATTAAGGAACCACGACATTCCACTGAAATATGCAGAGCGTTGTTATGATTCCTCCCAGCCGGAGTCACATCTAAATAGGTGAAACCCAAACCATTACCAGCATTCACATGAGCCACAACCCCTTCTAACTGGTTGACAGATATTTCCTGTGGTACATAGGCCATATTCAAAACCTTCAGTAATGCATTTCGGTGCGCCTCGGAGCACAACAGTAAGGATAGAATGGAAATCTTCGATGGAGTTTGGTGAAGCTGATCAACAATCTTGTAATCACTTTTCCTGATCAGCCTCATAAACTCTTCCACGTCTTTTGAGAAAGTATCCCCAACTGGCTTTGTCATAGAATTATTTGCTTCCTGCCTCTGTACGGACTCATCCATCATCTGTTTACCCTTGTCTTGTCTTGAACTGCCAGCTTGATCCTCAGACGGAATAAAGACTCTACCACTCCTAGTGATAGCCCCTGCTTCAACAAGATTTTCAACCCCTGTATTCACAGCTGATGTCTCTTCCAATTCCTGCTTCTTACCATTAACAAACACCTCGGCCCCATAGTTCCATGGGATGGCCTTGGTACTCTCATACGGGACTGGTCCAGGAACAGTGATAGTGACCGGCGCTGGTCTCGCCGGCGCTGATATAGTTATTGTCTTGAACGGAATTGTTATTGTGGCAACATCAATCTCTCTGTCAGTAACTTTATTCTGCTTACAACCCCTGTCAAACTGTAATATCCCTTCACTGATCATTCTCTGAATACCCGCTTTCAATAAATTACAACCGCCTGGCTGCGACACACATCCTACACAACCTTCATCACAGCTTGGAAATACCCCTCCCTTCAACAGTCTTTCCTTTACCACACCCAAGGGAGTTTGGACTTCGTTCACATCTGAAATCAATCTCAAGTTTTCACAGTCTTTAATAATAGCATTGACCCTCGGCTCACCGTGATTCGGCATCGGGTTCTGGTTCACATTTGGAACATCATTGGAGAAATTGATGGCTTTGGAATCCACCAAATCTTGAACCTTATGCTTAAAAGCTTTACAGTTCTCAATATAATGTCCGGGTACCCCAAAATGAAACTCGCAGTGGGCGTTGGCGTCATAGCCGGGAGGTGGATTACCAGTAGGTGGAGCCAATGTTCTCTTCTGAATTAACTGTAGCTTTAACAAGTGCTGAAATAACTGAGCGTAGGGAAGAGGTGGAGTGTCAAAATGCCTATCCCGCCTATTCAGAGGCTGCGATCGGCGAGGAGCCTGATTTTGTTGTTGAGACACTGCTGGCTGCTGAGGTGCTGCTGGGATAGTTACAGAAGCCACCTGCTGATTGAAGTTCTGACGAGGTCCCTCTCTACCATGATATGATGACACAGAGTTTGTATCTCCCTCCCTCTTCTTGTAACCACTGGTATAAGGTTTCTTACTTCCTCCAGATGAGGACCCATCACCGCCTGATATTTTTCCCGCCTTAATTCCGCTTTCCACCATCTCTCATACTAAGATCAAGTCAGCAAACTTTCCAGTCATACACGGTACTAGCTTTTCATAGTAATGACCCTGCAGGGTGGCCATAAACATCATTATCATTTCACGTTCCAGCATGGGAGGCTGAACCCTTGCTGCCAGTTCACGCCACCTCTGGGCGTACTCTTTGAAACTCTCATTGTTCTTCTGCGACAAATTTTGCAGCTGTGTTCTGTTTGGAGCCATGTCAGTGTTATATTGATAGTGTCTAATAAATGCCCCTGTCAGATCCCTCCAACTACGCACATCTTTCCTCTCTAGCTGCATATACCATTCCAGGGATGCCCCAGATAGGCTTTCCTGGAAGCAATGCATCATCAACTTCTCATTCTTCGCATGCGCAACCATTTTACTCGCGTATGCCCTCACGTGGGTCCTTGGGCAAGTCATACCATTATACTTCTCGAAAGTGGGAGTCTGAAACTTGTGCGGGATAACAACGCCTGGAACCAGCCCCAAATCCTCTAGATCCATACCCAAAGCATTCTGATTTACAACACCCCTTAGTTGTTCCTCAATCAACCGGAACCTCTAATCATTGTCAATCTGGGGACCAACATCCCCACCTGGCACAGAGAATGCATCTTCCTGGAGATCATCATACTGACAGCCATAAATTGCACCGACATTGTTACCTCCCCCCACTACAGTAGGAACCACAACATTTTCTCCTCCGCCCGGAGGAATCACAACACCAGCAACAGGAATACTTCCGCCCGGAGGGCCATTCTGAACATTATTACCAGTAACACCAGTATGAAGGACACCGTCCTCATAAACCCTCGCAATCAGTGGCTGAACGAGAGTCCTCAACTGCTCTTGGCCTTGAGCGACACCTTGCATTAATTCCATGAATTGGTTCATGCGAGTCCACATCTTAGTCATCTCATTTTGTAGCTGATCCATGAGTCTCTTCTGATTTTGTCTGGTAGAATACCGGTGAATGTGCTGATCTGCAATCCTGAGATTAGAACAAGATAAGAATACCGGAGATAAACACCTGTTATGCAAAATGATTATGAATATGCAAATGTAAATGAACATGTTAAAAAAAATTCGCAGGGCGATCCACCCCTTGATTCCAGTTTAACAATAAGATAGAACGGAACTTCTGCTCATATATTAAGAAAACCAGAGGAAAACCAAATGTCAACAAATCACAAATCCAAGATAACAAGTCTGAACACAATGATCATAGATCCCAACCAACAAGCCTGGCGGTGGTCCAAATAATGAAAGAAAATAGAACACTACGGCATGTCATCAAAGTCCACAAGTGTCAATCTCCCCCATCCATTATGCTTCTTGCTCCAGTCTTGAATTTCTTTGAACAGCTTTTTGGTGTCGGGATGCTTCGGTCTCTGAATTAGCTCTTGAATGAGAACGTCTCTTCTATGCATGATCCCTTCCAAGTATCAGCAATGTAACTCCCAAGCGTCTTCTCCAGAAACATCATCCATGCTAGGCCCCTTATTTCTAGATCTCGTCACTTCAGCTTGGATCTTCAGTTCCTCTATGGAGGCTATGGCTTCATTGAGTCGACCCTCGACTGCTTGTCTCTGGAATACCCCTGATAGGATCTCAGCGTCTTTCTTCTTGAGCTTCGACTTCAACTGATCAATCTGAGCTAGATAATCGTCTTCCTTTTGCTTATTCTCAGCCATTGCAGTTTCTCGGTGAGCATTGAACCTGTGAATTTTTAACAAAGCCTTGTCCAATTCTTCCTTCTTAGACTCAAGAACCTTACTGATACCGTCTAGAGCTTGCTTCATCCTTTGTCTGGATGCGACCTTGTCAGCTAGCTCCTTTTCTGCCTCAGCGAGAAGCTCTGTCTTCAACTTGGCGATATGAACAACTTCACCCTGCTCATGTTTCAACTGATAAATTTCCCTTCGTAGCTCACTGTTTTCTTCTCGCAGCTTTTCCTTTTTAGCCCACAACTTGTTAAACTTCTCTATTTTAACTGTTGTAGGAGGCTCAATCAGCAAGGGGTAAGATGGTGATTCTTTGGCGAATGGAAAAAGCTCCTCCTCTACCCTTTTCTGGATCCAATCTTCATACGCGGGAAATGTTCTATTGTTGCTCTTCCCAAAAGAAATCTTCCCTTTCTTGTGACGATCTTCCCAAGTATTTGCAACTTCTTTTAACAGTTCTGGATTGGTTTCCCCACTCAGATATAAAGATTCTCGGACCTCTTCGTCTCTTGGCGGCTCTTTCAAGGCATACCCGAATTGCCTAATAGCAAGGATAGGGTTGTAGTTAATTCCCCATTTCCTTCCTATTAGAGGCACATTTGGGAGACCTCCACAACTAATCATGATATCTTGGCCCAACAAGTCACGGTTAACCCAAACTAGATTATTTGCCCTCAAGCCCATCAATCTTTTGGACCAATCCAATGTTCCTTGAGTATCTACAAATGCCCCAGATTTGGGAAGACGATCAGCAAACCATTTGTAGAAGACTGGCGCACAAAAATAAAGGGGTCCTCCCCTCCTCTTCTCGTTCTTGTAATGCACTGAATAATACAGATCTCCAAGCAAAGTAGGTACCTGATTCTTCATGGTAAATATCCGGACAGTGTGCATGTCCACAAAATCCTTCATACTTGGAAACAACACCGTTCCATAGACACACATAGCCAAGATGGCGTTGAAAACCGACCAACATCTAGCCTTGGCATACACAGCAGCCTGTTCTGTCAAAAATTTCACATGAAAACCTTTACACCCTCCCTTACTGGCAATGTTATTTTTCAACAAGGATGGGTCCAAATGCAAGGCCTCGGAAACCTTTTCCAAATCAGGAAGTTCTTTAGAAGGATAGAAAGGAGCCTCTTTTTTAATGTCAACATCCAGAATGAGAGCAAATTCCTCCAACGTCGGAGCCAAAAGGTAATCAGTGAATAGGAAACAACGCAGGCGAGGGTCATAGAATTGCACCAGAGTGTATAAAGCCCTATACTCGTATTCAGTGATGTTGCGAGCAAAATCCAGAATTCTTCCATACTCTCCTCTAAAGTCTGCCAACACCCCATGTTCTGCCATAAACACAATCTGGTGAACAGGATCCAGAATAAGTGATGGGAACTTGTACATTATGATGTTCTTTTTATTCTCAGTACTCATCCTTAATAGTCTTCAAAAACCAGAATCAAAGTTAGGATGCAGCCCTGCAAATGAATAAACATGCTAGGATGCAAAATGATGATGCAAATGCACACATGGGATCAAGGATGCCACACAGACTGAAGAACTGCTGCACTGAACCACTGTATAATCTCAAAGGTCTGTCCAAATACCCAGAATACCAACATAACCATAGTACCACACTGATAAAACTGCTGATCAGAAAACCGGGTATGTTGAAGGTCAAGGTTACCTGCAAACCTGTAAACACCCCGCCCTCTCACATGTGGGTACTAGAAAGCCGAGGATCCTCAATATCACGGGCTCTCAGGTCGAGAAATGATGATACGGTCACCATTTCTGGTTTGGCGTCATCACCAATCGAGGAGGCCTTAACTGATTCCCCTAAAAAAGAAAACATCTCGTGGCAAGTCCTCAGCTTCGGCACTGAGGTCGAGAAGCAATAGTACATTCATCCCTCGGGGTACAGTACTATCGCCAAACGAGGAGTGCTTCCACCGATTCTTTTCCAAAGGACACCCTATAGTAAGTTCCCAGTATTGGGTCCTCGGATCGACATGTGCAATGGGTTTTCCATTTCTGGTCTGCCATTATCACGTCTCGGGAGGAGTGCCGTTACTGAGTTCTCGGGAATGGTCGCCAGAGTCGACAGCTTTCCAGGTTACATTCAATCATCTGCACCAATGCGTAGGATAGAACATTACCAAAGAAAACCTCGTCTATATGTGGAGTTTTCATGTATACTATGTCTGGCCAAATGCCACACGAGTCACACTACTTGCCACGCTAATCCTACGTGTACGCTCAAGCCTGGGTATTGGGCTTATCTCTCAGAACTCCCAACCCGCCAAACAGAAAAACAGTGCAGCAGCTGATAATAATATGCAATGCAGAAAATGCGGTAAAAATAAAATACAACAAATAAAGCAAAACAAAAGCAAAAACACCCAAAGAGAACAAAGACAAGCAAGCGCTAGGATTGACTCGCTTAGGGATGGACCAGCATAGGTCAACCAGACTCCCCAGCAGAGTCGCCAGCTATCGCTCCCAGGATTTTCATCCAGGTACAAATGCGAGAGTGGCGCGGAAAACAGAGTCACCAGCCGTGTAAATTTATCCCAAGAGAGGGAAAGGGAACACCGCATAAACCTGAGGAAGAGGGAAAGGAATGGTCATCGCAACCATAACCTGGGTTCGGGAGTCAGTTAGGCGAGGGGAAGGTGCTAGCACCCCACGCGTCCATCGTACTCGATGGGATCCACGCTTGTTGTCTATTCTAAGGGTGAGTTGTCCTAACATCTAGGGCTGCACTAAAACGGGGAAGGGGAGACAAAGACAGACTCGGTAGGACGTGACGTCCTAGGCTTATGTACCCCCTTTGTGCAATGGGGAATTCAGAGTCAACGTAGTTCGGACCAAGTTCTTTTTGTGTTTTTTATGAGCAACGTTAAGTTCGCGTCCGGCAGTTAAGGTCGATGCCTGTTTGCGACTCAGACGGAAGGTAACGTGCCCTTTTTGAAAATAGCCTTTAGTTTGACGATCCCGAAGGATAAAAAGGTTTGAAGTTTGTTTGTATTTTTTAGGACAGAAGTGACTTGAGTTAGGTCGTAACTCAACTTGAACCAAAGTCTATGACACGGGAGCGAATGCGTCGCATGGTCGCCCCCAATGGGACGTATGCTCAACACTCTAGAAGAGAGAAGAGGGACCCCTCAATCTTCATTTCCTATGTTTAAGGCTCGTGTGCAAGGCAAGTTGACCTTATTAAGTATCTTAGAAATTGTTTTGAGATGAGAAGAGGGACTCAAAAGAAAAGAAAAACACTACGGGGAGAATCTATCCTAATGTTATCATGCAAAGATGGCCCTAAGGGGAGGTTTGACAACAACCTAAGCCTAAAAAAATAGAAAAGATGAGAGGAAGAAAGAGTGAGAGTGGACATGGATAACTATCCACACCCTCACATAGCTTACCTTAGCCCCTGCATAAAAAGTTAGTACAAAACAGACACAAGTAACATTAAGGCAAATGAAACCCAAACAATGACATATAATAGTGATTAAGTGACCTATAACAATTCAAACATGAATTAAGAAGTCAAAGACACAATCCCAAAACAATGGCACAAGTGCCTTCTCAAGCAAATACTCAAGCATGATCAAAGATATGCATACAAGTAGGCCTCAAACAAAGAGCAATCACATAATTAGCAAAACATCTTTTAAAATTACCAAATTAATCATCAAAATAGCTCAACCAGAAACAAACGACATATTAAAAACTCATGCCAAAATTCAACATATAAGTCACTCAAGCAATCATGTAGAGTCAAGAGAGAATCATGGTTCAATATGCAAAAGAAAGGGACTAAAATGCAACATGAAATGATTTTAAAAATGAGAGAAAAATATTTTTATGCAACTCAATGTATTGGTGAAAAAATGAAAAAAGAATGAGTGCAAAAGGTTTTGTATGCTATGAGAACAAAATTCTACAAGTTTAGGTATGCATGATATGAATAATTCAAAAAGAAAATAAACAAATAATTATTTCAGATGCTAAAAATAAAATAAAATAATAAAATAAAATTTTTGAAAATTTTATAAAATGCCAAATGTGACTCATGAATTTTCTGGGAATTTTTTAATGCAAAAAACTATTTTTAATAATTAAAAATGAAAATGCAATAATTAAATAAAAATAAAAATAAGGAAATAAACATGGGGGTGTGAATAGGAATAAGAACACGTTAAAAGTGCTAGTGGGCTGAAAGGGGGGGTGTGAATAGGAAGCCCAGTCCAAATAATTAATCAGAAAAAATAAAAAAGAAAAAGATGCACGCGTGGACTTCAGTCAACCACGTTGACTCCATCCTTACCTTTAGATCAATCTAACGCTCCAAAGATAGTCAAACAATCACCAAGTAGTCATGATTAACGGTCCAGATCATAAGACACACCACAATGATGATACGCACGCTAGAGCTGTCAAAATGGGCCGAAGCCCATGGGCCGGCCGCCGAGCCCGAAAAAAGTTAGGGCTTGGGCCTTATTTTTGGAGCCCATATTAGTCCGGGCCTTTTTGAGCCCGGCCCGAAAAAGCCCGAAAAAAAATGGGTCGGCCCGTATGGGTATGGGTAGCCCGCCAGCCCGACAACTTTTTTTAAAAGAATTAATTTAACTATTTTGCCGATATATAAATTAATAAATATATATAATTGGACCTAAAAAATAAATTTGGCCCAAGAAACATTTGGATACAATGTATTAGTGCTTCTTTGGTTCGGTCCACATACACTTCAGTGACTACCAGAACATTAATTTCTATTACATTATATTACATTACAGTATTCTAAAATGAATATATTACATTAAGATCATTAAAATGAGTATTAATTTCTATAACATTATATATTAAAATGAGTATTAATTTCTATTACATTATATATTACTTAAAAAATGAATTTTTTAATTTTTTTTTAAAATGGGCCCGTTTAGGGCCGGGCCCGTTTAGGGCTGGGTAGCCCGCAGCCCAGACAGGGCTGGGCCTGGGTAGTAAAAAAGGAGCCCGTATTTAAAATGGGCTTTTTGAGCCCGACCCGGAAAAGCCCGAGGCCCGCCAGGGCCGACCCGTTTAGGGCCGGGCTACCCGTTTTGACAGCTCTAACGCACGCACACACATAATTACTCAGCATACCATAAAACCCCACGTGCGCAGCATGTGACCTCATTAATTTGTTGGCACAATGTCAGCCACACGATTAAATCAACGCTCCAGATTAAACAAAAGTTAATAAGATAAGTGGCTATGATCTAAGGCTCACCATAATAAGCATGGAAAAACACACATACGATTATTAAATTAAAATCAGAAAAATAAAAAACGTGGCAGCGTGACAACCCTTGGATCAACCACATCAACGGCTGAGGATTCATCTTCTTCGTTGAAACCCTTGGCCGGCCGGAGACTTTACCAGACGCCGGAGCCCTAGCTCCGGTCGTCATCTCCGGTGAGCACCATCCTAAAAAAATCCAGAATTTGCAAAAACGTATACCATCTTGTCCAGATTTCAATGAGGATTAATAATATCACATAAAAAATCACAAACAAAGCAAGAATAGTGAGAATCAAATGAAACAAGGTTTGGTTCAAAACTTTAAACTCAACGAAACAATCAATACAGACATCCAAACTCCAAACAAAACACACCAGAATTATCAGTAGGCATCAAGTATCATTATGCACGTTTAAAAAAGGAGCTTTAGGATCATGCAAATTGACACTAACCTGAGATTGTGCAACACGTGTCCTTGTTATTAGCTGCGAATTATGGGTGCTTTGTGTTCTATGAATCCCCAGGAAGAAGATTGTGGAAGAACTTTTGAAGAAACCCTAATGGATTGAGAGATACGAAGGAGAGATATTTTTTAGGGTTCACTTGAAAACTCTACCAAAATAACGTGTAATCCTCTCTAACCCTAGCATGAGTTAGCTTAAATAGATTAGGTTAATCCACTGATGATCACTTGGGCCTTGCTAATCCCTCACTTAATGAGTTTTGGATGATTTTAGAAAATTGCATTATGTGAGATACACCCTCTTCCATGCATGTACACCCAAATATTTCATGATGGATCACTTAAGTTTCAATTTCTAATCACACCTGTATTTGATTTGGGCCTTGAGATGTCTTGGTTCATGAGTTTAGAATAATTTGGAAATTTTGCACCATGTGGAATAAATAGTGAATAAGTCATGAAATTTCTTGGTTCAAAGGCCCAAAATGATCCTTAAGGAATGTCCTTTGATGTTAGAATGTGACATGAAGCAATGTAATCAATTATAGGTCACTATGTCCCAAAATGCAAATGGAACCATGAGAAAACCCTAAAAAACCACTTTGCCTTCTTTTGATCATAACTTGAGTTTCACAAATGATATGGAGACCCACTAGTACTTGTTGGAAAGGGGAGAAAAAGATATTCAACTTTCATGTTTGAGGAAAATTCATTTGAAGCTTATTTGATGATGAAAAGTCAAGTTGAATGTAGTGTAAGAACTTGCCCAAAAAGGAAACTTTCAAATTATAGGTCATTTCCATATTTAGTAACTTTTGTACTAACCCTTGATTCTTGATAAATGGTATGAAACTTGAACCTTGAAGACCATATGAGGATGTGAGACCTTGAAAACCTTGGAGAGAACCTCAAAATTTCACAGTTGACTTCCCCTCTCACTGTTGACTTTTCCCCTAATTCTCCTGATTCCCAATCCATTGGCCAATTGAATCTCTCCTGAACCAAACTGATGGACAATCTTCCATTCCTAGATACTTAGGGACCTAAGTAATACCATGGAATCAAGTCTTGCCCAAAAAATCAGAAATAAACTGACTTTATAGCAAACCCTAGTTTTGGTACCCTCAGTCTAGGAGGAAATAACACAGTCTCCAAATCCAACTTCCTCTGAATATGATGTGTATCCTCTCCAACAAAGATAAGATATGCCATTTGGTGATGATAAAACCCCAAGTAGCTTGCCCATTGGAGCAATAAATCCAAGAATCTCAAAACCCTAATTTCTGCACTGGTTAGGAGAGAGTGAGCCACTTGAGATCTCTTGGACAATATAAGGACTCTTGCTTGACCCTTTGAAGAACATCTTCTCCTCTTGAATTGCCTCAGGCACCTTGACCCCATGCTAAGAACCAATGATATGCACACATGATAATGCAAAAATGAAATGAAACATAAGCCAGTCAGTACTAAGATAAGGAGGGCAAATTTTGGGGTGCTACAGGTTCCAAGTTAGGTCCTGTGGTATAAATCCGGTTTCTTTGTGGTTAGTAAAATCTGAAAACCAAGGCCTAACTTGTACTCAAAATAATTTTTCATCCGGAAACTCTTCTCGGACCTCATTTTCTCGGTGTGTTACCTCTACATTCACCAACCGGGATAAATGATCTGCTACCAAGTTTTCAGACCCCTTCTTGTCACAGATTTCCAAATTAAACTCTTGTAACAAAAGGATCCATCATTTTAGCCTTTGCTTTGAATCCGGCTTGGTAAGCAGATATTTAATGGCCGAGTGGTCAGTGTAGACTACAACTTTTGAACCAATTAAGTAAGACCGAAATTTCTCGAGAGCATACACAATAGCGAGTAATTCTTTTTCTGTGGTGGCATAATTCACTTGTGCCTCATTTAGAACTTTACTCGTGTAATGTATGGCATGAAAATTTTTGGTATTTCTTTGCCCAAGCACCGCACCAACGACATAATCGCTAGCATCACACATCAATTCAAAATTTAAAGTCCATTTTGGAGCAACAATTATGGGTGCAGTGATGAGTTTTTATTTTAAAATTTGAAACGCATTTAAACATTCATCATCAAAGAAGAAAGACTTATCTTTGTTGAGTAGATTACTCAAAGGTCTGGCAACTTTGGAGAAGTCTTTGATGAACCGCCTATAAAATCCCGCATGGCCTAGAAAACTTCGGATTCCTTTGACATTGGTTGGAGGTGGCAACTTCTCGATCACTTCAATTTTAGCTTGATCCACTTAAAGGCCTTTAGAGGAGACTTTGTGGCCAAGCACAATCCCCTCTGTTACCATGAAGTTGCACTTCTCCCAATTTAGTACCAAGTTTGTTTCCACGCGCCGTTCAAAAACGGTCTCCAAATTTTTCAAACATAGATCAAAAGACGCTCCGAACACGGAGAAGTCGTCCATGAACACTTCCATCATTTTCTCAATAAGGTCGAAAAAATGGCTTGTACACACCTTTGAAATATTGTCGGTACGTTGCACAAGCCAAAAGGCATCTTCTGGTAAGCAAAAATTCCAAAGGGACAAGTGAACGCTGTCTTCTCATGGTCTTCCAGATCAACCGAGATTTGGTTATAACCAGAATAGCCATCTAAGAAGCAATAAAATTCTTGACCCGACAATCTCTCAAGCATTTGATCCATAAACGGAAGTGGAAGATGATCTTTTCTAGTAGCGGTATTAAGCCTCCTATAATCTATACACATTCTCCAACCCGTTACAGTTCTCGTCGGAATCAATTCATTTTTTTCATTTCTAATAACGGTCATTCCTCCCTTCTTGGGCACAACTTGCACAGGACTCACCCACAGACTACCGAATATCGGGTAAACCATTACAACACCCAATAACTTAACAACTTCCTTTCTCACCACTTCCTTCATAGTAGGATTCAAACAGCGTTGAGGTTGAGCTACCGTCTTGAAATCCTCTTGCATTAAGATCTTGTGCATGCAATTGGCCGAACTAATTCCCTTTAGATCGGAAAGAACCCAACTTATAGCTTGTTGATTCTTCTTCAAAACTTGAATCAAACAGTTTTCCTCTTTGTCGGTCAAAATGTTGCTAATGATAGCAAGTTTGTTACAACCTTCATCAAGGAACACATATTTCAAATTAGAAGGCAACACCTTCAATTAAAGTTGAGAATTATCATCATTCACCTCTTTGTTCAACACTTCCATTTCACCTTCCCATGGTTGTAACTCTTTTAAAGATTCAAGTTCCTTCAAGCACTCTTCAAGTGCCCTTTCTTCCTCAATGGTAAATATTTCAAATGAGTCATCAAGAGCTCTTTCCAAAGGAGATGCTATATGAACTTTCTTTGAGACTTTCATTATGGCTTCTTCCATTGAATCAATACGAAAACTATCATGTTTATCTTGAGAATGCTTCATTGCTTCAAAAAGATTAAAGCACACTTCTTCATTTTGAACTCTCACTTTCATAAGGTCGTCGTCAACATCAATCATCATTCAAGCTGTCTTCATAAAAGGGCGTCCAAGAATCAATGGAGCATCTTCGTCTTCCTCCATATCAATCACAACAAAGTCAACCGGAAAGAAAAATTTATCAACCTTAACCAATACATCTTGAGCCAATCCATAAGGATGAGTTGTAGATTTGTCGGCTAACTGTAATGTCATTCGAATTGCTTTCATTTCAATGTTCCCAAGCCTCTTCATAATAGACAATGGAATTAAGTTGATGCTTGAGCCCAAATCAATTAAGCCTTTGCCAACATAGACATCACCAATGGTTACCGGCAAAGTAACACGCCCCAGATCGACTTCTTTCTTTGGTAGAGTTCTTTGGATTATCGCACTACAACTTGTATCAAGGATAATTGTTTCCGGCTTCGAATATCTTCGCTTTTTTGTAAGAATATCTTTCATGAACTTAGCATATTTCGGCATTTTCTCAAGCGCTTCGGAAAATGGAATGTTGATATGAAATTGTTTGAATATGTCCAGGAAACGAGTGTAATGCCTTTCATTGTCTTTCTTGGCGGGCACATGAGGGTAAGGTAGATTTTGGATAGGAATAGGATTCACTATCTCCTTCCCCTTTTTGACTATTCTCTTTTTTTCTTCTATCTTTTCTTTCTCAAGGTTATCTTTTTCAACTAACTTCTCATCTTTATTTTCAACTTCTTCCTTATCATTCTTTTCAACTACTACCTCATTATCTTTTTCTTCCTCCACAACCTCCTCAATTCTTACATCAACATTTTTCTCATTTTTTTCTCCTTCTCCCAACTCTCTCCCACTCCTAGTAAAAATAGCTTTGCAATGCTCCTTCGGGATGGTTTGAGTATTAGCAGAAAAAATGGCCCCGATTGTTGATCGGCCATTTGTTTTGCAAGTTGCCCAACTTGATTTTCGATATTTTTATCAATGCTATTTGTCTTTTGGTTAGCCATGGACATTTGAATGAATTGGTTTAGAGTTTCTTCTAGCTTGGAACTCCCACCTTGAGGTTGCGCTGGTTGATACGGATTTTGTCGGTATCCTTGTTGATTTTGATAATTTCCTCTTGGCTGATATCCTTGTTGATTTTGATAAGGTTGTTGTTGTCTTTGATAACCTTGTTGTTGATTTTGATTATTCATGTAATTTTCTTCTTCATCAACCGGAGGACAATAGCCGGTGGGGTGATCTCCTTTACAAAACTCACAAACGGCTATTTGCACGTTCTTGTTCGGTAACTCTTTAATCTCTTTAATATGTTGAGGGAGCTTTGACATCTGTTGCGTTAACAACTCAACTTGTTGAGATATAAATTTGTTCTGAGTGAGAATTGCATCATTTGTCCCCAATTCTAGCACTCCCAGTTTCTTTTGAGATTGGCCACGGTTGTGATTCCCTTGATGGTCGTTTAGTGACATATTGTCTATGATAGAAATGGCTTCGTGGGCGCTTTTAGTCATTAAAGATCCGCCCGCGGTAGCATCCAACAATGTTTTGTGAACCATTTGAAGACCATTTCTGAAAATATGCACTTGCGTCAGCTCATCAAAACCGTGCCCTTTGCATTTTCTAAGCATGGACTTGAATCTCTCCCAAGCTTCGTTGAGAGACTCATTTCCACCTTGTGAGAAAACCGTAATCGCCGTTTTCGCTTCTGTGAAACGATTGTGTGGAAAAAATCGTTCCAAGAATTTCTCTGCTAACATGTTCCAGTCCGTCATAACAACAGTAGATTGGTCAAGGTACCATTCCTTTGCCTTCCCAATTAGGGAATGCGGAAATAGTCTCTTGAACAAAAACTCTTCTTCAGCTTCAGGTGCTCCAGTCGTACCCGCAATTTCATAGAATTTGGTCAAGTGAGTAAAGGGATCCTCGTGATCCATACCGGTGAATGGATTCTGGTATAGAAGAGCGAGGATGCCCGTCTTCATTTCAGAGTACCGACCATTATGGACATTTCGTGCGAACTGAGCTAAATGCCTCGGACTAATAACACAAGGTGTTGAAGCAGGTGGTGGTGGTGGTGGTGCAACCATGGTTGGCATTAACTGTGGTGTTGGTGTCGAAGTTGAACTTTCTCCTCGTTCTCGTCTTTCCTTAGCAAGTTGCCTCATCCGCCTAGTTTTGCTATTTAACTTACGCACAGTTCTTTCAATCTCAGGATACAAAAGAAGTTGATCTGCGGGTAACTTCCCTCGCCTAAACAGAGTCTGCACACTTAGCCAAACAAATTAACAAGCACAAGAAAAAGTTATACAAGCTTAAAACTTAACAACTATTGCGATGCTTGCAATATCAAACAACAATCCCTGGCAACGACACCATTTTGTAGAAAAGTATTTCGGGGGGTGGTTTATCGTCTCCACAGGGATTGTATGTGTATTGCCGCAGTTCTATAGATGAAATCATGTTAAACTTAGAGTAACAAAGATTTTGGTGGTTTTGTAACGGATCGTTTGCATAAGAGTTTAATAGTAACGGTAAAGAAATTGGTTTTAAAGATTTGGTAAAAACATGCCAAGATTAGGGTTCGATAATCCGTTTTATACGTATTTACTCGATAAAGGATGTGAACTTGTTAAAGATGAATATAACCACATATCCTCTCAACAAGTTTATCTCTAACACTTGTTATGGGATTTACCATATTGATCCTTGGATGATCTCTCACTCCAACTATCAATATGATAACATTTAAGATCAATATTTATGAACATCAACTTTCAAAACTATCTCTAGCCTCATGATTGTTGATGGATTGAAACTTAGGTCAAGTTTTAGAACATATTTCTCAATCATGAACTAAAACAAAATATAAACCATACAAACAAAGTTTTTCATCTATATTTATCATCAACAAAGTTCGCACACTACAATCAAGATCAATACATACAAAATGAAAGATTACCTACCACTAATCTTGACACAAGAGTTGTTTAGCTACCCATTGTCATGGTAGCTTGATCAACAAGTACTGAACAAAGCTTTTGTTGCATCAATCTTCAATGGATCAAGGATTGAAGCATAAAAGCTTTGGATTCTAAGAAAAACAATAAAATATGAAGTTTTTAAGCTCCAAATGTGTTTCTAGGTTACAATGATTCTTGAAAAAGTGTTAAGTTCCAAAATATCTACAAAACACCCTAAATACCACTTTCTGCCCAGACAAATTCGCCAGGCGAGCTCCAAAACTCGCTAGGAGAAACCGTTAAGCTCAGCCACATGACAGAATAATGCAGAGAAAGTTGGGAAAAATATCTGAACTCGCTAGGCGAAATTCAGCTTCGCCAGGCGAATCTCTTTCGCCTCATCGTCGTCTGGTGAATCTTCCAGCGAAGCACTTCTAGTAGCTACTGGAATTGAAAACTAAATTCGCCAGATGGCTCGCCAGGCTTTCGCTTGGAGAATTCCTTCTTTCGCCACCCTTTCGCCTGGCGAAGGTTCTGTAGCTTGCAGACACGCGACTTTGCTCATTTCTTCGTGTTTTCTTCCGATTTTTATCGCGACCTTTTTATAAAATAAGTTGCAAAACTAACAAAAACATCAAAGAGACAAATTATAGACATTGATTCAAAAATCACTTAAAAATAAGTTGTTTCGCATTCAGACATCTGGAAAAGAGCTTAAAAATGTCGTAAATTGATCTAAAATTCATTCAAAACAAGACACCTATCACATAGTTAATTAATGTAACACGACCACCCATAGATAACAACCGTCCATGCCACATTTATAGCCTTGCTTTAAAACAATCCATTACCGGTTATTGAATTAGGATCCTCTCTTAACTTTCATCTTCTCTAGCCAAACCTTGCTTATTGAATTAATCTAACGGATAAAGTGTTTTTCTCCAAGCTGATACACTTATACTAAAAATGAGATCAAGCCATTAGATTTACCCACATCTTCTTCTTATCACTCCAACTCCTCACCCTAGCCACCAAGTCATCCTTATATCTCCATGGTACATTTTTATGTATTGAGTGCTACACAAATATACTGGGATCAAAAGGATGATTGTAACACTATCCAATAAGACTTTAAATAAGTATACTGGGAGGCGTGGTTAGAGCTTTCACTATACACTACTACATGAATATACTAGTATCAAAAGTGGGATAAAAATACTATTCAAAAATATTGAAAATAAGGAGAGCAGGAGATAAAGACAAGTTAACTGTGAGGCTTAAAGAGTATATCTAAACGTATGAAATTTTAATATATACTGTTGTGCCCCAAATTTTACCTCTTAGATGTCATAACATCTTGCATAGACATTTAGGATCAATCATATATGCACTATTTAACTAGCCCATATCTTGCAGTTTGTTTCTCTTATGCTTGAAATTAGGGTTTACATAGAAAGATTCAAGGCCTCATAAGGTGTTCTATGGTTCCATATAATCACCATGAAGATTCACCATTCGATTGGTACCAAGATCTCAAGACTTTGAATCAAGTCAAATCAACAAAAGATCACCAGACCCAAGCTGTGGAATTAGGGTTTTAACCTAAGGAATCACTGAAGAATGTTGTCATGTTAGGTCAAGTTTTGCTTGGTTCATCAACCATTTGAATTACCTACATCCAAGAGGTCTCACTCAACAAGAATTTAAGTTCATCTGATTCTCATAATGAGATGTTTAACCCCAATTTCACCCTTCTTCCAAATTAGGGTTTCTGTTAGAACATATGGATCATTGGTCTTGATTTTCATCAAGAGGTGCCTTCAAACCCTAAGACATGGCTCCATGGGTTAGTGAACATCCATAAAGGTCTTCTATGAGCTTTAGATGTGAGGAAAGAAGCTAGATCACCAAGGTTTGTCCTAGTGCAGTCACAGTCAAAATTAGGGTTTTGTCTGAAACCCTGATCTTTGGGGATTTTGAACCAGATGAAACATCCAAGACCTCAACTCATAATAACATGTCTCATTGATGGTTTAAGCTATGAGATATCAAGTTTCAAGAAGTTTCTTGCAAAGGAAGCAATGTTTGGTTCATGAAACGTTTCATATGTGGAAATTTCCCCTCTTGTGCAAAATTGAAATACTCATAACTCCCAAACCACACATCCAAATTGAGTGACTCAAAACCCAAGTGGAAGCTCTTTCCAAGATCTTCAAGGTGTCCAATATGACTTTTCTCCTAAAAAGGCATGGTTTTTGAGTTATGGAGCTTACAAGCCAAACTGACCCAAGACTTAGTGAAATTTCAGCTTGTTTTTCCTTAATAAACAACCAACTTTAACCCAGTTTTTCATAAAGTTCCAGGCCTCTACTCAAAAATATTTGGACATGAAAGTTGTAGAGGGCATTGAGGGCTTTCCAAAAAGTACTAGAACTCCTCCATCCATTGAGTGAGCTAGGAGTTTTGAAGACCCAAAGTTGGAGGTTCCATTCCTTAAAGTTCAAGAAACCAAGTTTTGTGTAATGACTCAACCTTTCTTTAATCACCAAAACCATTGGTTTCTGAGTTCTAATGATGGAATTAACTTTAATCCAAGCCTTGCCACGAAAATTTAACTTGGTTAGCATTAAAATATGATTTATGTCATAGTTGTGCAAGTGGGAGGAAGTGAGAGAAGCTTTACAAGGCAAAATAGAATTGTTTATTCCTTGAGCCTCTCACCAATCACTTCCCACCAGAGGAGGCAGGCCTAACCACATCAATGTTCAGGGATTTTGGAAGATATGTGTCCAGCAAGTGAAAAGCTTCACACGAGGGAAAGAGGGCATTGTTGGCATTTGTTGCAAATATGACCATGCTTTGGTTTCTCTTGCTTCCCTTATAAATAACAGGTTATGTTCCTTCAATTGACACCAACATTATTCACATACTCACACTAAAATAGCTCTGAGTTTGAAGTCCTGCAAATGAAGGAGAATGGAGAGCACTTGGATGGCTTGCTACCAGTTCAAAGGAGGGAGGATACTTCATTGATTGGAGGTGCAATGGACATATTCCACTTGGTAATTTACTTCTTCACACTCCATATCTATGCTCATGTACATCATCATCATCATATTTTTTGCAAATGCCTTTATCAAGAATGTCACATAATGTGTTCTAGTTTATTTCACTTTATCCATAATGAAAGACATGTGTGCTTGATGTTTAAATCATTTGTCCATAACCTGCCATCATAAGATGAGACAATGTTTGGTTGTTCTCCTGATGTGTTAAGGTAGATGTTTATACTATTTTGTTCTTGTTACTATGCTTGAGCTATCATGTGATGATAATGCACATTGTGTTGTTCACCAACTGGCTGTTGAATTCATGTTAGTTTCCTTGTTGTGTAACTCTGCCAACATTTGAATGCAAGTAATATTCATGGACTTGTGACTCTTTTTTTGGGTGTTTGGATGTTGTCAAGAGAAGAGGTAAAAGCCTTGACTTGATAACTTGAGATACTTGTGTTTTTATGGTTTATGAGTTTATTGCCCTAAACCATTTGCCTTTATTGTTGGTATGATTTACAAATGAGTAATCCCTAGGTCAGAATTGTATTAGCAAGAAAACCCGGTCCTTTTCCACCAAGTGTAAGCTCTGCTACTGCTATCCTCATGATATAGTCAGTTTGTAAGTGTACACTCATGATATGCCTTGTATCCAAGAGGTTTGCTCATATGTTGATACTTGTTAATTTTTGCCTTTGAGCATGAAGGTGTGGTCCTGAGTCATTGTATCATAAGGACTGTCTTTGGTATCCCTTCATGTGTTTACCTACATCCTAAAATGCACATAAACCATGACATGTCATGATCATTGTTTTTGGGCTAAGTTGACTCATGTGCCTGAGACTGAGATATTTGAACTGCTAACCTCTTTAAGTTATGCAACTGGTGCCATGCTTTGTGTTTTAACTTCTTGTGCATAACTTACTGGTATGATATTGGTCCAAGATATGTATGGTATTCATGTCCAATACTACTAAACTTGTCATTGAGAATGAGGATTTGATGTTGTTCCTTTGTGTTAAAGTTTTGTTCTGATATTTAACCATGTGTATATCAACATTTCCTAGTCTGTTATACCATGACATGTAGTTTTTGTATACCAAAACTGTTGCATATAGTGGCTAATCTCTTGAGGTTTTGTCTTGTGTAAATATGCCATTTTATGTCCATCATGTCAGACCTGATATATTCAATATGCGTGCAAGCTCTTGATATTCAAGTTGGATGTGTGTGTTAAACCTTTGACATGTTTTGTCTGATATGTATCCAAATTTGTCCAAACTGTTGGCATACTAACTGTTTTAAATCAAGTTGGTCTGAGCACAAGAGAATGATATATGGAATTGTTTATTTCTTGAAATTCTGATGCTATGCCATATCCATAATATTACCATATTGACTATTTTGATTCTCTCTTGCCTTCTAATCAATTGATCACACCTATTAGCATTGAAAATCCTTAAGACTGTTTCTTTTCATGTCAATGTTGCTAATTCCTGAATTTCCTGGTGTGTGAGCAACATGAGAGTTGGCCTGACAGTGGATTACCATGATGAATATAGAGCACGATCATGTGTTTAGAGGTTTGAGATTAGGTTTTGAGGACCATGTATTTCTGCTGTAAACTTATTTGCTTGATTTTGTTGCCTTATCTATATCATGCTAATCTTACCCTAAATGACATAGAAATTTGGCTTAAGGTTTGGCATGGTCATGATTTTGGTTTAGGTATCCCTAACTGTTGTATGCATAACTGTCATTTTGAATTTGCCTTCCCTTGTCATGATTTAAAAGAGGTTCTTATATGTCTAAATGGTTGCTTGGTGAATGACAAAACTAATACACTCACCATATGCCTAGGACTAATGTTTGTAGGCACTGTCACTTTTTGAAATTATTAGTTGCCATGTCATTTTATATAACTGTTATGCTGATGAATAAGGTTGCTAGCTCTTGGATGCATTTGCCCTATATCATGAGTGTATGACTGTCTGACCTGAACATTAAGGTTTTGAATAAACTGGTGTCACTAGGTTA
Source organism: Lathyrus tuberosus (assembly GCA_022829125.1). Lineage (NCBI taxonomy): Eukaryota > Viridiplantae > Streptophyta > Magnoliopsida > Fabales > Fabaceae > Lathyrus > Lathyrus tuberosus. The sequence goes on along the minus strand of JALAZF010000620.1, from coordinate 2,082,610 downwards.
TTCATCTCAGGTCTACTTGCTTGCCTTGCCTAAAATGCATCAGTTTGGTTTGTGTGAGCCTTAGCCATTAGGGTGTGCATTGACTCAATTTGCTTATCATTAGAAACATAACATATATGCCTTTGTTTTGATTTTGCTTGTTCATTGCAAATTGCTGATCTGCATCCAAATTATGTACATAAACTGCTGAGTTGCCAAATGTGGTGTATTCAAAATTATGCAGGTCCACTGCTTGTTCTCTGCCTTTGCCTTGCTTGCTTATTGCCACATGTTTGAGTTAATGTCAAGTTTATTTGAGTCTGTTTCTTGCTTTCCTGCACTGAATTTTGCCAAACCTCTCATGCTTGTGGAACTTGTTTTGCAATGCCATCATTTGTCAAGAAAACTCTACATTGATGCTGTTGTTTCCATTTAGCACTATCATTTAATTTAAGTATCATACCCCTTTGCCTTGCTTGGATGGATAACAAGGATCTAATTTACTCCACCATCCTGCTTTTGTTTGATCCAACTTGATTGCTTGCGCGCAGAGGTAGTTTGGAAATGTTGATTTCTAATTCTTCAGGCACATTGTATTTTGTTGGTTTTCAAGTTGGAGTTTGAAACTTGAACATTGTTTTGATTAGCAGTAAGATTTAAAAGTATGAGCATTCTCTGGTTGAAAGGTTGGCATTGATCTAGATTCATGACTGAATGCGCCTAGTTTCATTTTGGTGACACTTTTGTTTGAACCATGAGGCAACGATCAATAATTCTTGCTCCTAGTTAGCTTAAAAATACAGGCCCTTACAATTCATCTCATGTTTGCTATTGTGGTTGAAATAAGCATGGCTTTGGATTGAGGAAATTGTTGATTGTTGTTGTGTTCAGTTTCTCACATCGGATTTTTGTCTTGATAGTGAATTTAGTCAGTCAACATTTGGAATTTTGGGAATCATTGCTTTTCGTTGATTACAACATTATGTTGGCAACATTCTTTATTTTTCGCTCATGTAAGGTTATGTATTTGTGAAGTAAGTTTTATAACCGGATGTAACAGCCACCCCAGTGGCAAGCACACACATACACATGCGCCTTTGACCCTCAGGACGGGGGTTCGAATCCACCTCGCCCCCGTCCTTTTGTTTTATTAAACTTGTTTCACATATATTGGATTGGTGACCACAGCTAGTAAGCACGCACACATTAGTTGGATTAGCCTTGTTTTGGGTCTGTATGCATGAGGTCCTGGGTCCAATACCCATGGGGACCTTTCCTTTCTTTTTATTACTTGTTATTTTTTTTACATTTTTTGTGGTTTATATACAAACTTCAAATGTTCATAACTTAGTCATTTTTAACTCTTTTTCACTCATTATTTTTACAAAAGGTTCTTAAAAGAATGTACTTTTTGGCTATAAAAAGAGATTTTTGAAAATATTTAATTTTGAGACCTTTGTTCATAATGGAAGTTGGAAAGGCCCTTTTAGGGTTTGTTCTATTTCTTGTTTGATTCTTAATCATAGTATCTTGTTCATGTAATGTCTATGTGTTTGATTTTAAGCTTGCATGATGTTATAATCCTTGTTTAACTTCAATGTCTTGTTATTCAATATCACTTTCTCATATAGATATCCATAATAAACTTCTTATTTCATAAAACTGTTGTTTCCCCGATTCCAAAGGAAATTCCTCCTCAGTTGACTCATGAGTCAATAAACAAATCACACCTTTAAGGCCTCCTAAGAGCCATACTCCTTTTAGGCCTCCTAAGATCCTTTGTTCATTCTTGGCCTCCTAAAAGCCATGAATATCACCACTTATAATTAAGTTAGAGTTTCTAAACTCTATGTGGGCTCATCACATTGAGTATCCACTTTTCCCCATCATAACTTAGACCTAGAGAGTTTCCTAAAACTCTACATGAGCTCATACTCATTTCCCCATGGAACTTTGGCCATAGTCAATGGTTCCTCAATTTCACCCTTAGTTAGGTGAACTACGGTTGCTCTGATTCTTTAGTTAGATATGTAGGCACAAGATGCGACGTCTTGTCGAGCAAACTTAGTGTACATACCCTAGGTCCTTACCTATACCTTTGGCAGATTTTCTTAGCAAAGCAAACGTAACATAACACAAACATAAACAAGAGGTTCCTGTAGAGAACTGCAGATATTAAGGGTGCTAATACCTTCCCTTAGTATAACCAACCCCCGAACCTTAGATCTCCCCCTTTTAGGTTTTCTCGATCTTGAACCTTTCCTTTGGATAAATCAAAGTCGGTGGTGAATTCAAAGAAATGTGATGCAAGTTAATAAATAGCTTGTTATCCGATTCTCACCGCAACAGAAATGGCGACTTCACTGGGGATGTAACTTTTGAGGGTTAAGCCCACCTTGTTTTGCTTGTGTTATGTTTTGCTTGTATATTTGTACATATCTGTATATATATCTATCTGCTTGGGTTCTTCTGTGTGCAGTGTGTTCTTGAGTGGTGAGATAAGTCCTAACCCAGACTTGAGCACACTTATTTATAGGATGATGGTATATTCAAGGACGCTTTGAGGGAGTCGATTCCTGAAAAAGTTGACTTGAGACACCATCACTGTTAGGCCCTCTTGAGAGTTTAGTCATGTTGAACGAGTCCATTCGTGAAAACGTGCTACTCTCTATATAGGTGCCATCGATACTGAGAACCGTAGTTATTTCCAAACCCCACTTAAGCCTTTTTAGGATGTAGTGCGAGGACTATGATGGAGTCTATTCCTGAATCGGTTGTTACGCGATACTACACTCAGACGAGATTCTCTTGAGAATTTTATTGACTACTAAGTCATTTGGGAAATCGATAAAATCTGAAAGACGGGTTGTCGACTCTGGGAACTTTTTAGAACCCTGTTCTACAGATGACAAACCCATAGTACATACCAGTTGGGATGGGTAGACCATGGCTCCATGCTCGTGATCTTTAAGCATAGGCCCTCATTCTGTTTGCCTGTATATATGTGATTATTTGTATATGTGCGTTTGTGCATACATCCATTCATTCATGATAGCCTTTTGGTTTCAAAGAAATCAGATGTTCTTTCCTTTACAGAAATCAATAAAGATCATGGTTTTTTTAAAGCAAAACTCTTCAGCTTTCAAAAAAGGATATTTGTAACTTGCCTTTGAGTTCCTTGAAACCACTTGGCTTGTATCTGCATTCCATACAAATTTTCATCTCATTTGCATTTCTCAGTCTTGAGTCTCCCTTCTTCTTCTATGTCTGAAGGATACCTAGCATACCTATTCAAGACAATGACGACAATGAATGAAATTCTGATGAATCGGGAAGACTTGAAAGAGGAGGTCAGAATCCTCAAAAGCCAGATGAGTTGGGTTTTGGAAACTTTGCAAGCTCTGATGAAAGAGGGGCACGCTCACCATGTTACTCCTAGAGAAGTTGTCAGTTCCTCGTCTCCTATGGTTCTTCCATACCAAGAATCTGCCTTTGGGGAAACTTTATACCAGCCCACCTTTGGTCTTGTTCCTGCACCAGAATGTAATCGTCATCAGGTGTCTACCAAAAGAGTGTTTCAGCCTCCAGCGGTTGTTTCTCCTCGAGGTTCTCGAAACCAAGATAAGAATAAATGCTCTGTCAAAAGGGGCAAGGTTCACTACAAGCCTATTCCGGTGCCATTGAGCAAACTCTTCCCACTATTGATGCAGAACAAGTTACTAACTCCTCGACTTCACAACCCTGTCCCCGGACCTTGGCACAATCCAAACCTGACTTGTGAATTCCACAAGGGGGCCAAAGGGCATGACTTGGATGGCTGTCGAGCCTTAGAATCTACTGTGCAAAATCTGATCCACGACAAAGATTTAATCTTCGAAGAAGATAGCCCAAAGATTATATGCAAATTCTGTACAGGTACAATGGGGCATCCCATTAGAGAATGCAAAGAGTTTGAAGCGAGACTGCTAGGCCTGCTGAAGACACTACAACCTCAGGAAGGTACGACAGGTGTCAATACCTCGACTCTTGAAGCAAAAGGCAAGAGACTTGCAAGGCCTCTCAAGATTATGTATCACAAGGAACAAATGATCGGTGACGAAAGTGTTCCTCCGCTTGGACTTGAAAACTGAAATCTTCTGAAATCAATTCGCCAAAGCTGGCTATATTTTGTTCATTTCAGCATTTTAAATTATATTTCCTTTGCGTTGAATTTGTTTTTGCTTATAAGCTTTGTTGTACTTTCAAATTGGCAAGATTAATGAAATGTTAGTGCACCTTTTGATTAAGTCCATTCGTTTCACTCATTTACTTTTATGTTCGTGAAAAGCTAAAAAATATATATCTTTATCTTGTTTCTCTCCACTTATTAAATTGTTGTTAAGCAAAGATTGGGGAGGATGAGGAAAATATTATCCATAATTGCTGTAGTATGCTTTCGATTAAACCTTGCTGAGGATGTAAGGCATTGTTTCAATTCCCAAACACTGGAGAAATAAGGAAGATAATCCCTCGTTAACCACTTCGAGCCCAGAAGTAGGAGTTTTCTTTCCTTACACAAAAAACCCTTAAATCTCAACCATGGGGAGGGTAGTTCTCAGTTTAACTTGGTTATACATTCGAATGCAAGCGCTTCATGCAAGACACCAGTCAGCTCTTTCAAATCAAGTGACAATGAAAGAACGAGGTCTCATAAATGAAGATAAAGAAGAGGTCTCATAACCTTAACCAAAGAAAAAGGGTCTCAACCTCAACCAAAAAGGAAGATATCTCAAAACCCCAGAAGACAAAGAAGAGGTCTCATAAACTCAAAAAAAAAAAAAAGACAAGAGGAGGTCTCAAAACCTCAGCAATAAAGGACAACCAAATTCTGCAAGGGAGTAATGACTACAAAGGTGTCTGAATCATCGTCAACTATCATCAATTCATTTCCTAGCCTTTGGAGACTTGAATGTATAGCTTGAGTTAACTGAGTGTAGGATTAGAGTTCATCACGAAGATGGGGTGGGACAAATAAATTTTGAGCCTTTATCCTTTGTTTCATAAACCGTGAACCAAACCACGTTACAACCTTTAAAAGACCTAATTGAGGTAAGGTTATTTTGAAAGCATACTACAACAAGGTTGATTAACCTGACTCCTAATGATCTTTGCTATTTACGTGTGTTGATCACTTCATCAGTCATTCTGTAAATGACTAGATCCATTTTTGATTTAATCATTCCACTGTGTGTGTTTCATCAAAAAACTTTGTTTTCAAAAGGGTGCATGGATGTTGCATTAAAATTGCCAATTCTTAAATGAACAATACTTATTTGCAAGACAATTAAATGTCAAAGAAATCCCGACAAATGCAGCCAGCTAGGGAATTTGACTTGATAAAGGAAGCTCAGTCAGGGGCAACCAAGCGGAAGGATTTGCCAATCTACCGAATCAGCGGCAGAACTCATCAAAGTTCAAAATACTGGCGCAAGTCTTCTCCAGGTTATCTTATGACAAGTGTGGACTCCAGTGACCCATCAGCAGGGGCAAATTTGTTCCCCGGTTGTTTCTACCATTGCCTGAGTACTTTGTATTGAAAATACAGTTGAACAGGGACAGTTATGCCGAGGCTCATTTCTCTTCAAAAGTTTGAAGGTATTGAAGCATCCGCTATACCAATTCTTCTGTAAAATCCTTTTGATGACTTATCCTCACAAACCAGTTAATCAGGGGCAGTCAGGTCGAGATTCGGTAAATCTATAAAAGGCCAATCAATCTGGGGCAAGCTTGTTCCCCAGTTGTCAACAACCACTATGGAGAACAAATTCAAGGACATCGTTGTGTAAATGCAGTTAATCTGGGGCAGTTATGCCGAAATTCATAAATCTCTCTAAGAGTTTGAAGATACTGAAGCCTTTTAAATGTCAATTCTTCTGTAAAATCCTCTTGGTATTTTCTTCTGACAGACCATGTACTCTGGGGCAGATGAGTTATGTAGAACTACTCAACTTTTATGACATCTCGGCACTCACCCAGTAAACTATTACTTCGGCTAATCTCGGCAAGTTCTCCATGGATTTCCCTCCAATAAAGAGATGACGTTCATGATGGCAATCCTAGTGAAGTCATGATGCTACACCAAGTGAAATACTTTTTCCCCAGAGAAAGTGTAATCTTGAAGGAACTATCGATTCTGCAAGTTCATCCCCAATAATGGTCCAATCTGATGAGTTTGGCTAGGTATCCTTACCGAGATGTTTATTTCATCTCCGGTCAAACTTATCTTTGTCTGTTTTGTCAGCATAAGTATAAGCATGGCATGAGCATGGCATAAGCATTCATGTGCATATATCTTAGCATTTTTGCTTTCCTTTCTGGTGCTTACCTGTTTTTGTTCACTTTGGCATTTATCTCCCCAAGTGACTGGGTTTGTCTATTCTCTCCAATAGCGTTATCAGCCCTATGCATAAAGTGCCCATCCTTTTTAGAATTCCCCATAGAGTTTGATTCTCGTGGATGATGGTTGGTTCAGTTATCTTTTGCACATTTGGATAAGATAAATCCCCATTTGAGTTCATTCCTCAATTGGAGTCTTTTTTTACTGTTTCTTTCTAGCTTGTTCCTAGATTGAACTTTGATCCCTGACAGGTGTGGTTTCTGAGCCCATCTTGAACGTGCACTTATTTTGCACTGTGTCTCACAGGAAGAATCATTTATAGATCCTCATTGAAGACATGATCCTTTCTCCAACAGTGTTGTAATATCAACATCTCTTTGGAAATTATACCCAACAACAAGTGGCAATCTCCTTGAGAGGCTTGTTTTGCTATCATCACCTTTACAACGATAAGTGGAAATCTCTCTCACGAGAAGCTTATCCGTCCTTGGTTTTGTTCATACTTCTACAGTTACCAATGATGTTACCTTCAGTTAGCCAATTTCCATCAACCCGTTTGATGTGATTCCTATTTGAGGTGTTCTTCCCGTTAACCCTTTTTTTGACAAAGTTAATTTCTTCATTCCATCAATCTGTTAATGTGGATGATGTGATCCTTGCTTCATTCCTTGTCGTCAAACCTTTTGATGATGTGAATCTCCAGATATGCCTTATTCCTTGCCGTCAACCTTTTGATGATGTGAACCTTTAGATATGTCTTATTCCTTGCCGTCAAACTTCTTGATGATGTGATCCCTGCTTTAGTTTCCTTGCCATCAAACTTCTTGATAATGTGATCCCTGTTCTAGTTTCCTTGCCGTCAAACTTCTTGATGATGTGATCCCTGCTTTGGTTTCCTTGCCGTCAACCTTTTGATGATGTGAACCTTCAGATATGCCTTATTCCTTGTCGTCAACCTTTAGATGATGTGAACCTTCAGATATGTCTTATTCCTTGCCGTCAAACTTCTTGATGATGTGATCCCTGCTTTGGTTTCCTTGTCATCAAACTTCTTGATGATGTGGTCCCTGCTTTGGTTTCCCTGCCATCAAACTTCTTGATGATGTGATCCCTATTCTGGTTTCCTTACCATCAAACTTCTTGATGATGTGATCCCTACTTTGGTTTCTTTGCCGTCAAACCTTTTGATGATGTGAATCTTCAGATATGCCTTATTCCTTTCCATCAACCTTTTGATGATGTGAACCTTCAGATATGTCTTATTCCTTGTCATCAAACTTCTTGATGATGTGATCTCTGCTTTGGTTTCCTTGCCATCAAACTTCTTGATGATATGATCCCTATTCTAGTTTCCTTGCCGTCAAAATTCTTGATGATGTGATCCCTGTTTTGGTTTCCTTGTCATCAACCTTTTAATGATGTGAACCTTCAGATATGCCTTATTCCTTGCCGTCAACCTTTTGATGATGTGAACCTTTAGATATGTCTTATTCCTTGCCGTTAAACTTCTTGATGAGATGATCCTTGCTTTGGTTTCCTTGCTATCAAACTTCTTGATGATGTGATCCCTGTTCTGGTTTCCTTGCTGTCAAACTTCTTGATGATGTGATCCCTGCTTTAGTTTCCTTCCTGTCAAACTTCTTGATGATGTGATCCCTATTTTGGGTTCCTTGCCATCAAACTTCTTGATGATGTGATCCCTGTTATTATTCCTTGCCGTCAACCCTTTTTGACGATGTGAATTTTGGTCAGCTATGAACCTAAATATCATTCAAGTCAACTGTGAACCTCAACCCAGGCCCAACTCATATTGGTGTCCAAAGTCCAGTCTTTGCTGGCAAACCAATTCATATTGGCATTTAAAGTCCAGCTCATATTGGCATTCAAAATCCAGCTCATACCGGTATCCAAAATCCAGCTCATACTAGTACCTCAAAATCCAGCTCATACTGGTATCCAAAAGTCCAGCTCATAGTAGTATCCAAAAGTCCAGCTCATACTGGAATTCAAAATCCAGCTCATATTGGTAGTCAAAGTCTAACTCATATTGGCACCCCAAATCCAGCCCATACTCGTAGTCAAAGTCCAGCTCATACTGGTATCCAAACTATAACCCCAAACTGGTTGTCCTTTCCAACTCATATTGGAGTCCAACTCATATTGGTACCCGAGTCCCATCATCAATGGCTCATTAACCTTATTCCCAGCTAAAAGTCCGGTCATTTTTTTCATCATCTGGCGCGCAAGTTTATCTCTGTCTTTTCTGGCTTTTCTTGAAGATCCCGTTTGAACTCTTCAATATAAGAAAACCCCAGAAAATCTTTTGTTGGATGTCTATCCTTTTATTTCAAACTGATCCCCAGTGGAGATCATGTATTCTTTCTGGTTTCATGCCCAGTAAGAATGTGTCTTTATTACCCCAATGTCGTCCGGTCATATATGAACCTGTCGTCCATCTCCCTGGATCTTTCCCCAGTGAAGAATACCTCTCTGGCTCCTATCTCCAGTGAGGATCTGTAGGGTTTTCCCCTCAACTCTATCTTTTTCTATCCCCAGTCTTTCCTTAGAGTCTTCCCAGGAGTCTCTTTTATTTGTCAGCCTGTATCCCCATTGAGTTTTCCTCATGGATGTTAACCTTCATCCTTCCCCAGTGTTACTCACCTGTGGTTGTCTGCTCTAGTGTATGGTCTGTTTGCATCTTTGCACTATCATGACATCATACCATCATACTAGAAGTTCATGGCATGTCAGCATTTGCATGTCCGTCGCTTGTCCTTAGCATCTGTATTCCATCTAAGGGCAAACTTTTCGGTTTGCTATATTTAAATACCTTTCCACCTTGATGTCCTGAGGATCTTCCTATTCCTCGTGCCATTTGGTAAAGCTATTTAAATAGGGGCAACTGTTGTACCCCAAATTTTACCTCTTAGATGTCATAACATCTTGCATAGACATTTAGGATCAATCATATATGCACTATTTAACTAACCCATATCTTGCAGTTTGTTTCTCTTATGCTTGAAATTAGGGTTTACACAGAAAGATTCAATGCCTCCTAAGGTATTCTATGGTTCCATACAATCACCATGAAGATTCACCATTCGATTGGTACCAAGATCTCAAGACTTTGAATCAAGTCAAATCAACAAAAGATCACCAGACCCAAGCTGTGGAATTAGGGTTTTAACCTAAGGAATCACTGAAGAATGTTGTCATGTTAGGTCAAGTTTTGCTTGGTTCATCAACCATTTGAATTACATACATCTAAGGGGTCTCACTTAACAAGAATTTAAGGTCATCTGATTCTCATCATGAGATGTTTGAGCCCCAATTTCACCCTGCCTCCAAATTAGGGTTTCTGTTAGAACATATGGATCATTGGTCTTAATTTTCATCAAGAGGTGCCTTCAAACCCTAAGACATGGCTCCATGGGTTAGTGAACATCCATAAAGGTCTTCTATGAGCTTTAGATGTGAGGAAAGAAGCGAGATCACCAAGATTTGTCCCAGTGCAGTCACAGTCAAAATTAGGGTTTTGACCTTTGGGGATTTTGAACCAAATGAAACATCCAAGACCTTAACTCATAATAACATGTCTCATTGATGGTTTAAGCTATGAGATATCAATTTTCAAGAAGTTTCTTGCAAAGGAAGCAATGTTTGGTTCATGAAACTTTTCATATGTGGAAATTTCCCCTCTTGTGCAAAATTAAAATACTCATAACTCCCAAACCACACATCCAAATTGAGTGACTCAAACCCAAGTGGAAGCTCTTTCCAAGATCTTCAAAGTGTCCAATATGACTTTTCTCCTAAAAATGCATGGTTTATGAGTTATGGAGCTTACAAGCCAAACTAACCCAAGACTTAGTGAAATTTCAGCTTGTTTTCCCTTAATAAACAACCAACGTTAACCCAGTTTTTCATAAAGTTCCAGGCCTCTACTAAAAAATATTTGGACATGAAAGTTGTAGAGGGCATTGAGGGCTTTCCAAAAAGTACTAAAACTCCTCCATCCATTGAGTGAGCTAGGAGTTTCGAAGACCCAAAGTTGGAGGTTCCATTCCTTAAAGTTCAAGAAACCAAGTTTTGTGTAATGACTCAAACCTTTATTTAATCACCAAAACCACTAGTTTCTGAGTTCTAATGATGGAATTAACTTTGATCCAAGCCTTGCCACGAAAATTTAACTTGGTTAGCATTAAAATATGATTTATGTCATAGTTGTGCAAGTGGGAGGAAGTGAGAGAAGCTTTACAAGGCAAAATAGCATTGTTTATTCCTTGAGCCTCTCACCAATCACTTTCCACCAGAGGAGGCAGGCCTAACCACATCAATGTTCAGGGATTTTGGAAGATATGTGTCCAGCAAGTGCAAAGCTTCACACGAGGGAAAGAGGGCATTGTTGGCATTTGTTGCAAATATGACCATGCTTTGGTTTCTCTTGCTTCCCTTATAAATAGCAGGTTGTGTTCCTTCATTTGACACCAACATTATTCACATACTCACCCTAAAATAGCTTTGAGTTTGAAGTCCTGCAAGTGAAGGAGAAGGGAGAGCACTTGGATGGCTTGCTACCAGTTCAAAGGAGGGAGGATACTTCATTGATTGAAGGTGCAATGGACATATTCCACTTGGTAATTTACTTCTTCACACTCCATATCTATGCTCATGTACATCATCATCATCATATTTTTTGCAAATTCCTTTATCATGAATGTCACATAATGTGTTCTAGTTTATTTCCCTTTATCCATAATGAAAGACATGTGTGCTTGATGTTTAAATCATTTGTCCATAACCTGTCATCATAAGGTGAGACAATGTTTGGTTATTCTGCAGATGTGTTAAGGTAGATGTTTATACTATTTTGTTCTTGTTACTATGCTTGAGCTATCATGTGGTGATAATGCACATTGTGTTGTTCACCAACTGGCTGTTGAATTCATGTTAGTTTCCTTGTTGTGTAACTCTGCCAACATTTGAATGCAAGTAATATTCATGGACTTGTGACTCTTTTTTTGGGTGTTTGGATGTTCTCAAGAGAAGAGGTAAAAGCCTTGACCTGATAACTTGAGATACTTGTGTTTTTATGGTTTATGAGTTTTTTGCCTTAAACCATTTGCCTTTATTGTTGGTATGATTTACAAATGAGTAATCCCTAGGTCAGAATTGTATTAGCAAGAAAACCCGGTCCTTTTCCACCAAGTGTAAGCTCTGCTACTGCTATCCTCATGATATAGTCAGTTTGTAAGTGTACACTTATGATATGCCTTGTATCCAAGAAGTTTGCTCATATGTTGATACTTGTTAATTTTTGCCTTTGATCATGAAGGTGTGGTCCTGACTCATTGTATCATAAGGACTGTCTTTGGTATCCCTTCATGTGTTTACCTACATCTTAAAATGCACATAAACCATGACATGTCATGATCATTGTTTTTGGGCTAAGTTGACTCATGTGCCTGAGACTGAGATATTTGAACTGCTAACCTCTTTAAGTTATGCAACTGTTGCCATGCTTTGTGTTTTAACTTCTTGTGCATAACTTACTGGTATGATATTGGTCCAAGATATGTATGGTAGTCATGTCCAATACTACTAAACTTGTCATTGAGAATGAGGATTTGATGTTGTTCCTTTGTGTTAAAGTTTTGTTCTGATATTTAACCATGTGTATATCAACATTTCCTAGTCTGTTATACCATGACATGTAGTTTTTGTATACCAAAACTGTTGCATATAGTGGCTAATCTCTTGAGGTTTTGTCTTGTGTAAATATGCCATTTTATGTCCATCATGCCAGACCTGATATATCCAATATGCGTGCAAGCTCTTGATATTCAAGTTGGATGTGTGTGTTAAACCTTTGACATGTTTTGTCTGATATGTATCCAAATTTGTCCAAACTGTTGGCATACTAACTGTTTTAAATCAAGTTGGTCTGAGCACAAGAGAATGATATATGGAATTGTTTATTTCTTGAAATTCTGATGCTATGCCATATCCATAATATTACCATATTGACTATTTGGTTTCTCTCTTGCCTTCTAATCAATTGATCACACCTATTAGCATTGAAAATCCTTAAGACTGTTTCTTTTCATGTCAATGTTGCTAATTCCTGAATTTCCTGGTGTGTGAGCAACATGAGAGTTGGCCTGACAGTGGATTACCATGATGAATATAGAGCAAGATCATGTGTTTAGAGGTTTGAGATTAGGTTTTGAGGACCATGTATTTCTGCTGTAAACTTATTTGCTTGATTTTGTTGCCTTATCTATATCATGCTAATCTTACCCTAAATGACATAGAAATTTGGCTTAAGGTTTGGCATGGTCATGATTTTGGTTTAGGTATCCCTAACTGTTGTGTGCATAACTGTCATTTTGAATTTGCCTTCCCTTATCATGATTTAAAAGAGGTTCCTATATGTCTAAATGGTTGCTTGGTGAATGACAAAACTAATACACTCACCATATGCCTAGGACTAATGTTTGTAGGCACTGTCACTTTTTGAAATTATTAGTTGCCATGTCATTTTATATAACTGTTATGCTGATGAATAAGGTTGCTAGCTCTTGGATGCATTTGCCCTATATCATGAGTGTATGACTGTCTGACCTGAACATTAAGGTTTTGAATAAACTGGTGTCACTAGGTTATTCATCTCAGGTCTACTTGCTTGCCTTGCCTAAAATGCATCAATTTGGTTTGTGTGAGCCTTAGCCATTAGGGTGTACATTGGCTCAATTTTCTTATCATTAGAAACATAACATATATGCCTTTGTTCTGATTTTGCTTGTTCATTGCAAATTACTGATCTGCATACAAATTATGTACATAAACTGCTGAGTTGCCAAATGTGGTGTATTCAAAATTATGTAGGTCCACTGCTTGTTCTCTACCTTAGCCTTGCTTGCTTATTGCCACATGTTTGAGTTAATGTCAAGTTTATTTGAGTCTGTTTCTTGCTTTCCTGCACTGATTTTTGCCAAACCTCTCATGCTTGTGGAACTTGTTTTGCAATGCCATCATTTGTCAAGAAAACTCTACATTGATGTTGTTGTTTCCATTTAGCACTATCATTTGATTTACGTATCATACCCCTTTGCCTTGCTTGGATGGATAACAAGGATCTAATTTACTCCACCATCCTGCTTTTGTTTGATCCAACTTGATTGCTTGCACGCAGAGGTAGTTTGGAAATGTTGATTTCTAATTTTTAAGGCACATTGTATTTTGTTGGTTTTCAAGTTGGAGTTTAAAACTTGAACATTGTTTTGATTAGCAGTAAGATTTAATAGTATGAGCATTCTCTGGTTGAAAGGTTGGCATTGATCTAGATTCATGACTGAATGCGCCTAGTTTCATTTTGGGGACACTTTTGTTTGAACCATGAGGCAACGATCAATAATTCTTGCTCCTAGTTAGCTTAAAAATACAGGCCCTTACAATTCATCTCATGTTTGATATTGTGGTTGAAATAAGCATGGCTTTGGATTGAGGAAATTGTTGATTATTGTTGTGTTCAGTTTGTCACATCGGATTTTTGTCTTGATAGTGAATTTAGTCAGTCAACATGTGGAATTTTGGGACTCATTGCTTTTCGTTGATTGCAACATTATGTTGGCAGCATTCTTTATTTTTCGCTCATGTAAGGTTATGTATTTGTGGAGTAAGTTTTATAACCGGATGTAACAGCCACCCCAGTGGCAAGCACACATATACACATGCGCCTTTGACCCTCAGGACAGGGGTTCGAATCCACCTCGCCCCCGTCCTTTTGTTTTATTAAACTTGTTTCACATATATTGGATTGGTGACCACAGCTAGTAAGCACATGCGCATTAGTTGGATTGGCCTTGTTTTGGGGCTGTATGCGTGAGGTCCTGGGTCCAATACCCATGGGGACCTTTCCTTTCTTTTTATTACTTGTTATTTTTTTATACATTTTTTATGGTTTATATACAAACTTCAAATGTTCATAACTTAGTCATTTTTAACTCTTTTTCACTCATTCTTTTTACAAAAGGTTCTTAAAAGAATGTACTTTTTGGCTATAAAAAGAGATTTTTGAAAATATTTAATTTTGAGACCTTTGTTCATAATGGAAGTTGGAAAGGCCCTTTTAGGGTTTGTTCTATTTCTTGTTTGATTCTTAATCATAGTATCTTGTTCATGTAATGTCTATGTGCTTGATTTTAAGCTTGCATGATGTTGTGATCCTTGTTTAACTTCAATTTCTTGTTATTCGATATCACTTTCTCATATAGATATCCATCATAAACTTCTTGTTTCATAAAACTGTTGTTTCCCCCGATTCCAAAGGAAAATCCTCCCTAGTTGACTCATGAGTCAATAAACAAATCACACATTTTAGGCCTCCTAAGAGCCACACTCCTTTTAGGCCTCCTAAGAACCTTTGTTCATTCTTGGCCTCCTAAGAGCCATGAATCTCACCACTTAGAATTAAGTTAGAGTTTCTAAACTCTATGTGGGCTCATCACATTGAGTATCCACTTTTCCCGATCATAACTTAGACCTAGAGAGTTTCCTGAAACTCTACATGAGCTCATACTCATTTCCCCATGGAACTTTGGCCATAGTCAATGGTTCCTCAATTTCACCCTTAGTTAGGTGAACTACGGTTGCTCTGATTCTTTAGTCAGATACGTAGGCACAAGATGCGACGTCTTGGCGAGCAAACTTAGTGTACATACCCTAGGTCCTTACCTATACCTTTGGCAGATTTTCTTAGCAAAGCAAACATAACATAACACAAACATAAACAAGAGGTTCCTGTAGAGTACTACAGATATTAAGGGTGCTAATACCTTCCCTTAGTATAACCAACCCCCGAACCTTAGATCTCCCCCTTTTAGGTTTTCTCGATCTTGAACCTTTCCTTTGGATAAATCAAAGTCGGTGGTGAATTCAAAGAAATGTGATGCAAGTTAATAAATAGCTTGTTATCCGATTCTCACCGCAACATATACTAATAAGATTAAATTAGTGAAATGATTTGTGAAATAATAATAAATATTTATATTTATATAAAGAGGGGATCTGACAGTCTTACGAATGTTCTCTCTGACAGCTTGTAGTTTGATTTAGTCATAAATAAATTTCGTAATGAATGGTAGTCTATTGAAAAAAAAAAGTTCTCAAACCAAAATATTGAAGGTATTCCAATTCCAAAGTAAAGTAGTTTACTTTTATAGGGTTCTGGAAAAATAATGGATTTTAAAGTTGATCATGTGACATACTTTTTTTTATAAGCAAGCAGGATAAATTTAATAAACTAAGAGATACTAGGGGTATCCCAATCACAGTACAATCCATACAATTATACTTCACACAATTACAAAAGTATAAACAAACTTCTACCATTAAAGGAAGATCCAAGGATGTTTGTACCAACCATAATAAGTACATTTGCCATGAAGACTGGTTGCTTTGGAAAGCCACCACCAAGATCTAAGAACAAACATTTGCGAGATTAAATTCGGATCACTGATCTCTCCCTCGAAAGTAATTTGGTTCCTCGTTTACCAAATACACCAGCAAACAATGCACCATAAACCTACAACATTAGAAATCGATATCTTCGGCAATACGCATTGTATCCAATCCTTCAAATGATCATATGACATACTTGCCTATGTTATATTGTGTTCATTTGAGTCTCACAATCCTTCAAATGACACACTTGCCTATGTTATATGGTGTTCATTTGAGTCTCACAAACAGGCCATCCCATTTGATGATATATCCCATTTAAAAATTATATATTTTTATAGTAATTAGTTTTAATATAATAATTGTTCTATTTTTTGTAGGCTTCTGAAGCAGGAAGTGAACCTTCATCACCTTGTGACATAAATAAAATTAGAAGCAAACCATTATTTTCAAACAAAAATTGCCAATTTAAACTATGTAAGATACGGCGGTTTGCACGGCGCTTAGTTTTAAATCGCCACTATTTTCCTTGTAATACCTCGTGTTTTAATTGCTCTGGATAATATTATGTTGTGATCGACTGAGCTCCGGTGTACTCTGATAAATTATCTGCAAAGATAATTAGAGTAACTGTTGAACTCAGAGCCGTTCAAACTAGTATTACCCGACTCTGAGGTTTTAATTATTTGGTGCTGTAGAGACTTTTTGGAATTTTAGTAGTGTTACAAAACGATGCGTTGAGGCAGAAATCGTTACATATGTCCGCTTTAATGGTTAAGGAGTGGGAGCTTTTGGAAGCTTTTAGAGACTTGAGTTTGGTGTGTGAGGTGACGTCCGACAGCGTGAGGCTTGGAATGTTAAAGGTTACTAATGATTTTCTGATGACTGTTAGTGAGAAACAGAAGCTGGATGTGAAATTTGTGGATTTGATGTTGGTTGGAGAAAAATATGCGAATAGTGATTTTAAAGTGGATGTTAATGGTGTTTTGAGATTCCGTGGTCGAATTTGTATTCCGGATGATTCGGATTTGAAAAGGATGATTTTAGAGGAAGGACACCGAGTAGTTTGAGTATACACCCGGGAGCGAATAAGATGTATCAGGATTTGAAAAAGATTTTTTGGTGGTCTGGATTGAAAAGAGATGTGGCTAAGTTTATGTATGCGTGTTTGACGTGCCAAAAGTCGAAAGTGGAACATTAGAGACCTAGTGGTTTGTTGCAACCGTTGGATATTCCTGAGTGGAAATGGGACAGCATTTCTATGGATTTTGTGACAGGGTTGCCGAATACACTGAGGGGGCATAATGCTATTTGGGTGGTGGTGGACAGACTGACTAAATCGGCGCATTTTATTCCGATTGACATCAGTTTTTCTTTGGAGAGGTTAGCTGAGATTTATATCAGTGTGATTGTGAAGTTGCATGGTGTTCCGTTGAGTATTGTTTAAGATCGAGATCCAAGGTTTACCTCGAGATTTTGGGAAAGTTTACAGAAGGCGTTAGGTTCTAAGTTGAGGTTGAGTTCTGCTTATCATCCTCAGACGGATGGACAGACGGAGAGAACAATTCAGTCGTTGGAAGATTTGTTGAGGGCTTGTGTTCTTGAACAAGGTGGTGCGTGGGATAGTTATCTTACGTTGGTAGAATTCACGCATAATAAAAGTTTCCATTAGAGTATTGGAATGGCACCGTTTGAAGCACTGTATGGACGAAGATGTCGAACACCGTTGTGTTGGCATGAATCTGGTGAGAGGACGGTGGTTGGACCCGAATTGATTCAACAGACTACGGACAAGGTGAAACTTATTCGTGAGAAAATGAAGGCTTCTCAGAGTAGGCAAAAGAGTTATCATGATCGACGAAGGAAAGATCTCGAGTTTCAAGAGGGCGATCATGTATTTTTGAGATTTACACCGGTAACGGGCGTTGGTCGTGCATTGAAGTCGAAGAAGCTTACTTCTCGGTTTATTGGTCCTTACCAGATATCCGTGAGAGTGGGTGCTGTGGCTTATAGGGTGGCGTTGCCGCCGAGTCTGTCGAATTTGCACGACGTGTTCCATGTTCCACAGCTTCGGAAGTATGTTCCGGATCCGTCGCATGTGATTCCGATGGATGAGGTAGAGGTAAGGGAGAACCTTACAGTTGAGACATTACCAGTTAGGACTTTGGATCGCGAGTTGAATAAGTTAAGGGGCAAGGATATTGCACTTGTGAAGGTAGCGTGGGGAGGCGCTGCTGAGGGCAATTTGACTTGGGAGTTGGAGAGTCGGATGCGGGAGTCGTATCCAGAGTTGTTCGTCTCAGGTAATATTTTCGAGGACGAAAATTTCTAAGTGGGGGAGAGTTGTAACGCCCCAGTTTTGTCAGTTTTTAATTAATCGAGTCGTTTTGATTATTTTATTATTATATTATTTTATTTTCGACTTTTATCTGAAAATATGTTATTTTTCGTCGTGGTTATATTTTGTCGCGTTTTGGGAACGTTTGCGAGATATTTGAGTGTGGGGGTATTTTGGTCTTTTCATTTATTTTTCCTAAGTTAGTATGAATAGAAATAGAAAGAGAGAAAAATAGTAAGAAGAGAAGAAAAGAGGAGAAGAGAAAGAGAAGAGGAAAAAGGAGAAAAAGAGAGAAATCTTAGAAATCAAGAAAATCGATCAACCGACTTTTCTAAACACGATTAAATTGGGTAAGGGTCTGAAACTCGATTATCTTATCATTGTGTATGATTATGTATGTGTGTGTGCATGTTGTCTTGCCTTTTTCCATAGTTTTTCCGGTTATAGGTCGAAAACGCGTAAACGAGTAGAAATCGATGTTTTCACGGACGGAAATCGATACGAATCTTGTAGTATGATCATGGGATATGTATGAACAATTGCTGAGGTTTGTGTTGCTGTTGGAAATGGTTTGGTTGGGAAAAATGGGGTTTTTGGGGTTATGGAACAGTGTAACACGAAGCAGAATTTTTCTGCATCTGGTGTAAAGCGTCGGGCGGTTCTCTGATTTCGCCGGGCGGTTCGAGATTTCGCCGGGCGTTTTTGAGAGGCGCAGCCTTTACACGATTCTGACTCTATTGAGTCATTGGGGAGAAATGGTGACGCCTCTGCTTCGCCGGGCGAATTAGCGGCGAAGGGATTTCGCCGGGCGGTTTTTGGGTTTCGCCGGGCGGTCCTGGGGAAATTTCACATTTTTATTTTCTTCTAAATTCCATAACTTGTGTTCCGTTTATCGGCTTTATGTGTTCTTTGTACCATTGGAAAGCTTATGAAATGTTCTTTATTATCATAATGGTTTTGAGATTATTGACCGATTTAATTATGTTCGAAATTTGAAATAGTGTCGTTTTGTCGACTTTTGTCGTTGTAATTGTGTGCAATTGATGTGTATAATGCACTGTGCTGTTGATATGGATATTGTATGACTTGTGTGCTGTTGTGTGATGAAAATGTTTGTGATTAAATGTTGTGATGATGGTTTGTGGCCTAAGGGCAAGTAAATGCAAGTGTTGTGGTTGATTATGTACGCATGGTTATGGTTGCATATATGTGTACATTTGAATGTCATGAGTCATTGTATGCCAAGCATCATGATATGCATTCTTGAGATGTCGTGTGCCCTAGTGGGTGTGAGCGACGAATCAATTCCAGAGGGAATCCGCTATAACATCGTGTGCCTTATACAAAGAGGTGTGAGCGATGATTATGGACGATCGTGTGCCTTATACAAAGAGGTGTGAGCGATCGGGTCGTGTGCCTTATACAAAGAGGTGTGAGCGATCCATAAATGTCGTGTGCCTTATACAAAGAGGTGTGAGCGACGGGGAACATCGTTTGCCCGACGGGGAGTTACACTAAGTAACAAGCGATGGTTCCAATAGTTCCTGAGAGAACTAGTGTTGAGATGATGGATGGATGGTACCGCATATGCATTGCATAGAGTCGTTGTGTCGGTCTCTATGCATTTGGATAATTCATGAATTGATTGATTTTGTGTGGAATCGTGATTGGAATTGATGAGTTGAGATATGTATTGTGTGGTGTTGTATTTGGATTCTGTTGTACGTTATGGTGAGAATATTTTACGTGTGTAATGTTGTGTTATTATATAATTATATGCAATTATATTATGATTGTGTTTCTCACCCTTCTGCTGTTTTATAATGCTCTATGAGACATTGCAGATTAGATTGCTGGAGGTCTTTTTGTGAAGCTTAGGTCTTCATTCTTTTGTCGTTCGGCTCTGATATGTGGCACCGGGTAGTTAGGGAGACCGTTGGTGATTTGTGTGTATGTGTACATGTATGATTGTATTTGGCAGATAAACTTTTCATGATATATATATATATATATATGAGATTTCAGTACAGATTTTCCGATTTCAGTACAGATTTTCCGCTTTTATTCTGTATTTGAATTGTGGGTAGTAGGAACTAAGTTCCTCTGTTAATTGCTACCTGATTGTTGCATATCTTTATGAGCAGGTTTATGTGTATATTGTTTCAAATTGATGTGACCCCTCGATCTATGCCATGAATGTTTTAATTATACTCTGATGAAATTTTGAATTTTAGTTATCGCTTAATAGCTTGGGTGTATAGACTGGGGGTGTTACATTAAGTGGTATCAGAGCCAGTCTGTGTCAGTTTGTGTCAGTCCTTGTTGGTCGTTGTGGTTGGGTGAGCTGTTTGTTTAACCATAGTTGCTGTTATTGGAAATGAACAGAATATCGCTGGTAGGAATAACGCTGCTTTGGCTGCTGCTATGCAAGCTATGGCTCGGGCCGTGCAGGGTGCACCTAATGCTGCAGGTAATGATGAGTTCAGGAAGAACAAACCGCCTCTCTTCAAAGGAAGATATGATCCTGATGGTGCTCAGATTTGGCTGAAAGTGATTGAAAGAATCTTCTGAGTGATGGATTATGCTGAGGATCAGAAGGTGAGACTGGGTACTCACATGTTACTGGAAGAAGCTGATGATTGGTGGGTTAGTACACGTCATGTGTTGGAAGCTACAGAAGAAGGGATCACTTGGGCTATGTTTAGCATTGAGTTTCTGAGGAAGTATTTTCCCGAAGATGTAAGAGGAAAGAAGGAAATTGAGTTCTTGGAATTGAAACAAGGTAATATGTCTGTTGTTGATTATACTGCTAAGTTTGTGGAGCTTGTGCAGTTTTATCCACATTATGCCGAAGTGACTGCGGAGTTTTCTAAGTGTGTAAAGTTTGAGAATGGATTGCATCCTGAGATAAAACAGGCAATCGGTTACCAAAGGATTAGAAGGTTTTCTGATTTGGTAGATTGCTGTAGGATTTTTGAAGAAGATAGCAAAGCTCGTTCTACTCACTATAAGAGTGTGAACGAGAGGAAAGGGAAGCAACCGTTTCATAGTGGTCCTTATGTAACACCAGCTGATAAGGTTAAACAAAGGGGGAATTTTGATAAAAGGCCAAGTGGGGGAGGAATGTCTAATCCTCCGAGATGTTATAGGTGTGGTGACCTAGGACATCGTCAGTTTGAATGCAGGAAAGATATGAGGAAGTGTTCCAATTGTGGAGGTTTAGGACATATTGCAGCTGATTGTAAGAGGAATGTGGTGAAGTGTTTCAATTGTGGTGAACCTGGGCATGTTAGTACAAAGTGTCCGAAACCAAAGCAAGCTCCAGCTGGTGGGAAGGTTTTTGCATTGGCAGGAACTCAGACTTCAAATGCATATCGTCTGATCAGAGGTACTTGTTTTATTAATAGTACGCCTTTAGTTGCTATTATTGATACTGGAGCGACTCATTCGTTTATTTCGTCTGAGTGCGCGAAGCGTTTGAATCTTGTGTTGTCTTCGATGGGTGATGAAATGGTTATTGATACTCCAGCGATGGGGTCAGTAACTACTTCTTTGGTTTGTTTAAGTTGTCCTTTGACCATTTATGGTAAAGACTTTGAGATGGAATTGGTGTGTTTACCGTTGGAGGGTTTAGATGTGGTTCTGGGAATGAATTGGTTGCAGTTCAATAGGGTTCATATTGATTGTTATCATAAGCTGGTAAGATTTCCTTCTCTTGAGGAAGACGAAGACTCGAGTTTCTTATCTACCAAAGAGTTGAAGAAACTTTTCGCGGATGAAGCTCAATTGTTTGGGTTGTTTGCATCATTGACCGTAGAGAGTCAAGTTTCACTTGATGTGTTTCCTGTTGTGTGTGAATTTCCTGAGGTGTTTCCTGAGGATATTTCAGATGTGCCGCCAGAGAGAGAGGTGGAGTTTTCTATAGATCTAGTTCCTGGTACTAGACCTGTATCTATGGCACCTTATCGTATGTCGGCATCTGAGTTGGTGGAGTTAAAGAAGCAATTGAACGAATTGCTAGAAAAGAGGTTTGTAAGGCCAAGTGTTTCTCCTTGGGGTGCTCCAATTTTATTGGTGAAAAAGAAAGATGGAAGTATGCGATTGTGTATTGATTATCGCCAGTTAAATAAGGTGACGATTAAGAATAAGTATCCTCTTCCGAGAATTGATGATCTAATGGACCAGTTGGTGGTGCGTGTGTGTTTAGTAAGATTGACTTGAGGTCAGGGTATCATCAGATTAGGGTGAAAGAGGAAGATATTCAGAAGACGGCTTTTAGGACACGTTACAGTCATTATGAATATTCTGTGATGCCGTTCGGGGTTTCTAATGTGCCAGGTGTGTTTATGGAGTACATGAATCGTATTTTCCACGAGCATTTGGATCGTTTTGTGGTTGTGTTTATTGATGATATCTTAATTTATTCTAAGTCTTGGGAGGAGCACGCGGAGCATTTGCGTATTGTTTTGCAGGTTTTGAAAGAAAGAAAGCTTTTTGCTAAATTGTCCAAGTGTGAGTTCTGGTTGTCGGAGGTGAGTTTTCTTGGGCACGTGATTTCAGGTAATGGTATTGCTGTGGATCCATCTAAAGTAGAAGCAGTTCTACAATGGGAGGCTCCTGGATCCGTTACGGAAATTCGAAGCTTTTTGGGTTTGGCCGGATATTATCGCAGGTTCATTGAAGGTTTTTCTAAGCTAGCACTTCCTTTGACCCAGTTGACTTGTAAAGGGCAAGCGTTCATTTGGGATATTCAGTGTGAGGAAAGTTTCAGTGAGCTGAAGAGAAGATTGACGACAACTCCGATTTTGATTTTGCCGAATCCTACTGAACCATTTGTGGTGTATTGTGATGCGTCTTTGATTGGGCTAGGTGGAGTGTTGATGCAAGAAGGTAAGGTCGTGGCTTATGCTTCGAGGCAGTTGAGAGTGCATGAGAAAAATTACCCTACTCATGATTTGGAATTAGCTGCTGTGGTGTTTGTATTGAAGATTTGGAGGCATTATCTCTTTGGTGCTAGATTTGAAGTCTTTAGCGATCACAAAAGTTTGAAATATTTTTTTGATCAGAAAGAGTTAAATATGAGGCAACGGAGATGGTTGGAATTTTTGAAGGATTACGACTTTGGCTTAAATTACCATCCTGGTAAAGCGAATGTGGTAGCCGATGCATTGAGGCGAAAATCGTTACATATGTCTGCTTTAATGGTTAAGGAGTGGGAGCTTTTGGAAGCTTTTAGAGACTTAAGTTTGGTGTGTGAGGTGACGTCCGACAGCGTGAGGCTTGGAATGTTAAAGGTTACTAATGATTTTCTGATGACTGTTAGTGAGAAACAGAAGCTGGATGTGAAATTTGTGGATTTGATGTTGGTTGGAGAAAAAGATGTGAATAGTGATTTTAAAGTGGATGTTAATGGTGTTTTGAGGTTCCGTGGTCGAATTTGTATTTCGGATGATTCGAATTTGAAAAGGATGATTTTAGAGGAAGGACACCGGAGTAGTTTGAGTATACATCCGGGAGCGAATAAGATGTATCAGGATTTGAAAAAGATTTTCTGGTGGTCTGGATTGAAAAGAGATGTGGCTCAGTTTGTGTATGCGTGTTTGACGTGCCAAAAGTCGAAAGTGGAACATCAGAGACCTAGTGGTTTGTTGCAACCGTTGGATATTCCTGAGTGGAAATGGGACATCATTTCTATGGATTTTGTGATAGGGTTGCTGAATACACTGAGAGGGCATAATGCTATTTGGGTGGTGGTGGACAGACTGACTAAATCGGCGCATTTTATTCCGATTGACATCAGTTTTTCTTTGGAGAGGTTAGCTGAGATTTATATCAGTGTGATTGTGAAGCTGCATGGTGTTCCGTTGAGTATTGTATCGGATCGAGATCCGAGGTTTACCTCGAGATTTTGGGAAAATTTACAAAAGGCGTTGGGTTCTAAGTTGAGGTTGAGTTCTGCTTATCATCCTCAGACGGATGGACAGACGGAGAGAACGATTCAGTCGTTGGAAGATTTGTTGAGGGCTTGTGTTCTTGAACAAGGTGGTGCGTGGGATAGTTATCTTACATTGGTAGAATTCACGTATAATAACAGTTTCCATTCGATTATTGGAATGGCACCGTTTGAAGCACTGTATGGACGAAGATGTCGAACACCGTTGTGTTGGCATGAATCTGGTGAGAGGACGGTGGTTGGACCCGAATTGATTCAACAGACTACGGACAAGGTGAAACTTATTCGTGAGAAAATAAAGGCTTCTCAGAGTAGGCAAAAGAGTTATCATGATCGACGAAGGAAAGATCTCGAGTTTCAAGAGGGCGATCATGTATTTTTGAGAGTTACACTGGTAACGGGCGTTGGTCGTGCATTAAAGTCGAAGAAGCTTACTTCTCGGTTTATTGGTCCTTACCAGATATCCGCGAGAGTGGGTGCTGTGGCTTATAGGGTGGCGTTGCCGCCGAGTCTGTCGAATTTGCACGACGTGTTCCATGTTTCACAGCTTCGGAAGTATGTTCCGGATCCGTCGCATGTGATTCCGATGGATGAGGGAGAGGTAAGGGAGAACCTTATGGTTGAGGCATTACCAGTTAGGATTTTGGATCGCGAGTTGAATAAGTTAAGGGGCAAGGATATTGCACTTGTGAAGGTAGCGTGGGGAGGCGCTGCTGAGGGCAATTTGACTTGGGAGTTGGAGAGTCGGATGCGGGAGTCGTATCCAGAGTTGTTCGTCTCAGGTAATATTTTCGAGGACGAAAATTTCTAAGTGGGGGAGAGTTGTAACGCCCCAGTTTTTTTAGTTTTTATTTAATCGAGTCGTTTTGATTATTTTATTATTATATTATTTTATTTCCGACTTTTATTTGAAAATATATTATTTTTCGTCGTGATTATATTTTGTCGCGTTTTGGGAACGTTTACGAGATATTTGAGTGTGGGGGTATTTTGGTCTTTTCATTTATTTTTCCTAAGTTAGTATGAATAGAAATAGAAAGAGAGAAAAATAGTAAGAAGAGAAGAAAAGAGGAGAAGAGAAAGAGAAGAGGAAAAAGGAGAAAAAGAGAGAAATCTTGGAAATCAAGAAAATTGATCAACCGACTTTTCTAAACACGATTAAATCAGGTAAGGGTGTGAAACTCGATTATCTTATCATTGTGTATGATTATGTATGTGTGTGTGCATGTTGTCTTGCCTTTTTCCATAGTTTTTCGGTTATAGGTCGAAAACGCGTAAACGAGTAGAAATCGATGTTTTCACGGACGGAAATCGATACGAATCTTGTAGTATGATCATGGGATATGTATGAACAATTGTTGAGGTTTGTGTTGCTGTTGGAAATGGTTTGGTTGGGAAAAATGGGGTTTTTGGGGTTATGGAACAGTGTAACACGAAGCAGAATTTTTCTGCATCTGGTGTAAAGCGTCGGGCGGTTCTCTGATTTCGCCGGGCAGTTCGGGATTTCGCCGGGCGTTTTTGAGAGGCGCAGCCTTTACACGATTCTGACTCTATTGAGTCATTGGGGAGAAATGGTGACGCCTCTGCTTCGCCGGGCGAAGTAGCGGCGAAGGGATTTCGCCGGGCGATTTTTGGGTTTCGCCGGGCGGTCCTGGGGAAATTTCACATTTTTATTTTCTTCTAAATTCCATAACTTGTGTTCCGTTTATCGGTTTTGTGTGTTCTTTGTACCATTGAAAAGCTTATGAAATGTTCTTTATTATCATAATTGTTTTGAGATTATTGACCGATTTAATTATGTCGAGAATTTGAAATAGTGTCATTTTGTCGACTTTTGTCGTTGTAATTGTGTGCAATTGATGTGTATAATGCACTGTGCTGTTGATATGGATATTGTATGACTTGTGTGCTGTTGTGTGATGAAAATGTTTGTGATTAAATGTTGTGATGATGGTTTGTGGCCTAAGGGCAAGTAAATGCAAGTGTTGTGGTTGATTATGTACGCATGGTTATGGTTGCATATATGTGTACATTTGAATGTCATGAGTCATTGTATGCCAAGCATCATGATATGCATTCTTGAGATGTCGTGTGCCCTAGTGGGTGTGAGCGGCGAATCGATTCCAGAGGGAATCCGCTATAACATCGTGTACCTTATACAAAGAGGTGTGAGCGATGATTATGGACGATCTTGTGCCTTATACAAAAGGTGTGAACGATCGGGTCGTGTGCCTTATACAAAGAGGTGTGAGCGATCCATAAACATCGTGTGCCTTATACAAAGAGGTGTGAGCGACGGGGAATGTAACACCCCAATTCCCATCGCGAATAAATAATACAAATATAAATTAGAGTAACTAAAAATTTATTTTTCCGACAGGAAATAGGGATGTCACATATAAAGAAATAAATACACTCCCTGCTCATAATTTTGATACATAGCATAAAATAGATTACCCTCAAAGGGGAAACTTTTTCCAACAAAAGGAAAGGTCAATTATGGAATAAAGCGGAAAGATCCATAACTGACTTGTTTTACAAATGAATGGTTTTAGAACATCAAAATATAAATACAAATTGTAATACAAAATATGTTCAACAATTATATACATATAACATAATCGTTCCCCAACTCCCGTGCTACGTATCAGAGCAGACACCAAGACCTAAGCAAAGACGAAGATCTAACTCTTCCACTTGCCTCCACGCTTCTAAAGCTGGCAATCTGCACTATGCCATAAAAAGCATATTCCAGCAGAAGGGTGAGAAATAACAACTAAACCAAGATTGCATAATAATATGCAAAAACACATAAATTCACATACACAGTTATTCTCACCTCACACATCACATACCAATACATATAGCAAGTCACAAATACATAACCTGTATCAATTATCCAACATAATCACGTATTTGCACATAAGGCATACCAAGTCATCACATATAGAAACACATCACACATCACATAGCATATGTCTATGCCTAAAACATATTATTCACAGCCACTGCATTTATCACATATGCACATCAATTTACCAATCCAATCATAAATCTCAACAAATATTCAATGATTTCACAATTTCCCACACATAATCACATAATCAATCAAATCATGATTTTCCACACATAATGCGTCCATTCACAATCACATATGTCAATCAAACATATACCATTCAATACAATTGCACATATTTCATCTCATCAATCACAATCACATTTCCATGCACAATTAATTCATGATTTATGCAAATGCACATAGATCGACACAACGACTCTATGCACATGCCATGCGGTACCGACTTCCAATGTCACATGACTCATCATCAGTTCACTCAGGAACTATTGGAACCATCGCTCGTTACTGAGAATCTCAAGTAACTCCCCGTCGGGCCTACGATGTTCACCCGTCGCTTTAGGTCCTCAGGCATCGCCTCATATTTTCGAGGCACACGATGTTATGGATTGCTTTAGGTCTCCAAAGGACCACACAATCGTCTATAACCATCGCTTTAGGTCCTCAGGCATCGCCTCATATTTTCGAGGCATACGATGTTATAGAAAATTCCCTCAGGAATTAAACCGCCACTCAGGACGTTCCAACAATGCATATTATGATGTTTGGCATACAATGACTCATGACATTCACATTGCACCCAGATACACATCCATAATCATGCATATATCATCAAATACTACACTTAGCATTTTCTTGCCTTTCGGCCAAAAATCATCATCACAACGACATATACGTCATACCACATGCATTTTCATTACAAACCACAAACCACAACAATTATGCAATCACAATCACTTCCACAAGGAATTCACATATCAAATGCTACTCACAACACATCATTATCGCACATTGAAATCAAAACCCAAAACACACATTTATTCCTCCATAACACCACAAACCATCATCAACAACACTTATCATATATATTCACATCATATACCAGCACACAAGCCATACGATACATATTAACAGCATATAGCATGATAACACAACAATCGCACACATTTAGCGCGATAAAAACCCGACCACCCAACACTTTTCTAAAACCACGACCTAAATAAATCATCCACTGACCTCTAACCCATTTTTATTAGAAATAGCTTTTCATTAGCTTTCCAACGCTTCGAACGGCGACCAAAACGGACTTACGGTTTGAAAATTACGACGAAAACAAACTTCGAAAATATCATGTTCGCTCCAGTATTCGCTAGGCGAACCCTAGCGAACCAAGGCAGTGGAAAACAGTCATAAAGTTTGCTAGGCGAACCTTCTAGTGAACGTTCGCCCGTTCCTTCGCTGGGGTTCGCTAGGCGAACCCGCGAAACCCAGAATTCGCAGCAGCGTCAATATAGGTCATATGGGACCAAAATACATCATTTTTACCACCCAAACCCTTCTAATTCATACCAGAACAACCAAAACATGTTTAGACATAATCAACGAGTATTCTACGTGGTTTATATCGAATTTCATCCGTGAAAACATCGATTTCTATCAATTGCTCCTAATTTGAATCGATTAGAAAAATCGCGAAACAACCAAAACAATCACAACAAACAACACATATACATACACAAGCAAGATATAATTGAAACTTCTCACCCTTACCCGATTATTCGCGCTCGAAACGGGGTTCCCGCGATTTTCCTCTTTTCTCCTCTTTTCTCTCCTCTTCCTTTCCTTCCCTTCTCTTTCTTTCCTTTTTCTTTCCTTTCTCTCTTTTTCTTTCCACTTACTATTTATATAAAATATCTAAACCCCTAAAAGGCTCTTTTACCCCTCAAACTCAAATATCTCGCAAACGCTCTCAAAACGCGATAAAACTTAAACATCGATGAAATATATTTCGGGAAATAAAAGTTGAAAAGAAATTATAATTTAATACAATTATTTTATCTATCAGAGAAATTAACCAATTAACTCAATTAGCAGGTAAAATACAATAAATTCACACATTCCACCAAATTCACATAAATGAAATAAATAAATGGAATTAAACAAATCGGGGCGTTACAGGGAACATCGTTTTCCCGACAGGGAGTTACACTAAGTAACAAGTGATGGTTCCAATAGTTCTTGAGAGAACTAGTGTTGAGATGATGGATGGATGGTACCGCATATGCATTGCATAAAGTTGCTGTGTCGGTCTCTGTGCATTTGCATAATTCATGAATTGATTGATTTTGTGTGGAATTGTGATTGGAATTGATGAGTTGAGATATGTATTGTGTGGTGTTGTATTTGGATTTTGTTGTACGTTGTGGTGAGAATATTTTACGTGTGTAATGTTGTGTTATTATATAATTATATGCAATTATATTATGATTGTGTTTCTCACCCTTCTGCTGTTTTATAATGCTCTATGAGGCATTGCAGATTAGATTGCTGGAGGTCCTTTTGTGAAGCTTAGGTCTTCATTCTTTTGTCGGTCGGCTCTGATATGTGGCACCGGGTAGTTAGGGAGACCGTTGGTGATTTGTGTGTATGTGTACATGCATGATTGTATTTGGCAGATAAACTTTTCATGATATATATATATATATATATATATATATGAGATTTCAGTACAGATTTTCCGCTTTTATTCTGTATCTGAATTGTAGGTAGTAGGAACTAAGTTCCTCTGTTAATTGCTACCTGATTGTTGCAAATCTTTATGAGCAGGTTTATGTGTATATTATTTCAAATTGATGTGACCCCTCGGTCTATGCCATGAATGTTTTAATTATACTCTGATGAAATTTTGAATTTTAGTTATCGCTTAATAGCTTGGGTGTATAGATTGGGGGTGTTACAGTAACGAGCTCCTCTGGAGCGAATGCATGATTACTTGGTAGGTTTGATTCCCAATGTTATAGTCAGAATGAAGCCTATATGGTAAAGAGACTTGTGACGACTTAAGGTGATAATGTGTCCCTTAGCTCCGAATCCATCTCATATGTCAAGTAATCTACGAGGATCCGTGACTCGCTCCGACTTTTAGACGTAGAAGAGGACGGGAAAAGGGGATGCCTTGATAAGGTTATCGATAGTGATAATTATGTGAGTTAACATGACTCCTAACATGTGTCCCTATAGTGTGAGATTGTGAGATTGCGAACTCGAAGTCCCTTCCTTCCCCTTGGACTTGAGTTAGGCTATGGTTAGAACCTTGTAAAGCCGAGAGAATCCATAAGATAGGGAACTCACTGAGATTTAATATCTCACCCCATGTTGTTGATTATATTACAAGTACTACAGGTTCCGCAAAGGGTAAGGATAAAGTGGTTTGACTTTTCCTTACGGATCGTAGCTTTTGTGATGGCATGGCTTCCGCTATGGCGTTTTGTTTTGAGATCATTATTATGATCTAGTTCTTAGTGTATTTTGGGACATCTTGTATATGTTATGCCTTGGGCTTTTAGTATTTGGTATTGTGGGCATGTAATGTATACAATGTGTTAACTAGGAACTTATGGTATTTCAGTATCAAAACTTGGATTCATGTATAATATATATGATTTGATGTATGTTGTTATATATGGGTGGTACAGTTGGTATCAGAGCGGGTCGTATCCTGGACCTAGCCATGAAATAGTATAAGTATTTCTTTCTGTTTCATAAGCGTTGTGTCGCCATTGGTCTTAAGTGTTACATTTATGGTATTGAGCCTGATAAACTTAATCCTATCTATATGATCTTTAAGAACATGGCTGACGGGCGCAGAAGCAATCATGGTAGACCCAGAACCACTCCAGCTAGGACGAATCCGCCAGGCGGCGATGGGAATGCCCCTTTGTATCAGTTTATGCAACAGATGCAGCAGCAACAGAACCTATTCATGCAGCAGATGGTACAACAAATGAATGGAGGTTTACATCCTCAGGTGGTTATTCTAGAAGCTGTAGGTGGGAGTTTATGAGATTTTATCTGCATGAATCCTCCTGAATTTCATGGCGGATTAGATCCTGTGAAGGCTCATGAATGAGTGTCTGGTATGGAAATAATTTTCTTGATAGTGCACTGTAGTGAAGAGAATAAGGTGGTATTTGCTTCTCATTCGTTGAAGGGTCCTGCCATGAGTTGGTGGGAGAGTGCTTCGGCTCTTATGACTATTCAGGGTGTGCCCAAGGTCTGGGAACAATTCAAGGCAAATTTCATGGAGAAATATTTTCCTAGCTCTTTGAGGACTCAGAAAGAGTTTGAATTTCAACAGTTAAGACAGGGTAGTATGACTGTGGCCAGTTATGGTGAAACGTTTGAGGACATGGCTGGTTATTCTAGGCAGGCCATGTATGCTCCTGATGAGAGGTGGAAAGTTGACCAGTTTCTTTTTGGTTTAAAAGCTGAAATTTCTCATAGTGTGTCTCAGAGAGAGTTCACTAATTATGCGGAATTGCTCAGGCAATGTTATGTGGCAGAAAATAGTTTGAAGAAGGTGCAGGCAGAAGGAGATTCGCGTAGGTCGAATCAGAGCGATCGTGGAAGATCCAACCAACAATTCAGGCCTAGGCAACAAGCCTTCAAAGGAAAGCAAGTTCAGGATTCTAGGGCAAGTACACCTCCTGTGTGTCGTACTTGTGGTAAAATGCATTTTGGTAGATGTCGCTTCGAAGGGGTGGAGTGTCATCGGTGTCGTAAATTGGTTCACGTGGCGAAAGATTATCCTCAGAATGGGAATCAAGTGCAAGGAAGGAGTACCGGGCGAGTGTATACCTTGGATGCAGGGAAAGCAAAGGGCGATAACTCTTTGATTGCTGGTACATGTTTCATTAATGGGTTTCCTTATTTTGTATTATTTGATTGTGGAGCGACACACTCTTTTGTGTCAATGCAAATGTGTGAAGCGACTTGGGTTGCAAGCTATTCCGTTATCTCCTCCCATGGTGGTTACTACTGCTATGGATGAGATAGTTGAAACACCTTTAATATGTGAGAATTGTGTTTTGTGTGTGGATGGGAGAGTTTTTCAGATTGATCTTATTTGTTTGCCGCTTAAGAAAGTGGATGTTGTTTTGGGAATGGATTGACTTTCTGCTAATTCGGTTTTCATCAGGTGTGAGGAGAAGCTAATCATCTTTCCATCTACTGAAGCTACTCCGAAGAATGTATTGGCAACTATTTTAGAAGGTACGGTTAGAATGATAAATTTCTTGTTTGAGAAGGAAAATCTGTTCTTTTGGTTCTCACTAAGGAGGAGAGTAGCGACCTTCAAGTTTTGAGTATTCCTGTAGTCTGTGAATTTTCAGAGGTTTTCCCCGAGGATGTCACTTCTCTTCCTCCGGAGAGGGAAGTGGAATTTTCTATTGACCTGATACCGGGAACGGCTCCTATATCCGTTTCTCCGTATCGAATGGCACCACTTAAGTTAAGGGAATTGAAGGATCAATTGGAAGAGTTAATGGCTAAGCATTTTATCCGACCCAGTGTTTCACCCTGGGGAGCTCCAGCGTTATTGGTAAAGAAGAAAGATGGTGGAATGCGGTTGTGTATTGATTACCGACAGTTGAATAAAGTCACCATCAAGAATAAGTACCCGTTACCAAGGATAGACGATCTGTTAGATCAATTAAAAGGAGCCAGTTTGTTCTCAAAGATTGATTTACGGTCGGGTTATCACCAGATCCGTGTGAAGAGTTCGGATGTATCAAAGACCGCACTTAGAACCCGTTACGGTTATTATGAATTCTTAGTAATGCCTTTCGGTGTGACGAATGCTCCGGCGGTTTTTATGGATTACATGAATCGAATATTTCAAGCTTACTTGGATCAATTTGTTGTGATCTTCATTGATGACATTCTTTTTTATTCTCGTGCTTCACAAGAGCACGAGGGACATTTGAGAATCGTTTTAT
Organism: Lathyrus tuberosus; assembly: GCA_022829125.1. Classification (NCBI taxonomy): domain Eukaryota; kingdom Viridiplantae; phylum Streptophyta; class Magnoliopsida; order Fabales; family Fabaceae; genus Lathyrus; species Lathyrus tuberosus. The sequence continues at coordinate 2,049,649 of JALAZF010000620.1, read as the reverse complement.
CGATCTTACAAGAGAAACAACTTTTTGCCAAGTTGAGCAAGTGTGAGTTTTGGATGTCAGAGGTTAGTTTTCTTGGTCACGTCATATCTCAGGGAGGTGTGGCTGTTGATCCATCAAAAGTAGAAGCGGTGATTAATTGGGGGAGACCAAAGAATGTTTTCGAAGTTAGAAGTTTCTTGGGATTGGCAGGTTATTACAGAAGGTTTATCCAAGGCTTTTCTCAGTTGGCCCTACCAATGACTAAACTTACTCTAAAGGATTGTCCTTATGAGTAGGATTCGACGCGTGAACAAAATTTTATGAGTTTGAAGGAAAGATTGATGACTGCTCCTGTTTTGATCATTCCTAATCCTAACAAGTCGTATGAAGTATTTTGTCATGCATCGAAAATGGGATTGGGAGGAGTCTTGATGCAAGAGAGTCACGTGGTGGCTTATGCCTCTCGACAATTGAAAGTTTACGAGAAGAATTATCCAACGCATGATCTAGAATTGGCGGCGGTTGTCTTTACTTTGAAAGTGTGGCGTCATTATTTGTATGGAGTGAGTTTTGAGATGTTTAGTGATCACAAGAGTTTAAAGTATCTTTTTGACCAGAAAAAGTTGAATATGCACCAAAGGAGATGGATGGAATATTTGAAGGATTATGATTTGGAACTAAAGTACCATCCGGATAAAGCGAATAAAGTTGCGGATGCATTGAGTAAAAAAGTGTTGCATAATGCCAAGTTGATGATGTTAGAGTATGCCTTATTGGAAAAGTTTAGGGATCTAAATATTCAATTTGTTTGGACTCCTAATGGTGTGATTATGGGAAACTTGAATGTTAATTCTACCCTTAGAGAGGAAATTCAACAAGGACAAGTGTTGGATGAGAAGTTACAAGAAGTGTTAGTACAACCGGGTTTTATGAGAGCTACCGACAGAATTATTTTGTTTAAGCAAAGGATTTGTGTTCCGGATGATGCGGTGTTGAAAAAAAGGATTTTAGAGGAAGCGCATAAAGGTGCTTTTACTATACACCCTGGTTCTTTAAAGATGTATCAAGACTTAAAGAGGGACTATTGGTGGTCCGGTATGAAAAGAGATATTGCGGTGTATGTATCGGAGTGTGCAGTATGCCAACAAGTGAAGATTGAGCACCAAAGACCGGGTGGATTGTTACAGCCTTTGGAAATTCCGGTATGGAAGTGGATAATATTTCTATGGACTTCACAGTTGTATTACCCCGTACTCAAGGTGGTTATGATTCTATTTGGGTAATTGTGGATCGGTTGACGAAATCTCTGCATTTCTTAGCCGTAAGGACTACATACAAGGCAAGTCATCTTGCAAGGTTGTTTATTTTAGAAATTGTGAGGTTACATGTTATTCCCTCTAGTATTGTGTACGATAGAGATCCAAAGTTTACTTCAAGGTTTTGGAGAGCTTTTCAACAAGCTATGGGAACGAAGTTGTGTTTGAGTACGTCGAATCATCCGCAAACGGATGGTCAGACGGAACGAACAATACAAACAATGGAAGATATGTTAAGAGTTTTTGTGCTTGAAAGTGGAGGAAATTGGATAGAACTTTTACCGTTGATTGAGTTTTCGTACAACAATAGTTATCATGTAAGTATTGGTATGGCTCCTTATGAGGCATTATATGGAAGGAAATGTAGGACGCCTTTGTGTTGGGCGGAAGTGGGAGAAGATAGAATTTTGGGACCGGAAATCATCCAAGAGACTACGGAAAAGATTATAATGATCCGTGATAAAGTTAAACAAGCACAAGATCGTTAGAAAAGTTATGCGGATAACTGAAGGAGACCTTTAGAATTTGATGAAGGTGATCACGTATTTTTGAAAGTTACTCCGAGATTGAGATTGAAAGGACTGTTTAAGTCGCGAAAGTTAAGTTTGAGATACGTGGGACCGTATCAAGTTCTAGAAAGGATTGGCAAAGTAGCTTACAGATTAGACTTACCGCCTTCTCTGTTAGAAATGCATGATGTTTTTCATGTGTCTCAGCTTCGGAAGTTTGTCCCAGACCCTCTTCAGCCGATTTTACCAGATACAGTTGAGATAGAAACAGATTTGACGTTTGAACCTCAACCAAGCCGTATCACAGGAAATGAAACTAAGGTGCTAAGGAATAAAGAGATTTCTCTTGTGAAAGTTCAATGGGATGGTACGCATCCGGGTGATGCAACCTGGGAACTAGAATCAAAGATGCGAGATGCTTACCCTCACCTGTTCAGGTAATCTATTAAATTCGAGGACGAATTTCTATTTAAGGGGGGGGGAGGATGTAATACCCCGTGTTTTAATTGCTCTGGATAATATTATGTTGTGATCGACTGAGCTCCGGTGTACTCTGATAAATTATCTGCAAAGATAATTAGAGTAACTGTTGAACTCAGAGCCGTTCAAACTAGTATTACCTGACTCTGAGGTTTTAATTATTTGGTGCTGTAGAGACTTTTTGGAATTTTAGTAGTGTTACTAATTGATGGTATTTCTCTATATCATTCCATTTTCCACCCTTTTTCCAAACATAGAAACTTTTGAGAAAGAGAAACTAGAGACAAGGAAAAGAAAAGGAAAGAAAAGAAGAAGAAAACTTGGAGGAAGAACAAGATCAAGAATCATCGTCTCTTCTTCATCAATCAACCCAACATCTTATTCATCTTCATCATCTTGATCATTGGTGAGTCTAAGTATAGAAACTTAGGTTAGACATTTATCAAAAATGGTGGATTTTGGTTTAATGAGAAAATGATGAATCTAACGGTTAAAATGTGATATAAATTGTGTAGTATGATCAATATATGTGTGGAATCATCTGTTGATAATTGTTATGATGTTTGATCATGATTGGAATGAGTTTGAGATGGAAAGGTATGATTAAAAACAAGTTTTTTTTGGTTCTGAGCCCAGAGTAACCGGTTACAACATATGTGCTAACCGGTTACCCTTTGAAAAAATTGACATCCTGCGCAGATTTTGAACGCAGTAACCGGTTACCCTGTGGGACGTAACCGGTTAACAAAATATGCCTCTAACTCTCATTTTGATTATGTGTGAATAGTGACAACAAAGTAACCGGTTACAGCATATGTGCTAACCGGTTACCACTGTTAGTTTTCCAAAAATATTTTCAAAAATTCATATCTTTTTACTCGGGTGTCTGATTTAAGCGTCCTTTATATCGATTTGAAGCTAAGGAAATATTCTATACAATGGAAGTGAAAAATATCAAATTTATTGACCGATTAAATAATCGGAGGAAACCCAGAAAGGGGTATAATTGTGTTGAATTATCATATGTAATTCTATTGTGCAAATGTAATATGCTTTGCCTATTTTATTATTGTTAAACATGATTGTGAGAGATATGCATGCTTAAAAAGAAAAAAAATATGAAGAGTGAGGAAAACTTACACCAAATTATATTAGAACCTAGTAATGGGCTAGGAAATTGGTAGACGATCTAATGTTAACGCTCGTACAAGAAAGGCCGAAGCGTGTAACCAAATACCGAATGGTATAGAAAGAAACAAACACTATTATGGAACATGTGTACTATGTTAAGTATAGAGAAAAGGAAAATGAGGCCAAAAAGCGTATGTGGCCTAAAATGTTGAATACAATCACGGTTGTATGAGAAATCACGAAATCGTAACCATTCCCCTATATTATGTCGTCCATGAGTAACGAGCTCCTCTGGAACGAATGCACGATTACTTGGTAGGTTTGATTCCCAATGTTATAGTACGAATGTAGCCTATATGGTAAAGAGACTTGTGACGGTGTACGGACCGTGTGAAGTGACGACTTAAGGTGATAATGTGTCCCTTAGCTCCGAATCCATCTCGTATGCCAAGTAATCTACAAGGATCTATGACTCGCTCCGACTTCTAGACGTAGAAGAGGACGGGAAAAGGGGATGACTTGATAAGGTTATCGATAGTGATAATTATGTGAGTTAACAGGACTCCTAACATGTTTCCATATAGTGTGAGATTGTGAGATTGCGAACTCGAAGTCCATTCCTTCCCCTTGGACTTGAGTTAGGCTATGGTTAGAACCTTGTAAAGCCGACAGAATCCATAAGATAGGGAACTCACTGAGATTTAATATCTCACCCCATGTTGTTGATTATATTACAGGTTCTGCAAAGGGTAAGGATAAAGTGGTTTGACTTTTCCTTACGGATCGTAGCTTTTGTGATGGCATGGCTTCCGCTATGGCGTTTTATTTTGAGATCATTATTATGATCTAGTTCTTAGTGTATTTTGGGACATCTTGTATATGTTATGCCTTAGACTTTTAGTATTTGGTATTGTGGGCATGTAATGTATACAATGTGTTAACTAGGAACTTATGGTATTTCAGTACCAAAACTTGGATTCATGTATAATATATATGCTTTGATGTATGTTGTTATATATGGGTGTTACATTCCTTGCAGCCACCAAATTTACTACGTTTTCAAAAACTTCGTATTTGTATATTGTGTCAGTTCAACCGCCATAATTTTCTTGAACTAACTGCCACAATTTACACATTGTTTTGTAGTCTTGGCTTTCCTACCATATGCGTGACATTAATATAGGTAATTAAGGGCCTTAATGTGACTATCTAGAATGAAAGAGGATGAAATAAATAAGAGAGTGAGACTATGATACAATGGCATGATTTGAATTGGTTTGCATATGAGGGAGAGTTTTATCCGTAAAATGTGGGTTGTGTTGTCACAATATCCTTTGTGTTAACACTAGTACCTATCGAATTAACTTTAGTTGATCCAAATTTGTAACCACATATGATTAGATGTGATGCTATGTTTCCTCAAGTCCTTTGTCTGTTATGTTACTGCACTTTACATGTTTTTATTGCTAGCAAAGTTGCTTGACGACAAGCAACTGTTTAAGTTGTCTGCGGAAATAAGTTTTGACTTCTAAAAATTATGTTTTTAAAGATTTTTTGTGACGAAAGTAGACACATCCCGACCAATAGATTCCAATGGTCGTGCGAAAGAAGGAATAGAATTAGAGTCTATTAAGATAATTTATGATTTTTAGAATTTTTGTATTGAATTTCCTACTTATGAAACTCACATTTCTACTACGAAAGTAGTGACACTAAAATGTCGTCTACGACTCGAAAGAGAAAAAAGGATATTAGTTAATCATGATATTACTAAATATACACAAGCGATTTTTAGTTAATCATGAAATTTTTATTTTCTAACTCGTAATTTATACCATGAAAGCGGGCGAATACAAGTCTAAAACCTGGTAAAAAACATGCTAAAGCTGACGATACCTCTAACTAGTTTTTCCTGCAAAAAAAAATGTTTTTTTCGTTATAAAAAAAACACTTCAATTTATGAGGGTAACAAGGTAGATAAAAATCACATTCCGGTCTCTCATTATTATAATTGATTTTTAAACATTTATTTTCCAATTACGCAAACAAACTCAATTGCACCACCTTATATAAACAACGTAATAACATAATACGGTAATTGTCCTTTGGTCTTTGTGGAATTTGACATCTTTTATACTAAAACCCAATGTTTTAAAAACCGGACCGGTTATCGAACCGGTGAGGGTATAGGGTCACTGGTTCATTGGTCGAACCACTGGGTCATTGGTCGAACCGCATGACTAAACTGGATAAAATCGGATAACTCGGTTGAATAAACCGGTCACTATAACAAAATTATATAAGTATTAAACCGGTCAAACCAGATGACTTGATGTCGAAAAAAATCACTAACACCTAAAAAATTTAAAAATATCACGATTTTACAAGTTTATAATTTATATTCAAATTTGAATCAATTATAAATTTAAGTCAAATAATTGATTTAAAAATTTAAAAAAAGTATCAATCTCAAATATAAATTTATGTTTGTTATCTATATAACATACATTACCATTTACTTTACGCAACACCTCAGCCCAACTAATAAAAACCAATGATATCAATCATATAGGAGAGAAAATATATTACGTTTAAATTCCACAACCTATCAATGCTATAATACTGCAATAGCTTCTATTTATTATATTTAATCGTTGTCACCAATTTTTAAAGAAAAGAATATTAACTTTCTCTTATATTTTTCTTTTTTCTTTTTTTAAATAATGAAAAATGACGTCGTTTTAATTAAAAAACACGCATTTGAACCGCCGGTTTTTTAAAACTGTCGGTTTGCCGGTTTACACTAGTTTTGACCGGTTCTCACCGGTTCAATTGCATATCCGATCCAACAATTGAACCAAACCGGTTACCACTCCGAATCCTAATTCAACCGGTCCGACCGGCCGGTCCGGTTTTTAAAACTATGCTAAAACCGACAAAGCCTTGCACATGTGGCCGCATCAATCACCTCTTTGAAAGATATGTTATAGGGAGAGAATATGGATCTATGTGTTTATATGTTGATGACGAGAAATCGTATCGTATAATTACTAGGTTTTTAGTACATTTTTATCGTGCATTGACTCAACTAATCCCCGATTATTCCGAGTTTCATGCCTTTTTGCAGGTGCAATACATCTCAAGTCAAAATAGTAAAAAAAGAGAAGAAGTGAAGAAAAATTGACAGAAAATGAGAAGAAAACACACTGTCAAAATCTGAGATTTTGTAACAGTGACGGTCGTCACCATATGCCTTACGACCGTAACGCGCTCAAGGGAGTTTTACGATCGTCACACCACACTCACGACTGTAACGCGCTATTTCATGTCTAACGACCGTAAGCAATGTGTTACGACCGTAACACGCTGAAAGCATATTAGTGATCGTCACCATATCCTCACGACCGTAACACGCAACACACATATTATGAAGAAACAAAAGAGACGTGGCCATAAAAGAAGGAGTCTTCAACGACTCCTAAATTCTCTCACACGACTCAATCCCAGTCTCCTACACTTTCTCAGCAAAAAGCCCACGAACAAAGATCAACTGTTACAAGCTCCTCCTCTATAAATATGTCAACATACGAAGAGAACCGGGTGGAAGTTTTTATGTGCGGAAGCTCTGCTCATTTCATTCTTAGTTTTTAGGCAGAAAACTCACCATGTAAAAGTGGTAGTTTCTCACATTGAGGAATTACCACACCATTAGTTTTAGGATTTCATTTTTCGTATTTTGTTTTCCTGCAATCGCTTTCAAGATGTCAAAGACTTAATGTATTATTCCAAGCATAATTTAATTCCAGGTTTTATTTAGTATTATTTATTTTACGGTCTTATTTAAATTCCAAATTATGTTCCTGTCTTCAGTTATTTATCGTATTTGTATATTTAATTTCTTGTCCATGTCTAGCTAATTATTTTGAGTCCGGCATATGAGGACCGTCGTTACCGACGGGACTCGGTAGAAAATAATAGGTACGAACTTATGATTAAAAGTCTATTTTGGTTTTAACTTCTAACCGTAATTTAAGTAGCCTTGTCACGAGAGTGAGAGATTATTTAACATTGCTTTGTCATGAGAGTGAGAAGCATATTAAGGTTTAAGCCGAGATCCGGGAGAGCGTGAGGAGTGAACCGGATAGTAGAAGTTAGGCATCATATCTAAATACAGCGAGAGCGCTTTAGATGTTGGTTAGAATACTGCTGGCTTTCAAAGAGTGTTTCCTAGTTACCGGGCGAGCGAGAGCAAAATCTTGGGATTAGGAAGTATGATTTTAGTTAAGACCGCGAGAGCGTGAGACAGAGTCTTTAAGTTGGTATATTCTACGGAATAGGAGTATAGTCGTAATTAGCACCTCATTCTACGAGTCCTTAGGAGCGCGAAAACCATATCCCGACCTCGTTCTTTTATTATATTTTCCTTAGTTCTATTTTAGTTTTAGTTCTAGTTTCCCTTTTTCCAAATATCATTAGCCTTAGCTTTACAAAGCGACGATAGATAACGATAGGTTGATATTGGTCTCTGTGGTTCGACAATCTTTTATATTACTTCGATAAATCCGTGCGCTTGCGGACGCGATCAAGTTTTTGGCGCCGTTGCCGGGGACCAACAGTCAATATTGTTATTCCGTTGTTGCACCGTATAGACTAAGGCATTTTCTTTCTTATCTCTATAACTATGTTTCACCCAAACTTACTCTACAATCCCCACTCCCAGTATTTCGAGGAATCTCAAGGATACCATAATTCCGACCTCGAAATACATATGGAGAATTTCAATCCTTTGTTCGCCCATTCTCACCCAAATAACCTCTGCACCTATCAACCCCAAAATTTTGAGGAATCACACCCAAATCTTCCCGATGATTACCATTCCCAATATTTCGAGGAACCCCAAGAATCGTACAGTTCCAATCTCGAAATACTAATGGAAGATTTCCATGCGCCGTTATTTCATTTCCGCCCAAATTACCACTCTCAATATTTTGAAGAACCGGAAGAATCCGTTCAGTCCAACCTCAAAACATTAATGGAGGATTTCATTGAAACATCGACCAATGCTAGACTAGAATCTATGATGGAGCACTTTGTGGACGCACAAACTATCCAGAATGAAGAACTTAAAAGACAACATATCGATAATCATGAAACCCTTAGGCGGCTGAACACGATGGTCGAGTCCCTCGTGACTCACACTGAGGCATTAGAGACCCAAACCTTACTGCTTGCACTAACACCTATAGGTCCCTCCCTTGAGGAGAATGCGTATGTTATAACAGCCAGTAGTGAAGAACAACTCAAAAATCCTGAGGGGAGTGATAATGAGGTTGAGGAAAGTTATGGTGAGAAAAGAGTTGAGATTGAGACAAATCCATCGACACCATCCATAAACGAGGTTGCCAAAGAGGTAGAGAATGAAGCACAAGTTGTTGATCACCTTCCATATACCCCACCATATCCTTTCCCGTATAAGTTCGCAGACTCCAAAACGTATGTGCATGTATGGAAAATTATCCACGCACCCTTGTCTGAGGTCTTACATATAAAGAGAAAACTTGAAGACCAAACTAAGGAAATCATTAGTGTAAAGAGGGTAAGGTTTGACTTTAAGGTGATGGATGAAATGACTAAGCCCAAACAAGAAAAGCTAATACTTAGCATAGATCCAGGACCACCACCACAAGTTCAAAAGAATGAACCACCCCACAAAAGGAACAAAAGGAAAGGTGAGGGATATGTGAGATGGCTTGATAAATGGCCATGGAAACCGAAGAGTAACACTCCTAACCGTCGAGCTATCGACGTTAAACAAAGCCCCACGTGGGTGGTAACCCACGAGTCTTTCGTTTAATATTTTCCTGTTATTGTTTTTGTTTGCAGAAAATAAAGAAATGTATTGTTTGTCACGTCTCAGCTGCATTTAGGCGAAATATCTCTAGATGACAATCCCTTATGATGAGTTAGTGCCCACGCACATTCCTACGAATGTCGCTGCTGGTGGTGACACCGATGATGAGTACTTCCTTCGAAAATAGGCAATATGATGAGCGGCTTCAAGAAAGTGAAGTTCTAGTAAATTCAGATATCTCGTAGTACAAGACGCCGAAGTAGAAGAGGTCAGTGAAGACAGGGACAACAAGGGAAGAATCCGAGCGAATTTGGCCGTGGTAGCAAACAATGGCATCCATACAGGTTCTATCATCCCTTTACCACCTTTTATCAAAACATTGAGGACAATGTTTGGTTTAAGTGTGGGAGAGGAACTTTACCGTTTTCATTTTACTATCTTCTAGCATATTCACTATTTTTTTTTGTTTATTTCAAGATGTTTTTCAGTTGTTTTTCAGTTGTTTATTTCATGATGTTTTTCAGTTGTTATCAAATCTCCCCGAAATTTTAAAAATTTTCCATCAAAATATTTTCTTTTTTTCGAGGCATGGCACACACTCTGAAAGTATATAGGTTGTCGCTTTAGGCTTGTTAGAGAAACTTGGGGACATTTCAATAACACGGATACTGTTTTGACACCCTAAACCCCCTCGTTATGTAAATCGATTTGAGTAGACATTATGCCGAAACCTTTGTCTCCAAGCTTTCGAAAGTAGCTTCTAAGTAGTTTTTATTAGCAGTCAGCACCATCCTATGCACAAACTAAGTAAGTGACCAATGCAAATATGTGTATGATCTCTAAATATGAAAGAAAAAAATGATTGAATTAGAAAAGCAGATGATAGGATAAGTTCCTTTTAAGTTAGGTGGCCCTTACCCGACCACTTAGCCTAACGGAGCGGACTCTTTAAATTCGATGAATTAAGAAAAAGAAAAGAAATGAAAAAGAATGAAAAGACGAGATCATTAGACACTAACAGGTTAACTTACCATGTACGAGCAAGGATAACGGGCTTAATGTGATTGCGCTCGGACGAAAAGGAGTGAAAGAGAGCAAGAGACATAGGTTGAGTTATAATGGCATGATTCGAATTGGTCTGCATAATGATGGAGTTTTTGAAAATTGTGTCATTACGGTATCCTTGGTCTTGATTTGTCCAAATTGATTTGACATAGCCTAGTAGCCGCATACGATTAGAGTTCAGTGTGTCTGTGTTTCAAATTGCGCTTACCTTGTTTTTATTGAATTGGTTTATTGCTTGAGGACAAGCAAAGGTTCAAGTGTGGGAGAGTTTGATGACGAGAAATCGTATCGTATAATTACTAGGTTTTTAGTACATTTTTATCGTGCATTGACTCAACTAATCCCCGATTATTCCGAGTTTTATGCCTTTTTGCAGGTGCAATACATCTCAAGTCAAAATAGTAAAAAAAGAGAAGAAGTGAAGAAAAATTGACAGAAAATGAGAAGAAAACACACTGTCAAAATCTGAGATTTTGTAACAGTGACGGTCGTCACCATATGCCTTACGACCGTAACGCGCTCAAGGGAGTTTTACGATCGTCACACCACACTCACGACTGTAACGCGCTATTTCATGTCTAACGACCGTAAGCAATGTGTTACGACCGTAACACGCTGAAAGCATATTAGTGATCGTCACCATATCCTCACGACCGTAACACGCAACACACATATTATGAAGAAACAGAAGAGACGTGGCCATAAAAGAAGGAGTCTTCAACGACTCCTAAATTCTCTCACACGACTCAATCCCAGTCTCCTACACTTTCTCAGCAAAAAGCCCACGAACAAAGATCAACTGTTACAAGCTCCTCCTCTATAAATATGTCAACATACGAAGAGAACCGGGTGGAAGTTTTTATGTGCGGAAGCTCTGCTCATTTCATTCTTAGTTTTTAGGCAGAAAACTCACCATGTAAAAGTGGTAGTTTCTCACATTGAGGAATTACCACACCATTAGTTTTAGGATTTCATTTTTCGTATTTTGTTTTCCTGCAATCGCTTTCAAGATGTCAAAGACTTAATGTATTATTCCAAGCATAATTTAATTCCAGGTTTTATTTAGTATTATTTATTTTACGGTCTTATTTAAATTCCAAATTATGTTCCTGTCTTCAGTTATTTATCATATTTGTATATTTAATTTCTTGTCCATGTCTAGCTAATTATTTTGAGTCCGGCATATGAGGACCGTCGTTACCGACGGGACTCGGTAGAAAATAATAGGTACGAACTTATGATTAAAAGTCTATTTTGGTTTTAACTTCTAACCGTAATTTAAGTAGCCTTGTCACGAGAGTGAGAGATTATTTAACATTGCTTTGTCATGAGAGTGAGAAGCATATTAAGGTTTAAGCCGAGATCCGCGAGAGCGTGAGGAGTGAACCGGATAGTAGAAGTTAGGCATCATATCTAAATACAGCGAGAGCGCTTTAGATGTTGGTTAGAATACTGCTGGCTTTCAAAGAGTGTTTCCTAGTTACCGGGCGAGCGAGAGCAAAATCTTGGGATTAGGAAGTATGATTTTAGTTAAGACCGCGAGAGCGTGAGACAGAGTCTTTAAGTTGGTATATTCTACGGAATAGGAGTATAGTCGTAATTAGCACCTCATTCTACGAGTCCTTAGGAGCGCGAAAACCATATCCCGACCTCGTTCTTTTATTATATTTTCCTTAGTTCTATTTTAGTTTTAGTTCTAGTTTCCCTTTTTCCAAATATCATTAGCCTTAGCTTTACAAAGCGACGATAGATAACGATAGGTTGATATTGGTCTCTGTGGTTCGACAATCTTTTATATTACTTCGATAAATCCGTGCGCTTGCGGACGCGATCATATGTATGAACATCAGTTGGTTTTGACGAGGATAACTAATGAAGAAGTTTTGAAGATAACAACTCCATAAGACAAATATCTTTTGGATGTTGAGAATTCTCTATAATAGAGGGATTTGATTTTAATTGTGAAGCAAGGCTTCAAATTACGGCACATGATCAATAATATATCTCAAGCCTCGCCAGTTATATAATTTAGGTTCCAGCTGAAGTGTTAAGGCATCACTGTATCTAGAAAAGGAAGTTAAATACTTGAAGTTGTAAAAGTGTGAAAGCTCGTTTGATCCCGCATTTAGTATCATAAAGTGACTAGTTAAATTTAAAAAGGATGATAGTAAATCTTGAATTATTATGGAAAACAGACACACATACACACAATTGTTTTTCAAACAGATCTCTGATTTCATAAAACTTCTTTAAAACATATAAAGGTGTAAAATATGTTAATAACTATTTCTATTCAATTAGGGGAAATTTTACGTGCCCTAATCGATTAAGAACTTGGCCCTATCGATTAGAGAAAGGTGAATGACCTCTTAAATGACTAGAAAATATTTTAATCATTAAACCATATTTTCCATTTAGGGTTTAATTTTTGGATTATGGTTGTTATATTCTAAAAGCCTTTATTTGATTACCAGTTACGGTTAATCGATTCAATCATTAAAGGAGAACATGGATATATCTTTTATTATACTAAAACTTTTCCTATATAAACGAGCTTTCTCCTCATTTCATTTTACACCAAAATTTTAATTAAAATGCCTTTTTATCTTTCTTCTAATCTCTCTGTTTTTATATTTTTTAATAGAATTTTCGTAGTTCTAAAAGATTGAAAAAGAATTGTGAGAGTTTTGGTGTAATTGACGTTGTTCTTTTAAGTTGCAGTATCCAAGAGTGTGACTCAATTTTGGAATTATTTTATTAAAGGACTTAAAGAGTTGCAAGTTAAGCCTTATGACAGTTTAGTTGTATATTCTTAAGCCTAATATGTGTCAAACGTCTGGTTGTAGGTTCATGAGTTTGAACTGTCTAAAATTTTTGTTTGAAGATTCTTGAATTAAGCTTGTGCTAAGTATGATTTTAGTGGAGCTCCAAGAGAAAATTTTTAAGAACAAGAGTAGATCAATTGGTTATGCTAATATTAATAAATCTTTGGTGTACTTTCTCTATCTCTCATCAATTTAATTTCTATTGTTTATGTTATTTCTGTTGTGTATCTCTCATAATCTCAAACTTCTTTATTTATTTCCACTTCCTTATCTCTGTGTTTTTATAAAAATTAAAATAAATCGTTTTAATGGACAAAAATTTTATAAATTTGTTTCAACTTTAAATTAACACAATTCACCTTCCTACATTCTTATATTTGAAGTCAATTGAACAATAGTTTGTATTGTTAATACAATTAAACAATTGTTAACATACAAAAGTTTTATTTAAACTACTTATCTAATTCTAATTTTTAAAGATATTTTCTTATTTTTAATGTATTTTTTTTTTTACATTTGTAGTATAATCCCAAATCCTAATAAATATATTATATTTTCCTCGTTCCATGCACATATTTACACATTAGTTGATTCTTAAAAGCGAGAGATACAATTTTACATGTTGAGATGAATAAATAATTTTGGAACCAATATGTTTAGATACTTTAAAGAAAAAATGATTAGATTTAAAATTAATAACAAAATTAAGTCAGATAAGTAAAGTTACAAAAGTTCATGTATATCCAAACAATAATAGACACATAAACATCACAACCGACACAAGATGTATCATGTTAGCCCCGACATTTTTTGAAGAAATAAATACAAGAATCTCCTAAAAGAAAAGACACCACCAAAGTGTAACAAGTTAGATCCTAGCACCAATAAACCCAATAACAAAACAACATTATCCAAAGACAACACAAGAAAACACACCTTGCAAGTTTAGAAGCATTCTTTGAGACAAGTTTGAAGACTCTATTTCATCATTAACTGATGAATTATTTTCTAAGTTATTTTGCATTGCTAATGACTAATATTTCACATTAACCTCGTGGTCTTTGTTGCACGCCTAATGTAACTTTAAACTTGGAATTTAACAAAAACATACAGTTTTAAAAATTAAACCATTCAATCTTAAAATCAAATGTTTATTATAACCATGGCTCCAGTTTGTCATACTTATTAGAAGTACAAGAGCCACTCAATTTATGCCTATAAGATTTACATATGAATTATAACAATTATGACTTTAATGTCTAAAAAGGGAATAGGGCAAATATTTTTCAAGAGTTGTCAAGATAATACATGCTACACTTTTATATTTTCATGTAAAGAAAAATGGTGGCCACCTCAATTATTATTTTATGCCAAAAATATATAACTATTATTTTAAAAGTGAACCTACATATAAAATTATTATTTTAAAAGTGAACCTACATATAAAATTATTATTTTAAAAGCGAACCTATATATAAAATGATTATTTTAAAAGTGAACCTAATATATAAAATTTGATATCATTTATTTTTAACGCTTCTATATTTGAATTTATAGTTTTTTTTTACAATTTATAATATTTACAATTTTGTTTTTCTAAACAAAATCAAATAGGTGGCGACACAATTTAAACTAATCTAAACTAATTCAATTTAAGCTTTGAATAAAAGATATGTATACAAAAATAGCAATACAAATAACAACAAAAAAATTAAAATTGAACAATCATTTCTATACTTATCATTTAACCAATGAATTTGTCATACTTATAAAATAACAAATAAATAATACTAAAAAATATGTCTTGTGTAGAAATATATTCAGGAAAAAATTCAACGCTCTCATATAAACAAGAAAATTATCATTTAGTTATTTAAAATAATAAAAAACAAATATTACTTAAAGTAAAAAATATAAAACTATCTTGTTCATGAGATATGCACACAAACTAATATTTAATCCTTCCCGTATCATATGTAAAGAAGACTTATATTTTTTATTCAAACATTAAAGAAATTAAAATTGGATATAAATCTTCCCAACAAAAACAAAATTTAAAATAAATAGATCAGGGTGATATTATAGAAGTAAAATAATATCAATAATTCAACATTAATTTGAAAAATTTGTTTCTTTTTCTTTTTTCTTTCTTTGAAGAATAATTACTAAAAATATAAAGAAATACACTTTCCAAGGCAATGAAATTATTATTATTATTATTATTATTATTATTATTATTATTATTATTATTATTATTATTTTATTTTAATTATTATTAGGCTTAATTCCTTTTTGGTCTCGTGTCTTAACCTCGAGGTTCATTTTGGTCCCTTAACTTTAAAAATATCCATATTGGTCTAATTAACTCTTCAGAACGTTCCATATTAGTCTTTTTGTCTAATTAGCGACGAATTAGTAGAGAGGACAAATTATAAGTAATTTAAATTTAGTTTCATATTCAAAGTGATATATTTTTGAATAAATGTGATTAAATATAATAAAATTGAATTTATTTTGATTATTTTAAAAATAAATTATTATTTTTTTACTAATAATTTGAGATAAATGAAATTTTAGTTTGTGTGCCTATCTCATGCACAAGATAATTTTCCATTTTTATTAAATTATTTATTTTCCATATTTGAATGTGCAATTTCGGAGCAAAAAGTATATTATTTTATTTTTCTATTATAAAACTTTTGATATTACTTATTATTCATATTACTTAGATTATATGATTAGAAAAACATAAACATTAACTTCAGTAGGGATGACAATTATACTCATCCCCAGTGGGTACCCATAAAATTTATCCGGATAGGATAAAAGCCTGCAAAATAGATACGGGCACGAGCAATTACTCACTAAAATAAGCGGGTATGGATGCGGGTACGACTATCTTAGTACCCAGCCCGCCCCATACCCACACGATATATATTTATATATAGGGTTAATACCCCTTTTACCCCCTGCCATATAGGCGAAATCCCAAAAAAAACTCTGTAAAAAAAAAACACAGATTTCATCCCTGCCATTTGTAGATTCCCTCGTTTTGCCCACTGAGTAGATTTGGTCAACAAAATTGATGACATGATGCTGCTTTGTTGGTTTTTTTTATATTTTTTATTTATTTAATTACACGCGTGATATTTTTATTAATATTTTAATATTTGATGTTGAAATGCTTAAAATTCAAAAAATTGCCCACTACAAGGATTGAACCCACCCCCTTTTGTTTCAAAGCTTAAGTACATACCACTAGGCTAGAGCCTTTATCTTGTATTTTAATTGCTTTTAAACATACATATTATACGTTTTCATACTTGTTTTCATTTTCATCAATTATTATTAGAATATATTGTAACTATATTATATATACTATAACTATTATTAAAATATAGTTAAATAAAATATTGTAAATATTATACTGTAACTATAATTTTTTTACATATTATACATATTGTAACTATATTGTAGCTAAATTCTAAATATTTTCTAAGTATTAATATTAAAACACATTTACTAAATTATTATTTATATTTTAATAATTATTAATTACAGTAAATAATAACTAAATAATAATTTCAGCTTATTAAACTAAATAATAACTAAATACTTATAAATAGTAATTACTGTAAATAAAAGCTAAATATTTATAAATAGTTAAGATATTTGTAAAAAATAATAACTATTTGTAACTAAAATATTAACTAAATAATATTTATAGTTAAAATAAATACAGTAAATAATAATAATTAATATTTTAAAAAAACTGTTATTTAAAAAAAAACTGCTATTTTCAAAAAACTGTTATTTTAAAAAACTCTTAATAAAAAACTAAACTAAATAAATAAATATAATAGTAGTTTTAATATTAGTAATTACTAATAAACTGAAAATAAAAATATTAGTAATTAATAGTAAACTGAAAATTAAAAGATTTTTAATTAAAATAACAGTTTTTATATTAATAATTAATAACAAACTGATTTTTTTTTAAAATTAATTATAACGTTAAATAAAAATAAATAATTTAGTTTTTATGATATAAATTTGAAATAAAATAAATAAATAAATAAATTTTAAATAATAGCATTAAATAATTTTAGAAAAAATTATTCATTAGTTCAGTTAAAATTATTTAACGCTAATAATTACATTAGTTAAAAAATTATTAAATAAAAATTATTCATATATTTAACGCTAATAATTTAGTATTAATTAACGTTTTAATATTAAATAATTCAGTATTAAAATTAATATTAATATTAATTTAACATATTAATATTAAATTTACAGTAAATAATTAATTAACGTTTTATTTTAGTATTAATATTAATATATAATTCATTATTAATATTTAGATTAATAGTTCTGATTAATAATTCATAATTAATTCTAGTTCAGATTTATAATGTAATATATAATTTTCAAAAGGATAATATCACAAAACAATCAAGATGACCTAGTGGTGGAAGTTGCCCCACTTAAGCTTTAAGTCATGGGTTCGATTCTCAGGACTGACAAAATTTTGATATTTTGGCATTTCAACATCAAATATGAAAATATTAATAAAAATGCCACGCGTGTAATTAAATAAATAAATAAATAATAAATAAGCCAACAAAACAGCGCCATGTCATCAATTTTGTTGACCAAATCTACTCAGGGGGCAAAACGAGAGAATCTACAAATGGCAAGGATGAAATCTGTGTTTTTTTTTACAGGGTTATTTTTGGGATTTCGCCTATATGGCAGGGGGCAAAAGGGGTATTAACCCTTATATATATATTTTTGATAAGCAACTTCATTAATAGGAGATTAAGGGAATCTCAAACCAAGGAACTACAAACACCAATGAAAAGAACGATTACAAATAATTGAGCGAGTACTTATACCACTCGTACAAGCTACACTTCTTGCTATTCTTATGACCAAGTATCAACCAATTCCATGAAGTGACTTTAATATCAACAACAATATCATCAACGTTACAAACCGCATCATCGAACAAAATTTTATTTCTAGCCCTCCAAATATTCCAACAAGTGATAATCCAAATTGAATATAACTTTCCCACGATGCTTCGATCTTGGAGTCTCGTGAACCAAGCCAAAGCATGGAGGGTACAGTTTGGTTCCGATATTCTACCTATATCCACCCACTCGCATATTTTACTCCAAACCTTATGCGATTTATAGCACGTGAAGAAAAGATGATTAGAATTCTCAACCTCTTGCAAACAGAACATATACACCTTATCGTGATGTTTTCAATAATTCTTCTTGCCGCCAAATTCGATCTAGTGGGAAGTCTATCTAACACCATCCTCCAAGCAAAAACTTGCACTTTAACCGGAATTGTCGTCTTCCAAACTATCTCCAGCATCCCTGCAATATCATCTTCAATCTCAAATGGGATTTCTGCATAATTCAGAACTGAGTAGAATGAGTTCACAGTGAATTCCTTCGAGTCGTTAATAGGCCACTGCCACACGTCTTTCTCTTCCTGATTAAGAGAAACCGATTCTAGCAATTGGCAGCAGACGGACCACTCAGGTTCCAGCGAACCAACAGGGTCAGCCAAAGATTGTCTCACCTTCCAACGCCATTGATCCTCTTCCCAGCCACCCATCTCACTGATAGAACATCAGGTTGTTCTGCAAGCTTGAAACAACATGGGGAACCTATGTTTCAATGCTAGTTGGCCAACCCAATTAGCCTGCCAAAATGCCACGTTAATTCCGTCTCCAACCGAACACTCCATCAGATTAGAAAAACTTTCAGGATTCTCAGTAACAGTAAGGGAAAGGATATCCTTTAACCATAATGAATCGTTCTTTGAGCTGCCAACATCCTTGTAGGTTTGCACTTTCAAGCTCAGATTTCCATACCTATTACCAAGCATCTACCTCCATATTTCTTTGCCTCCACGGTGGAACTTCCACAACCATTTTGTGAGGAGGGCTCGATTAAATCGACCTACATGTTTAATTCCAAGTCCACCACTATCCTTTGGTTTGCAAACGGTGTTCCAAGATATCTAAGATACGAACTTGTTATTTGAAGCTCCTGACCAGAGGAAACAACGTTGAATAGCTATGATGTCCTTCACTACTTTCTCGGGAGCCTTATAGAAACTCAAATGGTGGATTGGAAGGTTGACGAGAACCGAATTAATAAGCATCACTCTACCCCCAATAGATAAGTTCCTGCCAAACCATGCTGACAATCTATTCCTCAAGCAAGAAACGACTGGTTTCCAAAAGGCACATCGGCGATGATTACCTCCAACCGATAATCCAAGGAATTTGAAAGGGAGACTACCAGATTTGCAATGGAGAAATTGTTCAGCAGCAGTAAGAAAATCAGCTTCAACTCCAATCCCGTACAAACAACTTTTTGAGAAGTTTATCTTAAGGACGGATATCAGTTAAAGGCCCGAAGAATAGCCTTGAATGCCCAAATATTGAAATGGATCCATCCCCGAAAAGTAATGTGTCATCTGTAAACTGTAGAACACTAGTAGTAGGATGATCGTGGACTTTGAATTCTGACAGAAGATTGGAAGAAATTGCATTTCTAACCGTGCTAGCCAATCCCTTCGCTACAATTGCAAACAGATATGGGGATAACAGATCACCTTGTTTCAAACCCCTTCCCGCCTTAAAATCCTTCGTTGGGCTTCCATTGATAAGAATTGACATAAAACTATTAAACACAGATCCTCTAATCCATTTCAACCAGTTAACCCCAAATCTCATCTTAACAAGCATTTCTTCTAGGTACGATCAATCGACACAGTTGTACGCCTTCGCAAAATCTACTTTAAAAAGCAAGCAGTTCTTCTTAAACCTTTTAGCATAGTCAACAATTTCACTAGCCTTCAATACTTCATCAAAGATCTGGCGACCAGGGATAAACGCCGATCGAGAAGAAGAAATCAGTTTGTGTATTACCTTACCCAATCTTCTAGAAAGTATCTTGGATATCGTTTTCAGCACGCAACTAACCAAACTGATAGGCCTGAACTCTTCGAAGCTTTGGGGATTATTAACCTTTGGGACTAGCGAGATAAAAGATAAAGCAAACATCTTGGGCAGAAAACCTGTTTTGAAAAATTCCGGAATACAGTTTGTATAATCAGCACCTATAATGTCCCAACAGGACTTGATAAACTTGAAGTTAAAACCATCGACCCCTGGGCACTTGTTACCATCACAGCTGAGAACTGCAATTTTCACATCCTCAGCAATAAAATCTACATCTAACATGTTTATGTCTCCCTCTTCAAGATAAGCCAGGCTATCTGAATTTCTCCTAAACCTGATAGAGTTCTGATTCTGGAACCTGCCATTGAAATACTTCAGAGCTTCCCTTTTAATTATCTCAGGATCTTCCACTAAAAGACCTTCCACTTTGATTGCAGACATATTATTAGATCGATTCCTCAGTTTTAAATAGTCATGGAAGTACTTGGTGTTGAAATCGCCATCTGTAAACCATCTTCTTCGAGATTTCTGACTCATCATGCTTTCTTTTAACTTCAGATTCTTCCACATATCTTCTTGAGCTCAGATTCTTCCACATATATTTATATATTTTTATTTTCATTATTATGTACATATGCTAATCTAACAATTTTATTAAATACATCACTATTAAACTTCTATGCATTTTAATATAAATGTTTGTTTATTTCTTAACTAAGCAATAACATCTTCAAATTTTTTAAAATGTTGTTCAAAAATTAAAATAACATGATAAAGTATAATTGATCGATCATTTATTATTAAAAATGTGGGTAAACGGGTATGGGTACGAGTACTTAGGTACCCATAGGGTACAAGTACATGTTCAAACGTTGGTGTCTACATATGGGTCACTACAAAAAAAACGCTGCGTTGCTAGGTGATAATAACCTCGCAAACCTTAAAATCACCCAGCAACGTGGAATTTCCAAGAGTTCATATCACCTCGCAAAAATCGCTAGTCGCAACTATTTAGCTGAGGGTAAATCACCTCGCAACTTGCTGAGTGAAAATCACCTCGCAACTTGCTGTGTGAAAAGAACCTGGCAACGTACATTTAAAAAGTGGTTCAGTCTGGAACGCAGAGCAGAGCAGTCTGAAGTGCAGGGTGCAGAGCAGCAAAGCAGTACTTTACGGATTGATTTCCACCTCGCAATGCATGCTTTTTGCTGAGTGTTTTACACTTGCCAATGTTGCTGAGTGTAATTCACCTCGCAACATTGGATGTTGCTGAGTGTATTTCACTTGGCAACGTTGCTGAGTGAAATTCACTTCGCAACATATTTAACGTAATTAAAAAAGATAATTATTATGCAATTATATATTACAGAATATTATTGCATATATATATATATATATATATATATATATATATATATATACACACACTATATTTATAAATAGTATAATAAATTTATAATAATATAATATATATTATATTTTTTTATTTAATAATATTTAAATTAAAAATTAATTTAAAAAATGCAATTAATAAACATAATTAAAAATATTACAATTTTTTGTTTGCATGTTTTAGCCAGGTGAAAATAACCTCGCTATTCATACATTTGTCAAATGTAAATCACCTAGCAACAATATATATTCTAATAATAAAATTCTTAAATTAATCCTCATATTCTTCATCATCATCTCCTTCACTTTCGTTGACGGCTTCACCATCTTCTTCTTGTTCCACGTTCTCGTTTACCGCTTGGCCACCACCCGATCCAAATCCACCAACTCCGCCATATCCACCGAAACCTTGAGTTCCACCTTTAGAACCATAAGTTGGATTGTTTTGTGATAGCAACATAAATTCTTGTATTTGTTGTTGTGTAGCTCTCATTTGCTCTTGTGAAACTCTCAAGGCTTCCTGCAACTCCAATTGTGTTCTCCTCATTTCTTCCATTCCAGCCTTTTGCGCAGCTTCACGTGTCGCTGCTTCGAGTGCTCCTGCTTCATGTGCTGCCTCACCTTGAGCTAATTATCTTATGGTTTCTTCCATTTCAGGGGTTAACTCTGGGGGACGCGACGACCCTTCACCATCTGCAACTCTTGTGAATAAACTTCTATTCCAGGTTTTATAGTTGGCGACTAAGCTTCCAACACCATAAATTTCCCTTTTTTTTCTTTCCGCCAGCTGTATCTACCCATACATAAACATCAAGAGCTGGATCAATAGGATGTGGACCCCTAGGAACAGCATATTGAGGATGTTGAGATTTAATTGCTTGTACCCGTTTATGATACTCCTTCTACACATAAGTAGAAAATTATATTAAATAATAGACTTTATATGATTTAGTTAAATAAAAGAATAAAATAAAATATTTAAATATTGATAATAATTTACCTGAGTATCTCTGGCACGCTCGTTGCCATACTCTCCGTCTCTTCCCGTATAAGCTCTTTGATGAACCTCGCTCAATAATGGGGTTCTTCCCTTTTGAATAGCCTAAGAAATATAATTAACTTTTTAATCAAATAAATATAATAAATAAGAATATAATTTTAAAAAAGTAGTGAAATGAAAATATAATTAGCATATTTTTAGCAAGTTGACCGATACTAATACTTCCAGCTCTATGATTTGGGGCTCCATTTTCAGATGCTCTATGTTGCTTTGCTTTTGTAGATTTAGCCTTAAACTCATCTGAATTCCAATAAGCACGCATCTCATCAAAGACATCCCGACCCATCCATGGAGGGCGAATTTATTTCTGTTCCCAACCAATTCTAGCACGCCTAAGCATGTCAGAAAGTCGGGCCGATGCTGTCTTCCTAAAATTACGTTTAATCAATGGCTCATCAACTATTTCCCATGTGCACTTCTCCTGCAATATTGAAAAAAATTAATAATAATTTAAAACAACATAGAAAATTAAAAAAAATGCTTAATGATTACTTAAAAAAACATACCCGAAATTTATCAAACCATTTTTTATACAAGTTTTTATCCTTCCGGTAAAGTTGTCCAAAAGTCTTCCAAGGATGTTTGTATAACTCCTGAATGACCTCTCTTATGCTTACTGCAGCAGGCCTACTCGGCAAGAAACTAAACAACAATAACTTGAATTAGTATTAAATTTAAAAAAATGATAACATGTAAATATACTTAAAATATATGAAAGAAACTTACGAGCTTCCTTCAGGCACAATAACCCATCTACCATCAATCTTCGCATAATGAACTTCCATCGCAGACACATCCACCTCCTCAATGCCCTCCAACTCTTCATCATCCTCCTCCACCTCGCAATTGTCCTCCTCCTCCTCTGACTAATGGGACATGGGTACATGTGAGGGATGGGGGGTGCGAGAGGTGTGGGATCCCCCAAGCTAATGGGACATGGGCACAGATGAGGGATGAGGGGTGCGGGGGGTGCTGGATCCCCCAACCTGATGGGACGTGGGTACAGGTGAAGGAAATGGGAAATTAGATCCCCCATGATGCATGTATGGTGTGGGTACAGGTGAGGGAAATGTGATACTAGATCCCCCAGGTTACATGTATGATGTGGGTACAGGTGAGGGAAATGGAATACTAGACCCGTCTGGCTGCATGTATGGTGGGGGAACTTGATAAGATGATGCAGTTGGTATAAAACCTGGTGGATAGTCTTGTGTGGTGAGTAATGAAGTGAAAGATGAGGGGAAAGTGCTCGTAGCCGGCTGAGCCCCTTGACTAGACTGAGATAAAGGACAATACATAGAAGAATGAGGCATCTCATGTACAATTACCCTCGTGCGGCGGGACTTACCCTTACCTTTCTCAGTACGGGGTGGCATTATGTCTAATTAAAAGAAAATAATATAAAATATTTAATAAACCAACACAACACATTGTGCAGGGCCTTCAGACAAGTTTCTCAAATGGAGTATTTGTGGAGACGGTTCAACATT
The DNA here is from genome assembly GCA_022829125.1 of Lathyrus tuberosus. Classification (NCBI taxonomy): domain Eukaryota; kingdom Viridiplantae; phylum Streptophyta; class Magnoliopsida; order Fabales; family Fabaceae; genus Lathyrus; species Lathyrus tuberosus. The sequence continues at coordinate 2,025,560 of JALAZF010000620.1, read as the reverse complement.
GCATGCCACTTGTTGCCTAAACCAGTGGGAATTTTGGCCAATTATATCAAATACCTATATCATCAATTCACCTATATAATCAACACTAACTAAAAAATATCATAAATTTTATGGACTACTCTTAATTATTTATACACTTACATACATATATAATAGACATTAACTAATAAATATTAACAATCATATGGATTACTCATGATTCTTTAAACACTTACATACATATATAATAAACATTTACTAAAAAATATAAAAAATTATATGGACTACTCATGAATATTTGAACACTAACATACATATATATTTTTACAAACAATACAAATAATACTAACACTAATACTAATTCATAAATCAATTAAGTTATACACATAAAAAAAAGAATAATATATATGTATAACAAAATAATCTAATTAAAGATATTAATTATTTATTCTATTTATTAAAAAAGTAAAAAAAAATTAAAAAAATACCTATTCTGTTAATTTATATTATAAATGTACAATAAAATAAATACTTTATTGTCTGTTTATTAAAAAAAATTAAAAAAACGAAACAAATTTAATTTTTTAAAAAATTATTTAGCTTTTTTATTCTATTTATTTTTTTCTGTTCTATTAAAAAATAAAAAAAAATAAAAAGAAAAGAAAATAATATTGCCTTTATATTCTGTTTTATATTAATTATTATAAAATAAATTAATATTTTTCCGTTATATTCTGTTTTATTCTCATTTATAATAAATTAAATAGTATTCTATTTTATTAGAAATTAATTTTTCTGTATAATAAAATAAAATAATACAAATTTCTATTTTGTTTTATTATATATGTATAATAAAAAAGTGAAAAATAATTAATTATTTATTCTGTTTAATAAAAAAAGTAAAAAAAAAAATACATTTATCTTTGTATTAAGTTTTATATTATCTATTATCAAAATTTAAAAGAAACCGTAACAATATAGTATAAATTGAAAAAATAATATAAAAGAAATTGTAAAAGAAACTATAACAATATATGATAAAAGAAATTGTGAAAATATAAAAATATCTAAAAACAAAATAGTATAAATTTTTATTCTATTTTATTAAAAAAATCTGTAACAATATTATCTAAAAACTCTAACATTTAAACACCTAAAATTAAATCTCTAACATACATAAAAAAATTCAACATATAAACAATTAAATCTAAATTCTAACATACAAAAACTCTAATATTATACAAACAACCAGAATAAGGTAGAAAAAAAAGTAATAAAAGTTGATAAAAAAAATGAGTACCTATTGATGAAGAAGACCAGGAACGAATGGGAGAGAAGACGAAGCGAAAAAAATTTTGAAGGCCTGTTGATGAAGATGACCAGGAACGAATTAGAAAGGAGAGGAAGTGAAAAAAAATTGAAGAAGAAGAATGAACTGCATACAGTAAGAGATATGATATGTGTGGTAAGAGATAAACGTGGTAACCTATAATAAATAATCTGCCAGCCTCATATGACCGTTGCGCCTTGGAAACTGTGTCTATAACGTTGCTAGGTGATTTTCACACCACAACGTTGCTGAATTATAAGCACGCTGCAACACATACAGTTGCAAGGTGGTTTTCACTTCGCAACTTTTCTGACGTTGCTGAGTGACAAACACCTCGCAACACTTACTGACACATGACTGTCCACTCTGCTATGAATTGACATGCCACAACGTCTTTATATTTTTGAAATTTGAAAAAAGCATTGGGAGGTGTTTTACACGCGTCAAACTTTGTTTCAAAAATTCCGTTCCCTCCATATTAATTGCGCGGTGAATTATTTAATAAATTTTATATTATATATATATATATATATATATATATATATATATATATATATATATATATATATTAAATAAATGCGTTGCGGGGTGTTTGGCATGCTGCAACACTATTATTTTGCTAGGAGAGTTTCACCCAGCAAATATGCATATTTTTTGTAGTGGGTGTCCATGCGGGTATGGGCTCGGGTATGAGGATTTTTTTAAACTGCGAGTTTGGGGACGGGTACTACAGTACCCTGCCCAAACCCTGCTCATCTCCATCCTTAAACTTCAGCATCAAATTTGAAACGACTAACAGAATAATAAAATAACTTATTTTAAAACAAACATTTAAACACCTAAATGACCTAGAAAAGGTATCATAAACCAGTTTAACATACAGTATCTCTGAAGCAAACCAATAATGAAAAAACGTAGACCGTTCCTAATAAACTGAGCTGGAAAATGCTAAAAAAAATTGAATGCATAGCGTGGCATGCACACATTATTGTCACATTTTAAACTCACAATATCAATATTAATAGCATAATGTTCGCACGGATCACACAATATTATATAATTTGGACAAAAAATATCTTATTTAACAGAAATAAGATATTTTATTTGATAAATAAAATATATAATTAAATGAGTGAATTTATTTAAATTATAAGCAATTTAAGTAATTGTAATGAAATATTTGATAAAAAAAATTATAATAAAATGTATTTAGATAAAATTATGAATTTGAAATAATTTATTTAATTATAAAATGAATTATGACTAATTATTAAATAAATTCAATTGTATTAAATAACCATAGGGATCTTTGAGATGCAGAAAAAATAGGTACTGATAGTGACCGTGAGATACAATACTTTTATTATTCTAAATTTTAATATTAATATATAATACTCAAATTTTTTTATTAAATATTTTATTATCATATTTATGTACTAATTCAGATATCAGTACAAATAAACTGATAGGTATCTAAAAATTTAGGTTATTTTAATCAAATTTTAATGATAACGTTTTTTTTTAATCAAATGAAATTTTATAACTCAAAAAAACAATCCAGTACAAGGTGATCAAGTGATCCAACCAAGCCAAAAATACTATGTCATCAACCTAGCAATATGCTTCCTAAGCTTATTTGACCTCCATCCCCTATACAAAATATTTTCTATAATCTTATCACAAGTATTTGTGTGTGTGCCTATATAAGTGTTGCTTCCAAAAATTACTCCATTTCTATAGTTCCACACCTCGTATACGGTTTCCGTAATTGCAATCTTAAGCAGGCTGACTTTCCAGCCTTTCTTCCCCATCTGAGAAATCAACCAGGTCTTCTCTCTATCCCAGCATTGAGGTTCGTTCTGGACTTCTATCCACTGTAAAACTGCTTTCCAGATACTACGAGATACTTTGTAGTTAAAAAAAAGATGATCTATTGTTTCATCTGCTTCCTTGCACAGGCTACAAATGCTTTCATTGATAAAGCCAAATTTCACTAATCTGTCCTTAGTTCCCAACCGGCCATGACAGGCTAGCCACATAGTGTGGACAACTCTAGGCCTTGCAATGTTCCTCTTGAGAAGAAATCTCCATGGCACTCTTAAGTTATCTTCAATCATTGCATATTATACAATTTTCATTTTGAACTTCTGTCTTCTGAGCATATCATCCCAAACAGGTTGAACTGTAACAACATCCTCTCTAAATTTCATAATCTTCTTCATAACCCAAGAGCCACAATTCAATAAATCAGCCTCCATGACAGACACACCTTTTAAGTAGTGAACATGTATCCATTTTACCCATAAGTTATCTGCCTTCCTACACAAGTTCCACAGGCATTTTAACAGAGTAGTCTTTGTTGGTGTAAGCCCTAGAGGCCAATACTTTTGGTACTTGTATCAAATTATTTATTAATAATAAAAGGCATTTCTTTATTATGTTTGTTTTTCCAAAATGATAAAGTCCCTAGAATAGCTAGTTCGTTTAATGAAACATTAAGTATGACTTAATCATGAGATTCCATTAAACATAAGGACACTATTCTTAAAGCATCCATAGTCGAGCTTTAATGTGAAATGGGATAGCCTTAAAGCATTAAGACTATTATGTAGATAGACTGATGATCACATCTCATGGATCATGGATAAGGAGTTATCAAGTCTTGACATAGGTATGAATGTTAGGAGTAATATTTATACTGGATTGACCCACTATGAGAGTACTACATAGAATGTTATGCAAAGTGTCATAAGTTACTCTCATGGTGATAGTGGTGTATACCACCCTTCGACCTGAAACTACTATGTACCCTAGATGTAGAGTCAAGTACTTTACTGCTGATCAAACATTGTCCGTAACTGGATGATCATAAAGACAGTTGATGGGTACTTCACAAAGCATGCTGAGGGACATGAGTAGCCTAGATGGAATTTGCCCATCCTGCATAACAGGATAAATGCCTAAGGGCCCAATATTAAACTGGACAAGGATGACACGGTATATGCCTTGTGTTCAATATAGACATAGGGGCAAAAGGGTAATTGTCCACACAAGTACTATCACAAAAGGTTTTGTCAGATCACATGACAATTTTGTGACTTGGGTAGCAGTGATGTGTTGCTAGATACCACTCACTGTTTATTATGTTAAATACATGATTTAATATAATTGCCAACATCGCGAAATCCTACAGGGTCACACACATAAGGACAGTTGGAGAAGAGATAGAGTAAATAAGGAACACCGTAAGGTACGGTGCACTTGAATGGAATACGGAATATGGTAAGGTACCATGTAATATAATAATAGTTATTATTAATTTTATAATAGTTATAAAATATAATAATAATAAAATTATGTTTATTATAATAATAGTTATTATAATAATATAATAATATTATTATTGAGTTGGGCTTTTTAGCTTATAGCCCACACAAGTAGTTCTATAAATAGAACCCTTGTGAAGAAGCTCAAATGTGGTTGTTGTTGAAACCCTGGCCGTATTCTATTTTTCCTCTCCCTCACTCAAAACCTTCAATCGTAATCAGCTAGCACTGTGACTGAAGGAAGTTGTTCGTGTGGACTGAGTAGAGGCGCTGTTCATCGTACAACGCTCGTGATCATCCATAGATTTGGAATCAAAGGTTTCATCGCCACAAGAGGTAACCTTTCTATCACAGATCATGATATTTCGTAAGGATCTCTAAAGGGAAATTTTTGTTTTTCGCTGCGTTTAGATCGCAAATTTCCCTTCAGTGGTATCAGAGCCACTTACGAAACCATGAGTCTGATAATTATTTATTTTCTGTCATTTTTGTTTTAATTGGATTAAAACACGTAAAAATTAAATTAAATCCAGATATTGAATTTTTTGGCATCAAATTGTGTATGGTTTGGATGATTGATATTGACTATGCTTCAGAATCCGACAATAGTATGGTGAAGCAGCGATATGTCAATCGTCCATAAGTTACACATATATGATCGATCTAATTCATATGTGATATGATTAACTTTGATGCAAAGATGGTATATTGGATATACTATTTTATTTCGCCAGTTCAAATCACGTAATGATTATCATTCGGTTGAGCGATCTGTGGTTATCTGCTTCGGAATCCGACTTTAGTATGGTGAAGCGATAGCATACGGATCAATCATATTGAATTATTGATCATGGTGTGTTGACGGTATGAAATTGTGGCATTAGAGTGTGACGGCACAAGGGTTGCGCCATCTGCGATTAAGATTACTCATTTTGCAGGTTTGACGGTCGCCATAGCCTTGTGACGGTCGTCAAGGGCTGATGTGTGCCGGTCGTCACAGGCAGTATGACAGCGCAAATGTTGCGTCAATGCAGTCTGCGCTTTAGGTCATGCATTCGCCGAAAATTTAATTTGATTTATTTAATAAACAGGATTTAAATTAATAATAATAAAATTTATTTATTATTTTTCTTGTGGTGATCAGTTATGGCCTTAGTTTATTTTTCTTTGTTTTGGATTTTATAAATACGACCTGCGTGTCGTGCCTCTCTCTTATTCTCATCATGTAACTTCTTTTCTCATCTCACTCCCTTATATGTAAAACGAGTTTCCTTTATGTAATGTATTATTATGAAGAAATAGAAGACTACAAAACAAAGAAGGACAGCCTTGGAGATCTTGCTTGGAGAAGTGAAGATCGTTATTAGGTTTAGCTTAAGTTCTCTCATTGGCTTGGGAGAACAATTGCGCTAGGGGCCATAACTGTTTCATTTGTATGTATGTATGTTGATATATATTGTATGCATGTGTGAGGAACGATTTATATGATAAATAAGCCGGTGAGATCAAACTAATTAAAAATCCCTCAAAACAAAATATTAAGTATTTGCTTTCCAAGTTTTAGAACTCATCAAGACTAGTGTCGAATATTGTAGGTTTCGCCTAACGCGAGGTGCATGTTCTATATTAGTAAGGTGCGATGGGATAATTGTAATATCCAATTTCTAAAATAATGGGTCAAACTTAACTAAACAAAATATAATAAGATTATATGCGTTTAGAAGCAAGAGTTGGGAATAGTCCATATGATGGATTGGAATAAGGAGTTATTCACCCAACTGAAATATTCGAGAATTGTATTGGATACAATTGGAAGGAGTTCCTACCTAAATAGCTAAGTTTTGTGTAATCATCCTAACGTTGACTTAAAAAAAAGTGAAATATGGATCTCGATCCACTAGAAAATCTTCCAACGGGATTTTCCGAATCAAATGATGAGGGTCATTTGGTTTGAGTAAAATAGTGGGAGCATATTTAATTAAAGGCCTAATTGAATATGTTATGATTCTTATATTTTTCCATTCTATTGTGTAGATTACCATGACAACAAACACATCTAATAACATTTTACGAACAATCCTGGATAAGGAAAAATTGTCTGGGACAAATTTTCTGGATTGGCACCGAAATCTGAGGATTGTCCTCAAACATGACAGAAAGCTGTATCTCTTAGAAACACCTGTTCCTGATGAGGAACCTCCTAGTTCTGCTCCTAAGGCTGAAAAAGATGCTTATAAAAAGCATGTCGATGATGCCAATGAAACTGATTGCCTCATGCTAGCTACCATGAATTCTGAATTGCAAAAGCAACATGAAAACATGGCAGCGTTCGATATGATCGAACATCTGAAAATGCTCTATCAAGAGCAGGCAAGGCATGAAAGGTTTGAAGTTTCAAAAGCCCTTTTTCAAGCCAAGCTTTCTGAGGGAACCCCAGTAGGCCCCCATGTACTCAAGATGATTGGGTATGTGGAGAATCTTGAAAGATTGGGATTTACCCTCAAAAGGGAGCTTGCGACTGATTTGATCCTGCAATCGTTGCCGGAAAGCTTCGGTCAATTTGTACTTAATTTCAACATGAATGACATGGACAAAACTCTTCCTGAATTGCTAAGCATGTTAAGAACTGCTGAGCAAAACCTGAAGACAAAAGGGAAATCCATTCTGATGGTCAGTAATGGAAAGAAACAGAACAAAAGGCCCACCAAGCAGGTTGGTAAATGGAAAGGCAAGGAAGTTGCCAAACCCAAACATACTACCCTTGCTTTGAATCCTAGTGGATGTATAGCAAATGAGGGCACTTGCTTCTATTGCGGTAAGACCGGACATTGGAAGAGAAACTGCCCAAAGTACTTGGAAGATAAGAAGAATGGAGTGGTGACTTCGACTTCAGGTATTTTTGTCATAGAAATAAATTTATCTACTTCTGCATCATGGATATTAGATACTGGATGTGGTTCTCACATTTGTACCAATGTACAGGGACTATAAAGGAGTAGAGATTTGGCAAAAGGTGAAGTCGACCTACGAGTTGGAAATGGAGCAAAGGTTGCTGCTTTAGCCGTAGGAACTTATGTTTTGACTTTACCTAGTGGTTTAATAATTCAGTTAGAGAACTGTTATTATGTACCTGCAATTAGCAGGAATATTATTTCCGTTTCTTGTTTGGACAAGTTTGGTTTTTCATTTATAATAAAGAACAATTGTTGCTCTATTTATTTGAATGATATATTTTATGCTATTGCACAAATGAATAATGGATTGTATATCCTTGATCTTGAAATGCCAATTTATAACATTAATACTAAAAGGATTAAACCTAACGAGTTAAATCCAAGTTACCTTTGGCCATATAAATGAGAAACGCATCTCCAAACTCCATAAAGATGGACTATTGGACTCTTTTGATTACGAATCATATGATACATGCAGATCTTGTTTAATTGGAAAGATGACAAAGTCCCCATTCACAGGAAAAGGTGAAAGGGCTAATGATCTTTTGGCCCTCATACACACTGACGTATGTGGACCAATGAACATACCAGCCAGAGGAGGTTTTCAATACTTCATCACATTTACCGATGATTTCAGTAGATATGGTTATGTCTATTTAATGAAACACAAATCTGAATCCTTTGAAAAGTTCAAGGAATTTAAGAATGAAGTACAAAACCAACTAGGTAAGAATATTAAAACTCTTCGATCAGATCGAGGCGGTGAATATTTAAGCCTAGAGTTTGATGACCATCTAAAAGAGTGTGGGATTCTATCCCAACTCACTCCTCCTGGAACACCACAATGGAATGGTGTATCTGAGAGAAGAAATCGAACCATGTTAGACATGGTCCGATCCATGATGAGTCATGCCGATCTTCCAAACTCCTTTTGGGGACATGCACTACTGACAGCAGCTTACACACTTAACCGTGTTCCATCCAAAAAGGTTGAAAAGACACCATATGAAATATGGAGTGGTAAGAAACCACATATGTCTGACATGAAGATTTGGGGTTGTGAAGTTTATGTAAAACGACAAATTTCAACTAAGCTTGAGCCCAAATCTGACAAATTCTTATTTGTGGGGTATCCTAAAGAAACAAGAGGGTATTACTTCTACAATCCTTCTGAGGGCAAAGTGTTTGTCGCTCGAACTGGAGTTTTCTTGGAAAGGGACTTTATTTCTAAAGGAATCAGTGGGAGGAAAGTAGAGCATGAAGAAATTCAAGAATCACAAAGCATTGATACACCTACGGAGGAATTAGAGCAGGAACCACAAGTAGTTGCGGAAGAGCAACCTGCTCAAGTAGAACAAGACCAGCATAGGTCGAGCAGGATACGTCACCAACCAAAGAGATATGGATATCTCATAAATGATCAAGGTGAAGTATTACTCATGGATCAAGATGAGCCTGTGACCTATCAAGAGGCCATAACTGGTCCTGAGTCTGAGAAGTTACTAGAAGCCATGAAATCTGAAATGGATTCCATGTACACAAACCAGGTTTGGACCTTGGTAGAGCCTCCTGTAGGAATTAATCCTGTAGGATGCAAGTGGGTCTTCAAAAAGAAGACTGACATGGATGGTAAGGTACATACCTATAAGGCAAGACTGGTTGCTAAAGGTTATAAACAAATTCATGGTGTAGACTATGATGAAACCTTTTCACCAGTTGCAATGCTTAAATCTGTTCGGATTTTACTTGCTATCGCTGCATATCATGATTATGAAATATGGCAGATGGATGTCAAGACTGCTTTTCTTAATGGGAATCTTCTTGAGGATATGTACATGACACAACCTGAAGGATTTGGCATACCAGAAGAAGCCCAAAAGATATGCAAGTTACAGCGATCAATCTACGGATTAAAGCAAGCTTCCAGAAGCTGGAATCTTCGTTTTGATGAAACTGTAAAACAATATGGATTCATAAAGAATGAAGATGAGCCTTGTGTCTACAAAAAGGTTAGTGGGAGCATAATCATTTTCCTGGTATTATATGTAGATGACATATTACTCATTGGAAACGATATCCCTACCTTGCAACAAGTAAAAGCTTGGTTAAGGAAATGCTTTTCTATGAAGGACCTTGGTGAAGCAGCCTATATATTAGGAATCAGGATCTATAGAGATAGATCACAAAAACGGCTTGGTCTAAGTCAGAGTACATACATAGACAAAGTGTTGAGACGCTTTAATATGCATGATTCCAAGAAAGGATTCATACCTATGCAACATGGCCTATGTCTATCAAAAACACAATCCCCTTCAACAAAGGAAGAAAGGGATCGCATGAATAAGATTCCATATGCATCTACAATAGGATCTATCATGTATGCCATGTTATGTACTCGACCAGATGTCTCGTATGCTTTAAGTGCAACGAGTATGTACCAATCTGATCCTGGTGATGCTCACTGGGTAACTGTCAAGAATATCCTTAAGTACTTGAGAAGGACTAAGGACTCATTCTTGATATATGGAGGTCAGGAAGAGCTCGCGGTAATTGGTAACACCGATGCTAGCTTCCAGACAGATAAGGATGACTTTAGATCGTAATCTGGTTATGTGTTCTGCCTAAATGGTGGCGCTGTGAGCTGGAAAAGTTCAAAGCAAGAAACAGTTGCTGATTCTACAACCGAGGCCGAGTATATTGCTGCCTCAAATGCAGCGAAGGAAGATGTTTGGATCAAGAAGTTCATTAGTGAACTTGGCATAATCCCTAGCATTGTGGACCCCATTGATCTCTATTGTGATAACAATGGTGCTATCGCACAAGCTAAGGAGCCTAGATCTCACCAACGATCCAAACACATACTTAGGCGTTATCATCTCATTCGAGAGATAATAGATCATGGAGATGTGAAGATATGCAGAGTACCTACACTTGACAATATTGCTGATCCACTAACAAAACCTCTTGCGCAGCTGAAGCATGATGGTCATACTAGATCTATGGGTATTAGGGGTATGCCTGATTGGCGCTAGTGCTAGTGGGAGATTGTTGGTGTAAGCCCTAGAGGCCAATACTTTTGGTACTTGTATCAAATTATTTATTAATAATAAAAGGCATTTCTTTATTATGTTTGTTTTTCCAAAATGATAAAGTCCCTAGAATAGCTAGTTCGTTTAATGAAACATTAAGTATGACTTAATCATGAGATTCCATTAAACATAAGGACACTATTCTTAAAGCATCCATAGTCGAGCTTTAATGTGAAATGGGATAGCCTTAAAGCATTAAGACTATTATGTAGATAGACTGATGATCACATCTCATGGATCATGGATAAGGAGTTATCAAGTCTTGACATAGGTATGAATGTTAGGAGTAATATTTATACTGGATTGACCCACTATGAGAGTACTACATAGATGTCATACCCCAAATTTGTCCTAACTGTATATATTTCATCTGTACTATCCATCCACTAACCATATTCTGAAAATTCCAAAAAATGTTGTCTTCAACTTCGTCTCTCTTTTATTTCTTATCGTTATCATTTCAAGTCATATCTATCTTTTAACCATTTTTTTTACCATTCGTCCAATTAAACATCCATTTCAACATATATTTATCCATATCCATTTTACAAACCTATCTCTACCCAATTATCCATAATCCAATTCCATTTTTAGTTCATATTCTCTTTTTTTTTGAAAATCAAATTATCCATTCTAAATTTTCATATTCATATTCCTACAAATCCAAATTTTAGACCAATCCTCCAAATTCAATCAATTTTCTTGTCTAACACATATTCTTTTTAATTTAAATCTATATGCCTTTTTCAAATTCATTTCAAAAGTCCTTTACCTTTTTTGTTAGACCATCTTTGTTTACATAAGTCCATTATTATAGCATTACAAAATATTTAGAGTCCATTGTACAAATTCATTCAAATCATTACAAAAAAAAAAAAAAACCCAAAGCCCATTTCCATTACTACATAAAATTACAAACAAAAAAAATCAAAAGAAAAAGCACATCACAAAAGATAGCCCATGTCGTAATTTTTCCAAACTACACAAGAGGCCAAAATGCTACATAACAATCATTAGCCATGATTCAAACTCTCCAAGAGCCATTGTAATATGTGACTCGCTGCCTCCATATGCCAAGCTTTTACAACACCCACCTTTTATCACAACCTGCAAAACAAAAATAATTGTTAGCCAAAACCATCAAAACCGTGACAACAATAGTGCACCACGTCACGCGAGACAACCGTCCACAACCACCTGGATAATATTGCAAAAATGTTACACAAAATCGTGTCCCATGATCTCAAGAACCTGCAGCCACAAACCCTTTCAAAACATCCATAATTCCAGCCACTTCAATAAAATACAAAACAAGCTGACAAGCCATGAAAATTTTCAGCAACAAACCACTTAAACTTTGCAGCCTTCATCAATTTACAATCAGTACCAAAACCGTTTGACAACTTGTAATAGCGCATCACACCCTGTTCGGCCACAAGCTTCCAAATACGTGAACAAAATGACCTGATCCCACATAACCCGCATACGATGACCTACACAAATTCACAACAGACGAATATCCAATTTCACTCACCTTTTCAATACGCAACGCATTTCATCTTGATTCCCAAATATTTGCGTATTCCACAACCTCCCGTACACAACGCAAAACCGTTTACAACATTCACAAAACGCAGCAGCAACACCATCAATAATCCAGCTCACAATCCATTCCCCAAATTACCCTCATATTCTCCTATAAAACCAACCTAATTATTCACTCTAAAAGGGGAGAGCCGCCAAATTCATTCTACAAAAATCCTCCCATCACCAACAAACCACTGACTCGTCTTCATCAACTTGCTTCAACCATCAAACTTCTCTCTTCAAACCCTTCAACAACATCAAATCTTGTTCTCCTCATTTTCGTCTGCCAACACAAATCAATAAAACTCTCTTCTTCAATATTCCAACCACACTCCGTAGAACCCCAAATCGAACCTCCAAAAACAACCAACCTTCTATGATTTTCCAACCTTTCACAGATCCATAACCCAAATCTAAAAAAAAAAACCACAATTAACCCAAAAATCAGAAGAGAAGAAGAAGAGAGCGATTGAGATCCAGAAACTTTCAGAATCGGAAACCAAAACCGAATAGAAATGGAGACGAAGAGAAATCGAGACAAATCCGTGTGAATCTGAAACAGAACACAAACCTGAAACCGGATCGGTGAAGGGAGCTAGACAGAGGACACGATTTCATGCGAAGAAGGTGGGGAGAAAACGATTTGGGGATGATTGCTTGTCTCTGATTTTTCATCCGCGGCTTTGATTCGTTTCATTCTAATGATACGTTGACCTTTTCCGTTTTACCATTTAAAATGTTTTGTTTTCTTACTTTTTTTGTTTAAAATGTGATCTGTTAAGGTGTTTACACTGAGCATAGTTTTTTTGTTTTTTAGACATTATGGTTGGTGGGCTTGGAAGTCCATGGTTTCTACACACACCGCCTATTTCTATACACCCCCAGTTTCTTTTACGTCTCCATTTCAATTTTGTTAGTTCAGATTTTTGTTGCATTTCTTTTCAAGGACGAATGGGCTGATGATATCTCCTTGAAGCCCATGATAGATCCACCCCTAATCCATATCAGCACACCTTTTCCTCTTTTTTATTATTATTATTTCAATCTATTTTGTATTTTCTTCTTAGTTTTTAATCTTGACTTTTTTAATTCACTTGTTTTTTTTATCTACTTTATTTCTATTAGTGTTATTTCCTTTTCGATTTTCATTTTCGATTTTGGGGCCAATGATATGACTCAATTCATAATTTAATCAAACCGATTAAATTTCGATTTATTTGAGGCCTACTTATTTATTTATTTTTATTTCAATTTATTCACTATTTTTACATTTATTTTGGGTCAATGAAAACCAAACATCGACGATTTGTCGATTTCTCGACTTAATCTCGATAAAGGTGAGACCTTTATTATTTTTCATGTCATTTTCAATTTTATTTTATTTCTATCATTTTAGTTTCATTTACATTTATTTTGGGGTCAATGAAAACCAAATATCGATCGATTTATCGATTTATCGATTAAATCTCGATAAAGGTGAGACCTTTATTATTTTTCTTATCATTTTCGATCTTATTTCATTTCCATTATTTTTTCCATTATTCTTATTCATTTTGGGTCAATGAAAACCAAAAATCGATCGATTTATCTATTTCTCGATTAAATCTCGATAAAGGTGAGACCTTTAGTCTTTGTATTCACCTTTTCGATTTTATTTCATTTTTATTATTTTTATTCATTTTGGGTCAATGAAAACCAAATATCGATTGATTTATCGATTTCTCGATTAAATCTCGATAAATGTGAGACCTTTATTCTTTGTATTCATATTTCTGATTTAATTTCTTAATTGTCACTTTATATTTCTTTTATTTTCATTTTGGTCAATGAAGGTCAAAAATCGTTGATTATCGATTTCTCGATTAAATTCCGATTCAGACGAGAGCAATTTTATGTTATATTATACTTTGTTTATATTATCTCGATTATATTATTCATACTCTTATTATTGTTCATATTATTATTATCATTGTTCATATCCATATTCATATTTATCTAACCTTTCTTCTTTGTTCACCATTAATCAAAAACACTAAAAATATCGAAACCCTAAAAACAATCATATTAATGGACTGTTGATTATGATCATCCACTTGCTCGACGCTTGCTCAAGGTTTAGTTTAGGACACCTCGCACACACACGGCTTTCTCTTGGGCTACCTTACAATGAGACCCTTTATTTCATGTCATCCCTTGTACTTTACATGTACCTCTCTCCCATTCCGATGTATGCATTTAGTTTTGATTGTGGTTTGTTTACTAGGAGCACCCCTAGGGACTAGCATAGGCAACCCATTTTCAAACTAATTCTCGATTCGTCGTCGAGCCATTTTCAAACGAACCCCTTTTCAACCAAACTCTCGATTCGTCGTCGAGCCCATTTTCAAATCAACATCTAACCAAACTCTTTTCCAAACCAAACTCTTTTCATACAATAAGCCCTTGATCCAACGTCAAGCGGATTTTCATAATCAAACTTCAAAAACAACTAACAACTATCGCAACTCTTTTAAGGTGAAAAATGGGGGTTCAAGTCTTTTATCTTCCTTCAATTGTTTGGGTGCGAGTTCTCTTACTCGTGTGTGAGCAATTGACGCCACTTCTTTTAACAAATCAAATCCTTTTCAAAATAACCAAGCGCATACAATAAACCCTTGATCCCACGTCAAGCGGATTTTCGTAAACAAACCTCAAAACGACTAACAACTATCGTAACTTTTTCAAGGTGAAAAATGGGGGTTCAAGTCTTTGATCTCTCTTCGATTGTTTGGGTGCGAGTTCTCTTACTCGTGTGTGAGCAACTGGCGCCTCTTTAAAAATCAACCAACTCCCTTGTTTCGTGGGCGTACCACAAACTACGACTGCTTTGATTCTTTATTCTCGTCCGAGTAAAGATACGTAGGCATAAGATTGCGGTGATCTTGCCGAGCACCCTATCCTTAAACCACCCCATTTCCCCAGCATCTTTTCCCTTTATCTTTACCTTTCCGCATTTATTTTAGAGAAGAAAATAGACAAACTTAGCTAACGAGTATTGTGATTCGAATAAAGAGGTTCCCGTTGAGTACAACGGACGTGAGGGGGTGCGCGTACCTTCCCCTCACGTAACCGACTCCCGAACCCATAATGTGGTTGCGACGACCATGTTCTTATCCACTCCTTAAAGGTTTTCTCGATATTTTCCTTTCCCTCTTTTGGGATAAATAAAGTTCGGTGGCGACTCTGTCGAACCGTTTTCCGCGCCTTTCGCGCGAGGGTCGTGTCTTCGATTAAGCAATTTTTTCGAGGTGCGACAACTGGCGAATCTGCTGGGGAAGCTGTTTGTTCCATGCAAGAGAGAGTCAAGCCTATCTTGATTTGAATCGCTAACTCTTTAGCTTCGTTTATTTATTTTCTTCTCGTTTGCTTATTTACTTGTGTTACCTTTTGTGGCATTGTTAGGGTTGTTCTGATATTGGGAACTTTGTGAGATGGCTCTACGCCCGAGTCTGAGAAAAAACCCTAGGAGTAGGATGGTGGTTGTGTAGTGTAGGCTTGTGTTCCGCGTGAGTTGAAGCGAAAACCACCGCTTGGAGTAGATTCCCTTGGAGATATTATTGTTGTGGTGAATCTTTGCCATGGTGGTAATACTTTTGAGGTGGGTCGTCGATCCCAAGGACCATTAACCCAATTTACCCATGGTGGTTGGTAGTGTTAATTCTATGTGAGTTAATACGAACGCCCCAATCAGATGAGATCCCTCGAATGTATTACTTCCTGACAGTAATATTTTCGACCTCAATCTAGGATTCTGAGAACCCTATTTAGAACCCGTGTGTCGATGGTTGTGTAGTGGGCGCCTCCGAGGAATCTTTCTCGTGGGGAAGAAACGAAGACCTCACCTAGACGAGATTAATTCGAGGATATTATAGTCGGACAAATCTTTGTCTTGGTTATAATGTTTTTGAAATATATCCATAACTCTAGGCACCTACCCGTCTTAGAAACCTACCCATGGACTTTCTTTGATCCTAGTTGTGGTTCTTGACCTGTTCATCCGGTCAACCTCAGAATTATTTGAAGCTGTCTGATCCTGCGATCCTGGATCTTGCATCTTGCATTGCATCTCATATCATTGCATTGTATTGCATCTGTTGCGCATCTTGCATTGTATTTCAACCTCAGAATCTCACTTTAACTTTGTTCCTTCTCCAGTAAATCAAGCTGATTCCTCGACACCAATACGCAACTCGAGCCAATACTAGATGAATGATGGAGCATATTCAACAAGAGCAAGCTGCCTTCAGAGAAGAGTTGGACTCTATCAAAGGAAAGATTGACCAGATTCTCGAAGCTATCATGATGGGCAGAAAAGAAGAAGAATTGCGTGAAGCTGCTGCTGCCAACAACACTGTGCATGTTCAAGCATCTACCTCAAGGCTCTCTGTTCCTGTTCCCAACCCCATCACTTATGGGATACCAATGGACTTCGCTCCTGCCACATCTCAACCACTTCCAACATCTGGAGTTACTGTTAGTGCCATTTCGTAAGCCCAACCTGTTGTCACTCAGATTCCTATTCCTCATGCTGAAGAAAATCTGGTAGATCAGTATGATGAGGTCCAGAACTACCATGCTGCTATCCCAATTGTCAGTCCTACTGCTGCTCAGGATTCTGAAGCTATCAAGATGTGTCGTGATCTAGATGAGAAACTCCGAGTCATGGAGGGACGCAACTCAACTTCTTTGAATGCTCTGGATATGTGCTTGGTGCCAGATGTTATCATTCCTCCTAAGTTCAAAGTACAAGAATTCCCGAAGTACAAAGGCCTCAGTTGTCCCCACATGCATCTAAGGATGTACTGCCGCAAGATGGCTGCCCATGCCAAAGATGAAAAGCTGATGATCCATTGCTTCTAAGGCAGCTTGTCTGGGGCATCACTCGATTGGTATATGCAGTTGGAGCGTAGCAACGTGCGCACTTGGGATGATCTAGCTGATGCATTTGTCAAGCAATACAAGTACAACACTGACCTTGCTCCAAATCGTACTCAACTTCAGAGTATGGCTCAAAAGGACAATGAATCCTTTAAGGAGTACGCGCAACACTGGAGAGAGCTAGCTGCAAGGGTGCATCCACCTCTGGTTGACCGTGAACTGATTGACATCTTCATGGGTACTTTGCAAGGCCAATACTATGAGAAGCTGATTGGTAATGTTTCTGCTGGATTCTCTGATTTGGTAATCGTCGGTGAGAGAATCGAAGAAGGTCTGAAGAGCGGAAAGATCCAAGGAGGTTCTAGCAGCCAGTCTCAAGCCAAGAAGCCCTTCAATGGATACAAAAAGAAAGAGGGTGAAACAAACATTGTCTCTGCTCAGAAAGGGCAAGCTCAACAACAAGCTCCTGCTCCAATGCCTTTTCAAATGCCTTACTTCCAGTATCCGTATGTTGCTGCTGCGCAATACGCTCCAATGCCTTATCAGCCAACAGTTCAAGCTGTTCAAGCTCCAATGCCTCAACAACAGGTTCCTCAGCAACAATCCTACAACCAGCAAGGGTATTAGTATCCTCCTCAACATCAATAACAGAGAGCTGCTCAACAGCATCAGCCTAATCAACAAAGGACAAGGAGGTCTGATAGAGACTTTGATCGTCTGCCAACGTCATATGCTCAGATCTTTGCTCAATTGATGGAGAAGAAGGCAATCGCTCTGAGGGACCTAGCTCCTCCAACGGTCATTCCCCCAGATTATGATGCTAATGCTCATTGCGAGTTTCATAAGGGTGCTCCAGGGCATACGATCGAGGACTGCAGAGCTTTCAAACACAAGGTTTAAGACATGATCGACTCAAAGTTTCTCACATTCAATGGGAGGGCTCCAAACGTCATCAAAAACCCTCTGTCGCCGCCAAGCTAGTGCCAGCATCAAGTCAAGTCAGTCAAGTCAAGTCAAGTCTATTCCCCGAAGAAGGCAGTCATGTTGCCATCCCGTCATTTGCATTCTTATATTTTTGTCTTTATTTGTTTAAGTACTGTATGCTTTGAACATTGCCGTTTGTATTTGGTTTTCTTAATGTATTGACTATGCATGTTTTGAATCAATTATGTCGTATTCACTCATTTTTTTCCATTTACCGTAAATCACTGACACATATATCACTATTTCACTCACTTTATCAACTGTTGTTTAGCAATGATTGGAGGGAGGATGATGAAAGCAAAATAACCACAATTGCAAAGTGTATGCTTTCGGATAAAATCTCGTCGATGATGTACAGGCATTGTTTCAACCCCCAAAACACTGGAGAAACAAGGAGTTAATCCCTAGCTAACCACTTCGAGCCAAGAAGTAGCAGTTTCCTTCGGATCTATAAACCCTTACACTCAACCTGGGGCAGGGTAGTGTTCAGTTAATCCTAACTACACACCGAAATCACAAAGCAAAATCCAAAAGACATGACGGCTGTTCATCAAATACCCATGACTTGGCAGTCACAACCATCCAACAAAATCAAAAACAAAAAAATCAAAAGCCTGCCAAGTCGAACACCTCAAAGGAGACATAGGCAAAAATCAAGGCAACCCTGATGGACTCGAAAAGCGAAATCAGTCCATGCAAAAGATAGGGATTAAAAAATAAAAGAGGCCCTCGAATCCTCAACAAAAATAAAGTACAATGACTACCATATCAAAACCAAAGGGTCACTGACATCCGTCAAAAACATAATAAGGTGACTGCCATTTCGAGCATACCTTGAATTATCATGCCTACACTGTCAACCCTTTTGGAATACAAACATGTGCAGATTTAACGGAACGTAGGATTGGAGGTCATCACGAAGAAGGGGTGGGTACAAATCATACTTTAAGCCTAATATCCTTTGTTTCGATAAACCGTAAACCCGACCACGTTACAACCCCCGAAAGACCTAATTGAGGCGAGGTTTATTCTAAAAGCATACTATTGCAAGGTTGCGTAAACTGACTCCCCATATTTGCTAATCTTCAACATTGGTGTCATTTCCTTGCTATATCTTTCACACCATCAAAATCAGCACACGTTTGGGCTAATGGTCCATTCGTCTCACTATCACGACACTCCAATAAACGACTCTTTTTCAAAACTTGCATGAGCATTGTATTAAGATTACCATTTGTGAATGTGCAATTTTAATTGTAAATCAGTGCTAAACATCCAATAAATTCCAACAAGGGGCAATCGAAGAGGAATTTGAGCCTTCTAGTGGTGTCGACCCGAAGTAAGACTCCCTTAAAACCCTCAACCAGGGGCAAATCCTTCAACAGCTCAATCAGGGGCAAGTCATATCAAAGCTCAGCTTTTAAAGATCAAATCACTTCATAACCGGTTAATTAGGGGCAGACCATTACCATGTTCAAACTGGGGCAAAACCCATTTCAGCAAGCAGATTCTCTTGGCCAAGCAGACCTTGCCAAATGTCAACAATCATCAAAAGCACAACCTTCATGAGTCAATCACGTCGCTATGCTCATTTTTAAGCCGTTCTGACCATCAAAGTTATCTTCAGCTGCTTCAATCATGGCTTCTTCAACAAACTGAGTGTCGAGGAAATCGAATCCCTCCCACCGCCCAAAAGTCCAATCCGTATTGGCAACTAGCAAAAGTCCACCATGCTGGCACATCCAATACATATCCAATCACCTGTCTGCAATCATGTTCATCATACGCATCACATCATATGCATACCCAAAAAAAAAACCAAATCATACTTCCCCAACCCTTGCATCTCTGCGCGTCAGCATTTGCATTGCACATCATTACAAAATCAAGCATTCATACATCCGTAAGATCCAGGATCAATCTCGAAACTGCAAGATGATATTCAGCCCAGCCAGGGGCATCTTCACCAAATTCGTGAGCGTCCCTCACGAAGTTGTTCAACCTTTTGTTGACCAAGCTCAAATCAAGGTCTCAAGACAGTATTCGGCCCAGCTAGGGGTATCTTCTTCAAATCCGTGGGCGTTCCTCACGAAGTTGTTCAACCTTTTGTTGATCAAATACAAGTAATCTTCAGCCCAGTCAGGGGCACTTTCTTCAAGTTCATGGGCGTTCCTCATGAAGTTATTTCAACCTTTTGTTGATGATACTGTGATCTCCAAACAAGTCAGTGGGTGTTCTTCATTGAGTTGTGTTCCTCAACCTTTTGTTGCTGAGGTCGCCATCCTCATCCCAACCAATAAATATTCCTCCGAGTCAGTGGGCGTTCCTCATTGAATTGTTTCTTCAGGTCGAACTACGACTGCCCTGATTCTTTATTCTCGTCCGAGTAAAGATACGTAGGCACAAGATTGCATAGATCTTGGCGGGTGACCTTCTCCATTTTTCGCTGTTTACCTTTTCCATTTTTTTCACTGTTTCCCTTTCCCTTTTGTGGGCTTTCCTCATTAAATTCTTTACTTCAACCTGTTGTTGATGTCACCAAATAAATCTCACTCATCACATCCCCAACAAATTTGACCTTTTGTCAATTGCCTTACTATCATCCTTTTGGTGATAGCCAAATCCAGTCAACTCAATTCAACCTGCATCCTTTTGGTGTCGGTAACCCTCAAATAAAAAACTTTCCTATCATCCTTTTGATAGCCAAAACCATGTTATTTCAATTTAACCCTCATCCTTTTGATGTTGGTCCTCACAAATAAGAAGTTCCTATCATCCTTTTGGGGGTAGTAGCTTGTTTTGATCCATCATCCTTTTGGTGTCGCCGATCCATAAACCCTTGATCTGTGTGTCATCCTTTTGGTGAGTGACACCCTTTGTGTGTGTTCCCTATTATCCTTTTGGTAATAGCAGGTTGTGTGCGTGTGCCCTATTATCCTTTTGGTAATAGCAGACGTTGACCTCATTTTCCATCCTTTTGGTGGAAGGGTCTGTGTTCGTGTGTGCCCTATTATCCTTTTGGTAGTAGTAGGCTGTGTTGTGTGCCATACTATCCTTTTGGTAGTAGCAGACTGGGTTGTGTGCCATATTATCCTTTTGGTAATAGCAGGCCGTGTTGTGTGCCATACTATCCTTTTGGTAGTAGCAGGTTGTGTGCGTGTGTGCCCTATTATCCTTTTGGTAGTAGCAGGTTGTGTTGTGTGCCATACTATCCTTTTGGTAGTAGCCGGCTGTGTTGTGTCCCATACTATCCTTTTGGTAGTAGTAGGCCGTGTGTGTGCGCCCTATTATCCTTTTGGTAATAGCAGGCTGTGTTGTGTGCCATACTATCCTTTTGGTAGTAGCCAGCTGTGTTGTGTGCCATACTATCCTTTTGATAGTAGCAGGCTAGGTTGTGTGCCATATTATCCTTTTGGTAATAGCAGGCCGTGTTGTGCGCCATACTATCCTTTTGGTAGTAGTAGGTTGTGTGCGTGTGTGCCCTATTATCCTTTTGGTAGTAGCAGGTTGTGTTGTTTGCCATACTATCCTTTTGGTAATAGCAGGTTGTGTGCGTGTGCCCTATCATCCTTTTGGTAATAGCAGGCGTTGACCTCATTTTCCATCCTTTTGGTGGAAGGGTCTGTGTGCGTGTGTGCCCTATTATCCTTTTGGTAGTAGCAGGCTGTGTTGTGTGCCATACTATCCTTTTGGTAGTAGCAGGCTGTGTTGTGTGCCATATTATCCTTTTGGTAATAGCAGGCCGTGTTGTGTGTCATACTATCCTTTTGGTAGTAGCAGGCTGTATGCGTGTGTGCCCTATTATCCTTTTGGTAGTAGCAGGCTGTGTTGTATGCCATACTATCCTTTTGGTAGTAGCAGGCTGTGTTGTGTGCCATACTATCCTTTTGGTAGTAGCAGGCCATGTGTGTGTGCCCTATTATCCTTTTGGTAATAGCAGGCTGTGTTGTGTGCCATAATATCCTTTTGGTAGTAGCCGGCTGTGTTGTGTGCCATACTATCCTTTTGATAGTAGCAGGCTGGGTTGTGTGCCATATTATCCTTTTGGTAATAGCAGGCCGTGTTGTGTGCCATACTATCCTTTTGGTAGTAGCAGGCTGTGTGCGTGTGTGCCCTATTATCCTTTTGGTAGTAGCAGGCTGTGTTGTGTGCCATACTATCCTTTTGGTAGTAGTAGGCTGTGTTGTGTGCCATACTATCCTTTTGGTAGTAGCAGGCCATGTGTGTGTGCCCTATTATCCTTTTGGTAATAGCAGGCTGTGTCGTGTGCCATATTATCCTTTTGGTAGTAGCCGGCTGTGTTGTGTGTCATACTATCCTTTTGATAGTAGCAGGCTGGGTTGTGTGCCATATTATCCTTTTGGTAATAGCAGGCCGTGTTGTGTGCCATACTATCCTTTTGGTAGTAGCAGGTTGTGTGCGTGTGTGCCCTATTATCCTTTTGGTAGTAGCAGACTGTGTTGTGTGCCATACTACCCTTTTGGTAATAGCAGGTTGTGTGCGTGTGCCCTATTATCCTTTTGGTAATAGCAGGCGTAGACCTCATTTTCCATCCTTTTGGTGGAAGGGTCTGTGTTCGTGTGTGCCCTATTATCCTTTTGGTAGTAGTAGGCTGTGTTGTGTGCCATACTATCCTTTTGGTAGTAGCAGGCTGGGTTGTGTGCCATATTATCCTTTTGGTAATAGCAGGCCGTGTTGTGTGCCATACTATCCTTTTGGTAGTAGCAGGCTGTGTGCGTGTGTGCCCTATTATCCTTTTGGTAGTAGCAGGCTGTGTTGTGTGCCATACTATCCTTTTGGTAGTAGCAGGCTGTGTTGTGTGCCATACTATCCTTTTGGTAGTAGCAGGCTGTGTGTGTGTGCCCTATTATCCTTTTGGTAATAGCAGGCTGTGTTGTGTTCCATAATATCCTTTTGGTATTAGCCGGCTGTGTTGTGTGCCATACTATCCTTTTGATAGTAGCAGGTTGTGTTGTGTGACATACTAACCTTTTGGTAGTAGCAGGCTGTGTGTGTGTGTGCCCTATTATCCTTTTGGTAATAGTAGGCTTTGACCTCATTTCCATCCTTTTGGTGGAAGGGTCCCTCTGTGCGTGTGTGCCCTATTATCCTTTTGGTAATAGCAGGCTTTGACCTCATTTCCATCCTTTTGGTGGAAGGGTCTGTGTGTGTGCGCCCTATTATCCTTTTGGTAATAGCAGGCTTTGACCTCATTTTCATCCTTTTGGTGGAAGGGTCTGTGTGTGTGTGCCCTATTATCCTTTTGGTAATAGCAGGCTTTGACCTCATTTTCATCCTTTTGGTGGAAGGGTCTGTGTGTGTGTGTCCTATTATCCTTTTGGTAATAGCAGGCTGTGACCTCATTTTCATCCTTTTGGTGGAAGGGTCTGTGTGTGTGTGTTCACAATCATCCTTTTGATGATAGGTCTGTCATCCTTTTGGTGTCAGATTTTTTGTTATCATCCTTTTGGTGATGACAACCTTTGCAAGTTATTTAGTTATCCAACCTCTCAGGCATTTCCTTTCTTTTCGGACAAATTCGTGGTCTTCTTCATATCTAATTGTCTTCTACCTCGAAAGACCGAACGCCGTAGCAGTCTATCTAACTCAGTTTAAGCCAATTAGATAGGGGCATCTGTCATACACCAAATTTGTCCTACCTGTATATATTTCATCTGTACTATCCATCCACTAACCATATTCTGAAAAATCCAAAAAATGTTGTCTTCAACTTCGTCTCTCTTTTATTTCTTATCGTTATCATTTCAAGTCATATCTATCTTTTAACCATTTTTTTTACCATTCGTCCAATTAAACATCCATTTCAACATATATTTATCCATATCCATTTTACAAACCTATCTCTACCCAATTATCCATAATCCAATTCCATTTTTAGTTCATATTCTCTTTTTTTTTTTTTTAAATCAAATTATCCATTCTAAATTTCCATATTCATATTCCTCCAAATCCAAATTTTAGACCAATCCTCCAAATTCAATCAATTTTCTTTTCTAACACATATTCTTTTTAATTTAAATCTATATGCCTTTTTCAAATTCATTTCAAAAGTCCTTTACCTTTTTTGTTAGACCATCTTTTTTTACATAAGTCCATTATTATAGCATTACAAAATATTTAGAGTCCATTGTACAAATTCATTCAAATCATTACATAAAAAAAAAAAAGAAAACCCAAAGCCCATTTCCATTACTACATAAAATTACAAACACAAAAAATCAAAAGAAAAAGCACATCACAAAAGATAGCCCATGTCGTAATTTTTCCAAACTACACAAGAGGCCAAAATGCTACATAACAATCATTAGTCATGATTCAAACTCTCTAAGAGCCATTGTAATATGTGACTCGCTGCCTCCATATGCCAAGCTTTTACAACACCCACCTTTTATCACAACCTGCAAAACAAAAATAATTGTTAGCCAAAACCATCAAAACCGTGACAACAATAGTGCACCACGTCACGCGAGACAACCGTCCACAACCACCTGCATAATATTGCAAAAATGTTACACAAAATCGCATCCCATGATCTCAAGAACCTGCAGCCACAAACCCTTTCAAAACATCCATAATTCCAGCCACTTCAATAAAATACAAAACAAGCTGACAAGCCATGAAAATTTTCAGCAACAAACCACTTAAACTTTGCAGCCTTCATCAATTTACAATCCGTACCAAAACCGTTTGACAACTTGTAATAGCGCATCACACCCTGTTCGGCCATAAGCTTCCAAATACGTGAACAAAATGACCTGATCCCACATAACCCGCATACGATGACCTGCACAAATTCACAACAGACGAATATCCAATTTCACTCACCTTTTCAATACGCAACGCATTTCATCTTGATTCCCAAATATTTGCGTATTCCAGAACCTCCCGTACACAACGCAAAACCGTTTACAACATTCACAAAATGCAGCATCAACACCATCAATAATCTAGCTCACAATCCATTCCCCAAATTACCCTCATATTCTCCTATAAAACCAACCTAATTATTCACTCTGAAAGGGGAGAGCCGCCAAATTCATTCTGCAAAAATCCTCCCATCACCAACAAACCACTGACTCGTCTTCATCAACTTACTTCAACCATCAAACTTCTCTCTTCAAACCCTTCAACAACATCAAATCTTGTTCTCCTCATTTTTGTCTGCCAACACAAATCAATAAAACTCCCTTCTTCAATATTCCACCCACACTCCGTAGAATCCTAAATCGAACCCCCAAAAACAACCAACCTTCTCTGATTTTCCAACCTTTCACAGATCCATAACCCAAATCTCAAAAAAAAAAACCACAATTAACCCAAAAATCAGAAGAGAAGAAGAAGAGAGCGATTGAGATCCAGAAACTTTCAGAATCGGAAACCAAAACCGAATAGAAATGGAGACGAAGAGAAATTGAGACAAATCCGTGTGAATCCGAAACAGAACACAAACCTGAAACCGGATCGGTGAAGGGAGCTAGACAGAGGACGCGATTTCATGCGAAGAAGGTGGGGAGAAAATGATTTGGGGACGATTGCTTGTCTCTGATTTTTCATCCGCGGCTTTGATTCGTTTCATTCTAATGATACGTTGACCTTTTCCGTTTTACCATTTAAAATGTTTTTTTTCTTACTTTTTTTGTTTTAAATGTGACCTGTTAAGGTGTTTACACTGAGCATAGTTTTTTTGTTTTTTTAGACATTATGGTTGGTGGGCTTGGAAGTCCATGGTTTCTACACACACCGCCTATTTCTATACACCCCCCGTTTCTTTTACGTCTCCATTTCAATTTTGTTAGTTCAGATTTTTGTTGCATTTCTTTTCAAGGACGAATGGGCTGATGATATCTCCTTGAAGCCCATGATAGATCCACCCCTAATCCATATCAGCACACCTTTTCCTCTTTTTTATTATTATTATTTCAATCTATTTTGTATTTTCTTCTTAGTTTTTAATCTTGACTTTTTTAATTCACTTGTTTTTTTTATCTACTTTATTTCTATTAGTGTTATTTCCTTTTCCATTTTCATTTTCGATTTTGGGGCCAATGATATGACTCAATTCATAATTTAATCAAACCGATTAAATTTCGATTTATTTGAGGCCTACTTATTTATTTATTTTTATTTCAATTTATTCACTATTTTTACATTTATTTTGGGTCAATGAAAACCAAACATCGACGATTTGTCGATTTCTCGACTTAATCTCGATAAAGGTGAGACCTTTATTATTTTTCATGTCATTTTCAATTTTATTTTATTTCTATCATTTTTTTTTCATTTACATTTATTTTGGGGTCAATGAAAACCAAATATCGATCGATTTATCGATTTCTCTATTAAATCTCGATAAAGGTGAGACCTTTATTATTTTTCTTATCATTTTCGATCTTATTTCATTTCCATTATTTTTTCCATTATTCTTATTCATTTTGGGTCAATGAAAACCAAATATCGATCGATTTATCGGTTTCTCGATTAAATCTCGATAAAGGTGAGACCTTTAGTCTTTGTATTCACCTTTTCGATTTTATTTCATTTTTATTATTTTTATTCATTTTGGGTCAATGAAAACCAAATATCGATTGATTTATCGATTTCTCGATTAAATCTCGATAAAGGTGAGACCTTTATTCTTTGTATTCATATTTCCGATTTAATTTCTTAATTGTCACTTTATATTTCTTTTATTTTCATTTTGGTCAATGAAGGTCAAAAATCGTTGATTATCGATTTCTCGATTAAATTCCGATTAAGACGAGACCAATTTTATGTTATATTATACTTTGTTCATATTATCTCGATTATATTATTCATACTCTTATTATTGTTCATATTATTATTATCATTGTTCATATCCATATTCATATTTATCTAACCTTTCTTCTTTGTTCACCATTAATCAAAAAACACTAAAAATATCGAAACCCTAAAAACAATCATATTAATGGACTATTGATTATGATCATCCACTTGCTCGACGCTTGCTCAAGGTTTAGTTTAGAACACCTCGCACACACACGACTTTCTCTTGGGCTACCTTACAATGAGACCCTTTATTTCATGTCATCCCTTGTACTTTACATGTACCTCTCTCCCATTCCGATGTATGCATTTAGTTTTGATTGTGGTTTGTTTACTAGGAGCACCCCTAGGGACTAGCATAGGTAACCCATTTTCAAACTAATTCTCGATTCGTCGTCGAGCCATTTTCAAACGAACCCCTTTTCAACCAAACTCTCGATTCGTCGTCTAGCCCATTTTCAAATCAACATCTAACCAAACTCTTTTCCAAACCAAATTCTTTTCCAAACCAAACTCTTGTCATACAATAAGCCCTTGATCCAACGTCAAGCGGATTTTCATAATCAAACTTCAAAAACAACTAACAACTATCGCAACTCTTTTAAGGTGAAAAATGGGGGTTCAAGTCTTTGATCTTCCTTCAATTGTTTGGGTGCGAGTTCTCTTACTCGTGTGTGAGCAATTGATGCCTCTTCTTTTAACAAATCAAATCCTTTTCAAAATAACCAAGCGCATACAATAAACCCTTGATCCCACGTCAAGCAGATTTTCGTAAACAAACCTCAAAACGACTAACAACAATCGTAACTTTTTCAAGGTGAAAAATGGGGGTTCAAGTCTTTGATCTCTCTTCGATTGTTTGGGTACGAGTTCTCTTACTCGTGTGTGAGAAATTGGCGCCTCTTTAAAAATCAACCAACTCCCTTGTTTCGTGGGCGTACCACGAACTACGACTGCTCTGATTCTTTATTCTCGTCCGAGTAAAGATACATAGGCATAAGATTGTGATGATCTTGCCGAGCACCCTATCCTTAAACCACCCCATTTCCCTGGCATCTTTTCCTTTTATCTTTACCTTTCCGCATTTATTTTAGAGAAGAAAATAGACAAACTTAGCTAACGAGTATTGTGATTCGAATCAAGAGGTTCCCGTTGAGTACAACGGACGTGAGGGGGTGCGCGTACCTTCCCCTCACGTAACCGACTCCCGAACCCAGAATGTGGTTGCGACGACCACGTTCTTATCCACTCCATAAAGGTTTTCTCGATATTTTCCTTTCCCTCTTTTGGGATAAATAAAGTTCAGTGGTGACTCTGCCGAACCGTTTTCCGCGCCTTTCGCGCGAGGGTCGTGTCTTCGATTAAGCAATTTTTTCGAGGTGCAACAATAGAATGTTATGCAAAGTGTCATAAGTTACTCTCATGGTGATAGTGGTGTATACCACCCTTCGACCTGAAACTACTATGTACCCTAGATGTAGAGTCAAGTACTTTACTGCTGATCAAACATTGTCCGTAACTGGATGATCATAAAAATAGTTGATGGGTACTTCACAAAGCATGCTGAGGGACATGAGTAGCCTAGATGGAATTTGCCCATCCTGCATAACAGGATAAATGTCTAAGGGCCCAATATTGAACTGGACAAGGATGACACGGTATATGCCTTGTGTTCAATATAGACATAGGGGCAAAAGGGTAATTGTCCACACAAGTACTATCACAAAAGGTTTTGTCAGATCACATGACAATTTTGTGACTTGGGTAGCAGTGATGTGTTGCTAGATACCGCTCACTGTTTATTATGTTAAATACATTATTTAATATAAGTGCCAACGTCGCGAAATCCTACAGGGTCACACACATAAGGACAGTTGGAGAAGAGATAGAGTAAATAAGGAACACCGTAAGGTACGGTGCACTTGAATGGAATACGGAATATGGTAAGGTACCATGTAATATAATAATAGTTATTATTAATTTTATAATAGTTATAAAATATAATAATAATAAAATTATATTTATTATAATAATAGTTATTATAATAATATAATAATATTATTATTGAGTTGGGCTTTTTAGCTTATAGCCCACACAAGTAGATCTATAAATAGAACCCTTGTGAAAAAGCTCAAATGTGGTTGTTGTTGAAACCCTGGCCGTATTCTATTTTTCCTCTCCCTCACTCAACACCTTCAATCGTAATCAGCTAGCACTATGACTGAAGGAAGCTATACGTGTGGACTGAGTAGAGGCGCTGTTCATCGTACAACGCTCGTGATCATCCATAGATTTGGAATCAAAGGTTTCATCGCCACAAGAGGTAACCTTTCTATCACAGATCATGATATTTCGTAAGGATCTCTAAAGGGAAATTTTTTTTTCCGCTGCGTTTAGATCGCAAATTTCCCTTCAGTCTTGTTCCACAATTCCATGTTAAAGACACCTATCCCTCCCTGCCTTCTTGGTTTACAGACAGTTTTCCAAGCAATTGGACTTTTCCTACTTAGATTCTGACTACCACCCCACACAAAACTTCTACACATACCCTCAATTTTTTTATGACAGTTTTGGGTATAGGAAGACATTGCATCCCATATTGAATAATTGCATTAACACTGCACTTCACCATTTGGATCCTACCAGCCATACTCAAGAGTTTATAGGTCCAGTGGCGTATTCTTGCCATCACCTTGTCAATAAGAGGAAGATAATGTGTAACAGTGAGTATTTTACAAGTCAATGGTATTCCTAGGTACCTGAATGGGAGCTGCCCTTCCTTGAAATCAGTCAGTCGATGCATCTCTTCCTTGACCTCTCTTTCCACACCACCATAGTATATGCGACATTTTGCTGGGTTCACCATCAGCCCTGTTGTCTCAGAAAATTTGTTAACTGTTTTTAGAAGCATTTCCATTGATATTACATCCCCTCTACAGAACAACAAGAGATCATCTGCAAAAGTGAGAAGGGTGATCCCTAGCTTCTCACATTTTGCATGATGGTTGAAATTTGGATCATGTTCCATCTTTGCCACGAGCCTTGTAAAATACTCCATCACTAAAACAAATAACAGGGGGGATATGGGATCCCCTTGTATGATTCCCCTCCTAGCCTGCAAACCATCAGTAAAATTTCCATTAACATTAAAAACATAAGTTATAGTTGTCACCAAATTCATGATCCAAGTTGTAAATCTATTAGGCAGCCCCATTTTCTTAAGTATGGTTTCCATAGCATGCCAATCAGCCATATCATATGCCTTTTGTAGATCCAGTTGGATCATTATCCTTGGAGTGCCTCCTTTTCTTGTATACCCTTTGAGTAGTTCATAAGCAAGCATTATGTGGTTCTGTATGTTTTGCCCTGATACAAATGCTGCCTGTGACAAATGTATGATACTTGGAAGCATCTCCCCTAACCCGGTAGTTAGGATTTTTTTTATATGATTTTGTAGAAAGTATTACACCCTGCTATTGGCCTATAGTCTCTAACACACTTTGCATCCTCAGATTTGGGAATGAGGGTAACCACTGTTTGATTGAAAGGTAGAAAGATCCTATTGTGATCAAAGAATTCCATATTGCTTCTAATACATCGTGTTTAATTATGTGCCAGCAGGTTTTAAAAAATTTTGCGCCATAACCATCCCCACCAGGGGACTTTAAGTCACCAATGTCTTGAAGAGCTTTTTCAATTTCTTTGAGTGTGATGGGTCTGACCAAGCAGTCCCTTTGTTCCATAGTGAGTTGCTTGCCTTTTCTGAGAGCATCAATATCCACACGACTGAGATCTTTACTATTGCTACCCATTAAGGTCCCATAGTACTCCATAATCTCCCTGGAAATATCAGATTGTGCAGTTAGAATGGTGCCATCTTGCTTTTGGATCGTCCTCATGCTTTTATTATTCTGTCTAGTCTTTAAATAGGCATGGAAGAAAGCAGTGTTGTCATCTTCCATTTTGAGCCAGTCTATTTTAGTTTTCTGCATCAACCCTTTCTCCTCTATTTCATTCCACTTTAGAATCTCATCTGTCAGCTTTTTGACTCTATGAATTATGTCTACATCCATTCTTTGAGTTCTTAATTCTGCATAGGCCTTCTCAAAATCATTCCTGGCTGATTGAAGTTTCTATTGAGTGACATTTGTTTGCTTATTCAGTTTCCTCAGATGAGGTTGTAATCTCATCAATTTGTTCCATAATCTCTGCATTGGTGGTCCTCTCATAGGTTCTTCCCAACTTTTTCTTATTATATCATAAAATCCCACTGCATCCGCCCAACAGTTATTGAATTTGAAATTATGCCTTATCCTTACCTCTTTTGGAACATAGACATAGAGGATAGCATGGTCTGAAATATAGGGTGGTAATATGTTTAGGGTAGCCTTGGTATTTTCTTGGAACCAGCTAACATTTGCCAAGACTCTATCTATCCTGGAGTATATAGGATTATCTGGTTGTTTATTTGACCAGGTGAAAAACTCTCCTCTGCTGTCCATTTCACTTAAACCATTTAGGAGCATCATATTTTGAAGATCCTTGTATTCATTCTCTGTCACAATTTTGCCACCACTCCTATCATTACTTGTAGCAACATTATCAAAATCCCTTATAGTACACCATGATCCTTGTTGGGTAGTATGGATATGTTCCATCTCCTTCCACAGTATTTTCCTCTGCTCTATTTGATTATGAGCATAGATAGCTGTTAACCAGAATTTAAACTTGCCAGAGACATCATATATACCACAGTGGATATGTTGACTGGAACAATTCACCTTTTTTACATCTACTTTGCTGTCATCCCAAACCATCCACAATCTACCATTATCATGATACTCATAATTGTCAATGCAACTGCCCTTGAAATTTAATTTCTTTCTAATAATCTCAGCCTTGTGTTTCTTAACCCTTGTCTCAATTAGCACTACAATGGTGGGTTGTAGCTTTAGGAGATGGGAGCTAATCTCCTTTAGCTTACCAGCCTTGTTAAGCCACCTCATATTCCAGGAGGTTAACATGGTCCCCTATCATAAGGACCTTGAGGGACATTCAAATCCCTCAATGACTCAAATCCATTTATGCAAGTGACATTACTAGTAGATCCAGTCATTAGCATACCTTTGCCTCTGGATGGCTTGCTTATAGTTGTCCAATTTTCTTCTTATACTCCTGCTTCTCCAAGTGGACTCTTTGTAGGTGTTGAAATCACAGGTAGTTGACTCTCTTGAGGTGTGACAGGCTTATGCTCTTTCTCTTTTGGAGGAACCTATTGCTTAATCCTCCAAACTTTTTGCTGCTTCACTTCTCCACATTGGTGGCCTATCATTTGATATTGGTTACAAAATTTTGGCCTTCATTCATATTCCACTGGTTGACTTCTTTTCCTTCCAAAATTATCTGTGATTACTATTTCATCTGTCAGTTGTTGTGTGATATCCACTTCTACCAACATCCTCGCATATGACACTCTCAATTTTTGCGCAGTACACTCATCTGTGACCAATGATGAACCTATGGCACTACCTATCTTGTTAAGACTTCTTGCCCTCCATAGGTGCAGAGGGAGTTGTGGCAACTTAATCCAAATTGGCATGGTTCTCAGTAAGTCAGTTTTTAGGTTAAATTCCGACCGCCATTCAACAGTTATCATTGGTACATTACGAATGGTATAGGGTCCCTTCATCAGTACAGCCTCTATATCTTCATGGTTCTTGAATCGAAGGATGAAGTATCCCTCATCATGATAGTACATTTCAGGGAGTCAGACGAAATTCCAAATTTTCACCATAAAGTTTTTCATCAAATTCATACTAATGTCTTCTCCATACACATACACAATGAGGGCATTTTCCCAGTATTGTAATTCTGATTCTACATCTTCATCTTCTATTTCAACCTCTATATTTCCATTCACGACCTTTGGTGCAACATACTCCATAGTTCTTCCCTTTGTCGGATTCCTATTCTCGCTCATTACATCCACCCATAATTTGCGATTTTTTTCACTCGCTTTATGATTAAGGCCTTTGTCAGTCTCGGTCTTCTCCTTGTCTTCACTCTCTTTGTGATTTAGGGTTTTATCGATTGCGCCATCTTCATTCTTCCCGTCTTTGTGCTCAGCGGATTCTGATTCATCTGAAATCTCTGTCGTTTTTGGGTTCACCACCGGTTGGACCACCTGTGGTGAGGGTTGATTTGGTTCCAGCGACACCGTTGTCTTGGGCCGTCCGGAGGACCTCCTCGCTCCAGCCATTCACAGTATTTTTTTTTTGGGTTGGGTTCACCACCGGTTGGACCACTTGTGGTGAGGGTTGATTTGGTTCCGGCGACACCGTTGTCTTGGGCCATCCCAGGGACCTCCTCGCTCCAGTCATTCACAGTATTTTTTTTTAATGATAACGTTAATAAGAGTAAATACTATTTTTTCATATGATAAATAAATGTGCAGAATTTTCTGATTTTAAAGATTCTTAAATTAAATAATAAGAAATAATAGTTATAAATATTTATTATTAACATTGATTGTTTTTTTTACTCACAATATTGATATTAATAATGTAACATTACTATTGTCACATTTTTAACTCACAATGTCAATATTAATAACATAGCGTTCGCACAACGGGTCACACAATATTATATAATTTGAACAAAAAATATCCAATTTAATAGAAATAAGGTATTTTATTTAATAAATGAAATATATAATTATTAAATGAGTGAATTTATTTAAATTATAACCAATTTATATAATTGTAATGGAATATTTGATAAAAAAAATTATAATAAAATGAATTTAGATACAATTATAAAATTGAAATAATTTATTTAGTTATAAAATAAATTATGAACAATTATCAAATAAACTCAATTATATTAAATGATCATAGAGACCTGTGAGATGCAGAAAAAATAGGTATTGTATTAATTGTGTTTAAGAAATGTATACTATAAAAAATGTTTACAAAATGTATATAAAAGATATACAAATTAAGTAATCTTGTTCTGTGGAAATAATATATTTTAGTTGAAAAATAAATGAAATAATTAAGTAGTCATCTACCCGTGCATAGGAATGACAATAGACAGGGTTTGGATAGGGTACCATAGCAACCGTCCCCAAACCTGCAGTTTAAAAAAATCTCTGTACCCGAGCCCATACACCCGTATACCCGCATTTATAATAACAACAACTCGATCCATAATAATTTATCATGGCATTTAAATTTTTTAACAACATTTAAAAAAATTGAGGATAGTATTGTTGAGATAAAAAATAAACAAACATTTATATTAAAATGCGTAGAAATTTAATAGTGATGTATTTAATAAAATTGTTAGATTAACATGCGTGTATAATAATGAAAATAAAAATAAATAAATATATATAGTGCGGGTATGAGGCGGGCTGGGTACTAAGGTACTCGTACCCGCACCCATACCTCGCTTATTTTAGCGGGTAATTATCTGTGCCTGTACCCACTATGCGGATTTTTACCCTACCCGTTGTGAGTAATTTCTGCGGGTACCCAGTGAGGATGGATACAATTGCCATCCCTACCCGTGCATTCGCACGGACAGCGCAATGTCGTTTTAAATAGTAAATAAATATAGTATAGTGATGGTTAATAAATGTATATAAAAGATATACAAATTAAGTAGTCTCATCCTATCGGAAATGTATATTTTAGTTGAAAAATAAATTAATTAATTAAATAACTAGTCATCTACCTGTGTGTTCGCACGGGTCGTGCAATGTAGTTATAAATAGTAAATAAATACTACCTCAGTTTTTTATTATAAGTTGTTTTGGAAAAATATTTTGTACCACAATATAAGTCATTTTATAATATCAATGAATCATTAATGTTATTTTTTCTATTATACCCTTAAATATTTATTATTCTTTCTCCTTTCAATTATGTAAATTTATCTTTCCAATATCATTAATAAATGACAATTTTGTAAAACCCTTCAAAATTTCTCTTTTTCATACTACCATTATTACATTTCTTAATACGTCTGAAAAGTAAAAAACGACTTATAATAAAAAAACAGAGGGAGTATAATATAGTGATGGTTAATCAACTAACTACCTATTAATAGAAAATGCTACCAAACCCCCTTAATTACCCTTTCATTAAATTTTATTTACCCTATTAAAAAGCCCTTATATGTCTTTTACTAATTGCAAAACCACTCTCCAATTACAATGCCTCATTTTGCCACTTGGCAGAAGTAATTTGAAATTCTTTTTCAAATTTTGGACATGCTTTTACCGGGTAAAAACACCATCCCTCTATTCGTCCAAATCTCTCTCTCCAACAACACTTTTTTTTTCCAATCTCCTTTTTTGCAGACCTAACTCCTCCATCCTCATTCTTCTTCTTCCTTTCATCAATCTGCAATCTCGTCACCGACTAAGAAGAAGACGAAAGTTCAATATGAAACTGCTGGGAAATCTTCGCCTACTTGTTCGGAATCTAAAGGCTTAGACAAGCTTCTGGTACTTGACTTAATTAATTAGAAACAATTAAGTATCATTTATGTATTTTTGATTGTGATTGTGTTGTTGTTAACTGAGTTCTTAAGTCGTTAAATTGGTTTATGAATGGACAGGATGGTGTAGTTTTTGTGATGCCAGGCTTTGTGAATCCTGAACGTGGGATTTTGAGGTCGTGTGCTATGGAAATGGGAGCAGAAAAATGATAATAAGTCCCAGCAAATTAGCTAAAATCTTTGTCTATTAATTTTCATTTTCGAAGTCGATTGCTGTTACGATTGGGTTCGAGTTTGTTTCGGTTTCGATTGGTAGTGTTGTATTTATGCATCGAGATGCTGATACATTATATGGTGTTTTTGCCTCTGTTTATCATAATTATGTTCATGTTTTGTTCTTGGCAAATGGTTTTAATGTTTAAATAGCGACTTTGCTCCCAAAAATCAGGTTGTGACCCCTATTGGTAATGTGGTGGATGATCTGTCTCTCAAGGTTGAACCAGGATCTAATCTTGTGATTACAGGTAGCCAGCTAAACTCTCTTCTCGATGAAGAAGCAAATGCTACTGTCACCCAAGATGAAGAAGCAAATGACTATTTGCTTGAGGAAACCAATAAGCTAGGAAAACGGCAAAGCGGGAAGTTTGTTGTGTTGCATCTGCGTTTTGATAAAGTATTATTTTCATTTGCATTTTTGCTAAGAGGAAAAAATTATTGGTCGCTTGTCATTTTAATCTCATTTGGAAAGTCTTGTCATTGCATCGAGATTACAATATTATATGCTAACATGTGCAGGATATGGCTGCCCATTCATCCTGTGATTTTGGTGGGGGTAAAGCTGAGAAACTTGCTCTAGCTAAATACAGGTAGGTGCTTTGGCAGGGAAGAGTATTGAATTCTCAATTCACCGACGAAGAGTTGAGAAACCAGGGGCGTTGTCCCCTGACTCCAGAAGAGATTGGATTGCTCCTAACTGCATTGGGGTTCAACAACAAAACACGGCTTTATCTTGCTTCACACAAGGTTTATTAGCAGCTCATAACAGGATAGCTTGTGTCCATATAACAGTGAAGATTCATTACAATATTCATAATAATATTTTCTGATAAATAAAATTAAATTTTGACATCTTTGTTCATTATCATTTTATGCTTTAATTTTGCACTTAGTCTTGATTGGTTATATGCTTTTAGGTTTATGGTGGAAAAGCTAGGTTGGAAACTTTAAGCAAGTTATTTCCTTTTATGGAAGATAAGAAGAGTCTAGCCTCTGAAGAGAAACTTTCAAAGGTTAAAGGAAAGGCATCATTATTAGCTGCCGTTGATTATTATGTAGGCATGCACAGTGACATCTTAATTTCTGCTTCTCCAGGCAATATGCGCAATGCTCTGGTAAGAATCATTGTTCAATATATTTGAAACTTAATAATTATGAAGAGTTACATTGATAATATGTTATGTTTTGGTGCATGAAATGAAGTAAATTTCCAAAATTTACCATTTGAAACAAAATCTTTTGCATCTTCAGGTGGCGTATCGTGCTTATACGAATATGAAGACTATCAGACCAAGCATGGGACTTTTAGGCCAGCTATTTCAGAACAAGAGCATGAGTTGGCGTATTATTTGGCATAGCAATTCACCCCTCGGGACTTGGAAACCTCACAAGAAAAATCCTATTTATAACATTAACAAGAGCTTGGGAGCTCGCAACGGGGGCAAGCCGTTTAAATATGAAAGAAATCTTCATCGTATGGATTTTGTATGTTAAATTTCAATGTACCTATCTTTTGTAATTTTATCGCTCGCAGGAGCTTTAGAATTTCAAAATTAATCGTTAGATGGTTTTTCTTGCAAATCACTTTGACATGTTGTATTGTATTTTTCAGAAACATGTTGTATTGTATTGTATTTAAGTTTTGCAAATTCATAAGCTTTGAGCATTGTTTTATCTTCTTCATTATGCCTCCTTGAGCAGAAAGACATTTTTGAATGACAGATATTTTCATTTTTTTGTTGCACAGGACAAGCAAATTTGTTGAAGTCGTCAATTTTAGTTGTGGGAGCTGGAGGGTTGAGTGCTTATGCATTGTTATATTTTGCAGCTGCTGGTATTGGTAAAATATGACACTTTTTCTAATGATTTTCGATCAAATGTTTATACAACTTTTTATTGATTGTAGTGTTTAGCTGTTACATATTTTTTTTATCCATAATATCTACCAAAACACAAAACACCCTATGCCATTAGGTTGGAGAAACTAGGAGTCAACATCAAATAGTGGTTGCTTATACATACACAAACAACAGATCTGTCCCCAATCTGCTATATTTGTGCCCAATTTGTCCAGATTTCTGCCACAAAGGTGTACCCAGCCTTGGAGTGTCGTTGTCTAAATATAAAATGGTTAGTTTGAAAATCAAATGTTTACTAAGTATGAATTCTGATTTTTGCTACTAGAAATTTTTTTGGAGTGTTTGATGTTGTCTTTTGTGGACAGTGTCTTAGGTTTTCATAACAAGTGTTTTCTCATCCACTTTTTCTATTTCAAACCTAACTGTTTTAACAAGTGTTATAAATTATGCTTTTATATGCTTATATCAATTCTTGTATCAGGTTAGTCAGCTTGGACCAGTTGCTCAAAAATATCAGGCATGTACACAAAATGCAACACCCAATCTATCCATTCCAGAGTTACAAAATAATTGCAATTTGTGAGTCCATTTTTCATATATTTATATTATTTCTGATCTGGCGTCTTTTTCTTAATTATCTAATTGTGAAACTTTTATGATATCCAATTCCACTTTTTAAAACTTAAAATTTTGTTGTTGTTAATTCTCTTGTGATTTCTTTCTTTTTCCGGGATGATAGAATAGCCCTTGGTTAATTTTCACTTTAAGTAGGGATTTTGTATGTTAAATTTCAATGTACCTATCTTTTAAAGTTTAATCTGGACTCTGTTTTGCTCCCTTTTAAATTTTAGTCTGCAATCTGTTATGTTCTCTTTTCAACCTTTCTTTTTGGCTATGTTTTCTTGGATATAGTGATATACATCTCATAGTGATGCTTTGTGAAAAACAGAGAGAAAATGTTTGTGAATGTGCTTGAGATACATTGCTCTCAGCATAAGATTTAATTTATAACCATTTTGTTACAACTTACAAGAGTAATAATAATTATGTGCAACTTATAAGAGTAATAATAATTATGTGCAATTTACTACTGTCATTCTCCTATTTAATCACTTACACAATTGTTGGTAAACCTGGATATATGTGGGATACCAAGGAGCTGCAACAGAAGAAGAGGTCAGATTCTACACTATTAACATTAATTATTCGGTGTAAATAAATTCAAGGTACAAAGTAAATTTATAATGAGTCTGTGTTAAATGGATTCTTTTTTGTTCCTATCATTACTAAATTTTTCATCACAGATGTAGGGTTTGGACAAAGTACGGGCACCAGGGTTGACAGAGTATGTAAGCATGTCTTGCCATCTCTACCTAATTTGAATCTTGCAATTTTATAAAATTGATGTAGTTGATACACAAATTCTTTCATATGTGAGGTTGTACAGTGACAGTTTTCCAAATGAGTCATTAATGATATCTTCAACTGTTTCAAAACTTTAAGGCTCACTTACACCATAATAAACAATGATTGCCTTTTCTGAAACCAAATAAGCTCTGGGATTGCAATCTTCTTTCCAAGGACGCTCCTATGCATTGTTCTACTGGAATTTACAGTACAATAGTGAGCTAGGAAAGAAGCTAGCGACATTGTGCTGGCCAGCTAACAGTTGTAAATCACTTTGTTGACTTTTTGTAGTACATGCATTATTTTATTCTGTCTGTTTGTTGCTTAATTCATTGACTTGCTCAATTGGTGGAAACAATTTTTTCATTTACAAAACTGATGATTTATTAGGGATTATTGTAATTTATTGGAGGTGATTTATTAGGGATTGATGATTCTGGTTTTTGTTGTTGTAGAGTATACTTGTAATTTATTTTTTGTATTGATTTGGGATATGATTCACATATATATTGATAACACCCTGATGAGCTAAAGCTTATTGGAAGTAAAACTGATTGGAGCTAAAGGTGCAAGTAGCGGCTGTAGACATGATGAAGAGGGAACCTCCATTACTATGATGAAATAAAATCGAAAGAGAAAGAAACAAATGTATGATGTTATAAACTATATAGCATTATGTAGTAGTCTTTTAAGTCTTTAAGTCTTTAAGTCTGTCAAGTTGTTATTGTTTATTTTTCTTTCTCAGCTTGCTAAAAAGGTGTTTTTAAAAAATGGTTGATTGTGGGCGTAAAGGCTTTTGTGAATTCGATCGGTACAAATATTGTGATACTGATTGCGGCATTGTAAGGTGAAATAACCACAATTTTTCTGTCATTAAAATGATGAATAATGATATCGATATTGGTATCGGCTTCGACACCTACCGATACTATTTTGTCGCAATCTTTTTTACTGAAACAAACTGTTTTTTAAAACCTTAGACACTTTACAAAGATATCATTGCATTTCAAGCTATGATTTTGTTCTACGGACATTAAAAAATTTAAGTCTCCATTACAATTTCATTCTGGTCTTTTCTAAGTAGGCTTATGCAGGACTTCTGGAAGAAGAGAACATAATGACTCCAACATGGTTTTGTTTTAACTTTAAGGATGGAATTAATGTTGTTATTGGTGATTCTATAGAGGAATGTGGCTCCGTAATTAATGGTGCATTAAAGTCGTTGTTGTTGGAATCAACTGTACTCCACCGAGATTTATACATGGTCTTATACTTCTGTTTAAGAAGGTAGAATCTTAGATTTCTCTTTTCTAATTGAATATGCAGGTTAATTGTTTAACCACTCTTTTATTTGTGCATCAAAATATTTTTTATCAAACAATCTCCTACTCTTTGAAAATTTTATTAATGAATAATTCACTTCTTGAAATACCTTATCTATTTTGCATAGCTGCATTCTCATTGAAAAGTAATATACTATTTCGATGGATAAAAACATTAGTGGATTTTAATCTGCATATAGACCTATAGGTTCAATAGTTGAATAATATGTTTTTGTTAGTCTGTCATATTTTGTTAGTTAAGATGGCTCATGTAAACACATGATTCTTTGACTATAGTACTTAACATATACACTATTTCTGTCATAATGGAAAGTATTTTAATATATGTAAATTAACAATAATATTAAATTAGTCCATTGATCCTATCTTAATGGAATGTTTTTTAATGCCTTTTATGAATTGTTATATAATACAACTATTTTTTCATTTTACAGGCTAAATTATTGAGTTCATTTTGAAGATTGATGTTTGCAATTTCACTTTTTTGGAACATTTAACAATTTGTTGAAATAGATGTTATATTTTCATTTATTTGTTTTTTCTTATTTTGGACCATTGATATCCTTTTTAAAAAATATATATATATATATTTTATGTAACCATATTGCAAATTTATAGTTAAACATTTTTCGTATTATAATTTTTCATTATACTTTCTCCATTTAGAATAAATGAGTTTTTTTACAGTTATATCTCAATATATTATTTTTACAATACTAAAATAAATTTACCCGTGCGGGAGCACGGGTTTCTTACTAGTAAATGTATATAGAAGATATACAAATTAAGTAGTT
Organism: Lathyrus tuberosus; assembly: GCA_022829125.1. NCBI lineage: Eukaryota > Viridiplantae > Streptophyta > Magnoliopsida > Fabales > Fabaceae > Lathyrus > Lathyrus tuberosus. The sequence continues at coordinate 1,984,384 of JALAZF010000620.1, read as the reverse complement.
TTGACCCATCGAACTCCATAATACAAATATCTTTTGGATGTTGAGAATTATCTATAATAGAGGGATTTGATTTTAATTGTGAAGCAAGGCTTCAAATTATGACACATGATCAATAATTTATCTCAAGCCTCGCCAGTTATATGATTTAGGTTCCAGCTGAAGTGTTAAGACATCGTTGTATCTAGAAAAGGAGGTTGAATACATGAATTTGTAAAAGTGTGAAAGCTCGTTTGATCCCGCACTTAGTATCTTAAAGTGACTAGTTAAATTTTAAAAGGTTGATAGTATGTCTTGAATTATTATGGAAAACAGACACACACACACACAATTTTTTTTCAAATGCATCTCTGATTTCATAAAACTTCTTTAAAACATGTAAAGGTGTAAAATATATTAATAACTATTTCTATTCAATTAGGAAAATTTTTACGTGCCCTAATCGGTTAAGAACTTGGCCCTATCGATTAGAGAAAGGCGAATGACCTCTTAATCGACTAGAAAATATTTTAATCATTAAACCATATCTTTCATTTAGGGTTTAGTTTTTGGATGTTGTGAAAAACGATACCGGAATAACAAAGTATATTTGGTTTCTTGAACACCAAAAAATCCACAAGGGTAGAAAAGAAGGAAAAACTTGAACAAACAAACGAAACCCTATTAGGGTTCACAAAGGAAGAGAAAAGAGGAAGAAGAATAGAGAATTGGTTAAATCTGTTTTATTATTCACTTTCTCAATAGGGTTCAAAGATTACAAGTGAATACCAACAATTAACCTCTCTCAACCTAATAAGGTTTTGCCACGCCACATGATGAGAGACTAGTATGCTATTTATAATAAAACCTAACATACTAAACTAATGGGCCTTTTAACAATTACCCATTACCAGCTAACTTATGGTACAAGCTAACTTAAACAATTAGATCCTTAACACAAGGCCCAATCCGACAACTACACATTATAACACACTTTGACTACAGCATGTAGGTCTTCGACAATAGCATGTGAGCAGACTTTGACGACATGCTAACACTAGAGTTCGATCCAATATCTCACAATTCTCCACCTTGGATTTAACTCTATATCCTCAGAAATAAACTAGCTTTCTTCATGCAGCTTTATCAACTACATACAGCGGAAAAACTTGCAACTGGGCAATGTCTTGGTGATCATATCATCAACATTATGATCTATCAAAACCTTCAGCACTTGGACTTCTCCACGCTCGATTACCCCTCTAACGAAATGCAGCCTCACATAAATGTGTTTGGTTCGCTCATGATAGGCTGAATTCTTCGACAGTTGTATTGCACTTTGACTATCACATTTAACAGTGATAACTGGACCTTGAAGTTTCAACTCCTTTGCAAAACCTTCAAGCCATAATGCTTCCTTCACAGCTTCAGTTAGGGCGATATATTCCGCTTCAGTGGTTGATAAGGCAATAACCTTCTGAAGTGTTGCTTTCCAACTGATTGTTGTCCCAAACATAGTGAACACATATCCAGAAATAGATTTTCTGGAATCCATACAACCTGCATAATCAGAGTCGACATATCCTTCGATTGCTGCTTTACTATCTTCACCCAAGGCTCCACCATAAATTAGGACTCTATTCAGAGACTCATTTATGTACCTTAAAATCCACTTCAATGCTTGCCAGTGAGCCTTTCCAGGATTCGCCATGTACCTGCTTACAAGACTTACTGCATATGCTATGTCAGGTCTAGTACAGACCATAACATACATCAAAGAACCCACTGTATTAGCATATAGAATGCTATTCATATAAGCTCTTTCGACATCAGTACTGGGACACTGATCTATACTCAGCTTGAATTAAGGGTTTGTCGAAGTCACAACAGGCTCTTGAGATAAGTATAATTTCGACTGCTTTTCAAGAATCTTCTGTAGGTAATGCCTCTTGAGATAAGTATAATTTCGACTGCTTTCTATCTCTTCGAATGTCAATCCCAAGAATCCTGGATGCAGCTCCCAGACCCTTTATTTCGAACTCCTTATTAAGTTCAACCTTCACCCTCATTACCTCTCCGACATTGTTTCTTACTATTAGAATATCATCCACGTAAAGCAACAAAATAACAAATGAATTACCAGGTCGAAATCTAAAGTAAACACAGTGGTCGAACTGACTTCTGATGAAACTTATGCGTGCCATGAACTTGTCGAATCTCCTATTACACTATCGAAGAGATTGTTTCAGTCCATATAAAGATCTCTTCAGTTTGAACACATAATCTTCCTTCCCCTTTTTGACATTCCCTTCAGGTTGCCTCATCAGGATTGTTTCATCTAGATCACCATACAAGAACGCAGTCTTCACATCCATCTGTTCCAGTTCAAGGTCGAACTGTGATACCATGGCAAGCAACATTCTAATGGGCCTGTGCTTCACAACAGGAGAGAACACATCATTGAAGTCGACACCTTCTTTCTGAGTGAACCCCCTAGCGACCAATGTTGCCTTGTATCTCTTCGACGCCACTCCTTCGATTCCTTCCTTAACTTTAAAAATCCATTTACAGCTGACTAACCTGGGTCCAACAGGTTTCTTGATCAGTTCCCATGTGTTGTTGTCATGAAGAAATTTCATCTCATCATCCACGACCTTCTGCCATTCAGTCTTCTTTTGAATCCTCATAACTTCCTTATAGTCTCTAGGTTCTTCGTCGAGAACCTCACTTGCAGAGATTAAGGCATAAGTTATAAGATCTGCATACCCAAGTCTCTGAGGTGGCTTGATGACTCTCCTCGACCTGTCTCTTGCTAGCAGGTAGTCATTATCAGTTTCCTCATCTTCGACAACATCTTCTGCTTCTTCTTCGACTTCATCTGGGATACGCAATTCAGCATCAACATGCTCCACCTCAACAGGAATCTCCCCCTGTTCTAGCTCTTCGTCAGCATCATCAGTTTTCTTGAAAGCCATCTCAGCTTCATTGAAAACTACATCTCGACTGGTGATACACCTCCTATGACCTGGCTCTAGGCACCATAGCCTATAGGCTTTGACTCCTTCAGGGTATCCCATAAACATGCATTTCATAGCTCTAGGTTCGACCTTGTCTTGCCTAATGTGAGCATAGGCCACACAACCAAATACTCTCAGTCTGTCGAGACTAGGTGGATGTCCAAACCCGACTTCTTCAGGTGTCTTCATATCTAATGTAGTCGAATGACATCTGTTTATCAGATAAGCTGCCGTCGAAACAACCTCTGCCCAAAACACCTTCTTCAATCCAGCACTAACCAACATGCATCTAACCCTTTCAAGGATTGTTCGATTGAATCTCTCAGCTAAGCCATTTTGTTGAGGAGTGTCTGCTATAGTCTTATGTCTTGCAATCCCAGACTCAACACAGTAACTGTCGAACGCTTCGTTGCAGAACTCAAGGCCATTGTCGATTCTCAACCTCTTAACCTTTATGCCAGTTTGAGTTTCGACCAGAACCTTCCAACTTTTGAAATTCTCAAAAGTTTCATCCTTTGTCTTCTGAATGACTATCCATAACTTTCTGGAATAGTCATCAACGATGGATAGAAAATACCTTGCACCTGAGTGTGAAAGATTCCTTGCAGGCCCTCAAAGATCAGCACGAATGTAATCCAGGGATCCATGTGTTCTTTTCTTGCCTTTGTTAAACTTCGACCTACAAGATTTACCAAATACACAAGATTCATAAAACTCTAACTTTTCGACTTTGTCACCACCTAGCAGGTTCTACTTCCCCAATTCGACCAGGCCTCTTTCGCTGACATGGCCCAATCTCATGTGCCATAATCCTGTCTTCGACACAGGTTTCGTGGATGCAATATTTGTCGAACCACTTACAACCTTAGCCTCAAGGGTATACAAGCCTTATTTCTTCACGCCTCTCAAGACTTCCTTCGACCCCTTCATGACTCTTAGGATACTTTTCTATCCTTGGAAAACATATCCCTTCCTGTTGAATTCACCAAGAGAAATTAAATTTCTCTTCAAATCAGGTACATACCTGACTTCCGTCAATAACCTTATTGACTCATCATGGAGTTTGAATCTCACATATCCAATACCTACAATTTTGCAGGATTTGTTGTTTCCCAACAGCACCGATCCACCATCTTGATCACATAGCTCCTCGAACAATTCTCTATTTGGAGTCATGTGCTAAGTGCAACCTGAATCCATAATCCACTCTTTTCTTGAGTCGCCGCTTGAAACTACAAGGACATCAGATGAGTCGAAGTCATCTTGAACAATGGCTGTGTTGCCATTATCCTTACCTCCGTGATCTTTTAGGCGTTAAGGGCACACCTTTCTTGTGTGACCCTCATTCTTACAGTGATAACATCGAATACCAAATGTTTCGCCACTATAAGACTTCTGCTGTCTTTTACCTTTCTTCTTGTCGAACTTACCATCCTTTCGCAAGAATTTTCCCTTAACGGCCAAACCTTCACCAACTGTCGAAGGTTTATGCTCCTTTCGTTCGTTCAGGTCCTTAGAATACAAGGCTGATTGAACTTCTTCAAAGCTCAGGGACTCCCTTCCATACAAGAGAGTTTCTTTGAAGTGAGCATGCGTTATGGGCAAAAGCACACAACATCAACAGTGTTTGATCTTCGTCATCGATCTTCACATCAATATTTTCAAGATCAAGAATCAGCTTGTTGAACATATCCAACTGCTCAGCCAAAACTTTGTCTTCACTCATCTTGAATGAATACAAAGCTTGCTTCAGGTAGTGTCGATTCACCAGAGATTTGGTCATGTACAAACTTTCAAGTTTCAACCATAACCCCGATGTCGTAGTCTCCTTTGATACTTGTCAAAAAACCTTATCACCAAGGCTCAACAATATTACGCTGTGGGCTTTCTCTATCATGGCCATATTTTCTTTTACCGTTAACGCAACATCCATGGCTGCCTCTCCATTCAATGCTTCCAAACAACTCTGCTGAACCAGTAGGGCTTTCATCTTCAAGCGCCACAAACCAAAATCGTTCACTCCGGTGAAATTTTCAATCTCATATTTTGTTGAAGGCATCTTCTCCACGCTCACCGCACCAATTTTTTGTGAAAAACGATACCGGAATAACAAAGTATATTTGGTTTCTTGAACACCAAAAAATCCATAAGGGTAGAAAAGAAGGAAAAATTTGAACAAACAAACGAAACCCTATTAGGGTTCACAAAGAAAGAGAAAAGAGGAAGAAGAATAAAGAATTGGTTAAATCTGTTTTACTATTCACTTTCTCAATAGGGTTCAAAGATTACAAGTGAATACCAACAATTAACCTCTCTCAACCTAATAAGGTTTTGTCACACCACAAGATTAGAGACTAGTATGTTATTTATAATAAAACCTAACATACTAAACTAATGGGCCTTTTAACAATTACCCATTACAAGCTAACTTAGGGTACAAGCTAACTTAAACAATTGGATCCTTAACACAAGGCCCAATCCGATAGCTACACACTAGAACACACTTCGACTACAACATGTAGGTCTTCGACAACAACATGTGAGCAAACTTCGACGATTTGCTAACACTAGAGTTCGATCCAATATCTCACATTGGATTATGGTTGTTATATTCTAAAAGCCTTTATTTGATTACCAGTTACGGTTAATCGATTAAATCATTAAAATAGAACATGGATATATTCTTTATTATACTAAAACTTTTCTTATATAAACAAGACTTCTCCTCATTTCATTTTATATCGAAATTTTGATTAGAATTCTTTTTATCTTTCTTCTAATCTCTCTGTTTTTATATTTTTTGCAATAGAATTTTCGTAGTTCTAAAAGATTGAAAATGGATTGTGAGAGTTTTGGTGAAATTGACGTTGTTCTTTAAGTTGCAGTATCCAAGAGTGCGATTCAATTTTGGAATTATTTTATTAATGGACTTAAAGAGTTGCAAGTTAAGCCTTATAACAGTTTAGTTGTATATTTTTGAGCCTAATATGTGTCAAACATCTGGTTGTAGGTTCATGAGTTTGAACTGTTAAAATTTTTTTTTTAAGGTTCTTGAGTTAAGCTTGTTTAAAACTTTGTAAATTGGCAATCTAGCTTAGCCACTCTAAAAACTCAGTTTGATGTCCTTTAGCTTAGCCAATGTAAAAGCTATATATGTCTGCAAATCCTATAAAAAGCTAAGTATAAAAAGCTAAGTATGATTTTAGTCAAGCTCTCAAGAGAAAATTTTTAGGGATAAAAATAAATCAATTGGTTATGCTAATATTAATAAATCTCTAGTGCACTTTCTCTATCTCTTATTTCTTTAATTTTTACCGTTTATGTTATTTCTGTTGTGTATCTTTCTTAATCTCAAACTTCTTTATTTATTTCCACTTCCTCATCTCTGTGTTTTTATAAAAATTAAAATAAACTATTTTAATGGACAAAAATATTATAAATTTGTTTTAACTTTAAATTAACACAGTTCATCTCCGCACATTCTTGTATTTGAAGACACTTAACCAATAATTTGTATTGTTGTTACAATTAAACAATTGTTAGCATACAAAAGTTTTATTTAAACTATTTTTCTAATTCTAATTTTTAACATATTTTCTTATTTTTAATGTATTATTTTTTTATATTTGTAGTATAATCCGAAATCCTAATAAATATATTATATTTCCCTCGTTTGGCGCACATATTTACACATTAGTTGATTCTTAAAAGTGAGGGGTACAACTTTACATGAAATGAATGAATAATTTTGGAACCAATATGTTTAGATAACTTCAAAAAAAATGATTAGATTTAAAATTAATAACAAAATTAAGTCAGATAAGTAAGGTTACAAAAATTCATGTATATCCAAACAATATTAGACACATAAAAAACACTAATGTTAAAATAATTCTTAGTGTAGAGTATCATGGGTTCGTCACATTGGACTGAGGTGCCTTTCAAGAAGAGGTCAGGTAGGAAGTGGGATGAAGCAGGAAGAGGGAAAGACAAGCAACCCAAAGCTTCAACTTCTTTCTTCATCACAGAGTTTTCGGAAAGTATGAGAGTAAGGGATCTGTACAAGATTTTCGCAGAGTATGGACATATAGATAAAGTGTTCATTCCTCAAAAGCGTGATATTAGGGGAAAGAGATACGGATTCGTCAGATTTTTTGGGGTGGAAGACATCAGAAGGTTAAGTGTTAAGCTGGATAACATTATCATTGAAGGAAAGAAGATTTTTGCAAATGTCCATAGATTCACTAAGACGGAGAAAGAGAAAGTGGAGAAGAAAAACCATAGTTATTTTCAAAAGCAAAAGAAGGAAGACGATGGAGAGAGGAAGGGTTACGACAAGAAATATCAGCCATTTAAGACGTTTGTAGATGCTGTTAGAAGTGGGGCAAAATCCACTGATTGTGTGTTGAAGTTCGCTGTTAAGGAAGAAGATCTGGAGAGATTTCATAGAGCATATATCGGAAGGGTAGAAACACCAGGGACGACTTTCAGCATTCAGAGGCATTTTCACTCCGAAGGATATTTCAGTATCAAGGTAACGCCGTTGGGGGAAAACCTGTGTTTGTTGAAGGAAAACGACCCTGGAGAAATAGAAGAACTCATTCTCAGTGCCAAGACGTGGCTGAATCAGTGGTTTGCGGAGGTAAGAAGATGGAAGCCGGGGGATCTAGATCCAGAGAGAACTACTTGGGTTAGGGTTTACGGAGTACCATGTCATGCATGGTCTGTGAACTTTTTTTAGTTCTTATCGTCAAAGGTTGGTAAATACGTGAGCTGCGAAGAGGATTCTTTGAACTTTTCCAGAATGGATGTGGCAAGCATTTTGGTGAGAACATCTTGTGGTTTGTCTATAGACGAGGTGTTCAAGGTCAACATTAATGGAGAAGTCTTTCGAATTAGAATGGTGGAAGTATCTAAAGGTATTTGTTGTAACCCATCGCCTAATATTCAGAGAGGTAATTCTTTGGCGGAATCTGGCTGTTCGGATGAAGAATTGGAAGGGGAAGGGGTTCGTTGGTGGAGTTCCAGCGGGGAGATCGACGGAAGAGAGGACGACGATGATAGTTGTAGTGATGGACCTATAGGGAGCACACCTACTTTCAGGGTACGGGGCCAAAAGCGTGCTTTTGTCTCATATGGGGCTATGCCTAGTGTGTCAGGAGAAGGTAGCAGGGCTGAGAACATTGAGCTCGAGGCAAATAGTGTCAGGTCTTTGAAAAAAGCTTGTGAATTGGTTCAGGAGTGCAGAAAAAAAGGCTACATTAGCATTTAAGGAAGGGTTTCTGGTTGGAGAGTCAACGGATAAATCCATCAGTCTTTCCCCTCCTCAAAAGTTGTCGAAGGATATTTCTTTTGATGGGCTGGTTAAGGCCCAATTGAAGTTGAAGTCTAAGTCCCTTGACTCTTGTTCCAGAGCGGGCCTTTCTGGGTCTGTTAAGGCCCATAAGGGAGAAAGGAACTTTTCTAACCCAACCTCATTTTCGCCGGTTTTGAGTGATGAAGCATCTTGTGGCTTAGCTTCAGTTATCCCTGTTGAGAGGAATGTTCGATTATCTAATATTGTTAGCATCCACTCTACATCAGATGCCTCTGAGGATTCTATAGAAGATGTAGAGATTCTGCCAGGTAAGGTGCCTGTGAATCAGTATCAAGGAGAACTTGTTTCTACGGGAGAAGAACTTTTAGTTTCAAGGTGTCATTCTGTATCAGACAAAGAGATTATGAAGGGTAACAAGAGATTCTGGGAGGAGTTAGAAAGCAGAGTCTCAAACAAGGTCAGGGAGCTGGTGGTATCCATAGGTGTTAGAGAAGGCTTGAAAGGATTCGATTTGCTGAGAAATATCAAAGAGCTTGAGAAGAGAGATGCAGAAGGATATGGTAAGAAGGAGGCTAATAAGAAAGTTTCCCAATGAATGTGCTTACCTTAAACTTGAGAGGGTGTGGTAGTATAATGAAAAGAAAGAGGGTGGCTAGGTAAATCCAATCTAAAGGGGTAGATGTTTGTTTCATTCAGGAGTCAAAGAATGAGAAGTTCGATTCTTTCTTGGCTTCTTCTATCTGGGGAAATGATGAGGTGGAGTGGTCGGCATCTGGTTCTATAGGTAACGCTGAAGGGTTGGTTATTCTTTGGAAGAATGGCATATTGGAACTTGTTTGTAGTTTCAAGGGAGAAGGGTTTCTAGGTCTCAACGGGTACTGGAAAGGAAGAGAGCTATTTTTTGTTAATTTTTATGCGTCGTGTTCATTAACTAAAAAGAGAGCTTTGTAGGCTGGTCTTAGTAGGGTTAAGAAGAATTTTGGCAGAGGTGACTGGGTGATAGGTGGAGATTTTAATTCCATCGCCTTTAAAGAAGATAGAAAATGTAGAGGGAGTCATGGTGGGATGAAGGAGATAGAGGAGTTTAAAAGTTTCATTTTCGATGTGGAATGTGTAGATGTTCCGTGCGTAGGAGGCACTTTCACTTGGTTCAACAAAGCACGAAATTTGATGAGCAGACTGGACAGATTTTTATTATCTGAGAATTTGGTTGAAGATTGGAAAATTAGAAGTCAAGCTATTGGGAAACGTGATGTCTCAGATCATTGCCCAGTTTGGTTGATAACTAATTCCTTGAATTGGGGTCCGAAGCCGTTTCATTTCAATGATCGGTGGTTGAAACATCAAGATTTTGTGCCTTTTGTTAAGTCTGTTTGGGAGAGCGAGAAGGTAATTGGTAGAGGGGACTATGTTCTAAAGACAAAGTTGGGAAGACTGAAAGAAAGACTGAGAGTTTGGAGTCGCGAGGTTTATGGATGGGTGGACATTAACATTGATCAAGCTGTCAATGATCTGAACGATCTAGATGCTGAAGTTAGTATGATTGGTTTCAACAACTTTGAAGACTTGGTTTGTAAAAGATCTGAAGCAGTTGAAGAGGTGTGGAGATCCCTGAACAGAAAAGAAGATCTGCTTCGTCTCAAAGCAAGAGACCAATGACTCAAAGAAGGAGACAGCAACTCAAGTTTCTTTCACTCAGCAGTCAGAAGAAGAAGGATTCGGAATGGCATTTGGTATGTGAATAAGGAAGACGGGAAGATAGAAGATGTCCTGGGAGTAAAGTCTGAAATCAGAAAGTTTTTCGAGGAAAATTTCAAGGAATCGTGTCTCAATCGAATAATGATAGAAGATCTGGAGCTGAATCCTTTATCGGACATTGACAAAATTGGTTTGGAGATGGAATTCACAACAGAGGAGATTAAGGAGGCTATTTGGGGATGCAACGGTGGGAAGAGCCCAGGCCCAGACGGTTATTCGTTTGCTTTTTTTCAGGTATGCTGGGAGATATTAAAGGAAGATGCGTGTAGGTTTGTTCATGACTTCTTTGCAAAACCTGTCCTGACTAAAGCAGGGACAACCTCTTTTATTGCTTTAGTGGCCAAAACCAAAAACCCTCAAACCCTGAGAGATTATAGGCCCATATGCCTTGTGAACTGTTTCCAAAAAATCCTGTCTAAACTGTTAGCTGGAAGATTGAGGAAGGTCGTTAACACCCTAGTGTCCGAGGAACAAATAGCTTTTGTGCTTGGCAGATGCATTTTTGATGGAGTTTTGATGGTAAATGAGATTTTAGATCTGGCTAAAAGAGGAAGGAAGTGTTGTATGATGATAAAGATTGACTTCGAAAGATCTTATGAATGTGTGTTTTGGAGCTTTCTTAAGGGTTTACTTATTAAGTTGAACTTTGGTGGAAAATTGGCGGCTTGGATAGAGGCGTTGGTGTGAGAGGTACTATGTCCATTCTAGTGAACGGTAGTGCTACTGAAGATTTTGTTGTGGGTAAAGGCTTGCGCCAAGGGGATCCCCTGTCCTCTTTCCTTTTCATAATCATCATAGAGGTTCTCACAAGGATGTTCAAGAAGGCTGAAATGCTAGGTCTTTATGAAGGTTTCAAAGTAAGCAATAATCTGAAGGTTAGCTTAGCTCAGTTCGCAGACGACACAATGGTGATGGGAGAGGCTAGCTGGAAAAACATATGGTGTGTCAAGGCAATACTTCGTGGTTTCGAGATGTTGAGTGGTCTAAAAGTTAACTTTTATAAAAGTAGGTTGTGAGGTGTTGAATTGAGCTCAGACTTCCTGACTATTGCATCTACTTTTCTTAACTGCGAGATTCTCAATTTTCCTTGTTCTTTTCTTGGGGTGTTTATTGGTGAAAGCCCTCGTAGAATCTACATTTGGAAGGACATCATTACAAAAACAAGGAGCAGGCTTGCAGAGTGGAAAGGCAGAAGAATGTCCATTGGAGGGAGTTTAGTGTTGATCAATTCTGTTATAAACGCATTACCTTTGTACATGTTCTCCTTTTATAAAGTGCCAGTAGGTGTCTTAAAAACTCTTCAGAGAATTCAGTCAAGGTTTTTGTGGAGTGGTGGTGAAGAGAAGAAGAGAATAAGTTGGGTGAATTGGAAGGTTATTTGTCAGCCAAAAGAGAAGGGTGGCCTAGGCATAAAAGACTTGTCATTGTTCAATAGGGCTCTTTTAATGAAGTGGAAATGAAGGTTGTTAAAATCTAAAAACTGTGTTTGGAAAGAAGTTTTGGTTAGTAAATATGGAAAGGATATTAGGTTGTCTCTCTTTTTTGGGGATGTAGAGCTTGGTAAGAAGCCTATGTCGATATGGTGGAGGGATATGTTGAAAGTGGGATATGACAGAACCTATAACAGAGATGTGTTTGTTGAGAGCTTGAATTGCAAGTTGGGGAACGAGGAAGGGATTTCTTTTTGGCATAATCGTTGGGTTATGAATGTGTCGCTGAAGGAAGCTTTCCCAAACCTGTACCATTATGCAAAAAACAACAATAGTTCTGTTGCAAATCTGGGTGTTTGGTCTAAGGGCAAGTGGGTTTGGCAACTTCAATTCAGCAGTTTTCCTCTTGACTCTGTCATGGAAAAGGAAAGAGAAGAGTTGTTTGTCATTTTGAAGGAGGTAAATCCTTTAAGGTGGCAAGTTGATGATTACATTTAGGAGCCTGATTTGTGCTGCATAACATCCCTGGATGGGTTGTATTCGGTTAGATCTGGTTACCTGTGTTTATCAAAAGATTCCTTGGAGAATTCTTTAACTGATGAAGAAAATGTAGTTATGAAGCAAATCTGGCAGATGAAGATTCCCTCAAAAGTTCACATTTTTTGTGTGGAGAATGGTGAGAAAAAGGTTCCCTACTAAGGATGCTTTGAAGAGAAGGAATGTTACTCTGTCCACCGATGATTTGGGTTGTAGTTTATGTAGTACCCTCATCGAAACTCAGCAACACATATTCTTGGGTTGTCCAATTGCTGACGCTGTCTAGGAAGGAGTAGGAATTTGGTTGGGGATATGCAGGATCAACAAGGATAGTTGTGTCAATGTGTTGAATGCGGAATAGCGGCAAGCAGCAAAAATATTTATTTTCGGAAGAATTCCCTCCGGGATTTATGTCGTGTCCACAGAGATCGGTTCGAGGGAAAGAATAGCGTTCGACAATCTCTCACGTTTATGAGTTTGGATTATAATGGTTTCAAACAAGAAAGCAGAAAAGTAAACATTAACATAAAAAAATAGTAGTGTATTAATTATTTATGAACCCAATTCTTAGAGATGTATTAATTATTGTTATTGTTATTTTTCATTACTGTTGCGATTGTTGTTTTTATTTTTGTTGGCTTGTTCTATTATTTTTGTAAAAAAATAATAGTGTATAAATGAAAGAGTATATATAACAATAATAAATATTTTCATTAAGAGGGCCAAGAGGGTGGAGTACATAAATTATTTCATTACTTAATTTTGTCAATGTCGGAACAAAAACCCCTAACAACAAAGGAATCTTCATAATCTATGACTCTCTCCTCACTACCCTCGTTAGAATCATAGTAACAAATCTTCCTGGACACCTTTTTCTTCTTTTTTTTCAGCAAAGTGTATCCCTGACAGCAGTCGATCCAAATGGCTGGACCTCCTTAGTTGACTGCTGATCATGGTGTTGTACTGTGGTTACTTCCGTTGAGATATTTCTGTTAGCATTTTTAGATTGAGAACTCATGTTGCTACATGTAGTTAAGAAGAATAGTTTTGAAGAAGTGGAAATAAATTATATGAAACTGTGGCTTTATAGAAGAGGTTGGAGATGAAAAATCTGACAATTTAATGCTTGAAATGATTACTTCCAATGGTTGATATTCTTGAATGACATTGTGATCGTCTTGAAAACTGAAGAAAATTTTCAATCATCATTATAGTTGGGAAGAGCGTTTCTCTCTTTAGGGAAGTGCAAAAGTTTTACAGATAATATTACAACAATTGCATATCAAATCCGTGATTAAATATTCTTTGATTTTTTATTTATTTATGAATTTTAGTGACACACGTTTTTTGTAATAGGAAAATGGAAAAAATGTAGATGCCATGATTCAAACCATGTACCACTCACTCTATCACCATGGTTGTGTCTATCAACCGTGATAAAATGACTTTCAAAAAAATAAATAAGCATTAGGCGCATCCAGTTTAATATATTAAAACGGTGGAAGGAATGATCGTGGTAATATTATGTTACCGAATGTGTATTTTGTAGTTGTATATATTTGACTATGTCACTGAAAGAAGGGGCTTGGGCTTAAAGTGGTTAGCAAAGGATATGAACATTACCCACGAGTTAGCTTAAAAAGGCTCAGAGTTTACCAAAAATAAGTGCCTTAGTGTTTATTTATCAAACCAATAGATTAAATTAGAAATAATGCAAATTCTAGAAAATAACAATTGTACGGATACTCTCATAAGAAGGAAAAGTAAACAATGAAATTTTTGGCTCAAACCTTACTAGCTGAGGTATATGGAAATTGAGTACAAGTTAGTTAGTTGTTCCTTTCTTCATCAACTCTAAATTTGCAAAAGGAACTTCTGTGACGATCAACATTTTCTTGTGAGTTTCTTTTTGTTCATCTAGTCACTGGTAAGGTAGCAAATAATTAACTACAAGAAACAACATTTAATAAGTAAAGCATTAGAGAAGTGGTACAAAATAAAACTGAGTATTGTAGCTACTACTCTAGATTGACTTGAGAGATTGACTTGTATGACGTAAAAGAAAATTGCGGAAAATAATAAAAATTCTAAAAACTCCACATTCACATGTCATTAGAGTAGAAAAAGTCTTGCATGGTGTTGTTGAAGTCTTGGTTTTGTTTGGTCCACTCTGACCTCGTCTTATTGATGTTGATGCTTAAGAGGTGCAACTTCGCTTTGGACTCATTGTCTGAAACAACAACAATAACAACAACACTAGAAAGTGCAAAGAAATTAGAGATAAAAATTAGGATTATAGAGAATTTTTATTCTCTTTTTCTTCTTTCAATCGCTTTCTCAAGTATTTGTCATATTGCTCCTTAATATGACATTCTACAAAATAAAAATGATTAATTGAAATAACATGAAATTAAAATTGCAAATGAAATAAAAACGTATTTGATGGGTTGCCTCCCATTAAGTGCTTCTTTAAGGTCCTAAGCTTGAGCTTTCGATTTTTTATTAGGGCGGCATATATGACACGAAAAACACATCATGCTTCTTCTTCCTCTTGTTTGGTAGGAATTCCATTACATTGAGGAATTGAAGGTTTTTCTTCTATATTCTCTTCAGCTTGATAGTATCGAACAAGTCATATATCTCATCCAATACTACATCTATTTCTCCTCTTTCATAAGTCTTTTAGCTAGAAGTAGGAATATTCTTTTGTCGAAGATTTTTTTGTGGGACATCTACGTCTAAACAAATTATTGAATTTGGAGTTTCATCCAAAACTATATAATCTTCATATTATATTCTTGTTCTTTTCCCACATATATTTTTCACCTCTGCTTCTTCTATTCTTGCTTCTATTTCTTTATCAGATGGTGTGCACTTTTCTTCTTCTTTCTCTTTTTCAATTCCTCCTTCATTGACTACCACACATTCATGTTTGACTTCTCTTTCAATTTCCACATCTCTAGGACTATCTAACATATTTTCATAGAAATCCCCCACTAGATCTCAGTTTTAATGCTAATTGGCTAGATACTTGACCAAGTTACATCTCTAAATTCCCGAAGGATGTTTCCATGTCACTTTGCACAGTTTCTTGATTCTTGTTAATTTTCTCGAAATTTAGTTAAGTAATCTTTATAAACTAAGTCAAGGTTTCTTCAAGTTGAGATGATGAATCCTCCTCCAATGAATGATCAATGTTGATGTAAGGTTCTAGCTCTAAATGATTTCTCTCATTATTTTGAATTAGAGTTTTTGTTGCAAGTTGCCGTACCTCGAAAAATACAATCCTCACGATGGACCCAGAAAAACATTCGAACAGAGTCGCCACCGAACTTTATTTAGTCCAAGAAAGGAATGGGAAAATATCGATAAAACCTTTAAAGGATAGGAAAATGGTCATCGCAACCAAATTCTAGGTTCGGGAGTCAATTACGCAAGAGGGAAGGTATTAGCACCGTCTACGTCCGTTGTACTCAACAGGAACTTCTTGATTCGATTCGTGAGATAAGTTAGTTATGTTTGTTTGTTATCTTCTAAGGGATTAGATTTTAAGGGGGAAAATGAGTGGTTTTTTATTAGGGTGCTCGCCAAGGATTGGTGCCCTTGTGCCTACGTATTTCCTCGTGTAATGGGAAAGTCAGAGCGTTCAAACTTCGTGGGACTACGGGGAAAGGTTTGAGGTAAAAGAAAAGGTAGCTCTCTAGGATCTCGCAATCCTATGCCTACATACCCTCATAGTGCAATGAGGAAGTCAGAGCAATCGTAGTTCGGAAGACTACAGTTGGTTGATGTCTTTTATGAACGAGTGTTTAGGTCGCATTCTAACTGCTAAACGTTGGCTTGTCTGCTCGCTAGGGGAGGCTGAAGCACTAGTTTATATACGCGGAATAAGGGACTAAACAATTTTATTTTGAAAAAGTGTTTGAGTTATAGATCGCACGGGGGCGATAAGTTGAATGAATGTGTTGATGTTTTGCTTGGGTGACGATTACTCGAAGCTTAAGAAAGACTCCTCGGGCCCAAGTAACGGGGAAAGTGAATCGAAGACTCGACTCTCTCTCCTTTTCAACCTTAATTGTGAAAGAGTTTTGATATTGTTAGAGTAAATTAAACTGATGACGATTACTCGAAGCTTAAGAAATGCTCCTCGGACCTAAGTAATTGGGAGAGTGAGTCAAATGCTTGAATCTCTCTCTTTTTCATCTAAGTGTTTGAGAAAATAGATTTGGTTTAGTTTATTGTGAAATAATTTGATGTAGGACCAGATTACAAATCTTTTAGAGAAGACAATTGTTCGAACTTAAGAAAGGCTCCTCAGGCCCAAACAGTTGAGGAGAGAAATCGAAGACTCCATTCCAACTCCCTTTTCATCTTTATTTGAAATATGATCTAAGTGTAATTAAGTTCATTAAGTTGACTTTGATAAAATGCTCGATGTTGATCGAGGTTTAAATTTGCGTTCGAAAACGATTAAAGGTTTGAACTAATAAAAAGGAGGTCCTAGTGGTGTAAGGTAGGTCGATGGCGAGGCAAAATCGCTCGACTTACAAGTTGGGTATGGTTTGTACCTTAGGGTTTCGATTTGAATCATCATACAAGACAATATATAAATAAACAAGTAAAAGAAAGAAATCAAATTGAATTTTAATCGTGTGCACTAGCAAAGTGGGCTAGTCTTCTAAATGACCAATTAGAAGTAATTGATCAAATAGGTCTCACTGTAAGAAAGCCCAGGAGTAAGCTTTGAATGTTGTCTATGGTGACCAAAAGGTTGATGACGATGCTTTGAAAGCAATCGACTTACAAGGTGAAAAATGACTCGACTTTGGATCGAGAATTTATTTTGAAAATGGTTTTAATCGGTTTAATGGCAAGACATAAACAAAATAAAGGAAAGTGATAAAGAATTTTACATGTCATGAGAAATAGGGTACATTTTGCCGAATGGGGATGAAATAACACGAAAGCGAGCAAATAAAATAAATCGAATCGAGTTTGTCACAATATACTCCAAAACTGGTTTGTGTGTAATGACATGAGGAATGTCATACACATGTGTCATAACGCGGCGAAAATTCTAATTAATGTGTAGAAAATTTGACAGCGTAACAGTATGAAATTATCGAATCTACGAATAAAGATCTGATTTAGCGCGATAAGCAACGATGTAAATATACATTAGACTAATTCTCTTTATTGTAACCATTTTTAAATCATGATGCTAAGATAATTTTAAAAATGAAATAGGCTTGGAAGGATTAAAGCAACCTGTCTGAATATGGCATTCGGGTATCACAAGCTAATATGAAAAGCTTTGAAACTTCCTCTCCTAAATCAACACGTGAGACAACACCTTGCTTTAGAGAGCATCAAATACTCATATAATAAAGGCAAGAAAAGTCTAAATGGGTGATTCATCACAGTAAATTCCAATTATTTCATTAAGATTTAGAAAGAAAAAGAAAACTAAAGCATCACTGCATATAAGAATTAAATCAAAATCAATATGCAAATCATTCTAGCATACTAAAAAAAAACCTCTCTATCAATGCCAGCCGAACCCACATCATTCATCATGAAATGGGATGTACTTAACAACTTAAAGCAACGTTATACAAACAACAACCACTAGTCAACACAAATTGAATTACTCAATGCACATATCAAAAACCTGCTACAAATTGTTCTGCATAAATCAATTTCTAAGCTAGCATGATAACACACCAACCAAAATAATTGCAGAATTCTACATGGTTTTCACATGATACACAAACCGTGCACGCGGATTTTCGTCAAAGCAAAGCACAACCATCATGATGTGTGCGTTTAAAACTTATTCAACAGAGAAACAAAACAAAATACGGCAACACCGTATGCGCAGGCACAAATCATAATTAAAACACAGCCGACACACATTAAACATTCAGCAAATCGTCCTAAAAAGCATCATATCGAAGCAGGAACCAAAAATTTTCTCTATCCTTACAATCAATTCGAACAAAACTTCAATCGATAGTGAATAATATCAGAAACAACATGAACAACAAACTGAAAATAATCAAAAGGTACAAAATCAACAAGCATCTCACTAGCTTCAAACAACATGAATAATATAACCATCTTTTTAACAGTTAAACAACCATATGACTTCACTTTAGAGATTCTGCTGATTAACACAATGCTGAGAGTAAAACAGTGTTATGCCTCTAAAGTTGAACAAAGTTTCATCACAGTCGCCAAGAATACACTATCACTGATAAAAAAATTCATCATAGCAAAAAATAGAAACCTAGTTGAAACCTAGTTGTTATCGCTAGTAATGTTGTTGTTGCGTCTGAACTTTGGAAGCGCGAGAACGAGGCACGGTTACTGAGTTGCTGCTAGCGTGGGTTTTTGAAAGTGATGAGTCTGCTGCGGTTGGTGGTGTTGTTGTATTCAACTGTTGGTGGTGCACGGTTTAACCGTGGTGAGTCGGTTTTCACACGGAGGAGGAGTTGCTCGAAGACGGTGAGTTGAAAATGAAAAAACGCAGGTAGAGGAGGATTTAGGTGGTGTTGAGCAGAGCATCAGCGTGAAATCGATGTTACGGCAATGTTGTTTGGTGGTGATTGTGGGAGCAGAAGGTGATAGCGTGGTGGTTTGATGTGGAACCGCGGTGGAGCAAAAAGGGGTTTGTAGTGGTGCGATCGATGCTGTTGATGGTAAGGGTGAAGAAAGGGTGTTTGGATTATCGGCGGCGATGTGTGGATCCGACAAGTGGTTGGAGGTTTACGGCGGAACAGTGTATGAAGAAGGCGGAGGGTGAGTGAAGATGAGAAAGAGGTTTGTTGTAAGGGAAATGATTTGAAGGTTCACGGCAGATTTGTGGGATGGGTGAAAGTGGCTGCAGATCAGAGGGACTGGTAGTCGGAGAAAGTCAAATGATTTTTCTTTTGTTTCATGGAGTGTGTGTGAATGATAGGGTCACGAGAGAGTGAAGAGTGGTTGAGGAAAATATTATTTTTCTTTTTTGGTTTTTTCTGGGAGAGACTTTTGGGAAATGATTGCGTGCATTCCCCTCCCACTGCGTTTTCAAAGGAACCCTTGCATTAAAGAAACAGGTGGCATAACTGAATTGGTTGAAGATATACTATTCAACTTTTTGTGATGGGTAATAAAATTGTCCCCAATGCCAAATACATCAGCACAGTAGACACAAACCACATCAAAACATTAAAACAATATCTCAAACCACCCATTCCAATACAAACAAAACTCCAAAGCTCACCCAAACAGCCTGAGTAGAAAAAGATTTAAAATTGCTAAACACCTCAAGAAAAAGAACTAAAAACACATGCTCCAAGGGGCTGCATATGGGACCAAAACCACTCCAAATCTTTTAGAGTTAACTCCAAAAAAACTGTGATAAAACTAGGCAAGAAAGAGCCTCTTGGCCAAAATTCTGATTACCGCAAACAAGATTACGAAATTGCGTCGAAGTTCTATAACCCAAGAGAAAAATAGAGGTTTCCTCCAAACCACAAAAACTAACACGTAGAGGATACACCAACCCAAAAACAAAGATGCAAAGATGCAGTATACGACAAACCAACCGACACCAAGGTAATTCGCATGCAACCTACCACAATTGAACAATCAATTTTCACGTAGTGTCGTGACAGTTCCTCCACCCCAAATCATAAACATAAAAAATTCTCCCCTAAAAAATTACTGATTTTGGACTGTCAATACTACAAAACAGAAGGCAAGGATCGCAACAACACCAGTCCACCGCGTTTTTAACAAGAGCAACATAAACCGTTTTATTTTTTACTTTTCTTGGTAGGTCACGTGGCTGCATTTGAGAGAGAGGAATCTTTTTCTCTTTGTTGCCCGCTTGTAAACTTGGAGACCAAGTTTGTAAAAATAAGAAATATTTGAAAAGATATCTCCAATGCAAGTGGTTAATTCCCCTTTTTTTATTATTTTGAGAATATTTAGTAACTAAATTTAAAAAAGAAAATTAATCAAAATAAAATAAAATCAAATATCTAAATAAACTTAATTAACTATGCTAATTATTATGATTGAAAAATAAAGATAAAAGGACCGATTATGAACAAAAGTTGAGCGCGAAAATATCTGAAAAATTAAAACGAGTACATCAAAATAATCAGCGCAAAATATACGAATCGGAAAAATACAGCGTTTGGTCAGATTTGAAAATAAATCGGGACCCGATAAAAAGGCTTAGACTGATCAAAATGTGACTGAAAAGTCGTCGAAAAATAAGACGAGCGCGTCAGGTTAAACTACGCGAATAGTAGATCAATATTACTGACGTCTGCAAACTCAATTTCGAAACTCTTCAATCACTGATTTTTTTATACTTTTGAGAAACAATTCAATCGGTCTGTCTGTATATCCAAGAATTCATTCTGGCTAATCATTTTAGGATTTATTCATGCTGAAAAACAAGTTATGTTATGCAGACGATGCAAAAATGGAAATAAAATCAGATGCAAGAAAATTTAAAAAGGTAGGACAAATTTGGAGTATGACCCAAGTTCCTTTGAATAAGCTTCAAATTTTGCCAAGTTAGCATAGATTTCATCTTGCATGTTTGTCTTCACTTCGCTTATAGCATAAAAATAAAAATACCTTAGTAACACTGCACATGATAAAAGAATTAAACAAGAATACAAAAAAAAATAAAGAAAAATAAAAAAAATAAAAACAAAAACAAATCAAATTTAATCCTAAAAAAAATTAAATCTAAATCTAGAATAAAAATAGAAACAAAAATAAAAATAAAATAAATCGAAACAAACAAAAAAAAAAATAAAAACTAAACCTAATAATTTTTGCACAAAAATTGCCTTGTTGAAATTTGCAATCCGAAGCAACGACGCAAAAAACTTGATGACTTCTCGACAAGTTTACCGATAGTGTCGAAGTAATATAAAATATATCTTCTCCATGAGGATTGCAATTTAACAAGGTAAAACTAATGCAAATTAAATATAAAAATGGGGGTTTTCGAATGGTCTTTGCGAGAAATAAATTGGTTCTAAATGCAATAAAGAGAAAGCGATTAGACTTTACTCGAATCCCTTGTATTGTCTCTTGTTGATGTTTAATGTATAATATGAATGGTAATGTCGTTTTATTTTCACGATGAACTAAAAAAACCACTATACTCAGTCCTTTGGTGTATAACTCACTAACTTCTACTAGAGGTCTTCTATTCCTATTCAACCGGCGTAATTGAAGTTAGGTGTTGTTACGGTGCGCTAATTCAAATGCCATTACTAGAGTTATCTTATCCTTATTCAACCAGCGTAAGTACATTTATTGCCCTAGTTCAGACGCATAGGCTAAGGGTTAATATTCTCCATACGTCCAATATCACATTAACAGTGTATCACAAATAATACGCATTACACACAAGAGACAATTAAATAAAAATATAACTTTAATTATTCATATAATATCAAATTAAACATATATCCCAACAGGTTTGATACAAGTTCATCTCATAGAACCTAATATACAGTGTATGAAAATCCCTTGAAGAAACTGGCCTCCAGTGACTTCCAATTCTTCCAAAATCGCCCATTACAAGAAATATTGTCATTTCCCACGTGATATTCACGTCACTAAGTTCAAAATCACGTCACTAACAAAAATTTGCGACGTGGGCAGAGCACGTCGGAGGAGCATATGTGAGAACTTTTTCCCACGTGAAATTCACGTCACTAATTAGTAACATGTATTTCATGTCGCAAAATACCTTTCTGGACCAAGACTGAAATGTGCGCAGGGTGTCAGTATGGAGATGTTCCCATGTGATTTCCACGTCACTAACTAGTGACATGGTTTTCACGTCACAAAGCTCAAAACTGTTTTAATTTTAGTGACGTGAATTTCACGTGGGAAAAATAAAAATAAAATTAAAAATAAAAACCCAATAATTCATTTACTTAATATCTTTACTTACTATAATATTAAAAATAAAAATATTACACTTTTATAAATTCTGTTTTTAAAAATATTATCTTTACTTACTTACAATAATTACTTTTCTATTTTTAATAAATCTATATATTTATTTTAAACATAAATTCTATTTTATAAAATTAATATATTTGTTTTTAATTAATATTATATATTCTGTTTTTAATAAAATATAATATAATATATATTAAAAATAAAATATATAAGATAAAATCCATTTTTATATTATGTTTTTAATTAATAGATAATATATTTGTTTTTATAAAATTAATATATTTGTTTTTATTTAATATTATATATTCTGTTTTTAATAAAATATAATATAATATATATTAAAAATAAAATCCATTTTTATAAAATCAGTATTTAAAAATATAAAATATGTGTTTATAAAATCTGTTTTTATAAAATTTGGTTTTATAAAATATAATATAATATATTATAAAATCTGTTTTTTATAAAATCCATATTTAAAAAAACGTAACATAATATATTTGTTTTTAATTAAATCTGTATTTAAAAATAATATATATTAAAATAAATTATTTTCGGATTTTATGATATATTAATTATTTGACCTAATAAAATCTAATGCTATATATAAATTTTAACCTCATAATTAAAATCTGAAAATTTTAATAATTATACTACAACAACAAACAACCAACAATCAACAACTAATTTCATAATTAAAATCTGAATAAATAAATAAAATTATTATAAAATAATTAGATTTTGCAACATACCTTAGTAAACTTGAATAAAAATTGAAGCTTTAGCTTGATAAACATCTCTAATAAATATTGAAAATCTTGATGATTTTAGATCTTGAAACAAATAAAGAGAGAAATATTATATTTATGAAATTATAAAATAAAATGAAGTAATAAATAAAACCTTAACATACTTACATTAATGGTGCAAAAATATTGAAGAATAAGTGATCTGTGGGTATTGAGAGAGAAGAAAATGGGAGAAACAGAGAGCAAAGGGCGAGGGAGAAGAAAGTGAGAGAAACAGAGAATGGGCGAGAGAGGTAATTGAGAGAGGAAGAGAAAAATATTTTGTGGGTTCTGGGAATTGTACAAGTTGTTTTATATATAGTAGTTTGTTCCGACGTGGGAAACATGCCACTAATTTCCGATGTGGAAATCACATGGGAATAAAAGTGTGTCAGAACGGTCAAAAAACACATGAATCACATGTGTGACATGCAAAGACTGAACGGTGCTTTTTTTTACTTATCCTATTGCTAGTTTTGGCATGGGAAACATGCCACAACATGTTTTTTTTGTCTTTTTCTATTTGCTAGTTGCGACGTGGAACCTATGAAAGAAACTTCCGACGTGGGAAACATGCCACAACATGTTTTTTGTCCTTTTCTACTTGCTCTTAGCGACGTGGACCTCATAAGGAAACTTCCGACGTGAATATCACATGGGTATCTGCAAAGCCCATATTTAATTTCTGAACGGTCATATAATACCTCTTTATCAACCATTAGTTTTTCCTCCAAAAGTTTTTATTTTTTTTAAACATGTTAGTGAAGTGACGTGGACCTCATGAAGGAAACTTCCGACATGAATATCACATGGGTATCTGCAAAACCCATATTTAATTTTTGAACGGTCATATAATACCTCTTTATCAACCATTAGTTTTTCCTCCCAAAGTTTTTATTTTTTTTAAACATGTTAGTGAAGTGAATTTCACGTCACTAAGCGTTTTTTTTTTATTTTGAATTTTCCACTATCTGAAATGCTGCCTTTCAATTTTATATTAATTTTTTCCTATTGCGGCGTCTTTATCACGTCACTAATGTAATATTTAGTGATGTGATTTTCACATGGGTATATCATGTGGCTAATAGCTTGTTTTCTTGTAGTGGCTCCCCTAGTGCTCTTTGCTGTCACTTTTTATCTCCAAATCAAAACAATGGAAAAAGTGGCAAAAAATCCCCTTTTAAAGCTATCAGAACGCGTCATAAAAGCTCAGAAAACAGACCTATTGCGCGTCCATCACGTGTCTTTGTGCCCGTGATTGCTTTCCATCACACGCACGATACTTTCCATCGCGCGCGTGATTATTCCAAAATGTAGATATCTTTTTTAGCTTTATTTTGTAAAAAAAAAAAACTATGTCTTAAAACGAGTTGTTGAACTCCAGATATGATTAAATTACTGGACAGACGTCAGGATGTAAATTGTGCTGAAAAATACTCGTTTCTTCATAATTTCTTGACGATTTTTTGGCTTTGCTTTGTTTCTTCGACTTCTTCACTTTATTCACATTTCTTCATATTTAGCTCATCTTTAACTCGAAATTCTATCGAATTCATCGCAAATACTCATAAAATTCATGTAATCACAAACTGTCATCAAGATCTGTGTTGGTAGACGAACTGTCGAACCACTATATATCCTGTGTACATTTTATTTCCTTGTCTCTTTTAATTTTCTGAATATTATCATGTATGTTAGGTATTGTTCATCATTAGAATGTCATCTAGAATTAGATCTTGCTTATAGTGTTTTACCGTATAACTGTAGATTTTTTATGCATTTCATTTGTTGAACATTCATTCCTTGAATTTGGATTGTATTGACTCTAAGTCACTGGATTTAAATTGTTTGTCAAAGAAACGTCAAGTTCACTAATATTGATGATATTGATTAATCCTTGTTCCTATGATAATAAGAGAAAATATAGACATTGAATCCATCCGCCACGTTTTTGCTTCCACTCATTACATTTTGCTTCCGCACTTTTAGCTCTGATTTTATAAAACTATTTGTTTTTGAAAATGTTTTTTTTTTGGACATGTCTATTCACCCCCTCTAGACTATCTCATCTCCATATTCTCACCCAACACATTTAGGTCCCTTAACTTAAAAAAGACCAAAATTATTCTATTAACTCTTCAAAAAATACCATGTTAGTCTGTTTTGTCTAATTAGAGACAAATTTAGCGAATATTTTATGAGTTCTACCATCGCTAATTATACAAAAATGATTAATGTGATACGTATTGAAGAGTTAAGAGACCAATATGAATCTTTTTAAGTCAAGGAAGCAAAAGGAATCCCAAAGTTAACACACGAGACCAAAAAGGATATTAAATCTAAATAAATAAGATTTTTCCTATCAAATAACACGAACAACGAAGAGAATAGATAAGGGTTTTCCTATCGATAGGAATGACCAACCGAAAGAATAGATTTTTTTTTTATAATTTAAATAAATAAGAAAGGCGTCATTTAAAATATAAACAAAAATAAAAATCACTGTTGTTAGGATTTGAAGTATGTCTCATGAATTGTTATCCCAGCCGAGAGAATTGATAGTTTAATTTTAAATTAAAAATAAAATTAAAAGAATAACACCAATTGAAGAAAAAATTAAAAAAATTTAGTATTGAAATTGAAAACGTGTTCGAGAGAGACTTTTCACATCAGTTCAACCGATGAAAAGTGGTAGTCCTTTTTTGAAGAAAAAAACAACAAATTAAAAATAACTTTATTGTAAAATTTATTATTGTTGTAGTGAATAAAAAACTTCATTTAAAAAAGAATAGGATACACAAAGTTTTTTTTTTCTTATTCAAGCTCTTAGGTTTAAACTTTAGTGCATCCCTATTGTGTACACAAAAGTAAAAAAGCATATGTTATACTCTCAAAATAGAAATGAATTTATAAAATTTAGTTGACTTAAAACCAATTGATTTTACTCAAGATGTTTGTTAGCTTCAATTGAGAATGAGTTATTAGAAAAATCAAATCTGAATTTTAATTATAATAAATTTCTAGCAGATTTTATCTAATTTCCGATCAAACTTAATTTATATTACCATTGGAGTATTATTTTCTTTTTATTAAAAAAAAGTCCGATCAAACTTAATTTATATGTGTTTATAAATGATGTATTAAATATAGTTTTATTATAAGATTAAAAAATTATAGTATTAAATTAATATACATGTTAAAATATGGAAATCATTATTAACACATTAAAAATAACATTATAAAATATCAAAAGATAATAAATACACATTATGAACCAAAAAAAAATCTTAGCATAAATAGATTATAAATTCACATCATTTGATTGATCAAATATAAGAAACAACATTAGAGAACCAAACAAAAAGGAATTTAATATAATTATTTTCCGATGACAAATCATGTCTCAAACTCTTCATTTTGCTTTCTCATCCTTATTTTAATTTCTTCAGGTAAATCTCTCTACCTTTGTAATGCTACTTTTCATTTTTATCTTTAACAATTATCTTTTTCTTGACATTATTATTTTTTTCCTTATTTGTCTGATCATCACTTTCACAGTTGAATTGATCGTAGTAGAAAGTACATGCTCAAAATTTTTGGGTTCATGTGAGAGTTATAAACAATGTGATAAGGATTGTAAGGCTATGCATAGCGACGGAACTTCGACGTGTTTTTTTCATAATATATGTCAATGTTTATATGATCATGGACCTCCTAAAGATCCAAGTAAAGACCTGAGAATGTGCACTCTAGGGTTTGGAGATTGCAATGCAGATTGTGATGACTCTTGTTGCAATGCAAGATGTTCTAAATACTTAAAAGATGGTATTGGAAAATGTGTTATTCCCTTTATTGGTGATAAAGTATGTGTTTGTAACTATAGCCCATGCATACTATTTAGTAGTACTTAATAATATTTCAAAGTATGCATTTGATCTATTTGATATTTTATTTTATTTTATTGTTTGACTTGAATATAAATTCCACAATGGATTGTAATAATTTCTGTAAGAGAAATGGAATACACATTTATATGAATTTTGATTTTGTAATAGGATAGTTTGGTAGTTTTCTTTGTAGTTTTTATTTTGGTTGAGGTGTTTTTATAGGTGGTTGAAATTTAACATAACACCTCCCAATTTTTCTTAATATCAAAAATACTTAAAAAAAATCTCATGCAAAAAATATGACAGGTCAATAAAAAATCCGATATGCAATTTGTAGTGATCGATTTGTAGAAAACATGTTGGAATTAGGGTTCAAGAAAGATGAGGTTTTTCAAAGAAGAAGAAGGAGAAAACGAGAGAGAGAAAAATATGTTGCAGAAAATTGTGTAAATGTATTAAGCTGTGTATATTGTTGAAAATTACAAACTAGGAAACCCTTTATATAAGCCATCACGGCCCAGGCCCAAACTACATTTCGACACAACTCTTTATCAGCTATATTCGACTCTGTCGAATACAACTGACTTACAATGTATTACAACTATTCGACTAACATACACTACTTCGGCCAAACCTATAAACCTTCGACTTCGACACAACACTGAATTACAATTTCAACACACCCCCTAATTCATGTTGTCGAGACTTCTCATCCCGATGCTTCTTTTCAATTCGTCGAATCTGACTCTTCCCAGAGGTTTGGTGAGTATATCAGCTAGTTGAACTTCTGTCTTGCAATACTCCAGTTCCAGCTTCCCTTTGTTGACTTGATCTCTCAGGAAATGATACCTCCTCTCAATGTGTTTGCTTCGACCATGGCTCATTGGGTGATTCGCCAGGTTGATAACTGACTTGTTGTCTACAAGTAACTTTACTTTCTTCGATTCCATTACCTTGAGTTCTTCAAGCAACATTTTGATCCATGCTGCCTGACACGCAGCATATGATGCAGCTACATATTCAGCTTCACATGAGGACAAAGCCACAATGCTTTGTTTTCTTGAGCTCCAAGATATTGGGGCTCCTTCGATCATGAAGATGTAGCCTGCAGTACTTTTCCTTTCGTCTTGA
The DNA here is from genome assembly GCA_022829125.1 of Lathyrus tuberosus. NCBI lineage: Eukaryota > Viridiplantae > Streptophyta > Magnoliopsida > Fabales > Fabaceae > Lathyrus > Lathyrus tuberosus. The sequence continues at coordinate 1,956,553 of JALAZF010000620.1, read as the reverse complement.
TCTCCGCTGAAATCAGAATCAGTGAACCCATAGACTTCTGCCTTTGTATTATCTTTCGACTTTCTTGGCATCAACACACCATGATCAATCGTTCCCTTTATGTATCTCAGCACCCTCTTCACAGCAATGAGATCACATTCTTGGGGTTTCTCCACAAATCGACTTAACACTCCAACACTTGACATATATCAGGTCTAGTGTTGCACAAATATCTCAAGGAACCAATGATTTGTTTGTACAGAGTTGCACTTACAAACTCATCATTAGTTTCTTTCTTCAACTTTGCGCCAGTTTCTAATGGTGTGGTTGCTGGATTACAGTTGCTCATCTTGAATCTTTTCAAGATATCTTGAGCATACTTCTTCTGGTGCAGAAATATTCCTTCACCTGTGTCCTTAAATTCCATCCCTAAGAAATATGACAACCTCCCTAGGTCGGACATTTCAAACTCCTGCATTAGCTTCGACTTGACTTTCTTTATCTCAGCTTCATCTGCTCCTGTGATTAACAAATCATCGACATAGAGACATAGAATGATTCGACTGACACTGTCAACATCATTCACGTACACTCCATGTTCAGAGACACGTTTTGTGAAACCTGCTTCATTCAGAAAACTATCTATTCGTTTATTCCAAGCTCTAGGAGCTTGTTTCAAACCATAGAGAGCCTTCCTTAATCTGTACACCTTCGACTCCTGCCCTTTGATGTCGAATCCTGGTGGTTGAGTAACATAGACCTCTTCTTCTAATGGTCCATTCAGAAATGTTGACTTTACATCCAGCTGATGTATCTTCCACCCTCGATAAGCAGCTGTTGCCACAACAATTCTGATTGTTTCCAACCTAGCAACAGGTGCATAAACCTCGTCGAAATCAATGCCCTGTTTCTGCAGAAAACCTCTAGCCACTAATCTTGCCTTATACTTGGCAATCTCACCATTTGGTCTTCGTTTCAACTTATAAACCCATTTTACATCAATTGGCTTCTTGTTGGATCTTTCGACAAGCTCCCAGGTCTTGTTCTTCTCAATAGCTTTGAGTACTTCCTTCATAGCTTCACACCACTTTGAATCACTCATGGCTTGATCCAAATCAATTGGTTCTGCTTCAGCCATCATCATGGCTTCTTCGATTAAGTCACCATCTGCATCAACTGCTTGGTCTGGAAATCTCTCATATCCAGATAGTCTTGTCGACTCAGTTCTTCTTCTATTCGATCTTCTTGCATTCTGCTCAGGTTGTTCTTCATTTCGACTGGTTGAATCTTTATCCTGTTCACTTCGACTGGTTGAAGCCTCATTCTGTTGATCTTCTTCAAACACAGTTGTGACTGTATCTGACTCCTGTCGAACTACAGTTTGACTCCAGTCCCACCCTTTGCTTTCATCCACAAGAACATCTTGACTGATCACTAGTTTATCATCGTTTGGTGAATACAGTTTGTATGCACCAGTCGAATGATAACCTATTAACACCATAGCTTGACTTCGATCATCCAGTTTTGTTCTCAATTGTTCAGGTACATGCCTGAAGCATATTGATCCAAAAACTTTAAGATGACTAACATTTGGTTTCGACCCTGTCCAAGCCTCATGAGGAGTCTTCTCGATTAACTTCTTCGTTGGACATCTATTCAGAATGTATACTGCTGTCGAAGCTGCTTCAGCCCAAAATCTCTTTGGCACCTCTTTCGCCTTCAACATACTTCTCGTCATATTCAGTATACTTCTATTCTTCCTCTCAGCTATTCCATTATGTTGAGGTGTATAGGGTGCAATAACTTCATTCTCTATACCTTCCTCTTCACAAAATCTAGCAAACTCTCGAGAGGTGTATTCACCACCGCCATCAGTTCTCAGTTTCTTTAGCTTGCAGCCACTTTGCTTTTCAACAAGCAACTTAAACTTCTTGAACTTTGTGAATACTTCACTCTTACTTTCAATCATATAAATCCACATATATCTGGTGAATTCATCAATGAAAGTTAAGAAGTAACGCTTACCACCATTTGACCTAACTTTAAAAGGTCCACACACATCAGAATGAACTAGCTCCAGTTTTTGCCTTGATCTCATGGGCAAGTCATGCTTGAATGCTTTTCTGGCCTACTTTGCTTTGCAGCATTCTTCACACACCTGCTTTGGTTCCTTCAACTGCGGTAAACCAAACACCATTCTTTTCTGGTTGAGCATGCCTAAACTTTTGAAGTTTAGATGTCCATACCTGTGGTGCCATAGCCAATTCTTGTCTTCTTCAGTCATTGAAGCAAGACACTTATGATCTGATGTGTGGAGTTCAACTTTGAAGGTTTTATTTTTTGCCATAGGTGCTTTCATTATCAACTTCCCATCAGCCCTATGTACCTTCATGTGATTCTTCTCTAACTTCATATTGAAGCCTTTTGAAAGTAATTGACCTACACTTATCAAGTTACTTGTCATTTCTGGTACATACAATACATCAGTGATAGTTGCTCTTCGACCATCCTTTCTGACAATCGAAATATCTCCTTTACCACCTGATTTGATGTGCCTGCCATCTGCGAACTTTATAACCTTTTCGACTGATTCATCTAAGTCTGTAAACCAGTTTTTATTGCCTGTCATGTGGTTGCTACATCCTGAATCTAGATACCACATGTTAGTTCGCTCAGTGTTCGACTGAGTGTTGGCCATCAGCAACACATCATCAGAATCACTATCTCTAGTGCGTGCATATTGGGCTTCATCTCTATCTTTTGCTTTTGTCTTCTTTCTTCTTCGACAATCTCGAGCATAGTGATCAAAACCTTGACAGTTGTAACATTGCACGTCCTTCATGTCTTTCTTAGTCGAATCAGTCTTCTTGCTTGACTTCTCATCATTAGCAACATTCTTTGACTGCTTCGATTTCTCTTTTCCAGATTTCTTGGTGAATCTTGATTGTAGCGCCTTTTCAGTCACCTTCTCTCTTTCTGAGTTCCTCTGCTTCAATCTCATCTCACGAGCCTCTAAAGAAGCTTGAAGTTCTTCTAACTTCATCTCAGAAAGATTCTTGGACTCTTCTATTGTTACTACAAAGTAATCAAAATCTGCTATCAAATATCTTAATACCTTCTCAATCTTTTACAGATCAGTGAGTGATTCACCACATGCCTTCATCTGGTTTGTTAACATCACGATTCTTGAGAAATATGCTGAGACTGATTCATCTTCTTTCATCTGAATCATCTCGTACTGCTTCCTCAAGGTCTGCAACTTCACCTTTTTCAATTTTTCATCTCCACCATACAAGCTCTTTAACTTTTCCCAAGCTGCTTTTGCTGATTCTTCCTCAATAATCTTTTCAAACACGTTTGGATCCACACACTGGTGAATCAAGAACAGTGCTTTGCCATCTTTCTTCCTTTGATCTTTGTGCACAGCCTTCTGCGCCTCATCTGCATTTGCCTCCAATTCCGATACTCCATCATTGACGATTTCAACAACATCTTGAAATCTGAAAATGACCTTCATCTGCGCCACCCACCGTTGATAGTTCTCGCCTTTGAAAACCGGTAAGTTTGCTGGAAATTGCGTAGATGTTGTTCCGTTTGCCATTTGATTCTCTCAAAATTGCAATCGTAACCGGGCTCTGTAATACCAATTTGTTGGAATTAGGGTTCAAGAAAGATGAGGTTTTTCAAAGAAGAAGAAGGAGAAAACGAGAGAGAGAGAAAAATATGCTGCAGAAAATTGTGTAAATGTATTAAGCTGTGTATATTGTTGAAAATTACAAACTAGGAAACCCTTTATATAAGCCATCACGGCCCAGGCCCAAACTACATTTCGACACAACTCTTTATCAGCTATATTCGACTCTGTCGAATACAACTGACTTACAATGTATTACAACTATTCGACTAACATACACTACTTCGGCCAAACCTATAAACCTTCGACTTCGACACAACACTGAATTACAATTTCAACAAAACATACATGGAGCAATTTGGGAACCAACACGTATTAGGTGACTTCCTAAGATTATGTTGTCTAAACACGATTATCCCTCACCAATGGCTCGTCCCGAGACGAAAGTATGGATAGTGATGTATATGTTATCCATAACCACACGTGGAAGCGGTCATTACCATGATTTTCTGAGAAGTAGGCAATCCATAAGTTTTATGATCAAGGCAGACTGATTACTACTGCTTAGGAGTCATAAAGTTCAGGCTCATGAGCCTCTATAAAAGCCTTACTCTGAGGATAGAGGAGGACAATCTAATATTCACATAAAATACTCTAAAAAATAGAGTTTCTCACTCTCGTGAATTTGTTCTAACTTCACATAAATACTAACGTCTCTAGCAACTCTTACCAGCTTAGAGTTGTTATGCATCTGTACTTTTCTTTATCAAGTACACAATTCAAAAATTCGGTAGACTAATAAAATAGGGTAAGCATTTTTACCAGTTTTAAAAAAATGGCGCATGGTAAAATATATTGATCTTTTTCAAAAACACCAGTGGATATCAAATTTTTTTCATAACCCTGAAAAATCCGATAATGTTAATTTTATTGTAATTTTCAAAAATTCGAAAAACTATGTTAATTTCCACTACAAGAATAGTTGTCTCCAGCCACGTGATTTAGTGAAGTGAAAAACATGTGACAAAATATGGACAGTTGCGACGCGTTTCTCACGTCACTAACATTTTTAATATTAAAATAATAAGCGTAAAGGTAGCACAAGGTGTGTCAGATTTAAAAAAAAAAACGTATGTGACGTGAAAATCACGACACAATGTTTAAATTAAAAAAAAACAATTAAAAGGGTCAGGCCAACAGAAGAGGGAAGTTTTAAATTTTCAAAAATTTTGTTGTGACGTGAATATCACGTCGCAACTGTTTAGAAGGGAAAAAAAATCTGACGGAGAAGTGATGGGTCATTGGTGCTGCAGGTTGACTGACAAAAAGAATATGACCGTTGGAACATTTGCGACATGATTATCACGTGGCAAAGTTGCAACGTGATAATCACGTCGCTACATGGTTAATATTTATTTTTAAAATTTAACCGTTAGAGTTTGCGATGTGAATATCACGTGACAACTTTGCGACGTGAAATTCATGTCGCTGGGGGTTTTATTTATTAAACGCGTGACCCATTTCCCGGACCACACTTTAATTATTTTTTTCTCTTTCTCTTTCTGATTCTTCTTCTTACCCATTCTTCTTCTTTTTACCCATTTTTCTTCTTATTTGTTTCTTCTTCTTCTTACCCATTTTTCTTCATCTTTCTACCTCTGCTTCTCCAAAATCAAACTGTCATGCTTCTAAGATAATATATTTTCACACTTATTTTTATTAATTTCGTTTAAATTGAATTTTTTTCTGAGTTTAATATTTGTTTATTTTGTTTTGTCAAATTATCAAAGTTATTGCAAGAAGAATTTGAACAAGAAGGAGATTGAAGAAGATATTTTACAAGAAGATTGAAGGAGTTTGAAGAAGAGGTATTTTTTCTATTTTATTTTTTATTTTAGTTTGATATATTAATATTTGGGTGGTTGATAGCTGTTTAATTTTATTTTTGTTTTTAAAAAATATTTTGTGAATTAATTTTTTTGTTTAAATTATTATATTAATGTTTTTTGTATTTATTTTCTAAAACGAAAAATAAATGATTTATTTTATTAATATATTTTTGTATTTTTTGTATTTAAAATTATTATATTAATATTTTTTGTATTTTTTCTGTTTAAATAATTTATTTTCTGTATTTAATTTCAAAACGAAAAATATTTTTTTCTGTTTTTATTTTTTATATTTTCAAAATAGATTATATATATATATATATTAAGGTTGAAATATATATAAAGCTATAATTTTTAATGTTTAATTTTATTTATATATATGTTTTAAAACAGGATATTAATTTTTTGTGAATATTTATATTTGGTTATATTTATTTTTAGAAACAGAATATTAAAAACAGAAATATTTGGTTATATTTTTTTGTGAATATTTTTAGAAACAGAATATTAAAAATAGAATATATTATTTTTAATGTTTTATTTATTTTTGGTTATATTTATATTAGAAACATAATTATCTTTATGTTATTCCTTGTTATTAAAAACAGATTTTTGTTATATTTTTGTTTAATATATTATATTTTTATTGTTAAAAATAGGTTTTTATATATAGTATAAATTTATATATTAAAAACAGAATATTAAAAACATAATATATTATTTTTAATGTTTTATTTATTTTTGGTTATATTTATATTAGAAACAGAATTATATATATATTATTATTTGTTATTAAAAACATATTTTTGTTATTTTTTGTTTATAATATTATATTTTTGTTATTAAAAACAGATTTTTATAAATAGTAAATTTATATATTAAAAATAGTATATGTTTAAAAACAGAATTTTTATATTAAAAACAGAATTTTTATATTAAAAACAGAATTTTTATATTAAAAATAGAATAAATTTTAATACTATATTTTTGATAGTATATATAGAATAAATTTTTAATAGTATATGTTTAATAGTATATAGCATGTTTAATAGTTAAAATAAAAAAAACAATATGTTTAAGAATAATATATATTAAATAGTTTAAATTTTTAATAGTTATTGTTTAATTAATAGTATATTTAGTATATTTAATAGTTAAAACAAATTAAAACAATATGTTATATTAATTATGTAATATGTTGTATTATATGTTATGCGTGTATTATATGTCATGTTATATGTATATTTTATATGTTATGCATTTTATGTTATGTTTTGCTTACTAATTATATGTATTATATTTTATGTTATATGTTTATTAAATGTTTAGTTATAGTAGAAAGTTTGTTTCTATAAAAAGTAATTTTTAGTTAATATAAGTTTATGTTAAAGAATAATAATAAGTTAGCTAATACTTGTATTTAATATTTTATAAAAATTCTTGAAATTGATATTAAACTCACATTTGTAATTAAAAGGACAATGATTATATAAATGTGCAATATGGAGTATTATAGGTACTATCATAGTTGGATGTACGATCCATCTGCTAGAGGTACAAAAATAGATAAGACATATGGTACTGTTGAGATTCGAATGGACCGAAGGTACAAAGAGTGTGACCCTTTCATAATGTAACATATTGTTAGATAAGTTTACTATGTTCCTTATCCTACAATTGTACCACGTAAACGAGGGTGGTATGTTGTAATCAAAACAAAATCATTGGGTCATACAGAAACTGGTGATCTAGTGGAAGATGTTGCTTACCAAGTTGATGAAGTTGAACAAATTAATGATGTGATTGAAGTTGAACAAATTACAAGTTTGTCTGATAGAACGGTTGAGGGGCATCAAGTTGATGCGTCTATATTGTTGGAGGAAAATGAAGTGGACGAAGAGCATGAAGAGTTTGGATCGGACGATAATATCACATCAGATGATGATAACGATATGGATGAAGAGCATGAAGATTTTGAATAAATTGTTGTTGTAATTTAACTTGATGAAACCTTGTATTGAATGTGTTAATATATATATATATATATATATATATATATATATATATATATATATATATCGATGATTTTGTGTTTTTTAAGGTTTATTATTTATGTTCATGAATATATATTAAATGTGTATTCTTTATAAATAGGTAAAATGCCACCCCGAACTGATAAGGGTAAGAGTAAGAAGTCCCAGCGACCGAGAGTAGTAGTATGTCAAACACCTCAGTCGGTCATGTTTCCTCCCCCGCAAAGTCAGGTAGATCTTATGTCCGTGGTCAGTTCTCAACCTTTCATGACATTACTCACCCCTCAGGAGTATCCAGCTTTTATTAGCCCATTTGGGACTCCAACCTTTATTAGCCCATCTGAGGCTCCAACTTTTATTAGCCCATATGTGGGCCCTAGCTTTCCACCTACCTACCAGCAGGTGCCCTTATCCTTCATGCAGTTTGGGGGATCTAGCTTTCCACCTACCTATCAGTAGGTGCCCTAATCCTTCATGCAGTTTGGGGGATCCAGTTTTCCAACTCCCCCACAGGTACCATCATCCTTCATACAGTCTGGGAGATCCCACACCGCACATCCCACACATGTACCTTCATCCTTCACACAGTCAGAGGGATCCCACACCGTATATCCCACACAGGTACCCTTGGCATCCACACATATACCTATGTGTGAGGATGATCATGAGGAGCCAGCTCCGGATGATCATGAGGTGGATGATGTGGAAGGCGATAATGAAGAGGAGGCTGCCAATGATGAGGTGGTTCAGATGATTAATGGAAGATATTTTATTTGGCCCAGCGGAAATTCGTAAGTTTTAAATTTTTATTTAAGTATGCATGTTTCCATTTTTTATATTAACTTATATTTCATACTAATATAAATTGATGATGTTTAGTTTTGAGCCGAGTCGGACTGCTGCCTAGTGTATAAGTTATGTAATTTAACAAAAGTATAAAAAAGCTTGGAAGAGATTTAGAGACGTTGATGGGTCAGAAAAAGATGCATGGTTTCAGTTATTTAAGGTATAATTAATTTATTCTTGTTAAGTTATGTAACTTATTAGTCAACTTATTTTTGTTTAAATTACTTTTTATTATAATTATCTAACTATTTTATTTGAATGTCTTACAACAATATTGTAGGAAAAGTGTATGTGGGAAAAATGAATGAGAAAGAGGTTAAAAAGAATTATTTTGGCAGAACAGCAGTTCGACTTTCTGACATGTTACGGCGTGCTAAACTCTGTTGGGAACGGGAAAATATTTGTCCCAAATGGATAGGCAAATAAGTATTCGATGAACTTCTTATTTATTGGGATTTAGATGCTGATTTTAAGGCAAGATCTGAAAAAGCAAAGAAAATGAGAGCATATGAAAAATGGGGTAGCCTTAATGCAGTTGGAAGTACAAGTGTTGCCGAACATGCTCGACGCATGATAATTAATTATTACTACAATTTTAAGTTATATTATGTTTTATTATAAATTTTTAAGTAAATTTAATTTTATAATTTAGGAAAAGAGATTGGGGAGGCCTCCACTCATGACAGAGCTGGTTGTACAGACAAGAACAAAAAAATCGGGGGATTTTGTTGGCGAACGCACCAGAAAAGCTTTGGTAAGTCGTTTCATTTAATTTAAATTGTTTATATTTTTTTATTTAATGACAATTTTGTGACGTGATTGCCATGTGGCAACTGAGATATTGTGGCGTGAAAATCACGTGACTATATCTATTATTTAATTTAATTAAATTGTTTAATCTAAATTTAACTTAATTTTTTTTATTGTTTATGTAGGAGGATTACCAGGTATTACTCACACAATTTTTGGTAGAAAATCCTCAGTATACTCCAAGAGGTTCCGAGCCGCTTAATCCACGAGTGGATTTTTATATTTGGGATTTAGTAACTGGCGGTAAGGGACCTAATGGATGCTTATTTGGTGTTGGAGCTTTGGCTGGTGGTATAAGAAAAGGGGAGCAAACTCTATTTCAAAGAGTTAGAGATGACGAAGGAACGTCGCATCCACCACAGTTGACCCTTGAAATGCTGAAAACAGTAAGACAACTAGCGCTAACTGAGGCGAGACGCGAGTCGGCGTTACGTGAGGCGACGCTAAAGGCCCAGATGGAGGAGCATCAACGTCAGATAGAGGCAATGAATAAGAGACAAGCTGATATGGAGGCGATGATGCGACAATTTATGCAATCATAAGGTGGCGCCAATCAAGTTGTTGGAGATGCAGGAGTTGGTGGGCAACCACAGATGGATGACGACGATGACGATGATTTTGAGCTTGACGACTTTCCCGATCCAGATTAATCCTAAGGATTTATTGTAATTTTAAATTTTTATTTTTGTAAAATATTAATTATATTTTAGAATATTATTATACACTTTTTGTTTAAAAAATTTATTCATAATTTTAGTTTTTATTTATATTTATTAGTTTTTGTTATTAATTATATTAATTAATTTTTTAATTTAAACGTTATTAAAAAAATTATTATTAATTGTGAATATTTATTAATTTTTGGTATTAATATTTATTAATTTTTCAATTTAAATTATTATTAAAATCTGATTATTTATTTATTAATAATTAATTAATTAAAAATTAAAACTAATATACAAAACATAGGAAAATAATTAGGTTTTAAAAAACAAAAAAAAAAAAATTTAGCCACGTGATATTCACGTAGCTACTTGTCACGTGAAATTCACGTCGCACCTTACCACATGAATATCACGTGGCAAAAATCTTACACAACTCTAACCCCTTCTACTACATCTGCTTTGCCTGCAATTTCTGTTTTTTTTTCTGCGACATGAGAATCACTTCGCTAAATTAACTTTGTGACGTGATTTTTCACGTTGTGACGTGAATATCACATGACAAGTGACCGTTTTTTTTGTAGTGTTCCTATATTTTATGTTATTTTTTGAATATTTGAAAAATAGGTATAAAATCATAATTTATTTTTTTAAAAAAAATCTATGAATTTATATCGAGTATTTGAAAATGTCAGTATAAAAAAATGATTTTATATTAGTTTTTTTTTTAAATTTCCATTATAAATCAACAACTTTTTTTTTAAAAGTTTGCTTTTATACATGTTTTTTAAAAACCGTATAAAATATATGATTTTATATTTGTTTTTCAAATAATGATTTTTTTTTTTACAAAAATCTTATGTTAATTGTTAAAAAATTTAGTTAAGGGTATTGATCGTACCTGATCAGAAATAGATCGGCGGTCAGCAATACGTCGTGAGCTCCGTTATACTCCGGTGGTGGTAAGAAGGTGGAGGTGTACCTGCAAGGTACTCCGATGTCAAAGTAAGAGACGGAGTAGAAAGTGCAAGTACAGAAAGTATAGTGAGAGTGAAATCAGAATACCTGACCCTCTAGTGATAGAGGGTATTTATAGTGTGCCCCCAGCGCTGGGCCAACGGTCATCTGCACTGGGTTGGATTGTCAGGCCCAATGCAAATAACTTTCAGGGATTACGTGGCGTAGGGAAGACCAGCACGTGGTCTTCGCCCTGGAGCAACTGCCCCGTGATCTTCGGAAGGTGGGCTGACCAATTCTTCAGGAAGTGTGTAGTTGCTTGATGATGTGTCCCAGTGTGGGGGGCACGTGGAGTCTGTGGGAAAGACGCGTGATCTCTCCGTGCTAGGTAATGGTCTGTCCGACTGCAGAGAGTGCCCTACGTGCCCGACAGGAAGGAGGATTGGGCTCTGTTGGGCCTCCCCAATGTGACAATGGATTTGGGCCTGCCCGACTGCTGGGCAGGTACTGGCCCAGTCCAGAACAGGTATTATGGTAAAAGTGTTATTAATAACAGAGACAAGTAAAAAAACAGGGTTTCATGACAAATATTCAAAATTTTAATGAGTTGAGTTTATCGTTTAATCCGCAATTTCATAAAGTCGATCTAAACCAATTCAATCATTTGTTAGTTAGGTTGAATTGGATTTACGGGTTATATAAACATAAAACAGTTTTTTTTGATAATTTTTTTTCTAACTCTAAAAATTGTGTCATATTATTCAATACAATTACATAATTTTACAAAACATAAAATTGATAAATACATATCTGATAATGTCAAATTAAATTCTTTCCTATATTATGACCCTTAATAATAGTATCAAATTCAATAAAATACGTGATTTCAATAAAATACATAAGTTGAAAAAAACAAATAAGCAATCACACTTAATATTATAATTACATAAATTTATTGTTCTAGTATTGATCTAATAGAAATATTGATGGTAATTGAAAATTAAGACAAAAAGTAAGTCATAGTCATATACTAATTGTTTTAATTTAAAATAATAATAAAAAGTTAATAAATCACTAACTTGACATTAACGGGTTGGGTTACACAAACCCATAGCCATATAAGTTATTCAAGTCGGTGCACACCCATAAACACGGTTAATATTGAGTTTATATATATATATATATATATAATTGAAATATTTTTTTTAGAAATTTATAATGTGTAGAGTAACATTTATAGAAAAAAAAAATTTTAATGGGTACCTTAACGTAATTTAAAGTTTTATGTTGATTCTTTAACTAATAAATGTTATTTTTAAACCGTTTAAAAATATATTTTGTAAGTCAATTTGGTTTATTCTATTAATTTTTAACTTTAAATATATTATGTGACATAATATTGTTGAGTGTTCATTATAGACTTCATTATTTTTTCAACATTAATCATTTAATATTAATTATTTGATCATTTTAACTAATTTAACACATTTATGTTTTGATGGTCTATTAACTCTAATAATACACCATCTGTAACGCCCCAGTTTTGATCAATTTTATTAAATCGAGTTTAGTTGATTATTTTATTATTATATTATTTTATTCTTGACTTTTATTTGACAATATATTATTTTTCATCATTGTTTATGTTTTATCGCATTTTGAGAGCGTTTGGGAGATAATTGAGCTGAGGGGTATTTTGGTCTTTTTGGGGTTAGATATTTTGTATAAATAGAAAGAGAGAGAGAAAAAGAGAGAAAAGAAAGAAGAAGAAAAAAAATCGAGAAAACTCCATTTAAAGCGCGATTAATCGGGCAAGGGTGAGAAGTTTCGATTATATCTTGCTTGTATATGTATATGTGTATGTTTTCTTGGATTGTTTTGGTTATTTTCTCTAGTTTCCAATTCTAGGTCGAAATGAGAAAAATGGTTAGAAATCGATGTTTTCACGGACGAAAGTCGGAATAAATCGCGTAGTAGAGTCGTGTGATGTTGGGTCTTGATTTAGTGTGATCGTTTGATTGAATCGAGTTGAATTTGTAACTTTTGAGTTTTTGATATATATTGAGGTTTTTGTGCAAATTGATGTTGTGATCGAGTAAAAGTGTTTGGATATGTCTGGTAATATCGGTATAGGTTGATATTTAACCGGTGAATGGTTGTTGGTATGTTTTCGAGTGGTTTTGATCGAGTTTGGAATCGGGTGAAATTGATAAAATTATGTTTCAAAATATTTCAAAAATGGAAAATGTGTTGGATGGTCTTTTAATGGTGATAATATTGTAGTACGTTGAATTCTGAGACCGGGGCTTTTTACGGAATCGAAATCGGAGGTCCGGAAGGCTTCTGACGGTAAAAAAAAGCATTTTTCTGGGTTCTGACACGGGCTGTGTCACACAACACGGGCGACCGTGTCAGACGTGTCAATCTGCGGCCATTTGGAAGTTTTGGGTGACACGGCCGTGTCGCACAACACGGGCGGACGTGTCAGCTCTGCTGTAGGTTTTTCTTTTAAAATTGTTTCGATCGTAACTTTTGAACCGTAAGTCCGTTTTGACTCCCGTTTGAAGCGTTGGAAAGCTTATAAAATATTCTTTCTATTAAAAATGGTTTGGAAAGTAAAAGATTATTTAATTAATTTGTGTTTTTGAAAAATAGTCGGGTTGTCGGGTTTTTATCGCGTACAATGTGTGCGATTGATGTGTTATCATGTATATGCCTTTGATATGTAACGTGTAGCTTGTGTGCTGTTATATGATGTGAATATATGTGATGAAATGTTGTGCATGATTGATACGCATTGGTGATGGATGTATGATATTTGAATGGTGTTGTTTTGTCGACTTTTGTCGTTGTAATTATGTGTAATTGATGTGTATCATGCAAGGTGCTTTTGATATGGATATTGTATGACTTGTGTGATGTATATGATGTGAATGCATGTGATGACATGTGATGATGATGATTTGTGGCCTTACGGCAAGAAATTGCAATGTGTTGTAATGGTTGAGTTATGCATGATTATGGATGAGTAAATGTGTGCATATGAATGTTATGAGTCATTGTATGCCAAACATCATAATATGCATATTGTGAAGTCGGGTACCATGAGGGTACGAGCGACGGATTGGTTCCAGAGGGAATCTGCTATAACATCGTGTGCCCATGCGGGGACCTAAAGCGATGATTATAGACGATCGTGTGCCCATGTGGGGTCTGTGGCGATCGAGTTGTGTGCCCATGCGGGGACCTAAAGCAATCCATAAACGTCGTGTGCCCATGCGGGGACCTAAAGCGACGGGGAACATCGTATGCCCGACGGGGAGTTACACTAAGTAACGAGCGATGGTTCCAATAGTTCCTGAGTGAACTGATGATGAGACATGAGAAACATTGGAAATCGGTACCGCATGGCATTTGCATAGAGTCGTTGTGTCGGTCTCTGTGCATTTGCATAAATCATGGATGCATTATGTGTGGAAAATCATGATTTGATTGATTATGTGTGGAAATTGTGCATTGATTTGTTATGTGTTGAAATTGTGATAGCATTGGTAATTTGATGTGCATACGTGATAAATGCATTGTTTATGGACGATATGCTATGTGTGAAAATATGTGGTGTGGTGGTGTGTTTCCATATGTCATAACCTTGGTGTGCCTTATGTTGGAATAAGTGATATATGCTATGTTGTTGAAATGTTAGGAATATGTTATATGTATTAGTATGTGATGTTTGTGGTGAGAATAACTATGCATGTGAATTTATATGTGTTTGCATATTATTATGCAATCTTGGTTTAGTTGTTATTTCTCACCCTTCTGCTGTTTTATAATGCTTTATGAGGCATTGCAGATTAAAGTTGCTGGAGGTCTTTTGTGAAGATTAGTCCTCCGTTCTGTTGTCGGTTTTGGTGTCTGCTCTGATACGTAGCACGGGAGTCGGGGAACGATTATATATATGTATACATTTGTTGAATGTATTTGGTAGTACTTTTGTGTATATAGTTGATGTTCTAAAATGATTTATTTTGTAAAACAAGTCGGTTATGGATCTTTCCGCTTTATTCCATAATTGAACTTCATTTTGTTGGAAAAAGTTTTCCCCTTTGAGGGTATTCTATTTTATGCTATGTATCAAGTATATGAGCAGGGATGATGTTTTGTTTATTTAAATGTGACATCCTTGTTTCTGTCGGAAAAATAAATTTTAGTTACTCTGATTTTATTTATGTATTATTTATTCGCGATGGGAATTGGGGTGTTATACCATCACCTACTGATCTCATATTTCATTATTGCTAAAACAATTTTTTTATTCGTAATATTGTTGCATCATCTATGAAATATGCTTCTCCAAAAGTGAATTCGGTGTGTTCCAGAATCTTTGTGATCAGATATTTTTATGGTAGATACACTTTTTTTTTCTTACTTCCCATCATGTATTTGATTATTTGATTTGTCTAGTGCACCTTGATTTTGCTCTCTATTATCCATACGACTTTAACATTAAATTAGGTAATGAGGCCAAAGTTGTTTTTTCTTGAAAAAGTATGTGATTGGTCATAATGAATCATACTTATCAGGGGGAATGTATCCAGCCGGGAATGGATTTGGTAGAGAGGGTTATGGATATTTCATCAGAGAGGATGCATCTATCTTGAGATTAAAGTTATCTCATTGTCATCCCAAGAATGTACGCCTTCTTGCCATTTTTCTTCAATTTTTATGGTTTTATTTTGATTTTGATTTTCCTTTTAGCCAATAAGGTAATTTAGTCTGACATGTCTTTTCTTGCCACACTGATAGTATGTAAGAGTGAGTGAATATTTTTATTTGCTTTGAATTTTCTCCTCTTTTTGTTATTTCTCATGCTTCAAGAATTTTCTGAAGTTTTTCACAATGAGTGACATGTCACCATTGGAGTTGGAATTTTTGTCTTTAGAACTAGACTTTTGTTCTTCTTCTCTCCTTTTTCATCCATAGCAAGTCATTTCAGCTACATCTCATGTTCCTAGAATTTACCGAAGAGAGTATGTATGTCCATGATTTTTAAATATATAAATTCGCAAATTATAGTGACTTTAGGTTGCCAACTATGGTTTAGGCACCTAAGAATTTTTACAACCAATTCCTTATTTGAAAATATTTTTTCCAAAGTTCTCATAAGACTCACGATATGGGTAAATCATGCTTGCATTTGACTGATGCTCTCTTCAAGTTTTATTATGAAGAGTTCATATTCATTGGTCAACATTCCCAACATTTCCCTCTTTACCTTAATAGTTCCTTCATGGGTTATTTGGAGGATGTCCCACGTTTCTTTTGTAGTATCGTAGTGAGAAACTCGTAAAAATTCATCAATACCAAAAGAGATAGTGATAATGGTTTTCACTTTCAAAATGTGTAGCATCCATTGTCATCTTTGGTCCAATCCTTTTTAGGTTTGTTCACTACATCACCATCAACATCGTGCGTAGGAACAAACAGACATTCCTTCACAACCTTCTAAATACCATGATTCATCCTTTTAATGAATAACTTGATATTTTATTTCCAAAAAGTATACCATCTCCATTAAAGGTTGGGGTATATTAAGTGAATAACTTGAATTCATTTTCTACCTTTTGGGACGACTATTCTTTAATAAGAGTTAGGTTCTTATACCACTTGTTGAACAAGTAATTCCAAGAACAAGAGGGTGGGGGAAGTTGAATTTTGATATTTAAAATTCGTGATTAACTTAAAAGGTTGTTTAATTTAAAACACCACTTTGTCTTAGTATCTTAGGAGTTACTCTTCTACTTTCACATGACTCTGGTCACTCAGAAAAAAATGACCAGGTGAGCTTTCACATTTCCTCTCTTCCAGAACTCTAACGCTTTTAAGTTCATTTGCCATATACACCTATCATATAAGGAATTTAGTGGAACCTTGAATCTTCTACTTGACGAGACTTGTGGTATCTTCAAGTTAATCACTATCATCAAAGAGTTTGAAAGATATCACCACTGACTTCAAGATACATTAGTGTTGTCATCAAAACACCAAGACAGTAAAAAACCTCAGAATCATTAACTGCATACCTACAAGTACATAGATCTACAATCTCCTCACTCAAGCTCAACCTTTCATCAACTACGAAGAATTTGTTGGACAAAGACGTGGAAAGAAACAATGGCTCAAAGAATTCGAGGGATTGAAAATAATGAGACACCCGATGTCGGAAGGATGGAGATAGAGACCTACACAAAGGTTTGCATGCTAGATTTTATCTTACACTCTGGAAAACACCGATATATATATATATATATATATATATATATATATATATATATATATATATATATATATATATATATATATATATATATATATATATAATATTTTTTAGGACTACGCAAACACTCAATTCAAGGAGGTCGAGCTAAAATATCCTTATGCCCAGTTAAAGAATCAGCCTCAATTGAATATTAAAAGTTCTGTAGTTTCCACAAGAAACACCGGAATAATACCGATAAGTATGTTCACTTGAAATATATAATGGAATAGTTAATTATTAATGGATACTGGGAAAATAATCCTAAGAGGATGAGAAGAAATACTACTAAAAAAAGTGAAGAAACGCTCCCTGAAAGTTTTGAAGGCAAAGTGATTCCCTGCATAATAAATTATTTCCTCACTGATGCAAGATACAGTCTAGATAAACAATTGAGGTTGTTGAAGGTGTCACTAAAGGAAAAGATAGCAAAGTGGAGAAAGATGGAGTTAGAAGGGTGAAACGTGTTGGGGGGAGTTTACTAGGGAGCATTGATACATAGTGTAGGACTAGGCACCTTTGTGAGAGACACACCACCTGTTCACCTAAAACCTTAAGGTGATAGATGAGTGGGTTCTCCCACTTATAAATGCTCAAGTCACCATATTCATATCCAATGTGGGACTATTTCCCCACTTACTCACACTTGCTTATATTATTCCAATACACCCCGTCAAGTGTGAGTCCACAATGTTCCCCCTTTTTTTATACTTGTTCCGTCGTTGACACCTTTTTCATGGGCTTTTCAAGGGAATTTCGATACACCTCTTCCTGGGCGTCGATTTCAATGGAACACCACTTCCTGGGCATTTCGATACATGTAAGTCGGTCCCTTTACGAACTAGGTTCTGATACTATTTGTTGGTGGGAGTTTACTAGGAAGCATTGATACATAATGTAGGATTAAGCACCTTTGTGAGAGACACACCACCTGTCCACCTAAAACCTTAAGGTGATAGGTGAGTGGGTGTTAGGTGCGGATTTAACTTAAAAATGAACTATCTTTCCTTGCACTTTTTCCACTCTTTTCTCATGTTTTCATTAGTTTTACTAGTGATTGTTGTTTTTCTTCTAACATCGTGAATATACCTTTGGTGCTTGTAATGTGTGTGTTATTGTGCAGGAAAAGGCACTAATTGATCAAAGTTGTAAGACACAAGAATTGATGCAAGCTGCCAAAGAAAAGAGGAAAATAGCAGAAGGTTCGCTTTGCGAACTTTGGCGAATTTTTAGCGAAGGTTCGCTTTGCGAACTCTGGCGAGGTTCCAGCGAATGGTCCCAGAATTGGACAGAGGAAAAAGGAGCCAAAATTTGCTTTGCGAGCTTGAAAGCGAGTGTTTGCTTTGCGAACATTCCTTCGCATTGCGAACTCACGAGAATTTCTGGGGCGATTTAACTATTCAGAGGCACCTGAAGTGCCTATTTTTTCCATTCGCTTTGCGAATGAATCGTTCGCTTAGCGAACATGAAAATTCCTGATTTCATTATAAATAGAACTTTCACACTTTTTAGATTGTGTTTTTGGATATTTGATACAACTTGTAATTAAAGATCAGAACTTGATATTTCTTCATTCCAAGGGAGAAAAGGTGGGATCTTTGATCTCTTGTTGGATGAGGATGTAATCTTTTGATACCTATTCTATTTCATCTAATGTATGTTTGTGAATATGTTTTGATTCTCTATTATTGTTTTCTTTGAGTGATTATTTGTGGTCTTGACAAAACCTTTACAAATCCTTGATCTTAGATTTTCATCTATCTATGAGTAAAACTTTTGACATGGTTTTGTGAGTTGATACTCATTGTATCTTTTGTTGTATTGTGTTGATCAAGTAGCATGGCTAGCATGAGTAGGATCGATACGGTATTGCGAGGATGCGTGATAATAGTGATGAAGAAAGATATTCACATTCATTTGGAAAATTAGTTGAATACATGTAAGAAGTGTTAAACGTATGTACGTATTCTGATCATTGGCATTTTATATGAAGCAGTCATTTATCTGATGTGGGTGTCATCTTTGTTTACCTGTTTATCTTTGATTTGAACCGCTATAGACATATACTCTTCAGATCTAGATCTAAGATGATTATCTGTTTTGCTCTGAACTCTAGAAATAGATTAGGCTTAACACTTGCGTGAGTATCAGCTCTTAATGCTCTGTGTCGGTTTTTGTTGCGTGAGACATCACCAATGAGGCAATACGGTCGATCTCTCGACGTTGCGTTAAACATAACCTCTGTTGTGGGTGATACGTGAGGATATTAGGCGAATGATTGATTTATGTATAATATGATTAGAAGAATGCATGTGTTATCAATTGATGAGATCCAATTCCAACAAGGCTCCGTTTATAATTCAGTATTTACTTTATATTTTCCGTCTTTACATTTTCCGCATTTGCTTTTGGTTCCGCTTTAATCCAAAACTTTTGAACCATAAGCTTAGAAATGTAGAAACCGTCGAATGGCATTCTTTCCCTCGCACTGATCCCTGTGGAGAACGATAAAACTGGGTTACTTATATATTTTTGCTTGCTGCTATTCTACCCTCAACAAAATGGCGTCGTTGCCGGGGATCTGTGTTTAGATATTGAATCGCATCGCGATAGTTTCTATATTTTTTTTATCTTTGTACATTTGTTTATATTATATGTATTTGTTTTCTTTGATGTTTTCTCTAGTGTGATCAGGAATGATGAGAATTTCTAGATTGGTTGCTATTTGTATAAAAGTATTCAATGAAGCTTCGATCGAGTTTGGATGGATGTTGAGCTTTGAAAGTATGCGAGGTAAATTGTATCGCTTTATAGAATGTTAGAATGATTTAAGAATTGTGTGCTTTGTGCAAATGTGTATTTTTGTTTCATGTTGCAACTTGTTTGAATGCTTGTTTCACTTAGGTCCAAAAGCCACAAATTGTGAGAAACCTCCATTGTTTACTATATGCTAGGATGACTGATAACTTTGTTTAATTCGTTTGATTCATGCTTTATCTTTTGATTATTGTGATTTTGTGGAAGCATTAGAAATGATCAAGGCATTTGTTTATATTGAGCACAACCGTATCCAAAAGTACCTTACCCGTGAGTAGAGAGAATTTGTTATCCCCTTTGAGCCTAAATAGTTTAGATCTCATTTTAGTGATGAACTTTGTGTTGTACATAATTTGAAAGTGTAGTTCATCATTGAATTTTGTGAGTTTCTAAAAATTTCTTCTTGAACCTTTGAACATTGTTTTAATTTGATTTCCTTTCCTTAAAAATCAAGGAGTATTCACTTGAGGTTTGGTTGAATTTAAGTTGGGGAGAATGAAAAAGAAGAGTGGTAGGATGCTAAAACTTTTGAAAAAGTTCAAACAAGCATGAAAAGAAAAAGTGTGAATATGAATGTGAAAAACAAAAGAAAATGAATGCTTGTTTGAATGAGAAAAATAGAGAATGAAATAATTGTGCATAAGGAAGTTTGAGAAGGTTTGTGATAAAGGAATGAAAATGGTGAATGAAGTTGTGATGTGTAAATACCATGTATAGTGAGTGTTTCTTTTTGCATTGGCAATTTCGATTCAATAGCCTTTAGAAATGTCCCTTTGTTGTGAACCCGACCAAGCTACAACCTTTAAAGCCCTTAGTGATCTTTTTGCTTCCATGTTTTCATTTATGATTGTTAGATGTTGTATGAATTGGATTGTTATTAGCATTGTTTGTCAGGTGAGTGAAATTTCCTCGCGGTTGTAAACGCGTCAATTTCTTCATTCTTATTCTGAAGAGGAGTGTTAGAGTGATTCAAGTATGAAAATTTAGTTGTTCTTTGAACCATTCCATGATATTTGTTTAAGAACTTAATTCTTTGTCGTTGTTCGATTCTGTTGAGTGGTGAGCGTTGCTTGTGCGCATTTTCATGCTTGACTTTGATTGAATCTTATGCTTGAGCAAATCCTCTTGTTTTAATGAGGGGTATACTTTGCTTGAGGACAAGCAAAAATCTAGTTGGGGAGAGTTGTTAGGTGCGGATTTGACCTAAAAATGAACTATCTTTCCTTGCACTTTTTCCACTCTTTTCTCATGTTTTCATTAGTTTTACTAGTGATTGCTGTTTTTCTTCTAACATTGTGAATATACCTTTGGTGCTTGTAATGTGTGTGTTATTATGCAGGAAAAGGAACTAATTGATCAAAGTTGTAAGACACAAGAATTGATGCAAACTGCCAAAGGAAATAGGAAAATAGCAGAAGGTTCGCTTTGCGAACTCTAGCGAATTGCCAGCGAAGGTTCGCTTTGCGAACTCTGGCGAGGTTCCAGCGAATGGTCCCAGAATTGGACATAGGAAAAAGGAGCCAAAATTCGCTTTGCGAGCTTAAAAGCGAGTGTTCGCGTTGCGAACATTCCTTCGCATTGCGAACTCACGAGAATTTCTAGCGCGGTTTAACTATTTAGAGGCACCTGAAGTGCCTATTTTTGCCATTTGCTTTGCGAATGAATCGTTCGCTTAGCAAACATGAAAATTCCTGATTGCATTATAAATAGAACTTTCACACTTTTTAGATTAAGTTTTTGGATATTTGATACAGCTTGTAATTAAAGATCAGAACTTGATATTTCTTCATTCCAAGGGAGAAAAGGTAGGATCTTTGATCTCTTGTTGGATGAGGATGTAATCTTTTGATACCTATTCTATTTCATCTAATGTATGTTTATGAATATGTTTTGATTCTCTATTGTTGTTGTCTTTGATTGATTATTTGTGGTTTTGACAAAACCTTTACAAATCCTTGATCTTTGATTTTTATCTATCAATGAGTAAAACTTTTGACATGGTTTTGTGAGTTGATATTCATTGTATCTTTTGTTGTATTGTGTTGATTAAGTAGCATGGCTAGCATGAGTAGGATCGATACGGTATTGCGAGGATGCATGATAATAGTGATGAAGAACGATATTCACATTCATTTGGCAAATTAGTTGAATACATGTAAAAAGGGTTAAACGTATATACGTATTCTTATCGTTGGCATTTTATATGAAACAATCATTTATCTGATGTGGGTGTCATCTTTGTTTAGTTATTTATCTTTGATTTGAACCGCTATAGACATATACTCTTCAGATCTGGATCTAAGATGATTATCTGTTTTGTTCTGAACTCTAGAAATAGATTAGGCATAACACTTGCGTGAGTATCAACTCTTAATGCTCTGTGTTGGTTTTTGTTGCAAGAGACATCACCAATGAAGCAATACGGTCGATCTCTCGACGTTGCGTTAGACATAACCTCTGTCGTGGGTGATACGTGAGGATATTAGGCGAATGATTGATTTATGTATAATATGATTAGAAGAATGTATGTGTTATCAATTAATGAGATCCAATTCCAATAAGACTCCATTTATAATTCAGTCTTTACTTTATATTTTCCGTCTTTACATTTTTCGCATTTGCTTTTGGTTCCGCTTTAAACCAAATTTTTTGAATCATAAGCTTAGAAATATAGAAACCGTTGAATGACATTCTTTCCCTTACACTCATTCCTGTGGAGAACGACAAAACTGAGTTACTTATATATTTTTGCTTGCTGCTATTCTAGCCTCAATAGTGGGTTCTCCCACTTATAAATGAAGTCACCACATTCCTATCTAAGGTGAGACTATTTTCCCACTTACTCACACTTGCTTATATTATTCTAATAAATCGACCATTCATAGCATCTGTCACATGAGGTTATAACAGCATATCATCGCGCAAAGACATCATCAAAGTGAATCGCAAATAGAAAGAACACAACTGATGATGGTTGAAAAAAATGGAAAAACCTCAGCGGATGGAAAGTAGGAGATGTCTATCATTGGGTTTAAAGGCAACTAGAAGGTGAACGAAATTCTTAATTAAATATATTTCGTTGGTTATTATGGCTCCTATGGTCAAAATAGGCGTGTCCTGAATCCTCATCGACAAAAGAAGCTCGTGTGCCATAATATACACGAGACTTTTAAGACGGTAGGCCTGAAGAATAACAATTTGTTATTGGACACGCACACTAATTTGCAAGTATTCAATGGTTGATTAGGCTTCCTTAAGGGATTTATAGACGCTGGAATAATATCCATTTTATTTGTTAATATCTTTTAAATAAACCTCATTCCAACCATCAAACACATCCATTGATGTTCTATTTTGTTTTGGTTGATGTTCCATTTTAAAACGGGTATAAATTGTTATAGTAAATGTAACAAAATTCCATAAATGAGTATATACGGTTACAATGATTTCTATTTTTCCTTTCTCGGCAAAATCTTAAATTCAAAGATTTTCTTTTCAATGTATCCTAAATTAAGAATAAATGGTTATAGTAAACGTGACAAAGTTCCATAAATGAGTCCATCATAATCAATACACATTATGACGACAAAAAATAAATCTTTACTTAAACAACTATCCCCACAAAATGATTAGGCAGTTGATAGTCTTTCTCACCTTTAGTCTAATCTCATTACCTATATATTCACATCATTTTATTTATCAAACCAAAAGAAATTTCACAAAATTATTCTCTAATGGCAAACCACATCTCAACCTCTTCATTTTTCTTTCTCATCCTTACAATTTCCGCAGGTAAATCCCTCCAATTCGACACTACTTTTCATTTTTCCTAACATTATTATTTTTTCTAATTTGTGGGATGATATTAACAGTTGAATTGATCGTAGTAGAAAGCACATGCTCAAATTTTTTGGGCACATGTGAAGGTATTGACTGTGATAAGGAATGCAAAGCTAGACATAGTGATGGAAAGGGATCGTGTTATTTTCAAAATGTGTGTACATGTTTTTTTGATTATGGACGTCCTAAAGATCCAAGTGCAGGGTTGAGAATGTGCACTATTGGGTTTGGAGATTGCAATGCTGAATGTGATGAATCTTGTTGCAATGCAAAATGCGGAAAATATTTAAAAGATGGTATTGGGAAATGTACTATTCCCTTTATTGACGGTAACGTATGTGTTTGTAACTATAGCCCTTCATACTAATTGGTAGATATTAGTATTTAATATTTTACGTTTCTGTTTCTTGAGGCACACTTCCTGAATATCTACCTTAATAAAAAAATTATTATAATGTCAATTTTTCCTTGTTGGTTTCTTACAAGTTGAATTATTCTTCAACAAATTTGATCTACGAATGATTTGATGAACAAATATCTTCTAAAACAACTTTCTTTATCAAATGTTGCTTCGACTCAATCATGATCTTTATAAAGTGATCATAATTTTAATGTTCGTCATATATTAACAATCTAGAACTTTAATGTTAAATTAAGGTCCTCGTAAATTTTATTGATAAGACCGTCTTGAAAAATAAAATAAAAGTACATAAGTGAAGTTAAATGATAATCAATTCTACTTTTAATTTAAAATACATAATAAAGATTTGAAATGCAATTTTTCTTTCCACGTATGCCTCATCTTGCTAATATTGAATTTTCATTTCCTAGATAAAAAAAAAAAAGTTCTCAGTGAGTTTTCTATTAAGAACATCAACTCAACTAAACTTATATATGAAATTCTCTAAATTCACGTACCCGAATATTCTAAGGGCAAAATAATGACTTAGCTAAATTCCCCTTGGAACATATAAATCTATTCTGATCTAAGTATTAGTTGTTTAACCCCCAAACGAGAATAATCTAAAAATTTAAATGTAATTGACAAGTAAACTTAAGGGATCGTATCGGTTGAAAATACACCACAACCTATGATAATTTCTCTTTCAATCTTGATCTCAAGATTGATAACAAACCACACAATACGTAATGACAATGAAGAATATGAAGAACAAGAACAACAAGGAAGAAAAGAGAGAGGAGAAATATTTGGAGAAAATTTTTACCCACTAACCGTGGGATTTCTGTTATTAATCCACTGCAAACTGCAACTGTGAATTCAATGTTATTACAAAATACAAGTGAAGCTTCCTATATATAGACTTAGATTTGCAAAATCCCAAAACACTAAAAGCCCAAAATATCAAATCTAATCTAAACAAATCTGAATCCAATCAAATCAAATCTAATATGATTCTGTCGAAGCAATCTAAACAATTCGACACGACACTAAGCTATTAATGCTTCGACTTCAACACTATGAATTACATTTAACACACCACCTAATTCATTGTGTCTAAACTATCTACATTCATCATCGATCTTAGTCTTCTGAAGGCTTCGACCTGCACTCCCTTCGTCATGATATCTGCAATCTGATTCTCAGTTCTGCAGTGTTCCAACTTCATCTTTCCTTCTGCTACCTGCTCTCGAAGATAATGGAACCTCATTTCGATGTGCTTACTTCGACCGTGTGCTATTGGATTCTTTGCCAAATTGATAGCTGACATGTTGTCGATCTTCATGGTAATTGCTCTATGATTCTTCCCTGTAATCTCTTCGACCAAGTTCACCATCCATGTTGCTTGACATGCACAAAGAGAAGCAGCTATATATTCTGCTTCGCATGATGACAATGCCACTATTGGCTCCTTTCTCGAACTCCAAGCAACTGGTGCACCACCTAACATAAACACGTATCCAGCTGTGGATTTTCTATCCTCAGCATCACTACACCAACTAGAGTCGGTGTATCCCACTAACTTGCATTATTTCCCTTCATCAGCTGCCGGAAACAAAATGCCATAGTCGAGAGTCCCCTTCAGATACCTCAGTATCCTCTTCGTCGCTGTTAGGTGTGATACCTTTGGCCTCTGCATGAATCTACTTACCATACCCACACTGTATGCTAAGTGAGGCCTTGTGTGACAAAGGTATCTAAGTGACCCAATAAGTCTTCTGTATTGGGTTGGGTCGACATCATTTTCGTCTGGATCCTTCGACAGTTGCAGTCTGGTCTCAGCTGGAGTCGAAGTTGAGTTGTAATCTTGCATCTCAAATCTCTTGAGTATTTCGCCTGCATATCTTCTTTGGTGCATCATCAAACCTCTACTAGTCTTGTAGAATTCTATGCCAGGGAAATATGAGAGATTTCCCAAGTCTGACATTTCAAACTCCTCACTTAGGTCATGTTTGAAATCTTCGATCTTCTTCTTACAACTTCCTGCTATTAACAAATCATCGACATAGAGGCATAGTATAAACAATTCATTATTGCTTCTCCTTACATACACTCCATGCTCAGTTGTACACTTCACAAATTCCTTCTCCCTTAAGAAGCTGTCGATTTTCTTATTCCAAGCTCTTGGAGCTTGCTTAAGTCCATACAGGGCTTTATGCAGCATGTACACGTTTCCTTCTTCGCCTCGTTTCACATACCCAGCTGGTTGTGCGGCATAAACTTCTTCATCTAAGGGGCCATTAAGGATGCACACTTCACGTCCATCTGACATGTGTGCCAATTGTTCATATTTACTAGACAACCAACCAACCTGATTGTTTCGCTTCTAGCAACAGGTGTGAACACTTCATCGAAGTCGATTCCTTCCTTATGTAGAAATCCTTTTACCACAAGTCTCGCTTGTGTCGAGTTACTTCTTCTCTAGGATTCACCTTTACCTTGTAAACCCACTTCACATCAATTGCCTTCTTGCCTTGAGGCAATTCGACAAGTGACCATGTGTTGTTGACTTCGATGGACTCTAAATCTTCATTCATTGCTTTCACCCACTTCGAATCTTTCAATGCCTCAACTGCATTGACTGGTTCGACATCTGCGTAAAAAGCATAATGTACCAGTTCACCCTCTTCGTCGACCACATCATCTGATGTAATTACACATTCTTTCAACCTTGCAGGCATGTGTCTTGTTCGTCGAGGTCTGCTTGAACCTGCTTCATCTGCGACTGGTTCCTGTCGAACTTCTCTTTCGACTTCAGTGGCTGGTTCTTCACAAGAGATTCTCACTGAATTCTTCTTGGCATTCTCAGCCCAATCCTATTCTTTAAGCTCATCTATGATCACGTCCCTGCTGATCACTACCTGCTTATTCACTGGGTCGAACAACTTGTAACCTCCAGTCGAATGATATCCTATCAAGATCATTTGATTCGACTTGTCATCAAGCTTCCTTCTCAACTGATCTGGCACATGTCTATGTGCTATAGATCCAAACACTTTCAAGTGACTGAGGCTTGGCTTGACACCAGACCAACATTCTTCTGGTGTGACTCCTTCAAGCTTTTTCGTCGGACATCTGTTCAAAATATATGTTGCTGTCGAAACTGCTTCTCCCCATAATTCTTTGGGTAGATGTTTTCCATTCAACATACTTCTCACCATATTCATGATGGTTCTGTTCTTTCGTTCTGCAACTCCATTTTGCTGTGGTGTATAGGGTGGCACCACCTCATGCACAATCCCTTCTTTTTCACATAATGTATCGAACTCTTTCGACACATACTCTCCACCACCATCTGTCCTCAGAATCTTCAACTTTCGACCACTATGTCTTTCGACCATGGATTTGAATCTGGAAAATACCTCAATCACATCACTTTTCTTCTTGATGAGGTAAGTCCATAACTTTCGACTAAAATCATCTATAAACGTGACAAAATATCTGTTGCCACCAATCGAATCCACCTAGATTGGACCACATATATCAAAGTATATAACTTCCAAAATTGCCTTCGACTTCCTTCCTATATCCTTGCTGAAGCTATTCTTGTGTTGTTTCGACTGAACACACTCTTTACACACTTCACTTGGAATGTCGATTTCTGGTAATCCTGAAACCATATTTCTTCTCTTCAACTCTCTGATGTCATTGAAGTTGAGATGGCCTAGTCGAAAATGCCATAACCACTCATCTCTGCTAGCTGTAGTTGCTAAGCACTTGTGCTCCATCACTTTGAGTTTAATCTTGAAGGTCCTATTCTGAGACATTGGATCCTTCAAGATCAACCTACCATCTGCATCGAGAACTCTCATCATCTTGTCTTCGACAACTACCTTGTAGTTCTTTTCGACTAGCTGCCCTATACTGAGCAAATTACTCTTCATACCTGGAATGTACAACACATTGGAAATTGTTGACCTTTTTCCATCTTTCCTCATAATCAGAACATCACCAACACCTTCAGCTGCTAGAGTGTTGTCATTTGCAAACTTCACCGTGTTCTTCGACGAGGGCTTCATGTTGACAAACCAATCTTTCCTCCCAGTTATGTGTGATGAGCATCCTGAGTCTAAGTACCACTGATCTTAGAATCTTTCTTCATCTTTTGTTGTGACCATCAGCAACATCTCTTCTTATTCATGCTTCGCCAGATTTGCATCAGTTTCTTGATTTTTATTCTTTTCTGGACAGTTACTAACATAATGGACATACTTCTGACAATTGAAACATTGAATGTGACTTTTGTCAGATTTTCGATCACCACCTTTTCTTCTACCTGCAGCACCACCTCTTTGGTTGCCTTGGTTCCAAGGTTTCTTCTGATTCGACTGGTTTCCTCCTTTGTTTCCATTCCTGCTTCCTTTACCTTTCCTTTCCTTTTCTGACTGTGCCTGCAAAGCCATATCACTCTTTGACTTTGCTGCAGCTCTCTCAGCCATCCTTTGTTCATGAGACTCAAGCATCCCTTGAAGCTCTTCCTTCGTCAATACTGACAAGTCTTTTGACTCTTCTATGGCTACTGCCACATGGTCGAATTTTGGAGCCAATGACCTCAAGATCTTTGCAACAACTGATCTTGATGTCAACACCTCTCCACATACTTTGATTTGATTCACCAGCTTTGTAACTCTGGTGAAGAAATCTGTAATACTTTCATTGTCTTCCATCTGAAGCAACTCATAGGTTCTCTTGTGAGTTTGTACTCACCTCTTTCACCTTCTCTGCGCCTCCAAATGACTTTTCAAGAATCTCCCATGCTTCCTTTGCTAATTATGCATCTCTAACCTTTTCAAAGTTATCTGGATCAACACATTGATGGATTATAAACAGCGCTTTATAATCTTTCTTCTTCAATTCTTTGTGTGCAGCCTTATCTTGATCCGTCACGTTCTCTCCAAGCGGTGTTACTCCTTCCTTCACAAGATCCCAAAGATCTTGATAACAGAAAACCACCTTGATCTGCTTGCACCAATTCTCATAATTATCTTTCTTGAGAATTGGTAGGGTCGCCAGAAAGTGCCCATTTGAATGATTCATAGCCATCACGATTTTCCTCCTTGAATCGCAACCGGAGCTCTAGATACCAGATGTTGGAAATACACCACAACCTATGGTAATTCCTCTTTTAATCTTGATCTCAAGATTGATAACAAACCACACAATACGTAATGACAATGAAGAATATGAAGAACAAGAACAACAAGGAAGAAAAGAGAGAGAGGAGAAATATTTGGAGAAAAATTTTACCCACTAACCGTGGGATTTCTGTTATTAATCCACTGCAAACTGCAACTGTGAATTCAATGTTATTACAAAATACAAGTGAAGCTTCCTATATATAGACTTAGATTTGCAAAATCCCAAAACACTAAAAGCCCAAAATATCAAATCTAATCTAAACAAATCTGAATCCAATCAAATCAAATCTAACACGATTCTGTCGAAGCAACCTAAACAATTCGACACGACACTAAGCTATGAATGCTTCGACTCCGACACTATGAATTACATTTAACAGTATCTCGGGATACCATAAAGAGTTAGTTACATTCTTGTGTTGGTAAGATTTGAGACATATTATCTTCGTAACTTATCAGTATTTATATGTTCCATTTTATAAACGGAGAACCTACTTAACTATCATAATCAAATGATTTGATAGTGCCATTCAACCTCATTACTAATATTCTTTTCAGATGGGTTTCCATGGGAGATCCGCCTGAATGGCGTAAAGTCAGGGGGAAGACATCATTGGGAGGAATTGCTCAATCTCTACGTTGGGATATTTTTCAGTCTAAGGATTTACTGGGTGGAGTTGAACGGGTTGGTAGTGGATCGGTATATTTCTCAGAGTTTCCAGAGGAATTCAAGGTTGCAGACATCTTCAACACTTTTAAGAAGTATGGCGACTTATTTGAAGTTGTCATTCCACCAAAGAGGAACAAATTCGGTAAGCGTTTTGGATTTGCGAGATTCAGTGGAGTGACGGATATTAGATTACTTGTTGTAACTTTGGATAATGTGTTTATCGGGTGATAACTCGAAAATGTATCGTATTTTTTACTTGACTTACATGAATTTTAGTTGCGATTTCTTCTATTTTTTTTATCTACACCTTGATTTACGTCTCGATTTTATATTTTCAGGTAGCTTGGGATTTAATTATAAGAAAGAAGAAATGTGAAGAATTGGAGAAAAGAAGAATTAAAGAGAAGAAAATAAGGCATTTGACAGCAAAAACCAGATTCTGCACTCAGGGCGCATGGCGACCGTCACAGGTCCATGGCGACCGTCATAGTACTTTAAGTAGTGACCCTCGTCACATGACTATGGCGACCGACACAAGCATAATTCCCAGAATTCAAGTTTAAGTTACGTGGACCACTCAACGGTATCAATTCAACTCAAACCACGTTTAACAAGTCTTCAGAAAGTATCGGCCGATAACACCCACCTGGAGATATTTTCTCCCTGTTTCACGCCAACTTCTCAAGTTATAAAAAGAAGCAGTTTGCTACGCAAAGGGGCTCGCTCTCTCTTGGCGAGAATTTCCTTGTTTTAGTTTTTAGGCTATTTCTTTTACCATGTAAAAGTAATAGTTCTCCACATCGGGGACTATTACCAATATAGTTTTAGGATCTTATTTCTGCATTGAATTTCTGTACTTTGATTTGAAGCATTACAATTCAGCATCTATTTAATTCCAGGTTCCCTTTATCGTTTATTTTACCGCTATTGTTTTCTAATTTAATTGCTAAATCATGTTTCTCATTATGTTTTATTACTGTAATTGCATGTTGATTTTTCTATCTATGTCTTTCTAAATATTCTTGAGTCTGGCGTATGAGGACCGTCGTTACCGACGGGACTCGGTAGAAAATAATAGGTGCGAACTTTTGATTAGAACTCTATTTTGGTTTTAATTTCCAAGTCTAATTTAAATAGCTTTGTCGCGAGAGTGAGAGGCTATTTAACACGATTTTTTCACGAGAGTGAGAAATTAATTAAGGTTAGAGTCGGCACTACGAGAGCGTGGGGGTCGAACCGGATAGTGAAAATTAGGCAACATATCTAAATACAGCGAGAGCGCTTTAGATACGTTTAGGATATTATTGGCTTTCAAAATATATTTCCTAGTTACCGGGCGAGCAAGAGCAAAATCTTGGGATTACGGAACATGACTTTAGTTAGTACCGCGAGAGCGTGAGGCGGAGTTTTTAAGTCGGTATATTATACGGAACTAAGTTATACTTGTAATTAGTACCCGAATTCTACAAAGTCCTTTAGGAACGCGGAATCCATATTCCGGCCTCTCTTTATTATCATATTTTCTAAGTTCATTTTTAGTTTTATTTTAGTTCTAGTCTTAGTTTCCCTTTCATCGAATATCATTAGCCTTAGCTTTACATCGCAACAATAGATAACGGTAGGTTGACATTGGTCTCTGTGGGTTCGACAATCTTTTATATTACTTCGGTAAATCCGTGCACTTGCGGATGCATCAAGTTTTTGGCGCCGTTGCCGGGGACCAACAGTCAATATTGTTATTCTGTTGTTGTACCGTATAGACTAAGGAACTCATTACTATGTATCACCCAAATTATTTCTACAATCACCACTCCCAGTATTTCGCGGAATCGCAAGAATCCCATAATTCCAACCTTGAAATACAAATGGAGAATTTCAATGCATCACTAAATCATTCTCACCCAAATTGCCTCTGCAACTACCAATCCCAACATTTTGAGGAGTCACAAGAATCTCATAATTCCAACCTAGAAATGTTAATGCATGATTTCAATGCGACACTGACTCACTCACAATATCTTGAGGAACAACATCCAAATTACCTCTACGATTACCACTCCCAGCATTTGGAGAAACCGTACCACTCCCAAAATTTTGAGGAGCCGCACCCAAATTTTCTCTACAATTACCAGCCGAAAGACTCCCAAAATTTTGAGGAACCGCAACCAAATTTTCCCTATGATTACCACTCCCAATATTTTGAGGAACCACAAGAATCTGTTTATTCCAACCTCGAAACATAAATGGGGGATTTCATTGAAACAACAACTAATTCTAGGTTAGAATCTATGATGGAGCACTTTGTGGAGACACAAACTCTCCAGAATGAAGAGCTTAGAAGACAACATCTCGATACTTATGAAACCCTTAGGCAGATAAACACTATGGTCAAGTCCCTCGCGACTCACACTGAGGCATTGGAGACTCAAATATCCCTGCTTGCACAGACACCTATAGGACCCTCCCCTGAGGAGCATGTGGATGCTGTAACAACCATTAATGAAAAACAAATCGAGAATCCCGAGGAGAGTGATAATGAGGTTGAGGAGAGTGATAATGAGGTTGAGGAGAGTTCTGGTGAGAAGAGAGTAAAGATTGAGAAAAATCCATCGACACCATCCGAAAGGGAGGTTGTCGAAGAGGTAGCGAAGGAAGCACCTAATGTTGTTCCTCCTCCATATACCCCACCAATTCCTTTCTCACAAAGGTTTGTGGAAGCTAAGGTAGAATCCCAATCCAAAACGTATACGGAGGTATTGGAAAATATCCACACCGATGCACCTTTGTCTGAGGTCCTGTATAAAAGAGAAAATTCGAGGACCATGAAACTAGGGATATCATTACTGTTAAGAGGGTAAGGTGAGACTTTAAGGTGATGGATGAAAGAGCTAAGCCCAAACTTGAAAAGCTAATACTTAGGATAGATCCAAAACCACCACCACAAGTTCAAAAGAATGAACCGCCCCACAGAAGAAAGAAAAGAAAAGGTGAGGGATATGTGAGATGGCTTGATAAATGGCCATGGAAACCGAAGACTAACACTCCTAACCGTCGAGCTGTCCACGTTAAACAAAGCCCTGCGTGGGTGGCAACCCACGAGCTTTTAATTTAATGTTTTCCTTTTATTGTTTGTGTTTGCAGAAAATAAAGAATTGTATCGCTTATCACGTCTCAGCTGCATTTAGGCGGAAGAATCTCTAGATGACAGTCCCTTAAAATGACCTGGTGCCTACAGACATTCCTACAAATGTCGCTGCTGGTGGGGACACCGATGATGAGTATGATATGAGAGAGCATGTCTCTCTAGTTCGTAACTTACCTCCTCCTTGTCCTTTCGCATGGTCAGGTTCCACCTGCACACACCGCACCGTATTCTTCTAACATTTTTTGCAGGTACTTCCTTCGAAAACAGGTAGTATGATGAGCGGCTTCAGTAAAGTGAAGTTTCAGCAAATTCAGATAACTCGTAGTCCAAGACGCCGGAGTAGAAGTGGCAAGCGAAGACAGGGACAACATGGGAAGAATCAGAGCAAATTTGGTCGTGGCATTCATATAGGTTTTATCCTTCCTTTTTCACCTTTTATCAAAACATTGAGGACAATGTTTGGTTTAAGTGTGGGGGAGGAACATTTCCCGCTTTCATTTTACCGCTTTCTAGTTAGATTTACTGTTTTCTAGCATGATTTTAACATTTTTTCTGTTTTAATGTTTCGTGCGTCTGTGCATGTGCTGTCGAGTCTTTATGCGTGATTTTATGTTGTTTATCGATCTCCCCATTCTCTAGAGTCATACCAAATATTTTAAAAATTTTTGAGTTAAAAATAGTGTTTCTTTTGAAAATCTTAGGTTACAAACGAAATTGAGGTTGAATTGTGAGACTTAGGAAAATTCCGCAAGATCAGTATCGTTTAACACCGTGAGCCTCTCAATTATGGAAATCAATTTGAGTACTCATTATGTCGTAGCCTTAAGTTCTCACCCCTTTAGTAGTCCCTAAGTAGTTTATTTAGCAGTCATCACCATCCTAAGCACACACTAAGTAGGTAGCCGATGCAAATAAGTGTATGATCTCAGGCTTAAAAGGTAAATTAAGAAAAGAAAAAATGAATGAATGAAAGGAAATGCTCCTTCTAAGTTAGGTGATCCTCACCCGATCATTTAGTCCAACGGTGCAAACTTCTTTATTCTATTGATATTTATGCCAATGTGCAAAAAGAAAAAAAATGATGATAATGAGATCATAGTCACTAACAGGCTATCCTACCATGAGTATAAAAGGATAACGGGCTTAATGTGATTGTTCCAGAATGAAAAGGGATAAAAGAAGGATGAGTGAGTTAGGCTTAGGTATAATGACATGATTCGAATTGGTTTGTATAGGATGAAGGTTGATGACCGCAAAAGCGGAATTGTGTTGTTACAATATCCTTAATGTGTGAGCAAGTACTTATCAATACAAACTTAACCGAAGTAGAGTTGGTAGCCTATGATGAGTATCCGTATACACTATTTTTCTCACGAGTCAAGGTTTGCTTGAGGACAAGCAAAGGTTTAAGTGTGGGGGAGTTTGATAACTCGAAAATGTATCGTATTTTTTACTTGACTTACATGAATTTTAGTTGCGATTTCTTCTATTTTTTTTATCTACACCTTGATTTACGTCTCGATTTTATATTTTCAGGTAGCTTGGGATTTAATTATAAGAAAGACGAAATGTGAAGAATTGGAGAAAAGAAGAATTAAAAAGAAGAAAATAAGACATTTGACAGCAAAAACCAGATTCTGCACTCAGGGCGCATGGCGACCGTCACAGGTCCATGGCGACCGTCATAGTACTTTAAGTAGTGACCCTCGTCACATGACTATGGCGAGCGGTACAAGCATAATTCCCAGAATTCAAGTTTAAGTTACGTGGACCACTCAACGGTATCAATTCAACTCAAACCACGTTCAACAAGTCTTCAGAAAGTATCGGCCACTAACACCCACCTGGAGATATTTTCTCCCTGTTTCACGCCAACTTCTCAAGTTATAAAAAGAAACAGTTTTCTACACAAAGGGGCTCGCTCTCTCTTGGCGAGAATTTCCTTGTTTTTGTTTTTAGGCAGTTTCTTTTACCATGTAAAAGTAATAGTTCTCCACATCGGGGACTATTACCAATATAGTTTTAGGATCTTATTTCTGCATTGAATTTCTGTACTTTGATTTGAAGCATTACAATTCAACATCTATTTAATTCCAGGTTCCCTTTATCGTTTATTTTACTGCTATTGTTTTCTAATTTAATTGCTAAATCATGTTTCTCATTATGTTTTATTACTGTAATTGCATGTTGATTTTTCTAACAACGTTACCGACGGGACTCGGTAGAAAATAATAGGTGCGAACTTTTGATTAGAACTCTGTTTTGGTTTTAATTTTCAAGTCTAATTTAAATAGCTTTGTCGCGAGAGTGAGAGGCTATTTAACATGATTTTGTCACGAGAGTGAGAAATTAATTAAGGTTAGAGCCGGCACTACGAGAGCGTGGGGGTCGAACCGGATAGTGGAAATTAGGCAACATATCTAAATACAGCAAGAGCGCTTTAGATACGTTTAGGATATTATTGGCTTTCAAAATATATTTCCTAGTTACCGGGCGAGCGAGAGCAAAATCTTGGGATTAGGGAACATGACTTTAGTTAATACCGCGAGAGGGTGATGCGGATTTTTTAAGTCGGTATATTCTATGGAACTAAGTTATACTTGTAATTAGTACCCGAATTCTACAAAGTCCTTTAGGAACGCGGAATCCATATTCCGGCCGCTCTTTATTATCGTATTTTCTAAGTTCATTTTTAGTTTTATTTTAGTTCTAGTCTTAGTTTCCCTTTCATCGAATATCATTAGCCTTAGCTTTACATCGCAGCAATAGATAACGGTAGGTTGACATTGGTCTTTGTGGGTTCGACAATCTTTTATATTACTTCGATAAATCCGTGCACTTGCGGACGCATCATCGGGAAGAAGAAGTTGTGCGTGAATGTTCCAAGGTTCGAAAGGAGTGTAGGTGTAGTGAGTGGTTATGCGGGTGGCAAACATAAAATCATGGAGGGCCGATTAGGTGAGGGACCTGGTGTGCATCCTTCGAGTAAACCGAAAGTCTGGGGAAGTTATACTGGAGGTAGGACCTTTGCCGAGGTTGCAGGTATTAAAGAGGATGTTAGCAGCGATTCTCTTTTTAAGAAGTCGGGTGTTAGTCTAGAGTATTCCACAAAGGAAGAAGATATTGAAAGGTTTAGGAAAGCTTTTTTCGGGTTTGTGGATGTTCCTGGATCGTCTTATAACATCCAAACTTATTTTGAGATGGAGGGTTATTTTTCAATCAAGGTGACACCCATGGGAGCTAATATCTGCTTGCTAGAAGAAATGGAAGAAGGGGAGATAAGCGACCTCATTAGATAAGGCAAGTCTTGGTGGAAACAGTGGTTTTCGGAAATCCGGCAATGGAGCGAAGCTGATGTAGATAAAGAGAGAGTAACATGGTTAAGGTGTTTTGGTATCTCTTGCCACGCATGGAATCACTTTTTTTTCGAGTTCTTGGCTAAAACGGTGGGTACTCTAGTTTTTCTTAGACGAAAGCACGATGAAGATGGAATGCTTGTATGTAGCTCGTTGTTTGGTTCGAACTAGGTGTGTTGTGGCTCTTAACAAAACTTTTCGGATTAAAATTAATGGGGAGATCTTCACTATCAAAATGTCCGAGGATTCGCATGCTCTAATGTGAATTAACGTTAGGAAACGGTGTGATTTAAGCATGGAGAATGAAGTTAGCTCAGGTGAAGATGATACATGGGGTTTATTAATATCAGGCGGTAAGGGTAGTTACGTTAGGTTGTCGAAAAGTGTGTTTGGTAGCCAATTCTCTGAGAACGAGAAATCTCCAGTTCTAGAGGAGGGAGAAATCTTGGACGATGGTAACAAATATTTTGCTCGTAAAAAGGTAGGCAGAAAGGCTAAAAGGAAGGACCAAATAGTAGGTTCAGCTGCAAATGAGGTGAATATCGATAAAGGTGACATTCACTTGGCAACTAAGGTTACTACTGCAGGAAAAGTGGGTCAGAACTCTAGAGGGTATTGTCTTCCGGATATTCAACCTGGTTTTAAGCCGCCTGACGTGGTTATCGATAATATAGGTAATGATGACTTGGCAATTTTAGGTGCTTTTAGTCAAGAAGTGGAAAAACTAAAAAGAAAGCAATCTCTATTAGAAGGCCTGGTGTTAAGTAATGAGAGTTTGGTGAGTGTGCCTGAGCTTTTAAGGCCCAGTCCAAAAGTGGGCAAGAAGAAACTTAGATCTAAGTCAGATAAAGAACCATCATCATCTTCTCGCTGGAATAAGGGTAATGACGAAAATTATTTGCTTCTGCCTAGCTCTAATACCATTGTTGTTTCGTCACGTTCTTCTTATGGAGGTGGCAACAATTCGAAGCAAGATGAGGAGGTTCAATTTTTGGGAGGGGAAGACTTATGTTGTGATTCTATGCATGATTCTAATATAAGACAAGGCAATGCTAGGTTTGGGAAAAATTTGGAATCAAATGATGGTGACAAAGTTTGGAAAGCTATCTCGAGATTAGGGGTAGTTCCAAAGGAGAAGGGTAGGGAATACAAGAAGAAAATTGAGGAGATAGAGGCTAGGAATAAGAAGAGGTTGAAGGTTTTGAAGGTGAACTCTTTCAAGGTTCGATGATTATCGGGTCCTTGAACATTAGAGGGGGCGGGAACAATATCAAAAGGAGAAGAATTGGTAGCTTAATTGAGCCAGGAAAAGCGGATGTGTTTTTCATTCAGGAAACAAAATTGAAATCAGTTGATGCAACTTTGGCTTGTAGCTTCTGGCCTCACCATAAAGTAGGTTGGTATTTTTCATAATCTTCTGGTCTCTCGGGAGGATTGCTATCAATTTGGAAGGAAGGTATATTTGATATACTTTTTTCTTTTAAGGGTGAAGGTTACCTTGGTTTAAAAGTTTGCCGGAAGGATAATTTTTATTGTCTTGTTAATATTTATTCTCCCTGCTGTATTTTTAAGAAGCGGCTTTTTTGGAATAATATTATTGAGTTTAAGTAGAAGTATGCTGACGAGGAATGGTTTTTAGGAGGGGATTTTAATTATGTTTTCAATAATTAGGAGAGGAAAGAGAGTGTTCATGCTAATAGGAATTCAAAGATACTTTAGTTTACAGAGTTCATTGAGGAGTCCAAACTTATTGACCTTCCTTTTAAGGGTAATTCTTTTACATGGTTCAGCGGCGACGGTAAGTCTATGAGTCGCTTAGATCAGTTTCTTCTATCGGATACTCTGATTTCAAAATGGAGTGTTGTTGGGCCATCTATTGGTGCTAGAGACGTTTCTGACCATTGTCCTGTTTGGTTAACGATCAATAAGGATGACTTGGGCCCTAAACCTTTTAAAGTTCTAAATTTTTGGTTTGATAACGTTGATTTTGTGGGTTTCATTGAGAAGGTTTGGAATAATGCTAAGGTTGTGGGGATGCGTGATTTTGTGATTAAGGAGAAATTAAGTTTCTTAAGGAAAGTCTTAGGAAGTGGAATTTCGAGGTTTTCGGTAAAATATCTCTGGAGGTGGAGGAGAATAAGGTGGAGATCAATTCAATTGATGCTTTACTTGGCGGGTGCAAGGACGAGGAGGTGGGAGATTTGGTTGAGAGTAGAAGTAAGACAACGTGCGAGTTGTTGAGGAAACTAAATTACCAAGAGCGTATTTTGATTCAAAAATCAGGTATTAGGTGGAGTCGTGATGGTGATCTAAACATCGCTTATTTTCATAATGTCGTGAAAGAACATCAGAGACATAATTTTATAGGTTCAGTTTTAGGGATTCATGGTTTATGTGAATCAGTTAAGGAAGTCAAGGAGGAGGTTAGACGCCATTTTTCTTCTAAGTTTTTAGAGACTGATGGTATTGGATTTTACACTCTGTCTAGCTCGGAGCAGTCTTTGTTAGAGCCATAGTTTTTAGATTCTGAAATCAAGGAAGCAGTATGGAGTTGAGAAGGTTCGAGAAGCCCAGGGCCTGACGGTTTCAATTTTGTGTTCATTCGAATATTTTTGCATATTTTGAAGGACGACATTTCTCGTTTCATTAAAGATTTCCACGGAAGGGAGAAGTTATCCAAAGCTTTCACTTCAACTTTTCTGACATTAGTCCCTAAGACAAATTCTCCTTTGGGTTTGGATGATTATAGGCCCATTTGCTTGTTGGACAACTCATATAAAATTTTGAGTAAGATTCTATCAAAGAGATTGAAGGTAGTGTTGGGTGCTTTGATATCTAAGAGTCAGACAACATTCGTTCCCGGCAGGCATTTGTTGGATGGGGTGTTGGTGGCTAACGAAATGGTGGATTTCGCAACTCGTGAGAACAAAGGTTGTCTTCTGTTCAAAGTCAATTTTGAGAAATCCTACAATAACGTTAACTGGAATTTTCTAAGATACATGCTAAGGAGGATGGGGTTTGGTAGTCGTTGGATGAGTTGGATGGAAGCTCTGGTTTTTACGAGCTACATGTCGGTTCTGGTTAATGGTAGCCCGATGGGAGATTTTTTGGTTGGGAAAGGCCTAAGGCAAAGAGATCCTATTTCTCCTTTCCTTTTTTTATAGTCGTCGAAGGTTTATCCAAGCTGGTTAGAAAAGCTACTGAGTTAGGAGAATTCAAAGGTTTCTCCTTCTATATAAAGTGCGAAGTTGATATATTGTAGTTTGTGGATGATACATTACTTATAGGAGAAGGAAGCTGGGAGAACGTATGGGCCATCAAAGCTATTTTGCACGGTTTTGAGATTGTCTCTGAATTAGGGGTTAATTTTCATAAAAGTCGAGTTATAGTGATTAACATTAACTCTAACTTTTTGCAGGAAACCGCAAATTTCCTTTCTTGTAGGGTGGAAGACAAATTGTTTTCTTTTCTTGGAATCCCTATCAGGGCGAATCCTAGAAGAATAACGACTTGGAAACCATTGGTGAATAAAATCAAATCTATATTTTCGAGTTGGTAGGGCAGAAAACTGTCATTTGGCGGCAGAGTTACTTTGGTGAAATCTGTTTTAGGTAGTCTTTCACTTTTTATGCTAGCTTTTTTCAAAGCTCCTATTTCTGTTTGGAAGGAGATTGACGACATCAGGAATAGGTTTCTTTGGAGCGGCACAGAGGATTATAGGAAGGTTTATTAGGTGGCTTAGGATGATGTTTGCTCTCCTATAACCGAGGGCGGTTTAGGTGTGAAGAAAATCGAAGAAGTTAACGCGGAGTTATTATTAAAATGGAAACAGAGGATCCTAACAGAAAGGGACTTGATTTGGTTGAATGTTCTCACGGCTCGTTATGGCGATATCACGGTTACA
Source organism: Lathyrus tuberosus (assembly GCA_022829125.1). NCBI lineage: Eukaryota > Viridiplantae > Streptophyta > Magnoliopsida > Fabales > Fabaceae > Lathyrus > Lathyrus tuberosus. The sequence continues at coordinate 1,916,097 of JALAZF010000620.1, read as the reverse complement.
TTGAAGGAAGGGGTGAGTAAGGTTAGTGCGAAGCACAGTTCCTGCTAGTGGAAGGATATGATTCAAATTAATGATGGCGTAGCTAGTTCTCATTTTCATTTTATGAAATTCTGCTCATACAGGATATGTGATGGCAGTGATGCACTATTCTGGATTGATAAATAAGAAGCTGATGATTCTTTGAGGGAAATTTTTTTTGTTCTGTTCGAGGCTAGTACGCAGAAATTCGCAATAGTAGGAAGCATGAGAGTGAGGCTTTGAGGTAATTGGAGTTGGGGTGTGTTAGGGCTGCTAGTGCAGTTTAGTGGAGATCGAGTTGTGATTACGCAGGTCCTGTAGAACACAGTTTTAGTTCAATGAGTCGCAAATAGATTACATTGGTTGCCAGACACGGTAGGAGGCTACACGGTAAAAACTGCTAATCACATTCTTGAGAAAGGTAGATTTGTTAAATTTGTGGAGCATAATTTACAACTTACTTTTCGTAATCTTTGGATTAGTAAATTCTGCTTTTAGAGTTCGGACATTCGTGTAGAGATTTTTTATTAATAGAATTTTGACAAAGGATCAATTATTTTGTAGAGGCCTCATCAATTCTTGTCACGGTCTCCCTTGTGCTTTGTGTTCTCAATAGATGAAGATCTTAATCATTTATTTTTTTGGATGTAGAGTTTCTAAGAATATTTGGAATTATGTGGTAGCTTGGATTGGTTTTGATTGGGAACTAGAGGAGATTATTTGGAATAGCTTCTTGACGAGTGTTTTAAAAGTTTGAAGAAAAGAAACTCAGGGATTATATGGTTGGCAGTGGTGTGGAATATCTAGAAGGTTCGAAATTTGATTATTTTTAACACGGATTTGTGTAGGATTCCAGAGCTGTTATGGGATATTAAGCTTACGGCGTGGAAGTGGTATTTTCTTAGGGAAAATTCTAATTCCAACTGTAATTTCTTTGAATTTTGTCAGGCTCTGATTGTTTGCTTGTCTTAGTTTTCAGTTGGTTCGGATTTTCCTTGTATGGTTGTGTCTTTTCGTTTTGTTTGTTCTTTTTTTTTTAGAGTTTTCTCTTGTATCAAGGGTTTGAGTACCCCTAATACTCTATTAATCAATCACCTTGCTTAAAAAATAAAATAAAAAACTAAAATGAATCTTATTATTCCATTAATCATATTCATTAATTTATTAAAACATATTCATTTGTCTAATCATTAAAATCAGGGACGATCTCCCATTTTGTACAATACTCAAGTTGTTCTTGATCTAGGATCATCATAAACCTTACCTCATAAGTTCTACGTCTAGGTTTTCCCATAAATTCTTAGTGTTCTCATTATTATTTATGTTAATAAGTTGCACAAGGATCATCTCCTGCCTTTTTCATTCAGCCATCATTCTGCCGTAAATTCAATGGTTGAAAAAAAATTAATTAGTGCAATTAATTGAAAGAGAGAGACACAAAACATTCATCCAATGGTTGGAATTAGTGCTGCACACACAGCAGGAGAGGATCCTGGTCCTAATAAGTTATTATTCGCTTAAGGTTACCATTGCTCATCCTTCTATTTTTCTTGAGTCCATGATCCACACCTGAAGCCCGAGGAGTGTTAAGGAACTCAATCTAGGGCTTCTAGACATAAAAAAAATTATTTGGAAAAACTACATTCAATGAATCGATTCACAAAAAACATGTGAGTTGTAAAAAAACTTTAGCAACTCGACGCAATTTAACATTTTCTCTCAAATTCAAACATATTTGTAAGCCAATAACTATGAAATATGCACTCAAATTGTAAGGAATGAGGTCTAGTTATCAAAAAATCGAGAATAACCTGAATATGGTTCAAGGGTAAAAGATTGTGGCCTAAACACTACAAGAATATCAAGTTTTTTAGGTCCTATTAATATTTAAATCGATTCACTTGAAGATATGAATTGATTCATACTGTGATTTTTCGAAATTTTCACATTCTCTCTAAAATATTCCTAAACATACTATAAATTTCCATCTTCATCTGAGATCACCCTCAACACTAATTATAGCCAAAAATACATAAGAAATAAATTATAGATAAAGGTCCAGATTATCTATCTTAACGTTCTAAGTTGTGAACCTAAAATTGTTCATTTAAAATTTAACACTAACTTAGCTCTCAAAACCTAATCAAATACTTCTCTAAGTTTAATGCATGTCAATAATTTTTACCATTTAAACCTAGATAAAGATTAAAGCACGGGAAAACTCACGTTAATGATATAATATAATTTCTCTTTTTTAGTTGATGAACTATTCTTCCTTCCACCTTTGGTCACCTTTCCATTCAAAGTTTTTTTGTTGCAATTTTTTTTTGCATCTTAACTATTATTTGTTCCTCAAATCCAAGTTTCCTTTTTCAATCAATGGTGGTGGCGGGATGTAATATCTCATGCAAGCAAACCCAACTTGCACCCAAGTCCCAATCACCCATTTTCACCATATTTCAAGTGTGGAAGAAGGAAAAAAAAATAAGAATTTGGGTTCTCTCAATACTTTTCCTTCCATACCTTGGATTCTGAAAGACAAAAACTCCCCGCATTTATGAAGTGTAATTTCATGTATTCTCTTTACCTTAATGGTAGCCTAAAGAAGTTTTAGCAATTTTAGCATTAAACGTTCTAAATCAATCCACCACTTTCTTCAAGTAACTGTACTAAGACAAAATTGTCATACCCTAAATTTTACCCCTAGATTCAATTATCTTTTAGCATAACATTCTAGGTCAATCATTCATGCATAGCTAACCAAATTATCATACGTTGCTTTGTTTTATTTCACTTGTGAATTAGGGTTTGTTTCAAGAGGCTCAAGGGATTGATCAGTCAAAGTTTTGGATGGATCACCTACCAATCAAGTTCTTATACTCTTAAGAGATCTCCCTTCATCAAATATCAAGTGCAAAATGGCTTCATTACAAGTTCTTCAAGGTTCAAATTCATCTGACCATGAAATTAGGGTTTTTCAACCAAAGTCAACTACATCTTTGACTTTTGATCAAGATATGATCTCAAGCCTTGGGACATGATTCAAGACATTCAAATACACCCTTGGAGTCCATCCATGGTGTTCAAATGGCCCAGGAGATTGATTTCATTGAAGATCAAGAGGTGAAATTCATTTGATACACAAGTCGTTAACTGCAAAGTCAAACCTTTGAGTTTAGGGTTTTTTTGGTCAAATATGAACTTCTCAAGTCAAATTCCATGGAAATATGTTTGATGATTGAATTTGATCAAGAAAAATCAATAGAATTGAGGTTACTTGCAAAAAGGACAACAATGAAGAAAGCGAAATTTTTTCTAAGTTATAGAAAAACCCTAATTTGGTGCTGACTTGCCAAGGTCATAACTTCCAATCTAGACATCCATTTTCTTTGAACCAAAGATAAATTTGAAGAGCTCATTCCATACAACAACTTTGTCAATGAGGAGGAACTCCCAAAAAGTGCATAGATTTCAAGTTATGATAGCATGAGTTGAGAAAAATAAGATTTTGAAATTCTAAACTTATAATTTTTTCTAAGTGTTGAAATTCAACTTGGAGGGTGGGTTTTCAAGGTAATTTTTCTCATAGTTCTAAGCTCCAATTCAAATTTCTTGCAATTTGAAAGTTGTTAGGCATTCTTCAAGCTTTCCATTGATGCCAAAAACTCCTCAATTGGATCAATATATATCAAGTTATGGCATTTCAAAGTTAGGGTTTCAAAGTTGTCAAAAATCCATAACTTAGAAATTTTTCTAAGTCACTTTAGGCAAAATTTTGAGTCCAACTTCCATGACAAATTTCACAACCTTCCAAGCCTTATTTCCATTTTCTTTGAACATGAAGTTTGTTCACCTATCTTCCTACTTTCCATTGAGCTCAAGACCTAACAAATTGAATCAAAATCCATCAAGATATCAAGCTTCAAAGTTGGCTATGTGACTTGGTTTTAATGCATCATTCTTAAACTTCCTTTTTCATGCAACTTGAACTTTTCATGCAACATTCTTGGTGTCCTATTTTCATGTGCATATCATCTTTTTATGTCATCAAAACATTGCTAAAACTAGCCAAACCAAGTCTTGTACCTCATGCACCACTTTAGAAATGTTTTGCCAAATGAGAAAGTTGAAAACTTGCTCACCAAGAATGTTAGCCTTACTCCCACAATTCCTGCTCCACTTTCTGACTTCTCTCCACACACACACAAAGCAACCACAACAAACCTCATGAGAAGGCAACTCGTACCACCATATGTTCACCCTCATTTTTTTTTAAATTTGAAAATTTTACACCAAGAATTTTAACCACAGTAAAACTTGTTTTAACCACACAGTCATACCCTAAATTTTGACCACAAGGTTTCACTTCATTGTGAAAATTATCACCACAATATGGATGTACCTTTATACCCCATCAATCCTCTTAAGGATTGTTAAGTGTTCAATCTAGCCAAGAATTAGGGTTTTAAGCCCTCTCAGAGCACTCAGACAGATGATCAATCAAGAATTGACCTGATCTCCAAACCTCTCAAACATCCATGAAGGATCAAGAGGTCTCCCACATCAAGAATCTAACACAAGAATGCAACATTTCAAGTTGATCAAGCCTCAAGATCACCAATGTCACCAAATTAGGGTTTTGGTCGACCAAAGCCTCCAAAGAGAAATTTTCATCTGGGAATGAGCCAATACTTCAAAACATGATTCAAGAAGCTCAAAAGAACCTTATGAGTCCATTCATAAGTTCAAAATAACCTCAGGGGATGCACTCATAAAAAATCAGGAATTAGGGTTTTGACCTAATCCCTAAGTTAACTTTTGGAGCAAGGCATGAGTCAAGACCTCAAGAGATGATTTAAGGACCTCAAATGAATCATATTGACCCATTCACAAGATTGGATTGATTCAAAGAACTTGGTTCATAAGCAATGCAAAGATTCAAATTCATCTGAACCACAAACAAGGGTTTTTGAGGAAAAAGTCAACCATGCCTTTCACTTTTGACCAAAACATGATCTCAAACCTTGGGACATGATTAAAGACACTCTAAAACACCTATGAAATCCATCCATTAGGTTCAATTTAGCCCAAGGACTTGATTTCATAAAGGATCACAAAGTTCAAAATTTATCTGATACAAAAAGTCAACTGTGATCAAAACCAAGTTTGACTTTTGGGATTTTTTTGACAAACATGGCCTCTTCAAGTCAAAAACAATGTTAACTTGTGATTTGGATCATCATCAATCAAGAAAAATCAAGAAAAGTGAGGTTACTTGCAAAAAGGGCAACCTTGAGAAACTTAAAATTTTACTAAGTTATGAAAAAAATGTGATTTTTACCTAACTTTGCAAGGCAATAACTTGTGATCCAAACAACCATTTTCTTCCATACAAAGCCCAAATGAAAGCTCTCATTACATAGTACAAAAGTTTCCTACTGATCCATGGTAAAAAAATGCCTAGATTTTGAGTTATAAGGCCATAAAGTTAGGGTTTTATAAGATTTGATCTTTGACACTTAGAAAAAATTTAGGCAGAATCCGTTTCTTGTTTTGCCCAACTTTGGAGGCATTTTTCATTATGATCCAAGAGGAATCAAGACCAAATGTAAACATCAAAGTTGAAGTATGACATACATGCTTTCCAAAGAGTACAAGAACATCCATTGATTCAACTTGAGCAAGGAGTTATGAACCTCACAATATGCATTGATACAAACTATTTTTTGACAGCATTTGCACATGACTTGTATCCCACGATTTCTTGAACCAATTATGGACACTTGCATCATTGGATTTTTGTCCAATATCAACCTAAATGATGAAGAATCTGAACCATAAGACCAATAAGTAGAAAATCATATCCTTTAGGCACATGGAAGTTAATGTTGCAAATCCAAATTCAAGTTTTGTCATATGGCATTGAAAGGATGTATTGAGGTGTCATGAACCAAGCCATATCAGTCCAAATGAGTCAAGCTTTAGCCAAGGATCAGAAGACCTAAACCTGTAAAGCATAACTCAAGTTAATGGCTAGAGGAGACTTTGAACACCTAGCCATATCCATTAGAAAATAGGGTGATCCAGCCCCCATTCACTATTCCTTGCAAAACAAACTTCCTCTACTATAAATAGAGGTCATTTCTGGTTGATCAAACCACACCAAAACATCAGAATACACGTTTTCCACCATTTCCCTCTTATGTACCAAAAATTCATTTCCAAAGAAGTGAGAATCATGTTTTGAGATAGAGAGCAATTCCACTCAAACCAATGGTCCTAACACCTTACATACATCATATATGAATGATCTAAACACTTGAACAACATCTGTAACACCAGATTCATCAAATTCATACCTCACCCCAAAGCCATCTACAGTTGGAGTCGTGCCCACCAATCCAGAGGTTTTCAATCCATTCCAAGCATCTCAACACACTACTTGAGGTCCAAGGAAGCTGACCAGATCATCAAAACACTTCTTTAACACCTACAACTGAGGATTTGATTTCCTCTTGCACATGTAAGCCTGAACTCTTCAAACTCCATGATCCATGCATCATAAATGTGTTTTCAAGTTACCAACATGTTTCTGCACTTATGTAGAATGTTTCCCTCAATCAATTGCTATGTATCTATCGTGTATAGGATTTCATAGTGTTCTTGCAAAAATTAGGGTTCATTTGTTCTTCACATGATATCTCACTCTACACTTAAAAGAAATGCAATTAATTGGTATCATTGAAATCCTTGTTAAAAAACACACAACTTTCATGTTTACATCGTACAAAATCATTACATATTAAGAGAGATATGAGAGGTTTTGTAAAACGGCCATGGAGGACACGCCCGAGGAAGAAGATGACTGTTGGCGCCATAATTCAAATCTTTTTCAAATTTTTGAATTTTTAATTATTTTCAAAAATTAATTTCTCCTCCAATTTTAATATTTTTCAAATGGTTTTTTAAACATAAATACTTTACATGTCTAAATATTTTATTCCATAAAAAAATCAAAAAAATATTTTTATTTGATATATTTTTGAATATTTTAAAGATTTTATTTTAATTTGTTCTTAAACATTTTGAATAATTTCTTTTTTCTTGATTTTCAAAACCAATTTGATTTTAAATCATCATGTGAATAAAACTTCATTTTCTAAACCTTAAACATAATTCATAACATGTTTATTGAATTTTTTTTTTGGTTTTTTTTTTTATCATTTTTAATTGATTTTTCTTTGAAAAATATCTTTAAAAAAATGAAATTAGGGTTTTCTTTGATTCAATCTTTCAAAATTTCATTTGAAACACTCATGGGCCTATATTAGAGTGTAAGACCCAACCTCCCTATGTACATAAATAAATTGTGGGCCTCGGCTATAGTATAAGCCCCACAACGTCTTTCAGTATCGCGATGCGATCACAATTTTAAAAATAAATCATCTAGGCCCCTCCTTGAGTATAAGCCCAAATATTTTGTACATAAACTTTGTTTTAAACAATAAACAACTTCCTTGGGCCTCTCCTTGAGTTGTAAACCCCATACCTCTATTTTCAAAATCATCTGTCTGTTTTTAAACCGCTTAAAAACACCTGGGCCTCTCCCCGAGTATAAGACCCAATACTATTCTTTCATTCTTTCATTCAATAATAAATTATCTTGGGCATCTTAAATAGAGTGTAAATCCCACTTTTTTCTTTTAAAAATAAAAAGAAGATTCAAATTACACTGGTACTAAGAGGAGGATTATTCCCGGTGAAACTGCTCTTAGACCACTTGGGCCTCTCCTTGAGTTATAAGCCCAAAACTTTCTTTTCAATTCATCTAAATAACAATAAAATTTCTTTTTGATACAAATTCAAAATCCAAAGTTTTCTCAAAACTTTCTTCAATTTCTCAAAACCCTAATCCTACAGTGGTAATCAATACAACCAATCACAATACACTTGGGCTTCTATCCAGAGAATAAGACCCATCACATTTTCAATTCATACTTGTTTATATACCTGTTAAACCACTTATCTATATATACATGTGCATACCTGTTTATAGTTCCATCAACAGTTAGGTCATCCTCAGTTCACACTTAGGTTAAACAGTAGAATACTTATAACTTAGTTCAAAACAACTAGTTTATTCTTATATAAAGAAATTCATTTCCCCATAGAGGATTAATTCCCGGTGAAACGTCTTTTGAATTTCTTCAAACCTTAGAACTGTTCATTAAAGAAAGGATTACTTCCCGGTGAAACCTTTCTTGAACTTTTCTTAGGCTTGGACCACAGGCTTCTTAGAAGTTCCCCACAGCCTCCTCTTGGGCTTAGTACAAGGACCCACAGGCTTCCTAGAAACATCCCAGCCTCCTCTTGGGCTTAGTACATGGACCCAAAGGCTTCCTAAAAGCATAGGATATAATTTAGTCACCTCTACTAGTTCAGCCCTAAGGAAAGTCAAAAACTCTAGAACATCCAATCATTCAAATGTTGATCTTCATCCCTAAAACTCTCAGCCTCCTCTTGGGCATCATACAAAGACCTTTCTTCAACCAGGGTCTACCTCTTCTTAAGAGACTTGGATAGTCTCAGCCTCCTCTTGGGCTTCATATAAGTAGACTTGGAAAGTCGCATCCTCATAGTTTCCTCTTGGGCTTAATCAAGAACCCTCAGGCTTCCTAAAAGCTTAAATCCTAATCATCTTTACCAAGACATCAATTCTCATAAGAGCTAAAACCTCTAAGGTATTCAAACTCATTTTTAAATCCCTTCTGACCCCTAACAAGGATTGGCTTTCATCTTCAAAATCCCCAGCCAGGGTCAGGTTACCATCAACAAATCCCCCAAAAAAATCAGAGCCTCATGGCCTCTGATAATTCAACTCTTCTCCAACCCCCAACAAGAGTTAGTTTCCCTTTGGGTTCCTCCAAAATAGTTTAAACTTTCTCTTGGATTTGAATAAATCCTCAGCAAGAGTCCGCCTCCTCTTAGGCTTCGTATAATGAATTACCCAGTCAACCTCAATCTTGGCCTTTGTATTAGATAAACATCATACTCCCCATTTGAGTTAGTCTTCTTAAAAGCTATGCTCAAACTCTTCAGCTTCATCATCTTGGGCTTCAAACAAGATACTCTAGTAAAACATCTTCAATGGAGTCAATCCCCAACCCTTTTTAGCTTCAACCTTGGGCTTTGATCAAGGCAAAAAATCCATCATCCCCACAAATGAGACCATGGGTCCTCTATGTAGGAGGATATCCCCTCTATACATTACATATCAAAACAAACAATCAAAACTTTTTTCCAGATGATTGATGTAAGTGGCACAATTGTTGATTCAAAACCCAAGCTGGAGTCCCTCATTTATTATGGATAAAATTTCTCTTTCATCTAACTGATGTAAGTGGCAAGCCTCTGGATTCTACACATCCAAGCCAATGTCCCTCTCTTAACATGAAAGATCCGTAAAGGAAAAAGTGGCATTGCTCTACATTGAGTTAAAACTTCTTCCTTCATGACATTTCTCTTATAAAGAAAGTTATGACATTGCTGGATTCCATACATCCCAGTTAAAGTAACTTCCCTTATAACAAATTACTCAACATTTGTGATGAATAGGTGAGATTTCTCCCTTTAGAGATGACAAATTCTCTCTCTCAACATTGTTAGCTTCAATATTGGGCTTTATGCAAGACACAAACACTTTTAGCTTCAATCTTGGGCCTTAAACAAGACACAAACACTGTTAGCTTAAATCTTGGGCTTTAAACACGACACCAATTTTCCTCCCATAGAATAGGACGAACTACGATTGCTCTGATTTCCCGAATCTCTTTACGAGAATACGTAGGCATAAGATTGTGAAATCTTAGGTCAAGCACATTCCTAAAAACAATAGAAAAACCCAAAAACAACAAAAACATTTCCTCAGTCCTCCCAAAGGAGAAACTTTCCCTAATCCACACCAAATAGACTAAAGAAAGAATTCAAAGCATTAGAAAATATATGCAAATAAAGGTTCCTATAGATTACCATAGATACTCTGGGTGTTAATAGCTTCCCTTTGTATAACCAAACCCCGATCCCTGATCTTTTCACATTTGTTAAAGAAAACACTTGCACGCAGGGTTAGTTTAAGATATCTTCCCCTTCCTTTCAAGCTTCATAGGATAAATATAGAAATCAGAAAGTAGCGTTAAAAGTGGTAGTGGTTGCATCACTAAGACCGGAGCTACAGAAAAATGGTGACTCTGCTGGGGAATACTTTATTTAGATTTCCTAAGAGGTTTAGGCCTTGTGTTGCATTTATTTTTCTTCTATTTTTATTTGCTTTCTCATTTTTCTATTATTTGTTGTCATACTATCTGCTATACTTGTTTAAATTACCATCATCTGGGAATGTGATAAATACACATGTGGTGAGTTCGAGAGCACATTAAGATAAGTGGTGGTAGATTCAGGAAGGCTTATAGGGAGTGAGTCCCGACCAAGCTAACTTGAAAGTCCACCGAAAGAGTGGAGGTACCCTTTTGGAATTACTGATGTTGAACGAGCAAGTCGGGAAAACATTATTTTTTCCAGTGGGCACCCTTGAAACTGAGAATTAGTAGACATTTACCCACTTAACCTTTGTTAGGACATAGTGCAGTGATTATCGGGAATAGTTGATACGCGATACTACACTCAAAAGAGGTTCATCTTGGGGATATTGTAGCTCTCATGAGTCAGTCATTTTGTTGTTAATATTCTTGAGAGGGGTCAATAATTTTTGGAACCTTTTTTAGAACCCGTTCTACAGGTACAAAAAAATTGGACCCTAGTACACACCTTGGGGATGGGTAGAGCCATGACTCCATGCTCGTGACAATAAACCCCTAAAGACAATGTTTTCAAATGTTTTTGTTTGCTGCATTCATGCATCCATGCATTTCATTCATTAAAAAAGCTTTTTATAAAAAAAAACTAAAACAATCGTTGCAAATATCATAAGTCGTGCTATGGATTTCGGTAGAAGAAAAACGCACAAGCACACCTTTAAAATTCCAAAAATGGAATACCTAAGAAAATTGGGAAGGATGATTACTAATCCCGAAGCTTTCAGAGCTAAGCACGGAGGTCTGTTGTCTCTTTTGAAGGTCAACATGGTGGAAGGAGTCCTATTTACATTGGTTCAGTTCTATGATCCAGTATACCACTGCTTCACTTTTCTGGATTATCACCTCGCACTGACACTAGAAGAGTACTCTCATTTGATTGATTTACCTATCATTGATCAAGATCCATTTTCTGGATTGGAATAAATTCCAAAAGATCAAGCCATTGCCAGAGCTACCTCTTTGGAAGAGTCAGATGCCAAAGCTCACATGACCACCAAGGGGGGAATCGAGGGTTTACCAGCTAAATTCCTGATGGAGAAAGCCTTATACTTTGCCAGCATAGGAAACATAACTGCTTTCGAGGATGTCTTTGTTCTACTCATATATGGGTTATTTCTCTTTCCCAACATTGACAACTTTGTCGATATTAATGCTTTCAAGATATTCTTAATTGGGAATCCAGTCCCAAATTTGCTCGCAGATGCTTATCATTCAGTATATTTAAGAAATTTTTACAGTGGAGGGATGATCACATGCTGTGTACCGTTACTCTACAAATGGTTTATTTCCCACTTACCCAACTCTGCTGCTTTTTGGGATCTCAAGAGTGGGATGTGATGGTCACAGAAGATTATGTCTCTCACTCATTCTGACATAGATTGGTACAATCGAATCTATGACAGAATAAAAATCATTGACAAATGTGTAAGTTTCCCCAATGTACCCCTCATTGGTACTAAAAGAGGGATCAACTATCATCCAATTTTAGCTATTCGTCAACTTGGATACCCGATGAAGAATGTACTACATAACATTCATCTGGAAGGTCTTTTCTTCAAGGAAGGAGAAAATGACAGAGCACTAAAGAAATAAATTGTGCATGCCTGGCAACATGTTCATAGGAAGGGAAGAGAGTCGTTAGGAAGGACAAACCGCATCACTGCAGAGCCTTACCTCCAATAGGTACAAACTAGAGCCATCAAATTGAAAATGCCTTACCCTCGTCAGGAAGTTTTTCCCCTGAAAGAGTCTATTCTTTACTTCATGAATGACACGAAGAAGCTTCAGATCGCTTTCAACAAGGTCCAACACGAGAAGAACTCTTGGAAGAACAAGTACCAGATTATCAGCTTGGAATGCACAAAAATCCAAGAGATTTTGAAAGAAAAGGATGCTCTGATTGAGATATTAGAGCAGCATGCTATTGAAAGTCAAGAGGAACGAAGAAATCTGCTCTCTCCTTTCACATGGAAAAGGATCATCGACCCGACAATGATTGGAGGGGCCCGATCAAAGAAGAGAAAAATTCAGCAACCAGTATCTGAGCTTTCTTCGGAACACCTTAGGATCCATAGGCCTAGTTTTCCTTCTCGCACTTTGTAAAATAATGTACTTTTCCCTGTAAGATACTGCAATCCTTTGAATTCAATAAAAAGTTTCCATCGCTGTATGATATTTGCAACATAATTGTTAAAAGTTCATTTAAAAACAAAAAGATCATTCTCATTCTTTGCATATCATTCATCATTCTTACATAACATGTCTTTGTCATTGAGTCTCACACATGTGTCACACTTTAGAGTCAAACTGTCTCATTCGTACAATACTCGGGCCAATCGGCAAAAGAAAATGGACGATCTCGAAGAAGATAACAGAGAACTAAGAGAAGAAATCAATGCTTTAAAAGAGAGTTTGGAGAAACTCCACAACACGATTGAATCCCTGGCAGCAGCTCAGGATCAACCACCTCAAAGCACTGCGATCTCAGAGATTATGCCTACGTCAGCATTTGAGACACCTGGCAGTCATCCTCAGTACAACATGCCTAAAGGTTTTCCCTGGGGCATGCCTTTCAATTTTGTACCTGAAGGATATATACCTCCGTCACTGAAGACCTAGAAGCTATAGCAGGAACCTCCAGACTTGAAGGTTACAAACTTCAGGCAAATGAAGACACGCGGGTTACAACTGAGATTCCTTTACCTGAAGGTTACAAACTTCAGGTCACTGAAGCGCCAAGAGTTACCGCCGTAATGTCTATACCACAACCTGTGATACATACTATCCCAGAGGAACAAATTTTGTAGGCCACTTCTGGCAGAAATTAAGAAGTATATGAAAGGATGAATGAATTCCAGGAACAGTTCTTGGAAATGCAGAAAGAACTGCATGCCATTCGCGGATAAGACTTGTTTGGTAAGGACGCCGCTGACCTCTATTTAGTCCCTAATGTAAAGACACCGCACAAATTCAAGGTGCCTGACTTTGAAAAATACAAAGGAAACTCTTGCCCTCAAATTCACTTGGTAACGTACGCCCGAAAAATGTCTACCCAGATAGAAAACCAACAGCTACTGATCCACTACTTCCAAGATAGTTTAACCGGTGCCGTACTCAAATGGTACTTGGGTTTAAACCGTACCAAGATTAGCACTTTCAGAGATCTTGGGGCGGCTTTTGTTTAGCAGTATAAATACAATTTGGACATGGCACCAGATAGGGACTAACTCAGAGCAATGTCCCAAAAAGATAAACAAACCTTCAAGGAGTATGCTCAAAGATAGCGTGAAATCGCCGCCCAGATCTGTCCTCCCCTCGAGGAGAAAGAAATGAGAAAAATCTTCCTAAAAACATTGGGCTCATTTTATTATGACTGAATGGTTGCAAGTGCACCTAGTGACTTCACTGAAATGGTGAACATGGGGGTACTCCTTGAGGAAGCAGTTCGAGAAGGCCGGTTAGTCAAAGATGCAGAGCCGTCTAGCAGTACTAAAAGATACGGGAGTGTTTTCCAAAAGAAGAAAGAACAAAATATCAGTAATATCTCTCAGGGTAAGAAAGCGCGAAGGTATCAACCTCGGCAGGTAGCAGCAGTATCTCCCACTATCAACCAGCACCAGCTCTGACATATGAACCACAAATTGCTCAGAGCCAGCCAAATCAACAACAGTATCAGCAAAGGCAGTAACAGCCTCTTCAGCAAGATCGCTCGCAATACAATAACAACAACCGTATCACATGATCACCAGGGATTGACCCCATACCAATGTTATATGCAGAATTATTTACACTTCTGCTAGCCAGGGGCACGTTCAAACCAGGACTCCTCTTACAGTACCAGACAATCCGCCTTTTTGGTTCAAAACCGATCAATCTTGCCTTTACCATCAAGGAGGACCAGGACATAACATTGAGAATTGCCTCTGCTTTAAATCTGATGTATAAAAGCTCGTCAAAAATCGGGTTTTATATTTCAAAGATACGAACCCGAATGTTCAAACGAACCCGTTGCCGTAACATGAAAAGACTTCGGTAAACTTGATAGAAGGAGAACCCAGCAGCAGTTATCAAACTCAAGATGTACGCCTACTAGGAACAAATCTGGTGAAAATGCATTGTAGGCAGAGCGAGTACGGCCATGTACCACCTCACAACTATCATTAATGTGATACATGTTCTAAGAATAATCAAGGATGTGCCATTGTACAAGCAGCTCTTCAAGAACAGATGAATCTAGGCTGGATTCAGGATCACAGAATTCGTGAAGTAAATATGGCCCATGTACATCCAAACATTGTTCAAAATCATGACGTCCGCTTGCTGGAAATAGATTTGGTAAAGATGCACTGCATACAGAGTGGGTACGGTCGGGTGCCACCTCACAATGATGAATGTTGTGGAACATGTTCGAAAAATAGCCAAGGATGCTACCTCGTGCGAGAAGCTCTTCAGCATCAGGAAGCCCAAGAGGAAACCCAACTACGCCTGAATTCTCAGTCAATCAACATGGTTCAAGGTTGCCTCCTTGCCCAAAATGAGGTCCAAGGGCTATAGGACAAAGGGGTTATCACAGTCTCCGATAGAAAAGAACATGTTAATTAAGGAATTAACAGGGATGATTTCACCATAATTCCTTTGCTCAAGGAACCAAAGCGCGTGAAAATCCCTCTTGACAGTAGAAAAGTTCCCAATTTGGAACCGATTGAGGTTACTTATAACGGTCGAAAGACCCAGATAGCCCATGTGGTCATCTACTTGCCGGGACCAATACCATACAAGTCAGAGAAAGTTATTCCGTATAAGTACGGTGCGACTACAATAGAAGATGGAAAAGAAATTCCACTGCCATCCATTGTCAACATTGTTGATATCAGTCGGGTCACCCGAAGCGGTCGAATCTTCAATAGAGGAGTTGGAGAACCTACAAAAGAAAAGGAACCTCAAGCTGAAGTTCCTAATCAACAAATTGGTCAATCCAACAGCACAGAGCCGGTGAAAAATAATGATGAAATATTAAAGCTCATCTAGAGGAGTGAGTACAACATTGTAGATCAATTATCACAAACTCCTTCTCGAATATCCGTGTTATCTCTCATGCTCAGTTCAGAAGCTCACAGAGAAGCTCTATTAAAAGTCTTGGAACATGCCTTTGTAGAACAAGATGTGACAGTGGGTCAGTTTGACAACATTATTAGCAACATCACTTCCTGCAACAATTTGGGTTTCAGGGATGAAGAACTTCCAGAGGAAGACAAGAATCATAACATGAAACTCAATATCACAGTCAATTGCCAGGACGATGCTTTAGCCAGTGTACTGGTAGACACAGGTTCATCATTGAACGTCATGCTAAGGTCAACTCTGGTACGGTTATCTTTTCAAGGTACTCCGATGAGAGGTGGTGAGATCATAGTCAAAGCTTTTGACGGATCCAAGAAAATAGTTATCGGCGAAGTCGACCTTCCCATAACCATTGGTCCTCACACTTTCCAAGTCACTTTCCAAGTCATGGACATTCGAGCAGCATACAACTGTTTATTAGGACGACCTTGTATACATAAAGCAGGGGCAGTCACTTTGACACTTCACCAGAAGCTGAAGTTTGTCAAGAACGACAAGTTGGTCACGGTATGCGGAGAACAAGCTTTAATCGTGAGCAACCTATCATCATTCTCATATTTAGAACCAGAAGAGGTTGTTAGAACTCAATTTCAAGCACTCTCAGTGAGCAATGAGATTCATCAATAAAAAGGAACGTCAATTTCCTCATACAAAGACACTCTCCAAGTAATGGGAAGCGGTGACATAAAAGGATGGGGGCAAATTGTGATTCCTACTAATAACAAAATGAGAAAAGGTCTCGGTTTTTCTCCAACAATTACCAAGACTACAAAAAGGGATGAAAGCTTTCGTTCCATTCAAGATTTCTTCCACAGTGGAGGCTTCCTCCACCCGATTTCTCATGAAGTCCACACCATCAAGGAGAATAACTCTTCTGATACAGATGAAGAGTGGAAATCCTATTTCAACGATGAAGGTTATATATCTCAGGAAGAAACACATATGCCATTTTGCTCTCCGAAGCAAAGTCCCAGATATATACCAAGATCAGACATCAGAATGATCTACGGAGATTGTGATCTTGAGGGATGTCGTGCTCCACCCAACTCATTGGAAGAAGATACTATGATGAAAGACAACTTTGATTACAACTTATATGATCCCATGGATGATTTGCCCATTTGGAAACCTTACACAGAAGATTCAAGGCAAAAGAGTCTTCCAGAGAATGTATATCTGCTGGATGACCTTGAGAAAAATCCACCTGTTCTCCCAGAATCTTGGAATCCTTACCTGGAACATTCCAAAGATGTCCAACGCCACGTTGATGAAGTTTCAAGAATCGCAGGACAAGAATTGATCAACTTTCCATTTCCTGAGGTCAATGTCATTGAAGAAGATGACTCATCCATTCCCTCAGAAACTTGGGATACTTTGGGGAAACCAAGCGGCAAGTACGACTTTCTAGTGAAGTACACTGCTCCCGAAAGCTCTCGCATCAGATATGAGGACATCCTGCCAATTGGATGGGGAGATCCCATTGAAAATGAAAATACTGTTGAAGAAACAATAGAAGAGTCCTCTTATGATAACGCTGCATGGGAATAAGACTATAGTGATCCAACTTTGCCAGAAATCAGTGTCATTACTGAAGATGATCCTGGAAGAAAAATACCAGACTTTGTGATCCACAGAGGAGTTCGTCGCCATTGGGTTGCGGTCGGTGTCCCGAATGTCGTTCATAAATCAAAGTAATTGTCTCGTCTTTGTTTTGACCTTTCATTTTGCCCGGGTGAAAGGATGTTTTATAGGGTTTGATTTTTTCTGTAAATGTCTCTCTTCGCTTCGTCCAGAGCGAGAGAGTTTTGTTTTATAGGGTTGTGTTTCAAGAATCGCCAAATCATTAATAAATAATGTTATTCTGAATTCTTGAATTTATTGTTATTTTCACTTTTCGCTTTTTCAGAAAATGGTAATCCTAAAAAATAGACCAAAATAAAAATAAGCGTTTTTTAAAAAAATATATACTACACACACTCTTGCATTGTCTCCGTCTTTTCTAAAAAGGAATCATCACGTCGTGCAGATTATTTTTTTAAACCCCATTGAAACATACGATCCAATGCCTTCTCCCAACTTTGAGTTCCCGGTATTTGAAGCCGAAGAAGAAGAGGACGAAGAAATTCCATATGAGATCTCTCGACTACTCAGACATGAGGAACAATCCATTCAACTTTACAAAGAACCATTGGAAACGGTCAACTTGGGTTCAGAAGAAGAGAGAAAAGAAGTTAGAATTGGAGCACTACTCAGTCCAACTGTCAAAGAAGGCTTGATAGAACTCCTCAAAGATTTTTCATATGTGTTTTCTTGGTCCTACCAAGATATGACAGGGTTGGATACCAACATCGTGGAACATCACTTGCCCCTGAAACCAAAATTTCTGCCAGTCAAACAAAAACTCAGAAGGACTCATCACCCTATGGGGCACCTTTTGCTATAAACTAATGCCTTTCGGTCTGAAGAACGCAGGAGCAACATGTCAAAGGGCTATGACAACTCTGTTTCACGACATGATACACAAAGAGATTGAAGTGTACGTCGATGACATGATTGCCAAATCTAAAACAGAAGAAGAACATGTGGAGAATTTATCAAAACTATTCGAGCGCCTGAGAAAATACAAACTTTGCTTGAATCCCAATAAATGTACATTCGGTGTTCGTTCAGGAAAGCTCTTGGGATTCAACATCAGCCAAAAAGGAATCGAGGTTGATCCCGACAAAGTCAAGGCCATTCAAGAAATGCCTGCTCCAAAAACTGAAAAAACAAGTAAGATGATTTTTGGGACGTCTGAATTACATCTCAAGATTGATATTCCTTATGACCGCGACATGTACACCAATTTTCAAACTACTCAGAAAGAACCAAAGCTGTATATGGACAGAAGATTGCCAAAGGGCTTTCGACAACATCAAAGAATATCTGCTAAATCCACCGATTTTGTCTCCTTCAGTGGAAGGAAGAACACTAATCATCTACTTAACGGTCTTGGAAGACTCCATGGGTTGTGTGCTTGGCCAACAAGACGAGACCAAAAGAAAAGAGTCTGCCATTTATTAATTAAGCAAGAAGTTCACGGACTGTGAAACTCGATACACTATGCTTGAGAAAACTTGCTGCGCTCTAGCTTGGGCAGCTAAACGTCTTCGCCAGTACATGATTTGTCACACTACTTGGTTAATCTCTGAAATGGATCTGATCAAGTACGTCTTTGAAAAGTCTGCTTTAACAGAAAGGATTGCCCTTTGGCAGATGTTGTTATCAGAATACGACATTGAGTACCATGCTCAGAAAGTCGTCAAAGGAAGTATTTTAGGCGATCATTTGGCTCATCAACTGATTGACGACCAGGAATAAATCAAATTTGACTTCCTAGACGACAATGTCATGTACCTAAAAATGAAAGATTGCGATGAACCGCTACTGAACGAAGGGCCAGAACCAGGACCACAATGGGGATTAATATTCGACAGAGATGTCAATGCTTATGGAAATGGAATTGGGGCAATCATTATTACACCTCAGGGTACCCATATCCCTTTCACTGCCAGATTGACATTCAAATGTACAAACAATGAGGCTGAATACGAAGCTTGCATCATGGGTCTCGAAGAAGTTATCGACTTAAGGATAAAGAACTTGGATGTGTATGGAGACTCAGCCCTGGTTATAAATCAGGTCAAAGGAGAGTGGAACACGTATCAATTGGGATTGATTCCTTATAAAGACTACGCAAGAAGGTTGTTACCCTTCTTCAACAAGATTGAGTTTCATCACATTCCTCGTGAAGAGAACCATATGGCTGATGCATTAGCTACTCTATCCTCCATGATTAGTGTGAATCGATGGAACGACGTACCCAAGATTGACATAATGCGCCTTGATAGGCCCGCTTACATATTTGCAGTTGAAGTAGTCATATATGATAAACCATGGTATCATGATATCAAGTGCTTCCTTCAAAGACAGGAATACCCGCCTGGGGCATCAAAAAAAGATAAGAAGACTTTCAGAAGACTGGCTGGCAACTTCTTCCTGAACAATGATGTACTCTACAAGAGAAACTTCAAAATGGTTTTGCTCAGATGCGTAGACAGACACGAAGCAAACATACTGATGAAGGAAATCCACGAAGGATCCTTTGGCACTCATGCCAATGGACACACAATGGCAAGAAAAATTTTGAGAGCATGATATTATTGGTAGACAATGGAATCTGATTGCTACAAGTACATGAGAAGGTGTCATAAGTGTTAGATATATGCTGACAAAATTCATGTACCACCAACGCATCTCAAAATTATCTCTTCTCCATGGCCTTTTTCTATATTGGGAATCGACATGATTAACACGATTGAACCCAAAGCTTCAAACAGACATAGGTTCATCCTGGTAGCCATTGACTACTTCACCAAATGGGTTAAAGAAACATCATACACCATTGTGACCAGACAAGTGTTGGTCTGATTCATCAAGAACAATCTCATATGTCATTATGGTGTTCCAAGCTAGATCATCACTGATATTCGATCAAACCTGAATAACAAGATGATGAAAGAGTTGTGTGCTGAGTTCAAGATTGAACACCATAACTCATCTCCCTACAGCCTAAAATGAATGAAGCGGTAGAAACAGCCAACAAAAATATCAAGAAGATCATTCAAAAGATGGTTGTAACCTACAAATATTGGCATGAGATGCTACCATTTGCTCTTCACGGTTATCGCACATCTGTCTGCACTTCAACAGGGGCAACCCCTTTCTCTCTAGTATACGGCATGGAAGCAATACTCCCCGTAGAAGTAGAGATACCATCAATAAGAATATTGATGGAAGCCAAGCTAACAGAAGCAGAATGGTGTCAAAGTAGATACGATGAAATGAACCTAATCAAAGAAAAGAGAATGACGGCTTTATGCTATGGTCAATTATATCAACAAAGAATGAAGAAAGCGTTTGACAAAAAGGTCCGACCCTGTGTCTTCAAAGAAGGAGACCTCGTGCTCAAGAAGATACAATCATTTCTCACTGATTCCAGGGGCAAATGGACTCCAAATTACGATGGCCACTATGTTGTTAAGAAAGCCTTCTCAGGCGATGCCTTAAAACTCACAACCAAGGATGGAGAGGAGTTTACTTATCCTACAAATGTTGATGCAGTCAAGAAATACTTCGCCTAAAAACAAAAAGAAAAAACGTCTCGGTGGATTGAAAACCCGAAATGGCAGTCCAAGCAAAAATTAGAGACATAAACAATAATCATCCTGATGGACTAAAAACCCGAAAGGCTGGTACTGGCAAAAGTTAGGGATTCATGGCAAGTAACTGAATCCGACAGGATTGCCTCGTTAGAGGATACGTCATCTATCGAGAACTTCAATCAAAGGTCACCTTCAGCAGAAGCTCAAGATACCCAGAATTCAAAGTTGGTAGAAGGATAGTGGTCATTATGTTTCAATGTAGCCCTTTTCCATTTAAATTACCATTTTCTAAAATTTGTAATGCTCAGTGGAATCACGCATCAGGCTGATTATCATTCTATCAATAAATTTGAACCCTTGTGCCTTTTGTTTGCAATTCTCATTTATTTTGCTTTGCAAAATGACATGTTTATCTGATTAACATTCTTGGAACACAAAAAATGAATTTAACTTTATTTTCAAAACATGAATTTTGATTTTTGCTTCCGCTTTTAAAATAAATACGGCAATTTCCTTTTGATTACTGAACACAAAAAGGAACATCGACGACTTCTCCAGAAATGACCGAACTTCAAAATGCAGAATCAAAATACTCCTTGTGATCTGTACACCCTGAATGAAGGATTAATTACTTCAGATGGAATGTCCCATCTGTCATCCCCGATAGGGTTTCTATCCCTAAGAATAAAGGTAGGAACAAGATTTCCTTCCTCTGACAAGCTCCTACCTTCAGAAAACATCGGTAAAAGTTTTCACTCTTCAGGAGTCACATCTTGTTACTACCAAGGGTAGTTGAGGATCGACTGTGAAACTTTGTGTCCCTCAATACTCGTCACCATTGATACCTTTTATCCCTCGCAGTGGCCAAGTATCCAATTATATTCATCACCATTCCGCATGTCATGTCTTTCTCGTCAGCATAAGCATTTCATACATACATCATGCATAATTGATTCATATTCATATTCATATTGCATCTCATATTTCGATCACTTTGGTCACGTTTATCCCCCAAGTGATAAATGTTCTCTCTCCATTAGAGCTGCCAGTTTTCCTTTCCACACTTGAATAGGATAAAATCCCAGCTTGCGTTCTTTCCTCATAAGGAAATGTCTCGTCTAAATAATCTCTCTCCAATCTATTTTTGGATTGAAAACAGTCCTTAACCACTTTGATAACTTAAACCTATGAAAGGCAAAAAGGCATTTGGTTATACACCTTTGGAACTTCACTCTTCACCATTGAAGATGATATTTTTCTTTCCCGGATTAAGGAAAATCCCCCACGAAAGCTTCTCAACAAAAAAAACTCTTGGCAACATGGACATCACACCCCAAGAAATTTGTCCTACTTTCAAGGAAGTCATTAGCACCTCAAAATTTAATTACATCACATGGCATCTCTCCGAAAAAGTCTCGAATGGAAGTATGATGTAGCCTATCCAGCAAATGGCATCTCCGACTGAGAAGTTTATGCACCTCTACAATTCAGACAAATGGTTATCCCCAGCAAGTCTTACATCAAATCTTTTCCCATCAAATGGCATCTCCCCAGTAAATCTTGGCGAGAAGTTTGATGAAAGGACCATCAGGGATAGCATTCCTTATCAAGAGAAGAACTCGACAAAAGAAACTGAGACCAGTTCCATGGCTGAAGACCAGGATCGAGGGGAGGTTTATTTCAAAAGAAACTGAGACCAGTTCCATGGTTGAAGACCAGGATCGAGGGGAAGTTACACCTTTTCTAAGTAGCATTACTTAGCAAAAGAAGATGGATGAGCAAATCAGCTACCATTCGCAACCACAATCAAAATTTTGGTTATTCTAATATTTAATCCTCTTTTACCATGAATGTTCGAATGTCTTCGTCATTCACACCTTCAGGTCCAAGAAGATTAAATAGAGGCATCTGTCATACCCTAATTTTGACCACAAGGTTTCACATCATTGTGCAAATCATCACCACAATATGGATGTACCTTCATACCCCATCAATGCTCTCAAGGATTGTTGAGTGTTCACTCTAGCCAAGAATTAGGGTTTTGAGCCCTCTCAGAGCACTCAGGAAGATGATTAATCAAGAATTGACATAATCTCCAAATCTCTCAAACATCCATGAAGGATCAAGAGGTCCCCCACATCAAGAATCTAACACAAGATTGGAACATTTCAAGGTGATCAAGCCTCAAGATCAAAAGTGTCACCAAATTAGGGTTTTGGTCAACCAAGGCCTCCAGAGAGAAATTTTCATCTAGGTATGAGCCAATACTTCAAAACATGATTCAAGAAGCTCAAAAGAACCTTATGAGTCCATTCATAAGTTCAAAATAGCCTCAGGGGATGCATTCATCAAAAATCAGGAATTAGGGTTTTGACCTAATCCCTAAGTTAACTTTTGGAGCAAGGCATGAGTCAAGACCTCAAGAGATGCTTTAAGGACCTCAAATGCATCATATTAATCCATTCACAAGATTGGATTGATTCAAAGAAATTGGTTCATAAGCAATTCAAGGAATCAAATTCATCTGAACCACAAACTAGGGTTTCTGAGGAAAAAGTCAACCATGCCTTTGACTTTTGACCAAAACTTGATCTTAAACCTTGAGACTTGATTCAAGCTACTCTAAAACACCTATGGAATCCATCCATTATGTTCAATTTAGCCCAAGGACTTGATTTCATAAAGGATCACAAAGTTCATAACTCATCTGATATAAAAAGTCAACTGTGATCAAAATCAAGTTTGACTTTTGGGATTTTTTTACAAACATGGCCTCTTCAAGTCAAAAACAATGTTAACTTGTGATTTGGATCATCATCAATCAAGAAAAATGAAGAAAAGTGAGGTTACTTACAAAAAGGGCAACCTTGAGAAAATTGAAATTTCACTAAGTTATGAAAAAAAGTGATTTTTACCCAACTTTGCAAGGCCATAACTTGTGATCCAAGCAACCATTTTCTTCCATCCAAGGCTCAAATGAATGCTCTCATTACATACTAAAAAAGTTTCCTACAGATCCATGGTCAAAAAATGCCTAGATTTTGAGTTATAAGGCCATAAAGTTAGGGTTTCATAAGATTTGAACTTTGACACTTAGAAAACTTTTAGGCAGAATCTGTTTCATGTTTTGCCCAACTTTGGAGGCATTTTTCATTATGATCCAAGAGAAATCAAAACCAAATGTAAACATCAAAGTTGAAGTATAAAATACAATATTTCCAAAGAGTACAAGAACATCCATTGATTCAACTTGAGCAAAGAGTTATGAACCTCACAATATGCCTTGATACAAACTATTTTTTGACAGCATTTGCACATGACTTGTATTCCACGATTTCTTGAGCCAATTTTGAACACTTGAATCATTGGATTTCTTTTCAATATCAACCTAAATGATGAAGAATCTGAACCATAAGACGAACAAGTCAAAAATCTTATCCTTTAGGCACATGGAAGTTAATGTTGCAAATCCAAATTCAAGTTTTGTCATATGGCATTGAAAGGATGCATTGAGGTATCATGAACCAAGCCATATCAGTCCAAATAAGTCAAGCTTTAGCCAAGGATCAGAAGACCTAAACCTGCAAAGCATAACTCTAGTCAATGGCTAGAGGAGACTTTGAACACCTAACCATATCCATTGGACAATAGGGTGATCCAACCTCCATTCACTATTCCTTGCAAAACAAACTTCCTCTACTATAAATAGAGGTCATTTCTGGTAGATCAAACCACACCAAAACATCAGAATACATGTTTTCCACCATTTCCCTCTTATGCACCAAAAATTTATTTCCAAAGAAGTGAGAATCGTGTTTTGAGATAGAGAGCAATTCCACTAAAACCAATGGTCCTAACACCTTACATACATCATATATGAATGATCTAAACACTTGAATAACATCTATAACACCAGATTCATCAAGTTCATACCTCACCCCAAAGCCATCTGCAGTTGGAGTCGTGCCACTAATCCAGAGGTTTTCAATCCATTCCAAGCATCTCAACACACTACTTGAGGTCCAAGGAAGTTGTCCAGATCATCAAAACACTTCTTTAACATCTACAACTGAGGATTCGATTTCCTCTTGCATAAGTAAACCTGAACTCTTCAAACTCCATGATCCATGCATCATAAATGTGTTTTCAAGTTACCAACATGTTTCTACACTTATGTAGAGTGTTTTCCCTCAATCAATTTCTATGTATCTATCGTGTATAGGATTTCATAGTGTTCTTTCAAAAATTAGGGTTCATCTGTTCTTCACATGATATCTCACTTTACACTTAAAAGAAATGCAATTAATTGGTATCATTGAAATCCTTGTTCAAAAACACACAACATTCATGTTTACATCGTGTAAAATCATTACGTATTGAGAGAGATATGAAAGGTTTTGCAGAACGGCCATGGAGGACACGCCCGAGGAAGAAGATGACCGTTGGCGCCATAATTCAAATCTTTTTCAAATTTTCAAATTTTTAATTATTTTCAAAAATTAATTTCTCCTCCAATTTTAATCTTTTCCAAATGATTTTTTAAACATAAATACTTTACATGTTTAAATATTTTATTCCATAAAAAAATCAAAAAAATATTTTTATTTGATATATTTTTGAATATTTTAAATATTTTATTTTAATTTCTTTTTAAACATTTTGAATAATTCCTTTTTTCTTGATTTTCAAAACCAATTTGATTTTAAATCATCATGTGAATAAAAATTAATTTTCTAAACCTTAAAAATAATTCATAACATGTTTATTGATTTTTTTTTGGTTTTTTTTATCATTTTTAATTGATTTTTCTTTGAAAAATATCTTTAAAAAAATGAAATTAGGGTTTTCTTTGATTCAATCTTTCAAAACTTCATTTGAAAGACTCACGGGCCTCTATTAGAGTGTTAGAGCCACCTCCCTATGTACATAAATAAATTGTGGGCATCTATTATAGTATAAGCCCCACAACGTCTTTCGGTATCGCGATGCGATCACTATTTTCAAAATAAATCATCTGGGCCTCTCCTTGAGTATAAGCCCCAATATTTTGTATATAAACTTTGTTTTAAACAATAAAAAACTTCCTTGGGCCTCTCCTTGAGTTGTAAGCCCCGTACCTCTATTTTCAAAATCATCTGTCTGTTCTTAAACTGCTTAAAAACACCTGGGCCTCTCCCCGAGTATAAGACCCAATACTATTATTTCATTCTTTTATTCAAAAATAAATTATCTTGGGCCTCTTAAATAGAGTGTAAGTCCCACCCTTGGGCTAAGAGAAGCATTATTCCCGGTGAAACTGCTCTTAGACCACTTGGGCCTCTTTTTCAGTTATAAGCCCCAAACTTTCTTTTCAATTCATCTACATAACAATAACATTTCTTTTTTATACAAACTCAAAATCCAAAGTTTTCTCAAAACTTTCTTCAATTTCTCAAAACCCTAATCCTACAGTGGTAATCAATACAACCAATCATAATACACTTGGGCTCCTATCCAGAGAATAAGACCCATCACCTTTTCAATGGATACTTGTTTATATACCCGTTAAACCACTTATCTGTATATACTTGTGCATACCTGTATAGAGTTCCCTCAGCAGTTAAGCCATCCTTAGTTCACACTTAGGTTAAATAGTAGGATACTTATAACTTAGTTCAAAACAACTAGTTTGTTCTTATACAAAGAAATTCATTTCCCCAGAGAGGATTAATTCCCGGTGAAACCTCTTTTGAATTTCTTCAAACCTTAGAACTGTTCAGCAAAGAAAGGATTATTTCCCGGTGAAACCTTTCTTGAACTTTTCTTAGGCATGGACCCACAGGCTTCTTAGAAGTTTCCCACAGTCTCCTCTTGGGCTTAGTAGAAGGACCCACAGGATTCCTAGAAGCATCCCAACCTTCTCTTGGGCTTAGTACAAAGACCTAAAGGCTTCCTAAAAGCATAGGATATAATTTAGTCACCTCTACTAGTTCAGTCCTCAGGAAAGTCAAAAACTCTAGAACATCCAATCATTCAAGGGTTGGTCTTCATCCCTAGAGCTCTCAGCCTCCTCTTGGGCATCATACAAAGATCTTTCTTCAACTAGAGTCTACCTCTTCTTAAGAGACTCGGGTAGTCTCATCCTCCTCTTGGGCTTCATACAAGTAGACTTGGAAAGTCTCATCCTCATAGTTTTCTCTTGGGCTTAATACAAGAACCCTCAGGCTTCCTAAAAGCTTAAATCCTAATCATCTTTACCAAGATATCAATTCCCATAAGAGTTAAAACCTCTAAGGTATTCAAAATCATCTTTAAATCTCTTCTGACCCCCCAACAAGGTTTGGCTTTCATCTTCAAAATCCCCAGTGAGGGTCAGGTTACCATCAACAAATCCCCAAAAAAAAATATCAGAGCCTCATAGCATCTGATAATTCAGCTTTTCTCCAACCACCAACAAGAGTTAGTTTCCCTTTGGGTTCCTCCAAAATAGTTTAAACTTTCTCCTGGATTTGAATAAATTCTCGACAAGAGTCAGCCTCCTCTTAGACTTCATATAATGATTTACCCAGTTAGCCTCTATCTTGGGCTTTGTATAAGACAAACATCATACTCTCCATTTGAGTCAGTTTTCTTAAAAGCTATGCTCAAACTCTTCAGCTTTATCATCTTGGGCTTCAAACAAGATACTCCAGTAAAACACCTCCAGTGGAGTCAATCCCCAACCCTTTTTAGCTTCAACCTTGGGCTTTAATCAAGGCACAAAATCCATCATCCCCATAGATGAGACCATGAGTCCTCTCTGTAGGAGGATATCCCCTCTATACATCACAAATAAAAACAAACAATCAAAACTTTTTTCCAGATAAGTGATGTAAGTGGCATAATTGTTGATTCAAAATCCAAGCTGGAGTCCCTCCTTTATTATGTCTAAAATTTATCTTTCATCTAACTGATGTAAGTGGCAAGCCTCTGGATTCTACACTGAGTTAAAGCTTCTTCCTTCATGACATTTCTCTTATAAAGAAAGTTATGGCATTGCTGGATTCCTTACATCCTAGTTAAAGTAACTTCCCTTATAACAAATTACTCAACATTTGTGATGAATAGGTGAGATTTCTCCCTTTAGAGATGACAAATTCTCTCTCTCTCTCAACACTGTTACCTTCAATCATGGGCTTTAAATAAGACACAAACACTGTTAGCTTCAATCTTGGGCCTTAAACAAGATACAAACACTATTAACTTCAATCTTGGGATTTGAACAAGACACCAATTTTCCTCCCATAGAATATGAGGAACTATGATTGCTATGATTTCCTGAATCTATTTATGGGAATACGTAGGCATAAGATTGCGAAATCTTAGCGAGCACACAAATCAAAAATCTTAGGTCAAGCACCTTCCCAAAAACAATAGAAAAACCCAAAAACAACAAAAACATTTCCTCAGTCCTCCCAAAGGAGAAACTTTCCCCAATCAATAGCAAATAGACTAAATAAAGCATTCAAAGCAATATAAAATATATGCAAATAAAGGTTCCTGTAGATTACTATAGATACTCTGGGTGTTAATAGCTTCCCTTTGTATAACCAAACCCCGATCTCCAATCTCTTCGCATTTGTTAAAGAAAACACTTGCACGCAGGGTTAGTTTAAGATATCTTCCCCTTCCTTTCAAGCTTCATAGGATAAATACAGAAATCAGAAAGTAGCATTAAAAGCGGTAGTGGTCGCATCACTAAAACCGGAGCTACACACACCATAGCCATCATATATAACCTAGAAAGAAACCCTAGCAAGACAACTTCATTTCTGTAGCCAAGGAGAAGAAAAACTCGCTCTCCCGCTCAAAACTTTTTTTTTCTTCGAATCTCATATTGCAAAGCTTGTTTCTTCATTTTCTGACCACCATCATCATTCTTAAAGCTCAAGGAAGCCAAAGGGAAGGGTTTAGTGAAGCTTTGAAGCAAGAACAGAAGCATAAAAGCTCCACTTAGGTAACATTTTCTCCTATTCATTTCTCTCTCTTTAGTGCATATTTGAACTTGTGATTAGTGCATTTGAAGTTCTGGAAGCATAAGGTTCATGTTTATGTTATTGTTGTTCAAGTTTGTTCATGTTACATAATGCGCATCAAATGTTCATGGCCATTTTTATGTGTGTTAGAGTGTTTAAAAGATGAAAATAATGTCATATTTGGGATCTACAGGAAAAAAATGAGTGGAAAGGAGTAGGTTTTTGAACTAGCCTTAGTTCATTCTGTCTTTACTGATACATCCCCTCCCCTTATTACATATCTTTTTATTTTCATTTCTTTTCTTTTAATTATTTTCTTCATCATTAAAAATAACCAAAAATATTTTTTAAATACTTTAATGTCTTAAGAATTTTATTATATTTTTTATTTTTATTTTTAAATTATTTTCTTATTTTATTTATAATTATTTGTGAAGGTTGTTTTACTAGACTACCCTTGAACTAGGGTTTTGGTTTTTGATGCTTTGAACACACTTTCTTGAGCCAATATTTTTCCATATTTTGACACATGTTTACTTTATTTTTGAGAGGTTTTGTTATGCTTTGATGATTCTTGTTTGGTTACTTTTCATTTGATCTTGTGGAGCCTCAATTTATACTCGATTAGTAAGGTATCTTGAACTTGTTGATTGGTTTTCTTTGAGCATATGTGCTATTATTTTGGGGATCTTTTCCTCACCCTTTCTTGAGTGTGTTGCCATGATATAGAGCCTTTAACTTGCATTTATTTGATAATTTTAATATTTTTGATTGATGCCTCAAGTTAGGGTTGTTTTTTAGCATGATACTTGTATACCTTTGACCTTGTTTTAGGACTAGTTGTTTTTGTGTGAATCTCTTTGATGCTTGGTGTTTTGTATGACTTGAATGAATTGTTTAAGCTTCTGACTTCCATTGTTTCAATGTCTATTTCTTGCTCATTTTTCTCTTTCACCTCTCATGAATGTTTGTTTCCTTTTATGAATGACATTGAGTAATGCTTGCTTAGTTGCTTATCTATGTTTTGAGCATGATGCCTATTGAATCTTTCTTGTTGACATGAGTTTGCTTTGATATGAAATGTTTGAGTATGCTACTTTCCCATCTTGGTTTCTTGACCTAATTCCATTGTTTGAGTCATTTGTATTTTGTTTTTTATGTGCTAGTTATTGATATTGGTTTAGCTAATCATGTGATGCATGTTTGATGTTCTTTGGCTAATTTCTCAATTCTTGGAGTGTTTTGAGCATGTTTTTATGTAGCTACTGACCTTTTTGAGTTCTCATCTTATTTGGTTCATTTTTTGCTTTTTGTGTTATATAATGATGTTTGTTTAACACTTTAAGATACAAATGTTTGCACTACTTGTTTGCCTTCATCTCTTACATGTTGTGTACCTTATTGGTGATTTGTTACTTTAGTTCTTGAGTTAATTTGGTTACTTTAGAATTTGCTTTACATATGTTACCATTCCTTCATGCCTTTAGCTTTGATACTTGAAGCTTTTCTTGGTGCTTCTTTGATGTTGTTTACCTGTGCGTAATTACAAAGGAAAAGGTTCCCCTCTTGTTGAATTATTGTCATAAGTTAGTTTAGCCTTGCCTACCATTCCCTTGTGACCTTGTTAAAGTCTTTAGCTTTCCCATCCTAGCCTTATGATTAGAGTTTGTTAACTATAGGAGTGTTATGGTTATGAGCACTTCCCTTTCCCTCTTGACCTTGTTAGAGTCATTATGTTTTTCGACTTAGACTTAGTATAGAGTTTTGTAAAATTCTAGGTAGGTGCCATTGCCATGGACACTTACCTCCCCCTTTGGAACCTTTATCATTATCAAGAGTTCCTCACCCATAGTTAGGTAAACTATGAATGCTCTTATTCCATCCTTGTTAGGATACGTAGGCACAAGGCCGCGAAGTCTTGGCGAGCATACTTAGGATAACCTTAGGTCTCTCCCAATCAATAGAAAATAATTTAAGCAAATAACACAAATACAAACAAGAGGTTACTGTAGAGTACTACAGATACTTAGGGTGCTAGTACCTTCCCTTAGTATAAACAACCCCTGAACCTTAGATCTCTTAGCTTTGTTGTTACATTGCGCACTTAGCATTTTCTTTCGATATTTTCCCTTTCCTTTGGATAAATTAAAGTTTGGTGGTGAACTTCAATGTTTTGTGATTCAAGTTAATCAATAGCTTGATACCTGATTCTCACCGTAACAAAGACAAATCCACACTATTAACAATTTCTTATGATATCGATCTCTAGGTTCCTTTTAATTTCTCCAGTAACTTTCATCTCTAATTCTCCAATCAAAGTCTATTTCAACTTATGAATTTATTCATCACTTGAGATAGCCATTAAGATATCATAAATATATAGAAGTAAGTATAGAATAACTTCCTCTTTCCTCTTTAATATTGTACATCCCAGAATTCGCAAAGGTCGAGCTTTTGCAGGCTGAGTACAAAGGAGCCAGCAAATAACCCTAAGTAAATCGAAACCCAATCAGGGTTAACATTATTACAAGATTAGAGCAAGTCGGATATGATCTCATAGTAACTCTTGTAGAGGAGCAAGTCAGGTCCGGTGTCTTGAAAATTGCAAGGGAGCAACATGAATAGTCACAAAGGACGGTTACGAAACATCTCCATGATTGCATATGAGTTATAGAAATTGAGGGAAGAGCCATTACTTGATAACTATGGAAGATGGTGGATATTATCAGGGGTTGCTTTAACGTGGGATATGAAGAGGTGTCCCTTTAAGGGTCATTGATGGGTGAATGAGTATAAAAAAACACTTCCCAATGGGGAAGGGGACAACTAATACCTCCTAACAAAATAGGACGATTGTGACCTCACCTGGCTAGCTTCAGGTAGGTTTTTCCAAATAGTGTTTAGCAAGAACATTTGGCGCCCACCGTGGGGCTTCGGTAAAACTTTCCCAGGCCTTACAAAGACCATAAATTTTATCATAACAACGCGACGTCTGGATCATCTCCTAGAAGGAGTGAACCTCAAACTCCTCCAGACATGCCATAACTCCTAGCAACTATGGAGAACCTGCGCCAGCAGAATGAACTCTACAAGAAAGTGTCCATACACTCCAGCAATCACAAAAAATTCTAAGGAAGAGGAAGAGGAGGAAGAACTCCTTGATCCTCAGCCTATATCAAAAATGATTTGGGGCAATCAAGTCCCAGAAAATTTCAAACCACCACTTTTGTCATCCTTTGATGGAAAAAGTAATCCTCAGTAACACATAATATTAATCAACAATCATATGTCAATAGTCGGGGCTTCTGGCTCTCTGAAATGCAAACTCATTGCGGGAATGTTCAAAGATGTGACATTGCATTAATACATGAGTCTGGATAGACTATCAATTACCAGCTATCAAGACCTGACTAAAAAATGGTACAATATTTCTCCACCAGCAAACACAGAAAGGTGACTACCACCAGCTTGTTCAACGTCCGCCAGGGAACCTCCGAGTCCCTATGAAGATATATGGCACAATTCAGTGAAGAAACCATAATTGTCTCCCATTTAAATCAATAAATGTTCATAGGAGCTTTCAAAAATATTGTGAAGGCCAGCCATTTCAACGAATCATTGGCGCAGAAGCCGACTACTAGCATGGAGGAAGTCATGATCAAAGTTGAATGTTATGTCAAGGGCGAGGAGAGTAACATGGAGAAAACGTCTCGGGATGTTAAATGAAAAAACACAATCTAGGCACAAAGTGTTGGTGTAAGCCCTAGAGGCCAATACTTTTGGTACTTGTATCAAATTATTTATTAATAATAAAAGGCATTTCTTTATTATGTTTATTTTTCCAAAATGATAAAGTCCCTAGAATAGCTAGTTCGTTTAATGAAACATTAAGTATGACTTAATCATGAGATTCCATTAAACATAATGACACTATTCTTAAAGCATCCATAGTCGAGCTTTAATGTGAAATGGGATAGCCTTAAAGCATTAAGACTATTATGTAGATAGACTGATGATCACATCTCATTGATCATGGATAAGGAGTTATCAAGTCTTGACATAGCTATGAATATTAGGAATAATATTTATACTGGATTGACCCACTATGAGAGTACTACATAGAATGTTATGCAAAGTGTCATAAGTTACTCTCATGGTGATAGTGGTGTATACTACCCTTCGACCTGAAACTACTATGTACCCTAGATGTAGAGTCAAGTACTTTATTGCTGATCAAACATTGTCCGTAACTGGATGATCATAAAGACAGTTGATGGGTACTTCACAAAGCATGCTGAGGGACATGAGTAGCCTAGATGGAATTTACCCATCCTGCATAACAGGATAAATGTCTAAGGGCCCAATATTGAACTGGACAAGGATGACACGGTATATGCCTTGTGTTCAATATAGACATAGGGGCAAAAGGGTAATTGTACACACAAGTACTATCACAAAATGTTTTGTCAGATCACATGACAATTTTGTGACTTGGGTAGCAGTGATGTGTTGCTAGATACCGCTCACTGTTTATTATGTTAAATACATGATTTAATATAATTGCCAACGTCATGAAATCCTACAGGGTCACACACATAAAGACAATTGGAGAAGAGATAGAGTAAATAAGGAACACCGTAAGGTACGGTGCACTTGAATGGAATATGGAATATGGTAAGGTACCATGTAATATAATAATAGTTATTATTAATTTTATAATAGTTATAAAATATAATAATAATAAAATTATATTTATTATAGTAATAGTTATTATAATAATATAATAATATTATTATTGAGTTAGGCTTTTTAGCTTGTAGCCCACACAAGTAGTTCTATAAATAGAACCCTTGTGCAGAAGCTCAAAGGTTGTTGTTGTTGAAACCCTGGCCGTATTCTATTTTTCATCTCCCTCACTCAAAACCTTCAATCGTAATCAGCTAGCACTGTGACTGAAGGAAGTTGTTCGTGTGGACTGAGTAAAGGCGCTGTTCATCGTACAACGCTCGTGATCATCCATAGATTTGGAATCAAAGGTTTCATCGCCACAAGAGGTAACCTTTCTATCACAGATCATGATCTTTCGTAAGGATCTCTAAAGGGAAAATTTTGTTTTCCACTGTGTTTAGATCGCAAATTTCCCTTCAGTGGTATCAGAGCCACTTACGAAACCATGAGTCTGGTCATTGTTTATTTTCTGTCCTTTTTGTTTTAATTGGATTAAAACACGTAAAAATTAAATCAAATCCAGATATTGAATTTTTTGGCATCAAATTGTGTACGGTTTGGATGATTGATATTGACTATGCTTCGGAATACGACAATAGTATGGTGAAGCAGCGATATGTCAATCGTCCATAAGTTAAACATATATGATCGATCTAATTCATATGTGATATGATTAACTTTGATGCAAAGATGGTATATTGGATATACTATTTTATTTCGTTAGTTCAAATCACGTAATGATTATCATTCGATTGAGCGATCTGTGGTTATCTGCTTCGGAATCCGACTTTAGTATGGTGAAGCGATAGCATTCGGATCAATCATACTGAATTATTGATCATGGTGTTTTGATGGTATGAAATTGTTGCATCAAGGTTTATGACGGTACAAGGGTTGCGTCGTCAAAGAGGTCTACGATCAAAAGTCACGCGTTCTGTTAGCGTGACGGTCTCCATAGTTTCAGGTGTGACGGTCGCCATAGCTTTATGACGGTCGTCATGGGCTGATGTGTGACGGTCGCCATGGCAACTATGACGGTCGTCATAGGCAGTATGACGGCGCAAATGTTGCGTCAATGCAGTCTGCGCTTTAGGTCATGCATTCGCCGAAAATTTAATTTGATTTATTTAATAAACATGATTTAAATTAATAATAATAAAATTTATTTATTATTTTTCTTGTGGTGATCAGTTATGGCCTTAGTTTAATTGTATTTGCTTTGGATTCTATAAATACGACCTGCGTGTCGTGCCTCTCTCTTATTTTCATCATGTAACTTCTTTTCTCATCTCACTCCCTCGTATGTAAAACGAGTTTCCTTTAGGTA
Organism: Lathyrus tuberosus; assembly: GCA_022829125.1. Lineage (NCBI taxonomy): Eukaryota > Viridiplantae > Streptophyta > Magnoliopsida > Fabales > Fabaceae > Lathyrus > Lathyrus tuberosus. The sequence continues at coordinate 1,881,332 of JALAZF010000620.1, read as the reverse complement.
ATGTATTATTATAAAGAAAGAGAAGACTATAAAACAAAGAAGGAAAGCCTTGGAGATCTTGCTTGGAGAAGTGAAGATCGTTATTAGGTTTAGCTTAAGTTCTCTCATTGGCTTGGGAGAACAATTGCGCTAGGGGCCATAACTGTTTCATTTGTATGTATGTATGTTGATATATATTGTATGCATGTGTGAGGAACGATTTATATGATAAATAAGCCGGTGAGATCAAACTATTTAAAAATCCCTCAAAACAAAATATTAAGTTTTTGCTTTCCAAGTTTTAGAACTCATCAAGACTAGTATCGAATATTGTAGGTTTTGCCTAACGCGAGGTGCATGTTCTATATTAGTAAGGTGCGATGGGATAATTGTAATATCCAATTTCTTAAATAATAGGTCAAACTTAACTAAACAAAATATAATAAGATTATATGCGTTTAGAAGCAAGAGTTGGGAATAGTCCATGTGATGGATTGGAATAAGGAGTTATTCATCCAACTGAAATATTCGAGAATTGTATTGGATACAATTGGAAGGAGTTCCTACCTATATAGCTAAGTTTTGTGTAATCAGCATAACGTTGACTTAAAACAAAGTGAAATATGGATCTCGATCCACTAGAAAATCTTCTAACGGGATTTTCCGAATCAAATGATGAGGGTCATTTGGTTTGAGTAAAATAGTGGGAGCATATTTAATTAAAGGCCTAATTGAATATGTTATGATACTTATATTTTTCCATTCCATTTTGTAGATTACCATGAAAACAAACACATCTAATAACATTTTGCAAACAATCCTGGATAAGGAAAAATTGTCTGGGACAAATTTTCTGGATTGACACCGAAATCTGAGGATTGTCCTCAAACATGACAGAAAGCTGTATGTCTTAGAGACGCCTGTTCCTGATGAGGAACCTCCTAGTTCTGCTCCTAGGGCTGAAAGAGATGCTTATAAGAAGCATGTCGATGATGCCAATGAAACAACTTGCCTCATTCTGGCTACCATGAATTCTGAATTGCAAAAGCAACATGAAAACATGGCAGCGTTCAATATGATCGAACATCTGAAAATGCTCTATCAAGAGCAGGCAAGGCATGAAAGGTTTGAAATTTCAAAAGCCCTTTTTCAAGCCAAGCTTTCTGAGGGAACCCCAGTAGGTCCCCATGTACTCAAGATGATTAGGTATGTGGAGAATCTTGAAAGATTGGGATTTGCCCTAAAAAAGGAGCTTGCGACTGATTTGATCCTGCAATCGTTGTTGGAAAGCTTCGGTCAATTTGTCCTTAATTTCAACATGAATGACATGGACAAAACTCTTCCTGAATTGTTAAGCATGTTAAGAACTGCTGAGCAAAACCTGAAGACAAAAGGGAAATCCATTATGATGGTCAGTAATGGAAAGAAACAGAACAAAAGGCCCACCAAGCAGGTTGGTAAATGGAAAGGCAAGGAAGTTGCCAAAGCCAAACATACTACCCTTGCTTTGAAGCCTAGTGGAGGTATAGCAAAGGAGGGCACTTGCTTCTATTGCGGTAAGATCGGACATTAGAAGAGAAACTGCCCAAAGTACCTGGAAGATAAGAAAAATGGAGTGGTGACTTCGACTTCAGGTATTTTTGTTATAGAAATAAATTTATCTACTTCTGCATCATGGGTATTAGATACTGGATGTGGTTCTCACATTTGTACCAATGTACAGGGACTAAAAAGGAGTAGAGATTTGGCAAAAGGTGAAGTCGACCTACGAGTTAGAAATGGAGCAAAGGTTGCTGCTTTAGCTGTAGGAACTTATGTTTTGACTTTACCTAGTGGTTTAATAATTCAGTTAGAGAACTGTTATTATGTACCTGCAATTAGCAGGAATATTATTTCTGTTTCTTGTTTGGACAAGTTTGGTTTTTCATTTATAATAAACAACAATTGTTGCTCTATTTATTTGAATGATATATTCTATGCTACTACACAAATGAACAATGGATTATATGTCCTTGATCTTGAAATGCCAATTTATAACATTAATACTAAAATGATGAAACCTAACGAGTTAAATCCAAGTTACCTTTGGCATTGTCGCTTAGGCCATATAAATGAGAAACGCATCTCCAAACTCCATAAAGATGGACTATTGGACTCTTTTGATTACGAATCATATGATACATGCAGATCTTGTTTAATTGGAAAGATGACAAAGTCCCCATTCACAGGAAAAGGTGAAAGGGCTAATGATCTTTTGGCCCTCATACACACTGATGTATGTGGACCACTGAACATACCAGCCAGAGGAGGTTTTCAATACTTCATCACATTTACCGATGATTTCAGTAGATATGGTTATGTCTATTTAATGAAACACAAATCTGAATCCTTTGAAAAGTTCAAGGAATTTAAGAATGAAGTACAAAACCAACTAGGTAAGAATATTAAAACTCTTCGATCAGATCGAGGCGGTGAATATTTAAGCCTAGAGTTTGATGACCATCTAAAAGAGTGTGGGATTATATCCCAACTCACTCCTCCTGGAACACCACAATGGAATGGTGTATCTGAGAGAAGAAATCGAACCTTGTTAGACATGGTCCGATCCATGATGAGTCATACCGATCTTCCAAACTCCTTTTGGGGACATGCACTACTGACAGCAGCTTACACACTTAACCGTGTTCCATCCAAAAAGGATGAAAAGACACCATATGAAATATGGAGTGGTAAGAAACCACTTATGTCTTAGATGAAGATTTGGGGTTGTGAAGTTTATGTAAAACGACAAATTTCAACTAAGCTTGAGCCCAAATCTGACAAATGCTTATTTGTGGGGTATCCTAAAGAAACAAGAGGGTATTACTTCTACAATCCTTATGAGGGCAAAGTGTTTGTTGCTCGAACTGGAGTTTTCTTGGAAAGGGACTTTATTTCTAAAGGAATCAGTGGGAGGAAAGTAGAGCTTGAAGAAATTCAAGAATCACAAAGCATTGATACACCTATGGAGGAATTAGAGCAGGAACCACAAGTAGTTGTGGAAGAGCAACCTGCTCAAGTAGAACAAGACCAACATAGGTCGAGCAGGATACGTCACCAACCAGAGAGATATGGATATCTTATAAATGATCAAGGTGAAGTATTACTCGTGGATCAAGATGAGCCTGTAACCTATCAAGAGGCCATAACTGGTCCTGAGTCTGAGAAGTGGCTAGAAGCCATGAAATCTGAAATGGATTCCATGTACACAAACCAGGTTTGGACCTTGGTAGAGCCTCCTGTAGGAATTAATCCTATAGGATGCAAGTGGGTCTTCAAAAAGAAGACTGACATGGATGGTAAGGTACATACCTATAAGGCAAGACTGGTTGCTAAAGGTTATAAACAAATTGATGGTGTAGACTATGATGAAACCTTTTCACCAGTTGCAATGCTTAAATCTATTCGGATTTTACTTGCTATCGCTGCATATCATGATTATGAAATATGGTAGATGGATGTCAAGACTGCTTTCCTTAATGGGAATCTTCTTGAGGATGTGTACATGACACAACCTGAAGGATTTGACATACCCGAAGAAGCCCAAAAGATATGCAAGTTACAGCGATCAATCTACGGATTAAAGCAAGCTTCCAGAAGCTGGAATCTTCATTTTGATGAAACTGTAAAACAATATGGATTCATCAAGAATGAAGATGAGCCTTGTGTCTACAAGAAGGTTAGTGGGAGCATAATCATTTTCCTGGTATTATATGTAGATGACATATTACTCATTGGAAACGATATCCCTAACTTGCAACAAGTAAAAGCTTGGTTAGGGAAATGCTTTTCTATGAAGGACCTTAGTGAAGCAGCCTATATATTAGGAATCAGGATCTATAGAGATAGATCACAAAAACTACTTGGTCTAAGTCAGAGTACATACATAGACAAAGTGTTGAGATGCTTTAATATGCATGATTCCAAGAAAGGATTCATACCTATGCAACATGGCCTATGTCTATCAAAAACACAATCCCCTTCAACAAAGGAAGAAAGGGATCGCATGAATAAGATTCCATATGCATCTGTAATAGGATCTATCATGTATGCCATGTTATGTACTCGACCAGATGTCTCGTATGCTTTAAGTGCAACAAGTAGGTACCAATCTGATCCTGGTGATGCTCACTGGGTAGCTGTCAAGAATATCCTTAAGTACTTGAGAAGGACTAAGGACTCATTCTTGATATATGGAGGTCAGGAAGAGCTCGCGGTAATTGGTTACACCGATGCTAGCTTCCAGACAGATAAGGATGACTTTAGATCGCAATCTGGTTATGTGTTCTGCCTAAATCGTGGCGCTGTGAGCTGGAAAAGTTCAAAGCAAGAAACAGTTGCTGATTCTACAACCGAGGCCGAGTATATTGCCGCCTCAAATACAACGAAGGAAGCTGTTTGGATCTAGAAGTTCATTAGTGAACTTGACATAATCCCTAGCATTGTGGACCCCGTTGATCTCAATTGTGATAACAATGGTGCTATCGCACAAGCTAAGGAGCCTAGATCTCACCAACAATCCAAACACATACTTAGGCATTATCATCTCATTTGAGAGATAATAGATCGTGGAGATGTTAAGATATGCAGAGTACCTACACTTGACAATATTGTTGACCCACTAACAAAACCTCTTGCGCAGCTGAAGCATGATGGTCATACTAGATCTATGGGTATTAGGGGTATGCCTGATTGGCTCTAGTGCTAGTGGAAGATTGTTGGTGTAAGCCCTAAAGGACAATACTTTTGGTACTTGTATCAAATTATTTATTAATAATAAAAGGCCTTTCTTTATTATGTTTGTTTTTCCAAAATGATAAAGTCCCTAGAATAGCTAGTTCGTTTAATGAAACATTAAGTATGACTTAATCATGAGATTCCATTAAACATAAGGACACTATTCTTAAAGCATCCATAGTCGAGCGTTAATGTGAAATGGGATAGCCTTAAAGCATTAAGACTATTATGTAGATAGACTGATGATCACATCTCATGGATCAGGGATAAGGAGTTATCAAGTCTTGACATAGGTATGAATATTAGGAGTAATATTTATACTGGATTGACCCACTATGAGAGTACTACATAGAATGTTATGCAAAGTGTCATAAGTTACTCTCATGGTGATAGTGGTGTATACCACCATTCGACCTGAAACTACTATGTACCCTAGATGTAGAGTCAAGTACTTTATTGCTGATCAAACATTGTTCTTAACTGGATGATCATAAAGACAGTTGATGGGTACTTCACAAAGCATGCTGAGGGACATGAGTAGCCTAGATGGAATTTGCCCATCCTGCATAACAAGATAAATGTATAAGGGCCCAATATTGAACTGGACAAGGATGACACGGTATATGCCTTGTGTTCAATATAGACATAGGGGCAAAAGGGTAATTGTACACGCAAGTACTATCACAAAAGGTTTTGTCAGATCACATGACAATTTTGTGACTTGGGTAGCAGTGATGTGTTGCTAGATACCGCTCACTGTTTATTATGTTAAATACATGATTTAATATAATTGCCAACGTCGCGAAATCCTACAGGGCCACACACATAAGGACAGTTGGAGAAGAGATAGAGTAAATAAGGAACACCGTAAGGTACGGTGCACTTGAATGGAATACGGAATATGGTAAGGTACCATGTAATGTAATAATAGTTATTATTAATTTTATAATAGTTATAAAATATAATAATAATAAAAATATATTTATTATAATAATAGTTATTATAATAATATAATAATATTATTATTGAGTTGGGTTTTTTAGCTTGTAGCCCACACAAGTAGTTCTATAAATAGAACCCTTGTGCAGAAGCTCAAAGGTTGTTGTTGTTGAAACCCTGGCCGTATTCTATTTGTCATCTCCCTCACTCAAAACCTTCAATCGTAATCAGCTAGCACTGTGACTGAAGGAAGCTGTTCGTGTGGACTGAGTAGAGGCGCTGTTCATCGTACAACGCTCGTGATCATCCATAGATTTGGAATCAAAGGTTTCATCGCCACAAGAGGTAACCTTTCTATCACAGATCATGATCTTTCGTAAGGATCTCTAAAGGGAAAATTTTGTTTTCCGCTACGTTTAGATCGCAAATTTCCCTTCACAAAGGATTCGGTCCTAATAAAGAACGCTACAAGCACGGGTTGAGGGAGAGGACAACGCCAAAATCTTATCAGAGGCCCTATGATAACTTCTCCGAGAATTTCACCCCTCTCAATGTAAATCGTGCTGAAATTTTGAGGGAAGTGTATCATCTCAAGTTGATACCCAAACCTATTTGTCCCAAGAGGGTCTGTGTTGTGCTAGGAAGCACAGTGCGTCTATCATCGTGTGAGAGGCCATCATACTGATTATTGTCACCACTTAAGAAGAGAAATCGAGACTCTGATCTAAGGAGGTCGTATGTGAAGAAAGCATAAGGATCAGCAAGAAAGAGAAGTCCGTATAGGAGAGAGATAGACTTAGAGAATACATATACTAAAAAGGGAATGGACACACTCAATACCATCTCGGGAGGTTTTTCTGGTGGAGGAGATATATGCTCGGCCAGGAAAAATATGCTTGATCAGTGATGCACGTGTCATAAAACCCGTTGTCTGAAAAGGAAGGAAAACCTATTGTCATTGGTTTTTCAAGACAAGACTCATAAGGGGTACTAGCGCACGAGAATGACCCCATGGTTATAAAGGTACAAAATCATGATTGGAGTGTAAAGAGGGTGTTAATCATTCTGGGCAGCTCAGCTGACATACTATATTAGGATGCTTTCAAAGGTATGAAAATGGATATATCCGAGTTGTTACCCTTCAAGGGCACACTAGTCGATTTCTCCGAGGAACACACTACTACAAAAAAATTCATATAACAACGGTTGCGAAAGATCTATAATAACGGTTGAACAATTGTTGTTAGGTAGGGTATGATTGTAAGTGGGTTATTTATAATCACAGTCTATTACCCGTGGTAGTAAACTGGATAGCGCGCTACATACAACCGCGGTTGTATTAAACAAGCGTTGTTGTATGTCTTTTAATAAAATAAAATAAAATGCAGCAGTAGAACAACAACAACAACATCAAGAACAACAATAACAACAACAAGAACAACAAAAACAAGAAGAATAATAATAATAACAATAATAACAACATCAACAAGAAGAACAAGAAGAACAAGAAGAACAACAAAAAGAACAACAATAACAACAACAAGAACAAAACCAAAAACAACAACAACAACAATAACAACAACATCAAAAAAACAAGAACATCCATAATAACAACAAGAACAACAAAAACAACAACAACAATAAAAAAAAGAACAACAACAACTAACACTGCTAACTTGAATCCATACTTTCTTTGTCTCATTCAAGTTAGAGAAGAAATGATGGAGTTCTGAAATTTGTTAATGAAAGAAATAATGTTTTCGAGTTTTATATATGGAAGAAATAATATTTTTTTAGGTTTTTTTAGTGGAGAAATAGAGTGTCGTAAATGAAAGATGATGTTTGGAGGTAGAAGATAAAGTTCGTATAAGTTGGAAGTTCGTCTAAGTTTTAGGTTTCACGCGGAACACTAATGGTAGTGTTTTGAGCGTTGATAATCACTAAATGGACAACAAAGATTTGTTTATGGACGACAAAGATTTATATTAAATAACGCGCAATGTTAGTACAACTTGGAAAAACAAAACCGTGAACAACGCGCTACATACAACAACAGTTGTATTAAATAACTGTTGTTGTATGTCTTTTAGTAAAATAAAATAAAATGTTAGTACAGGTTGGAGAAACAAAATTGTGAATAACGCGCTACATACAAAAGCGGTTGTATTAAATAACCATTGTTGTATGTCTTTTAATAGAATAAAATAAAATGTAGCATAGAACACCAACAACAACAACAACAAGATTCGAACTCATGACCTTGCACCACTTTTCACCACGGTTGGTGTAACGCCCCGTTTTGCCAATTTTATTTTATTGAGTCTGTTTGGATTATTTTATTATTATTTTATTGTATTTTTGACTTTAATGCGAAAATATGATATTTTTCGGCGGGAATACATTTTATCGCGTTTTGGGATCGTTTATGAGATATTTGAGTGTGGGGGTATTTTGGTCTTTCCCCACTTATTTTCATTAAGTTAGTAAGATAGAAAGAAAAAGAAAAATAGAAAGAAAAAGAGAAAGAAGAAAAGAGGAGAAGAGAGAAAAGAGAGAAATTGAAGAAAAGAGTGGAAAAATCATCAAGAGCAAGTTGTAAAGTCGATTAAATCGGGTAAGGGTGCGAAACTCGATTATTCTATGATTGTATACGATTATGTATGTGTTTTGCTTTTGTTTTTGGATTGATTTGGAGAATATTAGTAAAACCTAGATTGTGTAAAAATTGATTAGAAATGAATTTGATTGTGGTAAAAATCTTGTTGAATGCATTGTTGATTGTTCATACATGTTTGTGGTATGTTATTACACTTCAAATTGCTGTTTTTCTGAGTTTTAGGTGAAGAAATTGGATGATTGGGGTGGAAAAACGCAGAAAATGTTCTGCAAAATTTTTCTGGGTCTGTCCTGGCCATACACGTAAGGGGCTTGCCAATACGCGTATGAGACCAGGCGATACGCGTATCATTGTGCTGTTTTGGGGGCAATACGCGTATGAACTTGCATGTTTTACTGGCCCTCTGGGGATACGCGTATGGGCGAGGCCAATACGCGTATGGATTTGTGAAACGTGGTTTTGTGAAGGAAAATTGCTCTGTCAATACGCGTATGGGAATAGGTGGTACGCGTATGGACAGGAGTTTTGCAAAAATGTGATTTTTCAAAATGTGTTTTCGGTTTTGTCCGTAACTTTTGTTCCGAGTATCCGATTTTTGTATTCTTGGTGTCGTTGGAAAGGTATCGAGACGTACTTTGTGATTATTAGGTTTTGAGAATTGTTAGCCAATTAAATTTTGTCGGGAAATGTGAATAGTGTCGAATCTCGACTTTTGGTGTTTTAAATGGTGCGTATTTGACGTGTATTATGTTATAAGTTGATGAATTGGATGTGTATGCCTTATGTGCTGTTGTAGGGATGAATTGTGGCCGAAAGGCAAGAAAATGCTAAGTGCTATATTTGATGGTATATGCATGATTATGAATATGTGCATGGATGCAATGTGAGTGTCATGAGTCATTGTATGCCAAGCATCATAATGTGCATTGTGGAAACGTCCTGAGAGACGGTTTGATTCCCGAGGGGAATATGCTATAACATCGTGTGCCTCGAAAATATGAGGCGATGCCTGAGGACCTAAAGCGGTGGTTATAGACGATTGTGGGCTCCTTTGGAGACTTAAAGCAATCCTTAACGTCGTGTGCCTCGAAAATATGAGGCGATGCCTAAGGACCTAAAGCGACGGGTGAACATCGTAGGCCCGACGGGGAGTTACTTGAGATTCTCAGTAACGAGCGATGGTTCCAATAGTTCCTGAGTGAACTGATGATGAGACATGAGACATTGGAAGTCGGTACCGCATGGCATGTGCATAGAGTCGTTGTGTCGATCTATGTGCATTGCATAAATCATGAATTAATTGTGTGTGAATTTATGAATGTGATTGATGATTGTATGGTATATGTGTGGTGTGTAATGGTATTTGATGCATGAGAATTGTGCGGTATTATGTTATATGTGGTTGTGGTGAGAATGTGTTACTTGTACATTTTTGTGTTTATATATATAATTTTATTCAATTATATTATGGTTGTTTTTCTCACCCTTCTGCCGTTTTATAACGCTCTATGAGGCGTTGCAGATTAGAGCTGCTGGAGGTATTCCTTTTTGTGAAGCGTTGCGTCTTCATTATTTTGGTCGGTCGGCTCTGATATGTGACTCCGGGTAGTTAGGGTGGCCGCGTGTTATTATTTTGTATATCTGATGATATATTTTGGTTGTACATATGATACCTGATGTATGACAAACTTTTTATATGTATATATGTATGTATATGTGTTATTCAGATTTTAGATTTTCCGCTTTAATTCTAATTTCTGAAAAGTGGGTGTAAGGAACAAAGTTTCCTCTGTGTGATTGCTATCCCACAGTTGCATATCGTATGGGCAGGTGTTGCATGTTATGTGTAGGTTTGGTTACAATTGATGTGATTCCTCCCTTTCTATGCCGTGAATTCAAATGTACTCTGACGAAATTTCAAATTTTCTTTTAGTGCTTTAATTGCCTGTTATTTGGGGGTATAGATCGGGGGCGTCACATTAAGTGGTATCAGAGCCAGTCCGTGTCAGTTGTGTAGTTTGTGTCTGTTGTGTCTGGCATATTGGGCGAGTTGTGTTGAGCGAGTTGTTGTTTAACCATAGTTTCTGTTTTGGATGAACAGAATATGGCTGGTCGTAATGATGCTGCTTTGGCTGCTGCGATGGAAGCAATGGCACGAGCTGTGCAGGGTGCACTGAATGCTGCCGGAAATGATGAGTTTAGAAAGAATAAGCCGTCGGTCTTTAAAGGGAAGCATGATCCGGATGGTGCGCAGTTGTGGTTGAAAGAGATTGAGAGGATTTTTAGGGTAATGGATTGTGATGACGATGATGTTAAGGTGAGGTTGGGCACTCATATGCTACATGAAGAGGCTGACGACTGGTGGGTCAGTACTCGTCAGGTGTTGGAAGCTGATGAGGAGGAAGAAGAGATCACTTGGGAGGTGTTTAGCCGAGAGTTTCTAAGGAAGTATTTTCTGGAGGATGTCCGAGGAAAGAAGGAGATGGAGTTTTTAGAGCTAAAACAAGGTAATATGTCGGTTATTGACTATACTGCTAAGTTTGTGGAACTTGTGCAGTTTTATCCTCATTATGTGGAAGCGACTGCTGAATTTTCAAAGTGTGTGAAGTATGAAAGTGGTTTGCGTCCTGAGATAAAGCAGGCGATTGGATATCAGAGGATTCGAAGGTTTGCTGATTTGGTGGAATGCTGTAGGATTTATGATGAAGATAGTAAGGCTCGTTCAGCTCACTATAAAAGTGTAAGTGACAGGAAAGGGAAACAACAGTTCCGTGGTGGTCCGTACGTGTCACCGGCTGATAAAGGTAAACAAAGGGGTAATTTTGATCGAAGGTCAAGTGGAGGAGGTATGTCTAATGCTCCTAGGTGTTTTAAGTGTGGTGAATTGGGTCATCGCCAGCATGAATGTAGGAGGAATGTGGATAAGTGTTCTAATTGTGGTGGTATCGGACACGTTTTAGCTGATTGTAAAAGGAAGAATGTGGTGAAGTGTTACAACTGTGGGGAACCTGGTCACATTAGCTCGAAGTGTCCTAATCCGAAGAAGGCTCAGACTAGTGGGAAGGTGTTTTCATTGGCGGGAACTCAGACTTCAAGTGCAGATCGTCTGATAAGAGGTACTTGCTTTATTAATAATACGCCTTTAATTGCTATTATTGATACTGGAGCGACTCATTCGTTTATTTCGTCTGAGTGCGCGGAACGTCTGAATCTTGTGTTGTCTTCGATGGATGGTGAGATGGTTATTGATACTCTAGCGATGGGGTCAGTAACTACTTCTTTAGTGTGTTTGAGTTGTCCTTTAGCCATTTATGGTAAAGACTTTGTGATGGATTTGGTGTGTTTACCGTTGGAAGGTTTAGATGTGGTGTTGGGAATGAATTGGTTGCAATTCAATCGGGTGCACATTGATTGTTATCATAAGCTTGTAAGGTTTCCTTCTCTTGAGGAAGATGAAGACTCGAGTTTCTTATCTACCAAAGAGTTGAAGAGACTTTTAGCGGATGAAGCTCAGTTGTTTGGGTTGTTTGCTTCATTGACTGTGGATAGTCAAGTTTCTCTTGATGTGTTTCCTGTTGTGTGCGAATTTCCTGAGGTGTTTCCTGATGATATTTTAGATGTGCCGCCAGAGAGAGAAGTTGAATTTTCTATTGATCTAGTTCCTGGTACTAGACCTGTTTCTATGGCACCTTATAGAATGTCGGCATCTGAATTGGTGGAGTTGAAAAGGCAGTTGAATGAGTTGTTGGAAAAGAGGTTCGTGAGGCCAAGTATTTCTCCTTGGGGTGCTCCAGTTTTGTTAGTGAAAAAGAAAGATGGGAGTATGCGATTATGTATTGATTATCGCCAGTTGAATAAGGTGACGATTAAGAACAAATATCCGCTTCCAAGGATTGATGATCTGATGGATCAGTTGGTTGGTGCTTGTGTGTTTAGTAAGATTGATTTGAGATCGGGTTATCATCAGATAAGGGTGAAAGAAGAGGATATTCAGAAGACGGTCTTTAGAACACGGTACGGTCATTATGAATATTCGGTGATGCCGTTCGGGGTTTCTAATGCGCCTGGTGTGTTTATGGAATACATGAACCGTATTTTCCACGAGCATTTGGATCGTTTTGTGGTGGTTTTTATTGATGATATTTTAATCTATTCTAAGTCTCGGGAAGAACATGCAGAGCATTTGCGTATTGTTTTGCAGGTTTTGAAGGAAAGGAAGCTTTTTGCCAAATTGTCCAAGTGTGAATTCTGGTTGTCTGAGGTGAGTTTTCTTGGGCACGTAATTTCAGGTAATGGTATTGCTGTGGATCCATCTAAAGTAGAAGCAGTTCTACAATGGGAGGCTCCTAGATCCGTTACTGAAATTCGAAGCTTTTTGGGTTTGGCTGGTTATTACCGGAGGTTCATTGAAGGGTTTTCTAAGCTAGCTCTTCCTTTGACGCATTTGACTTGTAAGGGCAAAGCATTCATTTGGGATATTCAATGTGAAGGGAGTTTTTGTGAGCTGCAGAGACGATTGACAACAACTCCGATTCTTATTTTACCTGATCCTAATGAACCGTTTGTTGTGTACTGCGATGCTTCTTTAATTGGTTTGGGTGGTGTTCTGATGCAGGAAGGTAAAGTTGTAGCTTATGCTTCAAGACAGTTAAGAGTTCATGAGAAAAACTATCCTACTCACGATCTTGAGTTAGCGGCTGTAGTTTTTGTGTTGAAGATTTGGAGGCACTATCTCTATGGTGCAAGGTTCGAAGTCTTTAGTGATCATAAAAGCTTGAAATATTTATTTGATCAGAAAGAGTTGAACATGAGGCAGCGAAGATGGTTGGAATTCTTGAAAGACTACGACTTTGGCTTGAATTACCATCCTGGTAAAGCTAATGTGGTAGCCAATGCATTGAGCCGGAAATCGTTGCATATGTCCGCATTGATGGTGAAAGAGTTGGAACTTTTGGAATCGTTTAGAGATTTGAGTTTGGTATGTGAAGTGACCTCGGTTAGTGTAAGGCTTGGAATGTTGAAGGTTACGAATGAATTTTTGTTGTCGGTTAGTGAGAAACAAAAGCTGGATTTGAAATTCGTTGATTTGATGAGGAATGAGAATGTGGATTTCAAGGTGGATAATTTTGGTGTTTTGAGATTCCGTGGTCGTATTTGTATACCTGATGATGCGGAGTTGAAAAGAATGATTTTGGAAGAAGGACACCGGAGTAATTTAAGTATTCATCCGGGTGCGAATAAGATGTACCAAGATTTGAAGAAGATTTTCTGGTGGTCTGGTTTGAAAAGAGATGTGGCTCAGTTTGTGTATGCATGTTTGACTTGTCAGAAATCGAAAGTAGAACATTTGAGGCCTAGTGGTTTGTTGCAACCGTTGGATATTCCTGAGTGGAAATGGGATAGTATTTCGATGAATTTTGTGACGGGATTACCGAACACTCAGCGTGGGCATAATGCTATTTGGGTGATTGTGGACAGGCTGACTAAATCGGCGCATTTTATTCCGATTGACATCAGTTTTTCTTTGGAACGGTTAGCTGAGATCTATATCAGTGTGGTGGTGAAATTGCATGGGATTCCTTTGAGTATTGTTTCTGATCGAGATCCTAGGTTTACATCGAGATTTTGGGAAAGTTTACAGAAGGCTTTGAGTTCTAGATTGAGGTTGAGTTCGGCTTATCATCCGCAGACGGATGGTCAGACCGAAAGAACTATTCAGTCGTTGGAGGATTTGTTGAGGTCGTGTGTTTTGGAACAAGGTGGTGCGTGGGACGGTTATCTCGCATTGATTGAGTTCACGTATAATAACAGTTTCCATTCTAGTATCGGAATGGCACCTTTTGAGGCTTTATTTGGACGAAGATGTCGAACGCCGTTGTGTTGGCATGAAACTGGTGAGAGTTCTGTGGTTGGACCGGAATTGGTACAACAGACGACGGAAAAGGTAAAGTTTATTCGTGAGAAAATGAAGGCTTCTCAGAGTAGACAAAAGAGTTATCATGATCGGAGACGGAAGGATCTTGAGTTTCAAGAGGGTGATCACGTATTTCTGAGGGTTACGCCGGTAACGGGTGTTGGTCGTGCTTTGAAATCTAAGAAGCTTACTTCTCGATTTATTGGTCCTTACCAGATATCTGCGAGAGTTGGTGCTGTAGCGTATCGTGTGGCGTTACCGCCGAATCTGTCGAATTTGCATGATGTTTTTCATGTTTCACAGCTTCAGAAGTATGTTCCGGACCCTTCACATGTGATTCCAATGGACGAGGTTGAGGTAAGAGATAACCTTACGATCGAGGCATTACCAGTTAGGATTTTGGATCGCGAGGTGAAGCGGTTGAGGGGTAAAGAGATTGCACTTGTGAAAGTGGCATGGGGAGGCGCTGCTGAGGGTAATTTGACGTGGGAATTGGAGAGTAGGATGCGGGAATCGTATCCGGAGTTGTTTGTATCAGGTAAGATTTTCGAGGACGAAAATTTCTAAGTGAGGGAGAATTGTAACGCCCTGTTTTGCCAATTTTATTTTATTGAGTCTGTTTGGATTATTTTATTGTATTTTGACTTTTATGCGAAAATATGTTATTTTCCGGCGGGAATACATTTTATCGCGTTTTGGGATCGTTTATGAGATATTTGAGTGTGGGGGTATTTTGGTCTTTCCCCACTTATTTTCATTAAGTTAGTAAGATAGAAAGAAAAAGAAAAATAGAAAGAAAAAGAGAAAGAAGAAAAGAGGAGAAGAGAGAAAAGAGAGAAATTGAAGAAAAGAGTGGAAAAATCATCAAGAGCAAGTTGTAAAGTCGATTAAATCGGGTAAGGGTGCGAAACTCGATTATTCTATGATTGTATACGATTATGTATGTGTTTTGCTTTTGTTTTTGGATTGATTTGGAGAATATTAGTAAAACCTAGATTGTGTAAAAATTGATTAGAAATGAATTTGATTGTGGTAAAAATCTTGTTGAATGCATTGTTGATTGTTCATACATGTTTGTGGTATGTTATTACACTTCAAATTGCTGTTTTTCTGAGTTTTAGGTGAAGAAATTGGATGATTGGGGTGGAAAAACGCAGAAAATGTTCTGCAGAATTTTTCTGGGTCTGTCCTGGCCATACGCGTAAGGGGCTTGCCAATACGCATATGAGACCAGGCGATACGCGTATCATTGTGCTGTTTTGGGGGCAATACGCGTATGAACTTGCATGTTTTACCGGCCCTCTGGTGATACGCGTATGGGCGAGGCCAATACGCATATGGATTTGTGAAACGTGGTTTTGTGAAGGAAAATTGCTCTGTCAATACGCGTATGGGAATAGGTGGTACGCGTATGGACAGGAGTTTTGCTAAAATGTGATTTTTCAAAATGTGTTTTCGGTTTTGTCCGTAACTTTTGTTCCGAGTATCCGATTTTTGTATTCTTGGTGTCGTTGGAAAGGTATCGAGGCGTACTTTGTGATTATTAGGTTTTGAGAATTGTTAGCCGATTAAATTTTGTCGGGAAATGTGAATAGTGTCAAATCTCGACTTTTGGTGTTTTAAATGGTGCGTATTTGACGTGTATTATGTTATAAGTTGATGAATTGGATGTGTATGCCTTATGTGCTGTTGTGGGGATGAATTGTGGCCGAAAGGCAAGAAAATGCTAAGTGCTGTATTTGATGGTATATGCATGATTATGAATATGTGCATGGATGCAATATGAGTGTCATGAGTCATTATATGCCAAGCATCATAATGTGCATTGTGGAAACGTCCTGAGAGACGGTTTGATTCCCGAGGGGAATATGCTATAACATCGTGTGCCTCGAAAATATGAGGCGATGCCTGAGGACCTAAAGCGGTGGTTATAGACGATTGTGGGCTCCTTTGGAGACTTAAAGCAATTCTTAACGTCGTGTGCCTCGAAAATATGAGGCGATGCCTAAGGACCTAAAGCGACGGGTGAACATCGTAGGCCCGACGGGGAGTTACTTGAGATTCTCAGTAACGAGCGATGGTTCCAATAGTTCCTGAGTGAACTGATGATGAGACATGAGACATTGGAAGTCGGTACCGCATGGCATGTGCATAGAGTCGTTGTGTCGGTCTATGTGCATTGCATAAATCATGAATTAATTGTGTGTGAATTTATGAATGTGATTGATGATTGTATGGTATATGTGTGGTGTGTAATGGTATTTGATGCATGAGAATTGTGCGGTATTATGTTATATGTGGTTGTGGTGAGAATGTGTTACTTGTACATTTTTGTGTTTATATATATAATTTTATTCAATTATATTATGGTTGTTTTTCTCACCCTTCTGCCGTTTTATAACGCTCTATGAGGCGTTGCAGATTAGAGCTGCTGGAGGTATTCCTTTTTGTGAAGCGTTGCGTCTTCATTATTTTGGTCGGTCGGCTCTGATATGTGACTCCGGGTAGTTAGGGTGGCCGCGTGTTATTATTTTGTATATCTGATGATATATTTTGGTTGTACATATGATACCTGATGTATGACAAACTTTTTATATGTATATATGTATGTATATGTGTTATTCAGATTTTAGATTTTCCGCTTTAATTCTAATTTCTGAAAAGTGGGTGTAAGGAACAAAGTTTCCTCTGTGTGATTGCTATCCCACAGTTGCATATCGTATGGGCAGGTGTTGCATGTTATGTGTAGGTTTGGTTACAATTGATGTGATTCCTCCCTTTCTATGCCGTGAATTCAAATGTACTCTGACGAAATTTCAAATTTTCTTTTAGTGCTTTAATTGCCTGTTATTTGGGGGTATAGATCGGGGGCGTCACATTAAGTGGTATCAGAGCCAGTCCGTGTCAGTTGTGTAGTTTGTGTCTGTTGTGTCTGGCATATTGGGCGAGTTGTGTTGAGCGAGTTGTTGTTTAACCATAGTTTCTGTTTTGGATGAACAGAATATGGCTGGTCGTAATGATGCTGCTTTGGCTGCTGCGATGGAAGCAATGGCACGAGCTGTGCAGGGTGCACTGAATGCTGCCGGAAATGATGAGTTTAGAAAGAATAAGCCGTCGGTCTTTAAAGGGAAGCATGATCCGGATGGTGCGCAGTTGTGGTTGAAAGAGATTGAGAGGATTTTTAGGGTAATGGATTGTGATGACGATGATGTTAAGGTGAGGTTGGGCACTCATATGCTACATGAAGAGGCTGACGACTGGTGGGTCAGTACTCGTCAGGTGTTGGAAGCTGATGAGGAGGAAGAAGAGATCACTTGGGAGGTGTTTAGCCGAGAGTTTCTAAGGAAGTATTTTCTGGAGGATGTCCGAGGAAAGAAGGAGATGGAGTTTTTAGAGCTAAAACAAGGTAATATGTCGGTTATTGACTATACTGCTAAGTTTGTGGAACTTGTGCAGTTTTATCCTCATTATGTGGAAGCGACTGCTGAATTTTCAAAGTGTGTGAAGTATGAAAGTGGTTTGCGTCCTGAGATAAAGCAGGCGATTGGATATCAGAGGATTCGAAGGTTTGCTGATTTGGTGGAATGCTGTAGGATTTATGATGAAGATAGTAAGGCTCGTTCAGCTCACTATAAAAGTGTAAGTGACAGGAAAGGGAAACAACAGTTCCGTGGTGGTCCGTACGTGTCACCGGCTGATAAAGGTAAACAAAGGGGTAATTTTGATCGAAGGTCAAGTGGAGGAGGTATGTCTAATGCTCCTAGGTGTTTTAAGTGTGGTGAATTGGGTCATCGCCAGCATGAATGTAGGAGGAATGTGGATAAGTGTTCTAATTGTGGTGGTATCGGACACGTTTTAGCTGATTGTAAAAGGAAGAATGTGGTGAAGTGTTACAACTGTGGGGAACCTGGTCACATTAGCTCGAAGTGTCCTAATCCGAAGAAGGCTCAGACTAGTGGGAAGGTGTTTTCATTGGCGGGAACTCAGACTTCAAGTGCAGATCGTCTGATAAGAGGTACTTGCTTTATTAATAATACGCCTTTAATTGCTATTATTGATACTGGAGCGACTCATTCGTTTATTTCGTCTGAGTGCGCGGAACGTCTGAATCTTGTGTTGTCTTCGATGGATGGTGAGATGGTTATTGATACTCTAGCGATGGGGTCAGTAACTACTTCTTTAGTGTGTTTGAGTTGTCCTTTAGCCATTTATGGTAAAGACTTTGTGATGGATTTGGTGTGTTTACCGTTGGAAGGTTTAGATGTGGTGTTGGGAATGAATTGGTTGCAATTCAATCGGGTGCACATTGATTGTTATCATAAGCTTGTAAGGTTTCCTTCTCTTGAGGAAGATGAAGACTCGAGTTTCTTATCTACCAAAGAGTTGAAGAGACTTTTAGCGGATGAAGCTCAGTTGTTTGGGTTGTTTGCTTCATTGACTGTGGATAGTCAAGTTTCTCTTGATGTGTTTCCTGTTGTGTGCGAATTTCCTGAGGTGTTTCCTGATGATATTTTAGATGTGCCGCCAGAGAGAGAAGTTGAATTTTCTATTGATCTAGTTCCTGGTACTAGACCTGTTTCTATGGCACCTTATAGAATGTCGGCATCTGAATTGGTGGAGTTGAAAAGGCAGTTGAATGAGTTGTTGGAAAAGAGGTTCGTGAGGCCAAGTATTTCTCCTTGGGGTGCTCCAGTTTTGTTAGTGAAAAAGAAAGATGGGAGTATGCGATTATGTATTGATTATCGCCAGTTGAATAAGGTGACGATTAAGAACAAATATCCGCTTCCAAGGATTGATGATCTGATGGATCAGTTGGTTGGTGCTTGTGTGTTTAGTAAGATTGATTTGAGATCGGGTTATCATCAGATAAGGGTGAAAGAAGAGGATATTCAGAAGACGGTCTTTAGAACACGGTACGGTCATTATGAATATTCGGTGATGCCGTTCGGGGTTTCTAATGCGCCTGGTGTGTTTATGGAATACATGAACCGTATTTTCCACGAGCATTTGGATCGTTTTGTGGTGGTTTTTATTGATGATATTTTAATCTATTCTAAGTCTCGGGAAGAACATGCAGAGCATTTGCGTATTGTTTTGCAGGTTTTGAAGGAAAGGAAGCTTTTTGCCAAATTGTCCAAGTGTGAATTCTGGTTGTCTGAGGTGAGTTTTCTTGGGCACGTAATTTCAGGTAATGGTATTGCTGTGGATCCATCTAAAGTAGAAGCAGTTCTACAATGGGAGGCTCCTAGATCCGTTACTGAAATTCGAAGCTTTTTGGGTTTGGCTGGTTATTACCGGAGGTTCATTGAAGGGTTTTCTAAGCTAGCTCTTCCTTTGACGCATTTGACTTGTAAGGGCAAAGCATTCATTTGGGATATTCAATGTGAAGGGAGTTTTTGTGAGCTGCAGAGACGATTGACAACAACTCCGATTCTTATTTTACCTGATCCTAATGAACCGTTTGTTGTGTACTGCGATGCTTCTTTAATTGGTTTGGGTGGTGTTCTGATGCAGGAAGGTAAAGTTGTAGCTTATGCTTCAAGACAGTTAAGAGTTCATGAGAAAAACTATCCTACTCACGATCTTGAGTTAGCGGCTGTAGTTTTTGTGTTGAAGATTTGGAGGCACTATCTCTATGGTGCAAGGTTCGAAGTCTTTAGTGATCATAAAAGCTTGAAATATTTATTTGATCAGAAAGAGTTGAACATGAGGCAGCGAAGATGGTTGGAATTCTTGAAAGACTACGACTTTGGCTTGAATTACCATCCTGGTAAAGCTAATGTGGTAGCCAATGCATTGAGCCGGAAATCGTTGCATATGTCCGCATTGATGGTGAAAGAGTTGGAACTTTTGGAATCGTTTAGAGATTTGAGTTTGGTATGTGAAGTGACCTCGGTTAGTGTAAGGCTTGGAATGTTGAAGGTTACGAATGAATTTTTGTTGTCGGTTAGTGAGAAACAAAAGCTGGATTTGAAATTCGTTGATTTGATGAGGAATGAGAATGTGGATTTCAAGGTGGATAATTTTGGTGTTTTGAGATTCCGTGGTCGTATTTGTATACCTGATGATGCGGAGTTGAAAAGAATGATTTTGGAAGAAGGACACCGGAGTAATTTAAGTATTCATCCGGGTGCGAATAAGATGTACCAAGATTTGAAGAAGATTTTCTGGTGGTCTGGTTTGAAAAGAGATGTGGCTCAGTTTGTGTATGCATGTTTGACTTGTCAGAAATCGAAAGTAGAACATTTGAGGCCTAGTGGTTTGTTGCAACCGTTGGATATTCCTGAGTGGAAATGGGATAGTATTTCGATGAATTTTGTGACGGGATTACCGAACACTCAGCGTGGGCATAATGCTATTTGGGTGATTGTGGACAGGCTGACTAAATCGGCGCATTTTATTCCGATTGACATCAGTTTTTCTTTGGAACGGTTAGCTGAGATCTATATCAGTGTGGTGGTGAAATTGCATGGGATTCCTTTGAGTATTGTTTCTGATCGAGATCCTAGGTTTACATCGAGATTTTGGGAAAGTTTACAGAAGGCTTTGAGTTCTAGATTGAGGTTGAGTTCGGCTTATCATCCGCAGACGGATGGTCAGACCGAAAGAACTATTCAGTCGTTGGAGGATTTGTTGAGGTCGTGTGTTTTGGAACAAGGTGGTGCGTGGGACGGTTATCTCGCATTGATTGAGTTCACGTATAATAACAGTTTCCATTCTAGTATCGGAATGGCACCTTTTGAGGCTTTATTTGGACGAAGATGTCGAACGCCGTTGTGTTGGCATGAAACTGGTGAGAGTTCTGTGGTTGGACCGGAATTGGTACAACAGACGACGGAAAAGGTAAAGTTTATTCGTGAGAAAATGAAGGCTTCTCAGAGTAGACAAAAGAGTTATCATGATCGGAGACGGAAGGATCTTGAGTTTCAAGAGGGTGATCACGTATTTCTGAGGGTTACGCCGGTAACGGGTGTTGGTCGTGCTTTGAAATCTAAGAAGCTTACTTCTCGATTTATTGGTCCTTACCAGATATCTGCGAGAGTTGGTGCTGTAGCGTATCGTGTGGCGTTACCGCCGAATCTGTCGAATTTGCATGATGTTTTTCATGTTTCACAGCTTCAGAAGTATGTTCCGGACCCTTCACATGTGATTCCAATGGACGAGGTTGAGGTAAGAGATAACCTTACGATCGAGGCATTACCAGTTAGGATTTTGGATCGCGAGGTGAAGCGGTTGAGGGGTAAAGAGATTGCACTTGTGAAAGTGGCATGGGGAGGCGCTGCTGAGGGTAATTTGACGTGGGAATTGGAGAGTAGGATGCGGGAATCGTATCCGGAGTTGTTTGTATCAGGTAAGATTTTCGAGGACGAAAATTTCTAAGTGAGGGAGAATTGTAACGCCCTGTTTTGCCAATTTTATTTTATTGAGTCTGTTTGGATTATTTTATTGTATTTTGACTTTTATGCGAAAATATGTTATTTTCCGGCGGGAATACATTTTATCGCGTTTTGGGATCGTTTATGAGATATTTGAGTGTGGGGGTATTTTGGTCTTTCCCCACTTATTTTCATTAAGTTAGTAAGATAGAAAGAAAAAGAAAAATAGAAAGAAAAAGAGAAAGAAGAAAAGAGGAGAAGAGAGAAAAGAGAGAAATTGAAGAAAAGAGTGGAAAAATCATCAAGAGCAAGTTGTAAAGTCGATTAAATCGGGTAAGGGTGCGAAACTCGATTATTCTATGATTGTATACGATTATGTATGTGTTTTGCTTTTGTTTTTGGATTGATTTGGAGAATATTAGTAAAACCTAGATTGTGTAAAAATTGATTAGAAATGAATTTGATTGTGGTAAAAATCTTGTTGAATGCATTGTTGATTGTTCATACATGTTTGTGGTATGTTATTACACTTCAAATTGCTGTTTTTCTGAGTTTTAGGTGAAGAAATTGGATGATTGGGGTGGAAAAACGCAGAAAATGTTCTGCAGAATTTTTCTGGGTCTGTCCTGGCCATACGCGTAAGGGGCTTGCCAATACGCATATGAGACCAGGCGATACGCGTATCATTGTGCTGTTTTGGGGGCAATACGCGTATGAACTTGCATGTTTTACCGGCCCTCTGGTGATACGCGTATGGGCGAGGCCAATACGCATATGGATTTGTGAAACGTGGTTTTGTGAAGGAAAATTGCTCTGTCAATACGCGTATGGGAATAGGTGGTACGCGTATGGACAGGAGTTTTGCTAAAATGTGATTTTTCAAAATGTGTTTTCGGTTTTGTCCGTAACTTTTGTTCCGAGTATCCGATTTTTGTATTCTTGGTGTCGTTGGAAAGGTATCGAGGCGTACTTTGTGATTATTAGGTTTTGAGAATTGTTAGCCGATTAAATTTTGTCGGGAAATGTGAATAGTGTCAAATCTCGACTTTTGGTGTTTTAAATGGTGCGTATTTGACGTGTATTATGTTATAAGTTGATGAATTGGATGTGTATGCCTTATGTGCTGTTGTGGGGATGAATTGTGGCCGAAAGGCAAGAAAATGCTAAGTGCTGTATTTGATGGTATATGCATGATTATGAATATGTGCATGGATGCAATATGAGTGTCATGAGTCATTATATGCCAAGCATCATAATGTGCATTGTGGAAACGTCCTGAGAGACGGTTTGATTCCCGAGGGGAATATGCTATAACATCGTGTGCCTCGAAAATATGAGGCGATGCCTGAGGACCTAAAGCGGTGGTTATAGACGATTGTGGGCTCCTTTGGAGACTTAAAGCAATTCTTAACGTCGTGTGCCTCGAAAATATGAGGCGATGCCTAAGGACCTAAAGCGACGGGTGAACATCGTAGGCCCGACGGGGAGTTACTTGAGATTCTCAGTAACGAGCGATGGTTCCAATAGTTCCTGAGTGAACTGATGATGAGACATGAGACATTGGAAGTCGGTACCGCATGGCATGTGCATAGAGTCGTTGTGTCGGTCTATGTGCATTGCATAAATCATGAATTAATTGTGTGTGAATTTATGAATGTGATTGATGATTGTATGGTATATGTGTGGTGTGTAATGGTATTTGATGCATGAGAATTGTGCGGTATTATGTTATATGTGGTTGTGGTGAGAATGTGTTACTTGTACATTTTTGTGTTTATATATATAATTTTATTCAATTATATTATGGTTGTTTTTCTCACCCTTCTGCCGTTTTATAACGCTCTATGAGGCGTTGCAGATTAGAGCTGCTGGAGGTATTCCTTTTTGTGAAGCGTTGCGTCTTCATTATTTTGGTCGGTCGGCTCTGATATGTGACTCCGGGTAGTTAGGGTGGCCGCGTGTTATTATTTTGTATATCTGATGATATATTTTGGTTGTACATATGATACCTGATGTATGACAAACTTTTTATATGTATATGTGTTATTCAGATTTTAGATTTTCCGCTTTAATTCTAATTTCTGAAAAGTGGGTGTAAGGAACAAAGTTTCCTCTGTGTGATTGCTATCCCACAGTTGCATATCGTATGGGCAGGTGTTGCATGTTATGTGTAGGTTTGGTTACAATTGATGTGATTCCTCCCTTTCTATGCCGTGAATTCAAATGTACTCTGACGAAATTTCGAATTTTCTTTTAGTGCTTTAATTGCCTGTTATTTGGGGGTATAGATCGGGGGCGTCACAGTTGGAAGTTCCAACCGTGGTAAAAAGTGGCTTAAAAATAAATAAAAAACAAAACTCTATGTGCTAGGATTTGAACTCATGATCAAGCGCCACTTTTCACCACGGTTAGAAGTTCCAACCGTGGTGAAAAGTGACCTTAAAAATGAAAATAAAAGGAAAACGCCTAATTGAATAGATTCTACAATGGTGAATCTTTTGGTCGCGGTGAAATAAAATTTGGTGGCGTTACAAAAGGTAATTTTTGTAGTAGTGACAAGTTCATGTATTGGGGCACTTACCTATCATGACCATCTTTGGAAGTGGAAGCAACACAAAAGGCATCAGGGTAAGGTAACTGATAGTGAATGCATCATCACCCTATAACATCATCATTGGAAGGTCGGTGTTCAATGCTCTGGAAGCTGTACTATCCACTCTTTATCTAACCATTAAATACCCCCTAGAAGGAGTACAGGTCAGAAAAATCAGAGGTAATTAAGGATTATCTAGGAAATGCTATAAAGATAGTTTAAAGTTAAAAAAGAAGATTCAACAGGAGCATCTTGTTCGACGA
Source organism: Lathyrus tuberosus (assembly GCA_022829125.1). Taxonomy (NCBI): domain Eukaryota; kingdom Viridiplantae; phylum Streptophyta; class Magnoliopsida; order Fabales; family Fabaceae; genus Lathyrus; species Lathyrus tuberosus. Next base: position 1,856,875 of record JALAZF010000620.1, on the reverse strand, counting down.
TAGGCTTCAATCTATAGGGGGTGAATAGATCAAAATTTCAAAACCAAAAACACTTGGAAAAAATTTGTTTTCAAAAATATATGGCACATAAAAAACAACCCGAATCAAATCGTCTAACCGAACCTACTATCGAAAATCTATGATATGCGTAATGAAAACCGATGGAATGATAATGAACACAAATTGTTCATCAACGATTAATTCACGGATCAATCAAATGCAAAGCTATTCGTAACACTTATTTCCAATGAACACAAAGTGATAAAAATACTCAAAGACAATTTTATTGAACACTTTGTGTGTGATTGATCACGTTTGGAAATTCTATTTGTTTTATTGATGTTAAAAGCTAATCACAATCAAAGTGATTATGATTATATCAACAACAACACTTTAAAAGATACTTAAAAAAAATTCCAATCGAATTAATTGAAACAACAACGAAATCGATAATTTTCAAGAACAAAATTTAAAGAGAGATAAAGCTATAAAGAGACACAATGATTTGTTTAGGCAGTTCCCTAATCAGCCTCGCTATGGGTACGGTAACACTTTCATTGGTCAATGTTATTTCATTTGGACCATTTTGAATAGCGTCCCATATACCTTTATCAACGGATTTGAAGTGAATATGCATAAGAGCTTTCCAATAGCCATAATCTTCGCCGGTGAAAATCGGTGCTCTATTGTAGGCTCCCTTAGGTTCGGTAGCTATTCTTCTAAAGAGTAAATCTCAAGCACGAAATTAACCAAAGCTCTTGATACCACTTGTTAGACGATAGGCTTCGATCTAGAGGTAGGGGTGAATAGATAAAAAATTTAAAACCAAAAATTCTTGGCAAAATTTTGTTTTCAAAAATATATGGCACATCGAAAATAACCCTGTCACACCCTAATTTTTGACCCTAAGATCCCTTTTCTTTTTGCATAGCATCTTTAGGTCATGCGGTTTTTGTGTGTGTGTTATTGTGACTAACCATCTTGTGCAGGAACTTTGGGTTCAAATAGAAATAGCAATCGCTCTCCCAGTCAAGTACTGCGAGACATGACCAATTAGTTTTGTTTCAAGGTGGTCTTAAGGTTCTATTTGATTTGGTGACCCCGCTTTTAAGACTTCTTCATTCTTAGGCCACCCTTCGGCTGATGCCTTAAAGAGACCTTGTGGCCACATCTCTTTAAAATCACGATCAGGTTACCGTGGTTATGGATATTGTTGTAAATTGTTCTTGAGGATATGGACGGTTTAGGCACACACCATCATGAGTACTTGTCTCTATCAAATTTCATCAAGATGCATTGACATCCCATCTAGGATACCTTAGGATCGAGATGCTGGGGCGCAAGTCCGGATTGAAATTAGAGTATTCATTCATGTGTGTTTTGAATTCGATATTTGCAAGTGACCAGAGTTAAGATTTAAGGCATGCGAAGAAGATTCGTATGGGTTCCGTAAAAAATGCAGGTATTCAATTTTTGAACCTAATTTTCAAGCGTCAAGATGTGTTAATGCAAGGAATAATTTTCATTCATTCAAGGTTTAGGAATTATGTCCAAGAGGGAAACACTAGTTCCAATTTCGAACATTGGCCAAATCGAGAGAATCAAATTATCCTCAAAACCCATCTCATAATATACAGGTCATTGCATTTTGGATCCAAAAGTTTAAAACATTGAAGGATTTCATTGGATTTTGCGTTAGAATATTTACTCTAGACTCTTTTACAACTTAAAAAAAATCACTGTTTCCATTGCTCCTAAGGTTGACTAAGCTGATTCGGCCACTGGCGAAATGCGCTTAACGCTGCTCCCTTGGTTGGGCATGTGAGAAGTAATATTTTAAGGTGACATTCCATGAAGCCAAAACCCTGCAAGAAGTTATCACTACATCAATTTCTAGAAAGAAATAGGTGAAGCTCTCATCAAAGGTTAATCCCCCAATCCAGCCAAACCAACAACAGTGAGGTCATTTCCAGTGGATGAATAATATGAAAGGTCGAATAAAAACAAATGGGGTGGATGATCATCATTACCTTTGTAGTTTTCAAAGTTAGCAAGCATATCCTCATAGGCAAATCCCAAACAGCGTAATGCACCGGTGGTCACTTCGTGAAGAGCCAAACATATGAGGTTCTTAACATGTTGTCCAGTTCCAGAATCAAACAGTCACGCAACTGAACTTTAGAGCTCCTACCCATCGTGTTACGACGACTCCAAAACGTGGTCATCAGATGTACATGAAATGAAAATCAGAAGTTATTGATTCACCCAATCCAGTATAGGTCGAAAAACCAAAGCAGGGCATATGTTCAAAGAGGCAATCAAAGACACTAATCGAGCATAGTCATGATTGGAGTCACATTCTCGACACCGAAGTTAAGAGGAAATCACAATCTTTAATAGCATGGAAATAGAAAATTTGAACCATACAGTAAATCGCCACAATTCAAAATATTTTCAGTACACCATTAATTCTAGAAGGAATCATAAGGCATGAATGAGAATCAAGAGTTATTTGATTTCCAAAGAAACATGTTTAAACACAATCCGAAACATGTTTGAGACATGTTTAAATTTCTTTCCAAGACAATTACCAAACTATTTGAAGCGTCATCAAGTTAGACTGTTACAATAGCAAGCCTCGAATTGGTTGTTCTGCTCCATGTGTGACGCCGGATTTGATTTTTGATTGAAGTGGAAAGCTGCAATAGAACATGAAGGAGAGTTATGAGGAATTGAATAAAATTGAATGCAACGTTCGCTCTCAATTGCTTCGGATTTCAAACGTTGAATTAAGTTCAAGGTTTTTACATTGTTACTTGTTTGAAGGTTTTGCGGCTCGCCACTGCTGCTAATGCTACGATCTCCATTCCACAAGTCGATTTGCCAAGTTCTTCATAACTGCGTGAAGACCAATCCAAATTTCAGAGACTTAGGCAACAATTCATCAACTTCGCCTGAAACGGAAACTCGTCAGTTCATGATTCATAAAAAACGGTTTAATCATTTTCTAAAGTGAACTACAGGAAAAGGAGATTACGAACTAATGGAATCCCCAAATAAGAAGATGCAAGTAACCTATGAGTTTTCATATACTGGTGCCAAAGAATGGTCGTTTTCGTCGCGAAAGCTTTTGATAGCAATACTCCACATGCTACACTGTCTAGGTCGCATCTGCAAATAACGCCATGTTTTCTCAGTACGAAATCAGCCCAGACATAACTAATCAGCAGACATCATTTTTTTTTTAATTAAAAAAAATAGCAAATAAGTTTTTTCATGATATTATCATGGATGAACAAGCCACATACAGGAAAAGAAAATGGGGGTTTTACTCCACGCATATAAACCTTCATTCGATGCAAAGGTATCAGCTTCTTGAACCACATTTGCATCTATGTTGCCATCCACCTGCATTGCTGGCTCCTTGTTTTGCTGCTCATTACCTCTTTAGAACTATTAACCTGCAACACTTACGTTTCAATATCCTCTATCATAATAAGAATTAGCTTCAAAGGAACAAAAATTTTTATGGCCTTCTTTGGAGAAGTATTTGAAATTGTGACACAACTCAACAAAAGTACAAAGGAAGTTAGTTGATCACTCACAAGTAGGTTAGTTTGTTGCCAACTGGGATTCTCGCGAGTGGCTGCAAAGAATCAAGGTTTTGAATATTGTGAGTTTTCATTGAAGTTAACGCTTCGTTTGGAATCAGGTAAGATTACAAACAAAAATCGAACATTCAAGGCCCAAAATATTTGAATTTGAATCACAAAGAGGGAAAGAATAAAGGATCATTCAATTCACAAGCATGCTGCGACATGATCAAGACAATACCATAATTTTCCAAAACTGTCATTAACATAACAGACCGCCAACAGCCGAAAAGGGAAATTTTTCAAGCATATCAGACAAATTAAAAAACAGAGCTATACGATAATGGAAAGTCTATCAATTACACATTCATGTTAAAATCAGAATGAAATTGGAAAGGTTTTATCATCACAGGACTAGTCCAGACACAATTCAAAGGATTCATTAAGACATTTTTATCCGTGTTTTCTTTTTATAACAGTGCTCAACAACCATAATATCAATTCAATTCCAAGAAGCCTATATAAAGAGCAGACCATACACGTATCATGGCAGAAACAAATCGATACAAAAATGCAAAGCCTCACACAAAAAAAAACATGCAGCAGTGTCATATACCAAAATTCGCACAATAAAGAAAAATACACTGCTAGCCCCATGTACACGTGAAAATTCTAGAAAAGAACAGGGCAGTACCACCAACATTACAAACATGCTAAGTTTCATATCCACCATCAGTCACACAAAGAACCTGCAACAAGTCACATACAAACCATCAGGGGATCAACGATAACAACGGTATCAAAATCCATTTTGGAACAGCGTATACATTCTCTGACAGTAACACAAAACCACAATCCAACACCCAAACTCATACACGCACTACGAGAATCCCAGATTCATAAGATCACAAACACACACTGCAGACAAAGAACAACATGTAACACCCTGATTCCAATTATTCCAATTTCTTTGAGTCTTTTATTTAAATTGAGTGATAAATTATTTTATCTGTGAAATTGGTGTGTTAATATGTTATGTTGACGTGTTATGATATTTTACCGTTTTTTAGAGTTTTCGGGAAAAATTAGAATGGAGGGTATTTTAGACATTTCTCAATTAATGATAAGTTAGAAATTTAGTGGAAATAGAATTTTGTGAGAAATTTAGTAAAATTGGTAGAAAAGTGATTAAGTGTAGAATTTTGTGAGAAAATGAATTAATTGAATTTGAGTAGGAAATAGAAAAGAAAAAGAGATAGAGAGAAAAAGGAGAGAAAGAAAGAGGAAGAGGAGAAAAGAGAGGAAAAGAGAAAAAGCTTGGAAATCTTCAAAACAACTTCTAGGAATCGATTTATCCGGGTAAGGGTGTGAAATCTTATTATCTTATCAATGTATATCATTATGTATGATTGTGTTATGGTTGTTGTTGATCTTTATGAATTTTTGTATAAACCCATTTGTGTAGAAAGTGTTAGAATTCGATTTAATCGTGTTGGAAATGATGTTTTCGTGTTCCTTGTTGTTGATACATGATAGATATATGTTGTTGTATATCAAATTGGTATTTTTCTGGATTTAGATGATAAATTTGGGTGTGGTTTGGGTGAAAAACGCAGAGAAAATTATGCAGGAAATTCTGCATTTTCGCCTGGCCATACGCGTATTGGGGCAGGCCATACGCGTATTGACTTGGGCAATACGCGTATGGGAGGCACGTTTCAGGGCCAATACGCGTATGGGACTTCATTTTTCCCGGCCATCTGGTGATTTGCGTATTATACGCGTATGAATTTTTGGCCATACGCGTATGACATAGGTCCATACGCGTATGGACAGGAGAAGTGTAAAAATGAGACTTTTCAAAATATCGTTTTTCGTTTTCTTTCGTAACTTTTGATCCGCTTATCCGATTTTTACATTCTTGGTATCGTTGTGAAGCCATTGAGCTGTACTTTCTTATTATGATGATTTGGAAATTGTTAGCCGATTTAATTATGTTGGAAAGTCGTGAATAGTGCTATTTAGCGACTTTTACCGTTTTAAATGTGTGTTTGGATGTGAATCATACAATAGTGCATTGATGTGAATGTATAAAGATTGTATGTGATTGTATGAGATGATTGCATGAATATATTATGAATATGTATGCATTTCAAGAATGTCTTGAGTCATTTTGTATGTGAAGCATAATGATGTACATTCTTGTGTTGTGTGATTCTAATGAGAATCCGCTATAACGTCGTGTGCCCATGTGGGGTGTGAGCAATGATTATAGACGATCGTGTGTGCATGTGGGGTGTGAGCGATCGGGTCGTGTGCCCGTGTGGGGTGTGAGCGATCCATAAACATTGTGTGCCCATGTGGGGTGTGAGCAATGGGTGAACATCGTAGGCCCGACGGGGAGTTACATTGGTAACGAGCGATGGTTCCAATAAGTTCCTGAGTGAACTTGAGATGATTGAGTCGGTACCGCATTGCATTTGCATAGAGTCGTGAGTCGGTCTCTATGATTTTCATTTATCATCTTTATAATGGTGCATTGATGAATAAACATAAATATGTATGTTTATGTGGAATGATAAGAATTGTGAAGGTATGCATGATGAATATGCTTGGTTTTGTATATATATACATTGTGATGTATATGCGTGAGTTGTGATAAATTATGGTGAGAATGTTGAATATGTGTATTTTTATGCTAAGATATATAATTATATGCATTGTTATTATGATAATATTTCTCACCCTTCTGCTATTTTATGATGCTCTATGAGACATTGCAGAGTAGGTATGCTGGTGGTCTTTTTGTGAAGCGTGTCTTCATTCTTTTGGTCGGTCGGCTCTGATATGTAGCACCGGGTAGCTAGGATGTATATGATTCTTTTGTGATACATTTGTACATGTATCTTGTTGATGAATGTTTATGTAAACATGAATTATGTTGGTGGATAATACTTGATGATATATATATATATATATATATATATATATATATATATATGTATATATGTTTGATGTTATTCAATGTTTAGATTTTCCGCTTTTATTCTAAATATTAAAATGTGGGTGTAAGGACTAAGTTCCTCTGTTGCAAAGTTACCCCACTGTTGCATATCACTGGTTGAGCAGGTGTTGAATGTTTTAATTTCATGTATAATGTGACATACCTCTTTTATACTATGTTTATAATTATACTCTGACGAAATTTTAAATATGTGCCTAAATGATGTATGTGATTATTTGGGGGTATAGAAAAGGGGTGTTACATTAAGTGGTATCAGAGCCAGTGTTGAGTCAGTTGTGTCTGTCTTGTTGTTGTGTTGGTTGAACTGTTGTTTAACCTTGTTGTCATTTTTGGGAATGATTAGAATATGGCTGGTAGAAACGACGATGCGATGGCTGCTGCTTTGGAAGCAATGGCTAGGGCGGTGCAAGGTGTGCCGAACGTGAGTGCTAATGACGAGTTCAGGAAGAATCATCCACCGGTCTTCAAAGGAAGATTTGATCCCGATGGTGCTCAAATTTAGTTGAAAGAGATTGAAAGGATCTTCAGAGTCATGGGTTGTGTGGAGGAGAATAAGGTGAGGCTTGGGTCTCACATGCTGAAGGAAGAAGCCGACGATTGGTGGGTCGGTATGCGTCAAGTTCTTGAGGTGGATGATGAAGAGATAACTTGGGATTTAATTTGTACCGAGTTCTTGAGGAAGTATTACCCTGAAAGTGTGAAAGGGAAGAAAGAGATGGATTTCCTTGAACTGAAACAAGGTAGTATGTCCGTGGTGGACTATACTGCTAAGTTTGTGGAGTTGGTTTAATTCCATCCTCACTATGCTACAATTACTGCTGAGTTCTCAAAGTGTATTAAGTATGAGAATGGTTTGCGTCCCGAGATTAAGCAAGTTGTGGGATATCAAAGGATAAGGAGGTTTACGGATTTGACGGAATGTTGTAGAATCTTCGAGGAAGATAGCAAGGCTCGTTCTACACATTACAAAAGTTTGAATGAGAGGAAGGGAAAGCAACAAGCTAGAAGTGGACCTTATATGACACTCGTTGATAAGGGCAAGCATAGGGGAAACTTTGAGAAGAGGTCTGGAGGAGGAGGAGGAGGTTCCGTTAAGTGTTACAAGTGTGGTGAAATGGGTTATAAATCATTTGAGTGTGGGAAGACAGTGGTGAAATGTTCTAACTGTGGAGGCCTTGGGCATGCTACTACTGATTGTAGAAGGAATATAGTGAAGTACTATAATTGTGGAGAAGTGGGCCACATTAGTACTAAGTGTACTAAGCCGAAACAAGCTCAAGCGGGCGGAAAGGTGTTTGCATTAGCGGGGACGAACACTACTAGTGCAGACCGTTTGATTAAAGGTACATGCTTTATTAATAGTACGCCTTTAGTTGCTATTATTGATACGGGAGCGACTCATTCATTCATTTCTCATGAGTGCACTAAGCGTTTGAATTTGTTTATGACTTCTTGGGGTGGTGAGATGGTTATTGAGACTCCTGCTTCAGGGTCGGTAACTACGTCTTTGGTGTGTGTAAGTTGTCCTTTGACCATGTATGGTAAAGACTTCATTATGGATTTAGTGTGTTTGCCGTTGGAGGGATTGGACGTAATCTTGGGTATGAACTGGTTGCAATTTAATCGATTTCATATAGATTGCTATCACAAGTTGGTGAGGTTTCCTTCTTTGGAAGATGTTGAAGATGAGAGTTTCCTATCCACTAAAGAGTTGAAGAAACTTTTAGCGGACGAAGCTCAATTGTTCGGTTTGTTTGCATCATTGTCGGTGGAGAGTAAAGTTGAGCTCGATGTGTTCCCAGTGGTGTGTGATTTTCCAGAAGTGTTTCTGGAGGATATTACGGATGTACCGCCGAAAAGAGAAGTTGAGTTTTCTATTGATCTAGTTCCAGGTACTAGACCGGTTTCGATGGCACCGTATCGTATGTCGGCATCGGAGTTGGTAGAATTGAAGAAGCAATTGAATGACTTGTTAGACAAGAGATTTGTAAGGCCAAGTGTTTCTCCTTGGGGTGCTCCGGTATTATTGGTAAAGAAGAAGGATGGAAGTATGTGGTTATGCATTGATTATCGACAATTGAACAAGGTGACAATTAAGAACAAGTATCCGCTTCCAAGGATCGATGATTTGATGGACCAATTGGTTGGTGCGCGTGTTTTTAGCAAGATTGATTTGAGATCGGGATATCACCAGATTCGTGTGAAAGAAGAGGATATTCAAAAGACGGCCTTTAGGACACGGTATGGCCATTACGAATATTCCGTGATGCCATTCGGGGTTTCTAATGCGCCGGGTGTGTTTATGGAATACATGAATCGTATTTTTCATGAACAGTTAGATCGTTTTGTGGTTGTGTTCATCGACGATATTTTGATTTACTCTAAGTCTCAATAGGAGCATGAAGAGCATTTGAGGATTATGTTACAAATTTTGAAAGAGAAACAATTGTATGCTAAGTTGTCGAAATGTGAATTTTGGTTGTCGAAAGTAAGTTTTCTTGGACATGTTATTTTCGGTAGTGCTATTAGTGTTGATCCATCCAAGATTGATGCGGTGATGCTATGGGAGGCTCCTAGATCGGTTACGGAGATTTGAAGCTTTTTAGGTTTGGTGGATTATTATCGGAGGTTTATTGAGGGATTTTCGAAGTTGGCACTTCCGTTAACGCAATTGACGTGTAAAGGAAAGGCTTTCATTTGGGATATTCATTGTGAAGAGAGTTTCAATGAGCTAAAAAGAAGGTTGGCAACGACTCCGATCTTTATTTTGCCAAATTCGACGGAACCATTTGTTGTGTATTGTGATGCTTCATTGGTTGGTTTAGGTGGTGTTTTGATGCAAGATGGAAAAGTTGTGGCTTATGCTTCAAGACAATTGAGTGTGCATGAAAATAATTATCCTACACATGACTTGGAGTTAGCGGCCATGGTGTTTGTTTTGAAAATTTGGAGGCACTATCTTTATGGTGCAAGATTTGAAGTTTTTAGTGATCACAAGAGCTTGAAATATTTATTTGATCAAAAAGAATTAAACATTAGACAAAGAAGGTGGTTAGAGCTTTTGAAGGATTATGATTTTGGTTTGAATTACCATCCGGGTAAGGCAAACGTGGTGGCTGATGCTTTGAGTCGGTAGTCGTTACATATGTCCGCATTGATGATGAGAGAATGAGAACTTTTGGAGAATTTTTGAGACTTGAGTTTGGTTTGTGAAATGATGCCGAGAAGTGTGAGACTTGGTATGCTACATGTTACGAATGATTTTCTTGCAACCGTATGTGAAAAGCAAAAGTTGGATTTGAAGTTCGTTGATTTGATGATGAATGAGAATGAGGATTTCAAGGTTGATAATTTTGGAGTTTTGAGATTCCGTGGTCGTATTTGTATTCCCGATGATGCGGAGTTGAAAAAGATGATATTGGAAGAAGGACACCGAAGTAACTTAAGTATTCATCCGGGAGCGAATAAAATGTATCAAGATTTGAAGAAAATCTTTTGGTGGTCCGGATTAAAGAGGGATGTGGCTCAATTTGTGTATGCATGCTTAACTTGTCAAAAGTCTAAGATGGAACATCAAAAGCCTAGTGGATTGATGCAACCGTTAGACATTCCGGAGTGGAAATGGGATAGTATATCGATGGATTTTGTTATGGGATTGCCGAATACGCAAAGAGGTCATAATGCTATTTGGGTAATCGTTGACAGGCTTACTAAATCTGCTCACTTCATTCCAATTGATTTAGTTATCCTTTGGAGAAGTTAGCCGAGATCTATGTTCTTGTGGTTGTGAAGTTACATGGAGTTCCTAAGAGTATTGTATCGGATAGAGATCCTAGATTTACATCAAGGTTTTGGGAGAGTTTACAAAAGGCTTTGGATTCTAAGCTAAGATTGAGTTCAGCTTATCATCCGCAAACGGATGGTCAAATCGAGAGGACAATTGAATCGTTGGAGGATTTATTGCGTGCTTGTGTGCTCGAGCAAGGTGGTGCTTGGGATAGTTATTTGGCGTTGATTGAGTTCACCTACAATAACAGTTTTCATTCAAGTATAAGTATGGCACCATTTGAGGCTTTGTATGGTCGGAGATGTCGAACACCTTTGTGTTGACATGAAACCGGTGAGAGGACGATAGTTGGACCGGAGATGGTACAACAAACGACGGAGAAAGTGAAGTTTATTCGGGAGAAGATGAAAGCTTCTCAAAGTAGACAAAAGAGCTATCATGACAAGAGAAGGAAAGATCTTGAGTTTCAAGAAGGCGACCATGTGTTTTTGAGAGTTACACCGGTTACGGGTGTGGGTCGTCCTTTGAAGTCGAAGAAGTTGACTTCTCGTTTTATTGGTCCGTATCAGATTTCTGCACGAGTTGGTGTTGTGGCTTACCGTGTGGCGTTGCCTCCGAATCTTTCAAATTTGCATGATGTATTCCATGTTTCGCAACTTCGGAAGTATGTTCCGGATCCGTCACATGTTATTCCTATGGACGAGGTTGAAGTGAGAGATAACCTTACGGTTGAAGCTTTACCGATTAGGATTTTGGACCGTGAAGTTAAGAAGCTAAGAGGCAAGGATATTGCGCTTGTGAAAGTAGCGTGGGGAGGCGCTGCGGAAGGCAATATGACTTGGGAACTAGAGAGTAGGATGCGAGAGTCGTATCCGGAGTTGTTTGAATCAGGTAATATTTTCGAGGACGAAAATTTCTAAAGTGAGGGAGAGTTGTAACGCCCCGATTCCAATTATTCCCATTTCGTTGAGTCTTTTATTTAAATTGAGTGATAAATTATTTTATCTGTGAAATTGGTGTGTTAATATGGTATGTTGACGTGTTATGATATTTTACCGTTTTTGAGAGTTTTCGGGAAAAATTATAATGGAGGGTATTTTAGATATTTCTCAATTAATGATAAGTTAGAAATTTAGTGGAAATAGAATTTTGTGAGAAATTTAGTAAAATTGGTAGAAAAGTGATTAAGTGTAGAATTTTGTGAGAAAATGAATTAATTGAATTTGAGTAGGAAATAGAAAAGAAAAAGAGATAGAGAGAAAAAGGAGAGAAAGAAAGAGGAAGAGGAGAAAAAAGAGGAAAAGAGGAAAAACTTGGAAATCTTCAAAACAACTTCTAGGAATCGATTTATCCGGGTAAGGGTGTGAAATCTTATTATCTTATCAATGTATATCATTATGTATGATTGTGTTGTGGTTGTTGTTGATCTTTATGAATTTTTGTATAAACCCATTTGTGTAGAAAGTGTTAGAATTCGATTTAATCGTGTTGGAAATGATGTTTTCGTGTTCCTTGTTGTTGATACATGATAGATATATGTTGTTGTATATCAAATTGGTATTTTTCTGGATTTAGATGATAAATTTGGGTGTGGTTTGGGTGAAAAACGCAGAGAAAATTATGCAGGAAATTCTGCATTTTCGCCTGGCCATACGCGTATTGGGGCAGGCCATACGCGTATTGACTTGGGCAATACACGTATGGGAGGCACGTTTCAGGGCCAATACGCGTATGGGACTTCATTTTTCCCGGCCATATGGTGATTTGTGTATTGTACGCGTATGAATTTTTGGCCATACGCATATGACATAGGTCCATACGCGTATGGGCAGGAGAAGTGTAAAAATGAGACTTTTCAAAATATCGTTTTTCGTTTTCTTTCGTAACTTTTGATCCGCTTATCCGATTTTTACATTCTTGGTATCGTTGTGAAGCCATTGAGCTGTACTTTCTTATTATGATGATTTTGAAATTATTAGCCGATTTAATTATGTCGGAAAGTCGGGAATAGTGCTATTTAGCGACTTTTACCGTTTTGAATGTGTGTTTGGATATGAATCATACAAAAGTGCATTGATGTGAATGTATAAAGATTGTATGTGATTGTATGAGATGAATGCATGAATATATTGTGAATATGTATGCATTTCAAGAATGTCTTGAGTCATTTTGTATGTGAAGCATAATGATGTACATTCTTGTGTTGTGTGATTCTAATGAGAATCCGCTATAACATCGTGTGCCCATGTGGGGTGTGAGCGATGATTATAGACGATCGTGTGCCCATGTGGGGTGTGAGCGATTGGGTCGTGTTCCCGTGTGGGGTGTGAGCGATCCATAAACATTGTGTGCCCATGTAGGGTGTGAGCAATGGGTGAACATCGTAGGCCCGACGGGGAGTTAAATTGGTAACGAGCGATGGTTCCAATAAGTTCATGAGTGAACTTGAGATGATTGAGTCGGTACCGCATTGCATTTGCATAGAGTCATGAGTCAGTCTCTATGATTTGCATTTATCATCTTTATAATGGTGCATTGATGAATAAACATAAATATGTATGTTTATGTGGAATGATAAGAATTGTGAAGGTATGCATGATGAATATGCTTGGTTTTGTATATATATACATTGTGATGTATATGCGTGAGTTGTGATGAATTGTGGTGAGAATGTTGAATATGTGTATTTTTATGCTAAGATATATAATTATATGCATTGTTATTATGATAATATTTCTCACCCTTCTGCTGTTTTATGATGCTCTATGAGGCATTGCAGAGTAGGTATGCTGGTGGTCTTTTTGTGCAGCGTGTCTTCATTCTTTTGGTCGGTCGGCTCTGATATGTAGCACCGGGTAGCTAGGATGTATATGATTCTTTTGTGATACATTTGTACATGTATCTTGTTGATGAATGTTTATGTAAACATGAATTATGTTGGTGGATAATACTTCATGATATATATTTATATATATATATATATATATATATATGTATATATGTTTGATGTTATTCAATGTTTAGATTTTCCGCTTTTATTCTAAATATTAAAATGTGGGTGTAAGGACTAAGTTCCTCTGTTGCAAAGTTACCCCACTGTTGCATATCACTGGTTGAGCAGGTGTTGAATGTTTTAATTTCATGTATAATGTGACATACCTCTTTTATACTATGTTTATAATTATACTCTGATGAAATTTTAAATATGTGCCTAAATGATGTATGTGATTATTTGGGGGTATAGAAAGGGGGTGTTACACAGCACATCAGCTATCAATAGAACAACACGCATTGGCAGAAGGAGATTCACAGACACAACAACATACACACACCTACAGGTTAAGAGTTCTGGAGAAGAGAAGGGGATTCGTAAACGCATGTACTTGATTCAAATGATCGACGACCTGGCTTTTTTTTACGAGTTCGCATTTCCTTTTTATCAGTTTATAACTTGTAATCTCTGAACATATATAGTGGATTGAGGTTAGGTTTTTGTGGGGATTGGGGTTTGTATATGATTATGATTTCGTGGTGAGGCTTTTGAACGGAGAGAAGCGAGTGAGAGCAAGCATCAATGGCGGCGAATTTTGAAATCTAGGGTTTGAAACCCCCTTTGTCGGAGAGTGAGAGGCGAGGGAGGAGACGGAGAGGAACGAGAGAGAGAGAACGAGAGTATCGCTCTTTTCCTTCTGTTTGTTATCATGTCCTACTGATTCCCTACATACGCTCACAGACCACTAGCATACACCCTCTGCTGTATCCGTTAGATCACGGCCCCTTTAGCATCGTATGGCTGTGATCTGAGGGTCCATCATGGACCCTCTCCCTTGCGTAACACATAATTCCTCTGTTTTTTTTCTTATTTTAACCTTTCATTTTCTCTTTAACTATAATCAAAATCTAATTTTATTTTTTTTATAATTAAAAATTTAATCTAAATAAAATAAATATAATTTTAATATATCTTGTAATATATAACTATATTAATAATTTAAAAACCTTTCATTTTTATTAGTAAACCTTTAATAAAAAAAAACTTTTATAAAAATACGAAATTAAAATCTTCTTTTAATTAATAAGAAACTTTTCCATTAACTTTTTTTTTTAAGTTTAAACTAAATAATAATAAAAACTTTCATTAAAATACTAAAATTAAAATCTTTTTTAAAATAATAATAAAAACTCTTTTAATAAAATTGAAATTTTTTTTTACTAATAAGAAAACCTTTAAACATTTTCCTTCTTTTAAAGTTAATCTTTAACATACTCAAAATAAAAATAAATCTTTTTTAAGACATTAAAATAAATCTTTTTTTAAACGAAATAAGCCTTCAACTCTTTTTTTCTTAAAAATTTATTATTCACTTTTTAACATAATAACTTTTAAAGATAAATAGAATAAAACTTTTAATATTAAAATCTTTTATAAGAAAACCATTTTTATTAACTTTGTAATATAACCTTTAAACTAAAAGATAATAAGACTTTAAAAATAATTAAAACCTTTTTAGCAAGAAGAAAACTAAAAAAATAATCTTTAATACGTCTCTAAAATAAATAAATCCTTTTATTAGTTCAAACTCTTTTCTAAATGAACCGTTCTTTTAGAATCCCTCACGATAAATCGTACGCTTGTGTGTGACATAGTTAATATTGTGCTTTGTTTATGCTTTTGTGTTGAATGCATACTTTTTGTTCTAAACCTTTTCAAAATTAAAATTCTCGATCCAACGTCGAGCCATTTTCTACCCCTTGTAAGTCGATTGCTTTCGGGCATCGCATTCAACCTTTTGATCACTAGACACAAGACTAGCACCACTTTGCTAGCACTTTCGCTTAAATCTAATAATTAATCGCATTAATATCCAAGGGAAAACCTCATGCATGATAATCAAATTATTGTGCATGGTGCATTTCATTTGCATTATATTCCCCTTAACAATTCCTATACCCTTAAGATAATTTATATTAGACAACTTTAGGATAGACTTCCTAAGTTAGTCCCCTCTAATTTTGATTTTTACAATCAAACTTTAGCTCGCCTAATTCTCCACACAAGAGAATTAGATGTGAATCATCTCAAAGAAGGGACATACAATCCCATACCCCATAAATACAAACAATTTTCAAAATAACTGTGATGGTTTCTTAAGATGATGACTCATCTTCTCTCCTAAACCTTTAAACAACTTTAGAATCCTTTAGAGAGGAACTACATGTGCTCTGATTCCTTCCCGACGGGATATGTAGGCACAAGATGCGATATCTTGTCGAGCACACTTAGGAATAGAATTCTAGGTCACCTACCCTTAAACCCTTAGCAAACAACA
Source organism: Lathyrus tuberosus (assembly GCA_022829125.1). NCBI lineage: Eukaryota > Viridiplantae > Streptophyta > Magnoliopsida > Fabales > Fabaceae > Lathyrus > Lathyrus tuberosus. The sequence goes on along the minus strand of JALAZF010000620.1, from coordinate 1,841,140 downwards.
AAAACAAATAACATAATAAAACAAGAGGTTCCTGTAGAGTACTACAGATATCTAGGGTGCTAACACCTTCCCTAGGTATAACCAACCCCCGAACTTTAGAATCTTAGTTTGCATTTGCATTGCATACTGTGGGTATTCGATATTTCTCCCTTCCCTTGGATAAATCAAAGACGGTGGTGAAATAAAAGAAATGCGATTCAAGTTAATATAATAGCTTGGTATCCAATTCTCACCGCGACAGAAATGGCGACTTCACTGGGGACGCTCATAAGAGGGTTCCCCCTAACTTTTTCAATTTTGTTATTTGTTTTATATTTGTATCTGTTATATTTGCTTGGGTTGTCACTTTGAGTGGTGAGATAAGTCCTACACCCGGACTTGAGTGCAATTATGATAGGAGATGATATGTTCAAGGATACTTTGACGGAGTCGATTCCTGAAAAGTTGAGTTGAGAAAATCATCGCTCAGTTTAGGTTCTTTTGAACTTAATGTTGTTTGAACGAGTCCATTCGTGAAGACGATATTAATTTCGACCAAGAATCCATGAGACTGAGGACCGTAGTACCTTTAACCCAACTTGGCCTATTAGGATGTAGTGCGGGGACTATGAGGGAGTCTATTCCTGAATTAGTTGCTACGCGATACTACACTCAGACGAGATTCTCTTGAGAATATTATTGACTACCAAGTGATTTGGAAAATCGATAATATCCGAAAAATGGATTGTAGACTCTGGGAACTTTTTAGAACCCGTTCGGAAGGTACATTTGAAATCATAGTACACACCTATTGGGATGGTTAGACCTTGGCTCCATGTTGTGACCTTTCAAACCTAGGACTTTTAGTCTGTTTGATTGCTTGTGTGTGCTTTGTGCTTTGTGTGTTTGCATCCCTGCATTCATTAGCATTATCTCATAAAGTTTCATGGAACTTAGCTTTATTTATAAACATCATAGGGATATCATGGACACCGAAAAAATAAAATGTTGAAGTACACTTACAAGAGTTATAACCTGGACGATCTAAGGGGATTGGAGACCTTATTAACGGATAAAGAAAGGTTCAAGACCTTATATGGGGAAGCCCTTATTGATAAGGAGATACTATCTACTCTACCCCAGTCCATCACTATTGTTGACAACTCTTGAAGAATATTCTCAGCTAATGGAATTACTTATTCAAGACAAGAATCCATTTACTATCTTCGGCAAATGTCCGAGCTAATATGACTACAAAAGGAGAAATTTTGGAAAGAATTTACTCTTGTCCTTAATTGGAAGAAGAAGTCAAACGAAGACCGTTGGAAGAGTCTCCTTAGATCCATCATTACTAGCTTTTATTTAGCTTTTATATCATGATTCTTGTAGAGTGTATGGACACAATCAATTTTTTGTATTCCGATACTAATGATTGTAACCATTTTTTTATAGATGCGTCTTTTGATATTCCTTGATGATTATAAATAGCTGAGTTCCATGAAACTTGCTGCATTTGCATTTGCATCTTTTTGCATACATCTTTTCTCTACCTCAGCTTATTCAGTCTTCTATCTTCGTGTCGCTCAACTGATCTTCTGGCATTCGCCTCGAACTTGAAGTAGTTACTGGGGATAATGGATAGAACACAAAATATGGATCCCATGTCAAGCTTCAGAGTGATGACTAACCCGATGTACGGTTTTCCTATTGACGACAATGCTCCACAAGTGGATGTTCCTTTTCGACCTCAGCTTGTGCAAGATAACCTGGTTGGTCAAGTTAATGAAAGAGCTTCTCATTTTCTAAGGTATATGCCAGATTCTCAGAATGCCCGTCATGTGACAACTGTGGATGATCCTAGATTGGGAGAAATTGAAAAAGGATTTCGTGACCTCCAAGAGCAATTGAAGATGTTGAAAGAACTTAATGCATCTGATCTTAAGGCTCCTGACTTGTGTCTAGTTTTGGGCGTGATTTTTCCCCCTAAGTTCAAAATGTCTACCTTCGAAGTATACAAGGGTATTAGTTGTCCAAGGTATCATTTGACGATGTTTTGTCGAAAGATGACCACTTATGTCGACAATGACAAGCTGATGATTCACTACTTTCAAGAAAGTTTATCCGGGGCATCCTTGATGTGGTATATGAAGCTAGAAAGGAACCATATTCAGTCTTGGGAAGACTTAGCTAACGCTTTTATGAAACAATACAATTATAATGTGGACATGGCTCCAGACAGTGATCAACTGATGACCATGAGACAGAAAAATGACGAATCCTTCAGGGAATATGCACAACGGTGGAAAGAATTGGCAGCCCAAGTTCAGCCACCACTTCAAGAGAAGGAGCTGGCCAAGATGTTTCTAAAAACACTGTTAGACTCTTATTATGTCAGAATGATGGGCGTTGTGCCCTTAGAGTTCTCTAAAATTGTGGAAGTCGGAGTAAACATCGAGAACGCATTCAAAAGTGGGAAAATTAAAGACGTCTCGAATAGACAAGCTAATGAAGAGAAGTCTGTTGTTGATTCCCAAGAGGAAATGAGTGTTGAAGTTAATGGAATTTTGGGCTCTCCTCAGACCTTGCAAGCTCCAGTACCGGTGCCTTATCACAAACAACGGTTTGCAGCGCCTGTTCAGTGCCAGCAATCACTACCTCATGGACGTCCGTACAAACGATGAATGTTGACTCCTCATAATCAATGTCAAAATCCATGAATTCAGAACGTGAATCACCAGAATCAGCGGCAGGGTCAGCAAAGACCCATGAATAATCCAGAAGAAAAGACTTATTGGTTTGACCTAATCCCAATGACTTACAGTCAATTTTGGTCTTACTTTTGCCGAAACTCAATGATGGCACCTAGAAAGACCAGAGCCATGAAATCTCGCCCTCCTTGGTTCAATCCAGATACCAGTTGTGAATTTCATGATGGAGTGTTGGGGCATTCGATTGAAGATTGTAAGGTTTTCCAAGAAAAAGTCCAAGAAATGATCGACGATGAAGTGTTGACCTTCAAGAGAGGAAGCCCAGTTATGAATGGAACACCTTTGTGCTGATGGACGTGAAGACTCGAGAAGTTCCTTCCAAGTCAGTGGAATAAAGAGCAGAGCTCACTCCAGGGATCATTAAGTTGTTTATTCATTTGCTCGCGTTTGTTGTTATTTCTTTTATTATAAGCAGGTTTTGCGTGCAGGAACTTGTTACTCTGAATAACTGATGCAATGAATAATGTTTGTCTTGAAGAAATCCATTCGTTTCACTCATTTTAAATGCTCTTTCTATTTTATAATGCCAATACTACCCCCAATTTCTTGCCTTGGCAGAGAATTGGAAGGAGGATGATGAAATCAAATGCTAGATCTCTTGTTGTATGCTTTTGAATAAAACTCTGCTAGTGATATAAGGCATTGTTTCAAAATCCTAAACACCGAAGATATAAGGAGATAAACCCTCGTTAACCCTTTTGAACCTTTGAAGTATGAGTTTTCTTCTTCCAAAATAAAAAAAAGAACCCTCATTCTTAACCTGGGGCAGGGTAATTTTAAAAAAAATGGAGTAAAATATCACGAAGATTGGGTAGGCACAAACAAACTTTGAGCCTTATATCCTTTGTTTCTTAAACCGTGAACCAAACCACGATACAACCCTCAAAAGACCCAATTGAAGCAGGGTTTATTTCAAAAGCATACTCATTGAGACATCGTTTCCTGACTCCCATGAGCTATGCTCAAATTCGTGTTGGCATTATAAAATCGGTAATTCAATCACAAAAATATTTTTAAATAAAACTTCAAGACAAACATACGTTGCATTATCTGTTTCAGAATTAACATTTTCTACTTGCTAACATTGCTTGACATCGTAGAAATTAACATACGTGTGGCATTGATGAGCTAAAATTTAGTACTGTTTCAAGGAGATGATAGTATCCACGGGCACGTCACCTGAAGACCTTGCTGAGCAGGGGCAAGTTGTTTCCCAGCTGTTTCTTTCGCCGTCTGACCTCAAGGAACAAATTTTGAAGACTCAAAACACCGTCAATCTGGGGCAGTTACATCGAGATTTGGTAAATCTCTCAAAGAATTTGAAGACTGGGTTACAGAACACAGTCAATACGGGCCAGTTATGTCGAGATTCGACAATCTCTCCAAGAGTTTGAAAACATTGGGACAGTTGGACGCCAAGTTTTCTGTAAAATCCTCTTGGGATGACTTCTTCTTATAAACCAAGTGATCTGGGGCATTTGAGAAGTGAAGATTGCTTCTCATCCACAACAATTATTGTTCAAAATGGCGACTACTATGCAGGTTATCAATGCATAGTTACATCAGTCTCACGACATCATTCACTCATACCTCAAAGAATTTTTATCCCAAGTAGTGTGATGACTCCCCAGTAGGTCTTTGATCCCAGTAATCGCGACTATTCCCCGGTAAATCGCCACTTCAAGAGGTCATGGCACATTGGACGCAAGATTTCTCCAGTCGGCAACCTAAGAATTCTCATTGGATTTTCTTACAACTTCAACCTTCCCCAGCGAAGCGAGTGTTTATTTCACTGCTCAGTGGATTTTCTCACTATCTCAATCTTCACCAGTGAAGACGGATGTTTATTTCATCCCCTCGAAGTTTTATCTCCGACATTTTCAGCTACTATTGATTCAAGCTTCCCCGATTGAAGCGGATAATTATCTTATCCAGCTACAACTTTCACTCAGACTATTTCAGTTCGCAGCAGATATTTATTTTATCCCCCATGAATTCTTTTCGATCATTGAGTTTGATTCGTTCCCAATGAATCTTCCTCATCCCCAACGGAATCATAAGGTTCATCTTGACAATTCCCAAGTGAAGTCATGATGTTCATCCCCAAGTGGAGTGCTCTCTTTTTCCCCAGAGAAGTTTGAAACCCTGATGCAGGACATGTTTCCATATATGGCTCTCCTTTCATCCCAGTGATGCTTCTATCTTGCGAATATTGGCCGAGTATCCGTATCGAGATGTTTATTGCATCTTCAGTTTTCTTTGTCAGCATGAGCATAAGCATAGCATAGCATTCTTTCATGTAGATTCATGGCATGTGTGCATTTTGCATCTTGCATTTTGTGTTGTTTGTTTTGTTCTTTCACTTTGGTTGTGTTTATCCCCAAGTGATCGAGTTTGCCTGCTCCCTCCAAGTAGAATCGTCAGCCCTAGGCAGAAAGAGCGCATCTTTTCTAAATTCCCCACTGAGTTCAATCCTCGTGGAAGACGACTGCTTTAGTTTCTTTTCCATATTTGGATAAAGATTAACCCCAGTTGAGTTCATGCCTCACTGATAGAGTCTTGCTTGACCGTTTCTCTTCAGTTATTTCCTAAATTGAATTTTGGTCCCTGACAATCACAATTTTGAATCTCTATAGGCTGTTGAACCTAGATTAAGCATGCATTTATTTTGCACTTTGTATCCCCGTGAAGAGTTTATTTGAAGATCTCTATAGAAGACAGGAAATTATTTCTCCAGCAGTTATTTCAACGTTTCGTGGGAGTTAAACCCAAACAACAAGTGGTAGCTCTTTATTTGAGCTCAGTGTTCTATCTGGATGACAAATGGAAATCTCCTCAAGACATTTTGTCTATCCCCGGTGAAGTTATCGGGATTATCAAATTTATTCTCCATCAAATGTCATTTCGCTGGAAATCCGTCAGAAAGGATCATTGAAGACTTTACAAGTATTCTCTTTATTTGAGAATCTATATTACAAGAATTTTATTAGCTTCAACGTTGTTTTCAGCTACAGTGATTTTACTTCACAGTGGCATTCTCCCCAGTGAGCCCACAATTCAATTTGCTTCCGTCAAATGGCATCTCTTCAAGAAGTTTGATGAAGATTCAGCTGGTCTTTCTCTTTATTTGAGAAGACATGTTTACAAGTCAGCCGACCCGCATCTCTTTTGAAGATCCCCGGTGAAACTTCCAAATCTACAACAAGTTATGGATTCTAGCTGAAGTCACGAGATCTCCAGTAAAATCCCAACCCCCTGTGAAGTTACCTTTCCAGGAGGAGTTCAAGACTTTTGCTCGAGGCAGACAACCTCGTAGCATTTTTATTTCAAGATGCAGGCGAGGCAAACAACCTCGTGGCTCTCGTTTCAAGACTTTGTTCGAGACAGACAATCTCGCAACATTTATTCCAGACTTTGTTCGAGGAAGACAACCTCGTCGCATTCATTTCAAGACTTTGTTCGAGGCAGACAACCTCGCAGATTTCAAGACTTTGTTCGAGGCAGGTAACCTTGCAGCGTTCAAGACTCTGTTCGAGGCAGACAACCTCATAGCATCTGATTTCAAGATTTTGGTTTAAGGCAGACAACCTCATAGCATTTGATTTCAAGACTTTGGTTCGAGGCAGACAACCTCGTAGCATTCGATTTCAAGACTTTGGTTCGAGGCAGACAACCTCTCAGCATTTATTTCAAGACTTTGCTCGAGGCAGACAACCTCGTAGCTTTCATTTCAAGACTATGCTCGACGCAGACAACCTCGGAGTACTGAGTTTATATTTTACCCCTTTCAAGTGGAATACTTGATCGAAGACCTCGGCAGTAGGTATTTCCCTGGTTATTCTCGGCAGTAGATTTCCAGAAGACCTCGGCAGTAGGTATTTCATATTAATTCTCTGGTTATTCTCGGCAGTAGACCTCTAGCAGACTTCGATAGACAGTCACTTCTTTCCAGGATCTCGGCAGTAGATTCCCTGGTTTACTTTAAATTTCGACAAACAATCGTTTCTTTCCAGGATCTCGGCAGTAGATTCCCTGGTTAACTTCCAACTTCGATAGATAGTCGTTTCGTTCCAGGATCTCGGCAGTAGATTCCCTGGTTAACTTTCAACTTTGACAGATAGTCATTCTTCTTAACAGATTCCCCAGCATCTTTGATAGTGGACACGTTTTCAATAAAACCTTCGAAGAAGGTATTCTCACAAGAGTATTCTAAGTCTAAATAGTAGACTCCTCCAGTTGATATCTCATGAAAATCCCAAGATTGCCCAAAACAGCAGGTTCCTCAAGTAGATCTTGTTAGAAGATTTCATCGCAAGTTCATCACCCTATGTTTAAGACACCTCGTGATTGTCAGTTGGTAGCCTCTTTCCCCCAGTGGAGTTAGATCTTTCCCCGTAGAGTCTTGCTTTGCTAGTCGTCCTCGTCGGGTCTTTCTTTCTTTGTGTTTCAACCGCAGTTATCCCCTATGACATTATCCCTCACAGGATCTTTGTCTTGCTTTCCTTGCATATCATATAATTTTCATACCATATCATGTGCATTTGGCGGCATCTTAGGGCCAAAAATTTTGTGCATGTTTTTATTTAAGTCTCTCCTATCTCGTCGAGATGAAGATTTCGATCTCTATATCTCCGAATAGGAGAAACTTAAATAGGGGTATCTGTCACACCCTAATTTTTGACCCTAAGATCCATTTTCTATTTGCATAGCATCTTTAGGTCATGCAGTTTTTGTGTGCGTGTTATTGTGACTAACCATCTTGTGCAGGAACTTTGGGTACAAATAGAAATAGCAATCGCTCTCCCAGTCAAGTACTGCGAGACATGACCAATTAGTTTTGTTTCAAGGTGGTCTTAAGGTTCTATTTAATTTAGTGACCCCGCTTTTAAGACTTATTCATTCTTAGGCCACCCTTCGGTCGATGCCTTAAAGAGACCTTGTGGCCACATCTCTTTAAAATCAAGATCAGGTTACCGTGGTTATGGATATTGTTGTAAATTGTTCTTGAGGATATGGACGGTTTAGGCACACACCATCATGAGTACTTGTCTCTATCAAATTTCATCAAGATGCATTGACATCCCATCTTGGATACCTTAGGATCGAGATGCTGGGGCGCAAGTCCGGATTGAAATTAGAGTATTCATTCATGTGTGTTTTGAATTCGATATTTACAATTGACCAGAGTTAAGATTTAAGGCATGCGAAGAAGATTCGTATGGGTTCCGTAAAAAATGCAGGTATTCAATTTTCGAACCTAATTTTCAAGCGTCAAGATATGTTAATGCAAGGAGTAATTTTCATTCATTCAAGGTTTAGGAATTATGTCCAAGAGGGAAACACTAGTTCCAATTTCGAACATTGGCCAAATCGAGAGTATCAAATTATCCTCAAAACCCATCTCATAATATACAGGTCATTGCATTTTGGATCCAAAAGTTTAAAACATTGAAGGATTTCATTGAATTTTCCGTTACAATATTTACTCTAGACTCTTTTACAACTTAAAAAAATCACTGTTTCCATTGCTCCTAAGGTTGACTAAGCTGATTCGGCCACTGGCGAAATGCGCTTAACGCTGCTCCCTTGGTTGGGCATGTGAAAAGTAATATTTTAAGGTGACATTCCATGAAGCCAAAGCCCTGCAAGAAGTTATCACTACATCAATTTCTAGAAAGAAATAGGTGAAGCTCTCATCAAATGTTAATCCCCCAATCCAGTCAAACCAACAACAGTGAGGTCATTTCCAGTGGATGAATAATATGAAAGGTCGAATAAAAATAAATGGGGTGGATAATCATTATTACCTTTGTAGTTTTCAAAGTTAGCAAGCATATCCTAGTAGGCAAATCCCAAACAGCGTAATGCACCGGTGGTCACTTCGTGAAGAGCCAAACATATGAGGTTCTTAGCATGTTGTCCCGTTCCAGAATCAAACCGTCATGCAACTGAACTTTAGAGCTCCTACCCAACGTGTTACAACGGCTCCAAAACATGGTCATCAGATGTACATGAAATGAAAATCAGAAGTTATTGATTCACCCAATCTAGTATAGCTCGAAAAACCAAAGCAGGGCATATGTTCAAAGAGGCAATCAAAGACACTAATCGAGCATAGTCATGATTGGAGTCACATTCTCGACACCGACGTTAAGAGGAAATCACAATCTTTAATAGCATGGAAATAGAAAATTTGAACCATACAGTAAATCGCCACAATTCAAAATATTTTCAGTACACCATTAATTCAAGAAGGAATCATAAGGCATGAATGAGAATCAAGAGTTATTTGATTTCCAAAGAAACATGTCTAAACACAATCCGAAACATGTTTGAGACAGGTTTAAATTTCTTTCCAAGACAATTACCAAACTGTTTAAAGCGTTATCAGGTTAGACTGTTACAATAGCAAGCCTCGAATTGGTTGTTATGCTCCACGTGTGACGTCGGATTCGAGTTTTGATTGAAGTGGAAAGCTGCAATAGAACATGAAGGAGAGTTATGAGGAATTGAATAAAATTGAATGCAGTGTTCGCTCTCAGTTGCTTTGGATTTCAAACGTTGAATTAAGTTCAAGGTTCTTAAATTGTTACTTGTTTGAAGGTTTTGTGGCTCACCACTGCTGCTAATGCTACGATCTCCATTGCACAAGTCGATTCGCCAAGTTCTTCATAACTGCATGAAGACCAATCCAAATTTCAGAGACTTAGGCAACAATTCATCAACTTCGCCTGAAACGAAAACTCGTCAGTTCATGATTCATAAAAAACGGTTTAATCATTTTCTAAAGTGAACTACAGGAAAAGGAGATTACGAACTAATGGAATCTCTAAATAAGAAGATGCAAGTAACCTATGAGTTTTCATATACTGGTGCCAAAGAATAGTCGTTTTCGTCGCGAAAGCTTTTGATAGCAATAATCCACATGCTACACTGTCTAGGTCGCATCTGCAAATAACGCCATGTTTTCTCAGTACGAAATCAGCCTAGACACAACTAATCATCAGACATCATTTTTTTTAATTAAAAAAAAATAGAAAATAAGTTTGTTCATGATATTATCATGGATGAACAAGCCACATACAGGAAAAGAGAAGGGGGGTTTTACTCCACGCATATAAACCTTCATTCGATGCAAAGGTATCAGCTTCTTGAACCACATTTGCATCTATGTTGCCATCCACCTGCATTGCTGGCTCCTTGTTTTGCTGCTCATTACCTCTTTAGAACTATTAACCTGAAACACTTACATTTCAATATCCTCTATCATAATAAGAATTAGCTTCAAAGAAACAAAACTTTTTATGGCCTTCTTTGGAGAAGTATTTGAAATTGTGACACAACTCAACAAAAGTACAAAGGAAGTTAGTTGATCACTCACAGGTAGGTTAGTTTGTTGCCAACTGGGATTCTCACGAGTGGCTGCAAAGAATCAAGGTTTTGAATATTGTGAGTTTTCATTGAAGTTAACGCTTCGTTTGGAATCAGGTAAGATTACAAACAAAAATCGAACATTCAAGGACTAAAATATTTGAATTTGAATCACAAAGAGGGAAAGAATAAAGGATCATTCAATTCACAAGCATGCTGCGACATGATCAAGACAATGCCATAATTTTCCAAAACAGTCATTAACATAACAGACCGCCAACAGCCGAAAAGGGAAATTTTTCAAGCATATCAGACAAATTCAAAAACAGAGCTATACGATAATGGAAAGTCTAACAATTACACATTCATGTTAAAATCAGAATGAAATTGGAAAGGTTTTATCATCACAGGACTAGTCCAGACACAATTCAAAGGATTCATTAAGACATTTTTATCCGTGTTTTCTTTCTATAATAATGCTCAACAACCATAATATCAATTCAATTCCAAGAAGCCTATATAAAGAGTAGACCATACACGTATCATGGCAGAAACAAATCGATACAAAAATGCAAAGCCTCACACAAAAAAAAACATGCAGCAGTGTCATATACCAAAATTCGCACAACAAAGAAAAATACACTGCTAGCCCCATGTACACGTGAAAATTCTAGAAAAGAACAGGGCAGTGCCACCAACATTACAAACCTGCTAAGTTTCATATCCACCATCAGTCACACAAAGAACCTGCAACAAGTCACATACAAACCATCAGGGGATCAACGATAACAACGGTATCAAAAACCATTTTGGAACAGCGTATACATTCTCTGACAGTAACACAAAACCACAGTCCAACACCCAAACTCATACACGCACTACGAGAATCCCAGATTCACAAGATCACAAACACGCACTGCAGACAAAGAACAGCACAGCAGCTATCAATAGAACAACATGCATTGGCAGAAGGAGATTTACAGACACAACGACATACACACACCTACAGGCTAAGAGTTCCGAAGAAGAGAAGGGGATTCGTAAACGCATGTACCTGATTCAAATGATCGACGACCTGGCTTTTTCTTTACGATTTCGCATTTCCTTTTGATCAGTTTGTAACTTGTAATCTCTGAACATATATAGTGGATTGGGGTTAGGTTTTTGTGGAGATTGGGGTTTGTATGTGTTTATGATTTCGTGGTGAGGCTTTTGAACGGAGAGAAGCGAGTGAGAGCAAACATCAATGGCGGCGAATTTTGAAATCTAGGGTTTGAAACCCCCTTTGTCGGAGAGTGAGAGGCGAGGGAGGAGACGGAGAGGAACGAGAGAGAGAGAACGAGAGTATCGCTCTTTTCCTTCTGTTTGTTTTCATGTCCTACTGATTCCCTACATACGCTCACAGACCACTAGCATACACCCTCTGCTGTATCCGTTAGATCACGGCCCCTTTAGCATCGTATGGCTGAGATCTGAGGGTCCATCATGGACCCTCTCCCTTGCGTAACACATAATTCCTCTGTTTTTTTTTTCTTATTTTAACCTTTCATTTTCTCTTTAACTATAATCAAAATCTAATTTTTTTTTTTTTTTTATAATTAAAACTTTAATCTAAATAAAATAAATATAATTTTAATATATCTTGTAATATATAACTATATTAATAATTTAAAAACCTTTCTTTTTTATTAGTAAACCTTTAATAAAAAAAAAACTTTTATAAAAATACGAAATTAAAATCTTCTTTTAATTAATAAGAAACTTTTCCATTAACTTTTTCTTTTAAAGTTTAAACTAAATAATAATAAAAACTTTCATTAAAATACTAAAATTAAAATCTTTTTTAAAATAATAAAAACTCTTTTAATAAAATTGAATTTTTTTTTACTAATAAGAAAACCTTTAAACATTTTCCTTCTTTTAAAGTTAATCTTTAACATACTCAAAATAAAAATAAATTTATTTTAAGACATTAAAATTAATCTTTTTTGAAACGAAATAAGCCTTCAACTCTTTTTTTCTTAAAAATTTATTATTCACTTTTTAACATAATAACTTTTAAAGATAAATAAAATAAAACTTTGAATATTAAAATCTTTTATAAGAAAATCCTTTTTATTAACTTTGTAATATAACTTTAAAACTAAAAGATAATAAAACTTTAAAAATAATTAAAACCTATTTAGCAAGAAGAAAACTAAAAAATAATCTTTAATACGTCTCTAAAATAAATAAATCTTTTTATTAGTTCAAACTCTTTTCTAAATGAACCATTCTTTTAGAATCCCTCACGATAAATCGTACGCTTGTGTGTGACATAGTTAATATTGTGCTTTGTTTATGCTTTTGTGCTGAATGCATACTTTTTGTTCTAAACCTTTTCAAAATTAAAATTCTCGATCCAACGTCGAGCCATTTTCTACCCCCTTGTAAGTCGATTGCTTTCGGGCATCACATTCAACCTTTTGATCACTAGACACAAGACTAGCACTACTTTGCTAGCACTTTCGCTTAAATCTAATAATTAATCACATTAATATCCAAGGGAAAACCCCATGCATGATAATCAAATTATTATGCATGGTGCATTTCATTTGCATCATATTCCCCTTAACAATTCCTATACCCTTAAGATAATTTATATTAGACTTTAGGATAGACTTCCTAAGTTAGTCCCCCCTAATTTTGATTTTTACAATCAAAATTTAGCTCACCTAATTCTCCACACAAGAGAATTAGATGTGAATCATCTCAAAGAAGGGACATACAATCCCATACCCCACAAATACAAACAATTTTCAAAATAACTGTGGTGGTTTCTTAAGATGATGACTCATCTTCTCTCCTAAACCTTTAAACAACTTTAGAATCCTTTAGAGAGGAACTAAATGTGCTCTGATTCCTTCCCGACGGGATATGTAGGCACAAGATGCAATATCTTGTCGAGCACGCTTAGGAATAGAATTCTAGGTCACCTACCCTTAAACCCTTAGCAAACAACAAAAACAAATAACATAATAAAACAAGAGGTTCCTGTAGAGCACTACAGATATCTAGGGTGCTAACACCTTCCCTAGGTATAACCAACCCCCGAACCTTAGAATCTTAGTTTGCATTTACATTGCATACTGTAGGTATTCGATCTTTCTCCCTTCCCTTGGATAAATCAAAGACGGTGGTGAAATAAAAGAAATGCGATTCAAGTTAATATAATAGCTTGGTATCCAATTCTCACCGCGACAAACCCGAATCGAATCGTCTAACCGAACCTACTATCGAAAAGCTCAGATATGCGTAATGAATACCGATGGAATGATAATGTACACGAATTGTTCAACAACGATTAATTCGTGGATCAACCAAATGCAAAGCTATTCGTAACGCTTATTTCTAACGAACACAAAGCGATAAAAATAATCAAAGACAATTTATCAAACACTTTGTGTGCGATTGATCACATTTGGAAATTCTTTTTGTTTTGTTGATGTTAAAAGCCAATCATAATCAAAGTGATTATGATTATATCAACAACAACACTTTAAAAGATACTTAAAAACAATTTCCAATCGAATTAATCGAAACAACAATTAAAGAGAGATAAAGCAATAAAGAGACATAAAGATTTGTTTAGGTAGTTCCCTAATCAGCCTTGATATGGGTACATCTGCCCTCATCTGAAATCGAATTGAGATACATGCAATTAACCTTATCTTTGCAAAAAAAATTATACAAGAGGTGAAAAACTCTAACCCCATAAACCCTATGGTTTGTTGTTATTTCAACCACCTTCAAACCATTGATCAAAGTTTGATCAAGTCACCAACAATGCGGCTACAATCCACCGATTATCCCGAGCACGCACTTGTTGAACCCAATATTCCCGAACGTGATTCATTGTCTCGCGCTGCTCCCTTGCAAGGAAACCACCTTGTCCGAAGGCCTTCACTCGGTCGAATACGTGTTGACGTGTTCTTGTGCAAAACCTTCAAATCACAATGATCTTGAAGGAAAACTCCACATTGGTTTTCTTATTTTAAACACACAAAGATCCAACCCAATATTCTCGGCTACACAAACCTAATTAGACGTTATCAACCTTAATCTAGATGGTCACCCAATCGAAAAATGATTATGTGTAGTTCAATTGTGTGTATCCATAGAAGAAAGGTTGGAGATGATGGGAATGGTTTGTAATCTGGTTTCGTTTAGGTAATTCACTAGTACCTCGCTATAAAAAGGTGCTTGTATAAGTATATATATGTGTGTGTGTGTGGAAATAGGAAAAAGAGGAAGAAAGAAAAAATAAGATGCACAACAAAAATTTTAAATTTTAAAGTCAACAGGTCGGCCTATGAAAACACTATGTCGGCCTATCAAGGTTTTCAGGTCAGCCGTAGTGAGGTGACCTATGGGCAGAGCCTACAAGCTTTAATATTGATGCAAGGGAGCCGACGTGTAATTCTATGTGTCGGCCTATACTGAAGCAAAAGCTTATATAGGTTGGCCTGAGCTCGTATAGGTCGGCCTATGCAATTGTGTTTACACATATAACTTGGTTTTTAATGTGTATGGCATGCCAAAGGCTTTTCAAAAACATTTGTATGCATCCTAAGACTAAAATGATTCATTGCACATCTAACCTTTGGTTGATACCGCCCAATATACAAAAACGCTAAGTCACGCTCCTAGTTTCAAAATCATTCAAAACATGGCTATGCTGAAGAATGCACTCGCATACTCCCCCTTTTTCATGATGGCAAAACTTGAGTCACATAGACATGTAGACATTTGCGTTTTTCTTCGGTACACTGAATATCTCCCCCTTAATGTGTGCATAGCTCCCTCTTAATGTATGCATTATCCTCTTCATAAATCTTCTCCCCCTTTGACAACATCAAAAAGAGACAAGTAATCCGTTAGAAGCATCACGTAGATGCACAGCTCACATATATCATATACTACATAGAGGCAACTACAAAGAGTAAGTGGTGTACTCACATACAAATACATATGTAAAGAGCACAAGCATAATAAAACACAACAATATGCATAAGAGTTATATAAGTCACACACATAGTACAACCATTAAACATCTTAGACCATTGTTCATACAACTCAAAAACAAGTAGCAAACTATAATAAGCTAAAAATGCAAAAGACCAAACTCAAAATACATAAGCTGAAAAGAAAATGCAACACAAACGGACACAACATGACAATAACATATCATCAGTAACGCCTTCCACGTCCTCTTGGCATTGGCCTTGGTCTTCCATCCATGGAAGCTGCTTCACATACTTTGCGATAAAAACCATCATAGAGAGCAGAATTCTCCTCTTAAGCCCTGATCATGTAATTCATCCTTTCCATCTCAACAGTATGGGTTTCATTAACAGTGTTCTGTATGGACATGAGGCTCTTAGTTGTATACACAACAAAAGGCTGAAAATCAACATCCTGAGTAGCTGTATGCTCCTGCATTAGACGAAACTACTTTGTCTGTGCAACATACCTCTCATCTTACTGCATCTACATGTTTTGTAACATGGTTATTAGAGCAATAGTATCACCAGAATTAGCATGAAAACCACCACTGTGACCAACTCCCTGATCCGCATCTTGCATAGTAGCATCACCTTCTGGAGCACCATTAAGAATCTCAGCAGGTTGCTCATCATCCATATGATTTTCTTCAGCCTCTTCATCAATAGCATTTGGATCATCAAATTTGAAAACCTTCCTTCCATTCTTACCTAAGCGAAGATAATATGCGCGATGATTAATATCCCAAAAGTAATTCATGTTTGAAAGAGTACATTGTGGGGACTCTTGAGACGAGCCATGTGATTTTTAGAGAAGATTTGCCAGACTAATGTTGAAATGATTTAAAATCTTTGCAATCATAGAGGGATAACATAAGGATGTACCTTTGTTGCACAACCTAACAGTGAACATGTGATGCACAAAATAATGTGGCTAGTTTATCTTGACATTGTGCAGTGGAACATAAACCAGATGAATTTCCAGAGCATCGAACCTTGAAAAGCCGCCATTCTTAAGGCGAAGGATTTGAGACATAATCCACAACAAGATCCTAGGCAGCATCTTTAATTGTCCCGTGGATATTGGATCATAACAATCCTTTGGACGAGGAGCCTTGATAATTTCATTCAAGTGGATGTTCCAATCAAAATCCTTATGCGTGTATGAGTCGGTTACCACTTCATCTGTTACCTCCTCATCAAATTCCTCATCAATATCCGGATCACTAACAATAATTCCAAATAGGGTAGTCCACAAATCATTCCTAAAATGATAAATTTTGTTAACCATGGAGAATTTGAAGCTAGCACCATCCTGTTCATGTAAACCTGAGTAGAACACACAAACAAGATCCTTATTATAGTCTTTAGCTAATTGCAAGAAGTAATAAATGTTTTGATGCTCAACTCTCTTCACAGCCTCGGGTAGACATAGGCTATCAATTATATCCTTCTTCCACATGTATTGCTTAACAACAAGACGAGTCATGTGCTTAAGCTTAAAATATTTTGCATAATTCTTTGAAACCAACATAAATGAATTCTCTGAGGTAGTTGTAGATTAGGAAGCCTTGTTCTTGCCCTTAGCCAAACTTTTGGACTTGGAAGCCATGAAATTGTTAAAATAGGATGTGCACACCAAGTGTTTGTCAAAAAGTTTGAATGAAGAGTGTGAGAGAATGAGAGAACTATGAGTACCCACACACTTCAACACAAGGAATAAGAAGAACACAACACTAAGAAACACTTACAAGCAGCAAACAACAAGAAATTTCAGATTTAGAGGAGATAGGATATGTTTGGGGTTTAAAGAACCAAATGGAGAGAAGAGATGAAATTGTGAAGGATATGGTGGAAGATCTTGAGAACAAATGATGAGGTAGTGATGATAAGATGAAAAACAAACATAAATTTTGGTGAATTTGATTTGTTGGACTCGATTTGAGATGTTTGGGGTAGGTGTGCATGCAAGGAACAAGAACAAAATAAGGTGAAATGTCCCAAAACTGAACTTATGAGTCGACCTCGGAACGTATGTGTCGACCCGTCCAAGTTATAGGTCGGTACATACTGAAGCGAAATATCAAGAAATTCAGAAAATTTAATTATGTATCGACCTGTACTGTAACATTTTTCAGAAATACAAAAATTAATTTGCATAGGTTGACATATACAAAAGTGTGTTGACCTGAAGACTTCACAACTACAAAAATATGATTCAAATGGACTTTTAGTGACTTTGAGAGACTCATAATGACTCATGAACAATAAGTTGATGAGAGACACACGCATTTGATAGATCTTTATGGTTTGTTTGCTTGAATCATGAAATTATGTAACATTCATGCACGAGTTAGTTCAAGATATAGATAAAATGCGATGACACTTATGTGTAGTTACTATAAACATGTAAGATGCAACATACAATAGTCACATTTAAATTTTTGGAAGTAAACACACATCACAAATATCACACACATAGTTCATCACATACCTTTAAGAAATAAACAAGTAAAAGAAAAACTTACGTACGTAACAAGAAAAAGGATTGAAACGATATTACCTCACCGTATACATGACAGAGTATGCACTTGCATTCCACAAAGAAATTTGGAATGAAAGTTGAAATAAATGCAAGATGTACCACCAAACACAATCGAGATCAAGACGCTTTTACCACTTTAATTCTTGTACAAGTATTTGAAAGTGTGACCAATAATGTATCCAATAGGTGATTGACTTGATGATTATCCTTGATTTTGGACTTTCAATCTTGTTCAATCATGATGATTACCCTACTCCTCCTCATGTTTCATCATCTTAGGTTGATCACTCCTAATTTGATATACTTGAGTATGTCTTCTTGAAGATAAACCTACATTATTGAACATAATACCTTTCCAACACTTCTCGGATAGAACATTAGTAATAATTCACAAAATTTTACCATTTAAACAAAACACAAATAGTTAACCTGATTTGTAACATAATCTGCCTTGTTAATCACATATATCAAAACAATAAGGACATGTCACCGTGTTGTTCCTTGATGCTCCACAAACTAGATCCCATACTCTCTTCAAAGAGTCAAGACATTTTTTCTGCATGATTAACAACTAGTGCTAAGTACCCAATCTTCATTTGGTCCTTGGGGATTAGTAAGACTTTGGTTGCATTTTGGCATCCATTGAAAGACACAATTTGGAACAAAAAGTTTCCTAAATTTGTACTTAGCAATGGTGTGACCCTTTTTGCAACAATAATGACAATACAAATTAAGAGAAGATAATCTTTTGCTATTTGGTTCCTTTTAAACGTAATTATACCTTATATAAGGATTATAAGATGGTAAGTCATATTTAGAAGTATCTATAGAAGAAGTAACCTTAGGTTGTAAACCCTTATCTAATTTAGCTTTAAGAGTCCTTGATTCCTTTTGCCAATGTGACAAGTTTCAAAACCAAACCACAAATATTTAGGATCCTCATCTTGATCCTTTAGAATATCTAACATAGATTTCCTTAGTGCTTCAATATGCTTTTTATTTTATGAAATCTTAGCTTCTAAATGCGAAATAAATTGTTTATTTGAAGCTAATCTTTTGAAAGCGTATATGGCTTGTCTTTGTAGATTTTCAAAAGATTCTTGAAGTTGAGAAAAAGCTAAATCATGAGAAGCTTGAAGTTTAGAGTGACTTACAACCTTTTTCTTTCCGTTGTTTGTGATATATCAAAGCTTGGCCGATTCATCGCATGAAATAGAGCTATCAGCACTTGATGAATCACTTTCGCTCTCCCAAGCGGCATAAGCTCTTCTATATTTTCTAGACGAATTGTGACGACCCCTTTCCTTTTTTTTTTTTTGATTTTAGGACACTCCGACTTGAAATGACCAGGTTTACCACAGCTGTAACAAGTACTTCGAGGCTTCCCCTTTTTGTTCTCATCTTTTTTTGAGGAACTTAATAACCTGCTTGATTTGTCATGGTATTTGTCGGGATATTTGTTACCATGTTTCAACATGTATTTATTGACTCTTTTTATGAACAGTCTCATATCTTCTTCATCGGATTCATTGTCATCTTTAGAATCACAATCCCTTTGAGCATTTTGAGAAGGCCTTGAACTAGAAGTATTTAGAGCTATGAACTTCTTTCCTTCTTCTTTGTTTTTCCCTTTCTCTTTCTTCACTTTCTTTTCACATAATTTTTCGTATTTTGCTAAGCAAGTGAGCTCTTGCTCATGCTCTTTCAACTTACCAAACTAATATGTGAGATCAAGCGACTTAAGATCATTTGCCTTCTTGATGGCGGTGACCTTGGGCTTCCATTCCCTACTTAAACATCTCAAAACTTAGTTAGTAGCAAGTTCATTGGAAACATGATTACCTAACGCATTTAATCGATTTATGAGATATGTGAACCATTTTTACATATCCACAATGGTTTCACCATGCTCAATATAAAACAACTCAAACTCTTGATTTAATGTGTTGATCCTAGCTTGTTTGACATCATTAGTCCCCTCATGGGAAATCTCTAATGCGTTCCGCATAGTTTTGGCGGTCTCACAATGAGAAACGCGATAAAACTCATTAACACCCAAAGCGGATGTGAGAATGTTTTTTGCTTTTCAATCATGTGACCACAATTTCTAATCATTAGCATCCCATTGTGCTTCCGGTTTAGGTACGGTAACACTTTCATTGGTCAATGTTATTTCATTTGGACCATTTTGAATAACGTCCCATATACCTTTATCAACGGATTTGACATGAATATGCATAAGAGCTTTCCAATAGCCATAATATTCGCCGGTGAAAATCGGTGCTCTATTGTAGGCTCCCTTAGGTTCGGTAGCTATTCTTCTAAAGAGTAAATCTCAAGTACGAAATTAACCAAAGCTCTTGATACCACTTGTTAGACGATAGGCTTCGATCTAGAGGTAGGGGTGAATAGATCACAAATTTAAAACCAAAAATTCTTGGAAAAAATTTGTTTTAAAAAATATATGGCACATCGAAAATAACCCGAATCGAATCGTCTAACCGAACCTACTATCGAAAAGCTCAGATATGCGTAATGAATACCGATGGAATGATAATGTACATGAATTGTTCAGCAACTATTAATTCGCGGATCAACCAAATGCAAAGCTATTCGTAACGCTTATTTCCAACGAACACAAAGCGATAAAAATAATCAAAGACAATTTATCGAACACTTTGTGTGCGATTGATCACATTTGGAAATTCTTTTTGTTTTGTTAATGTTAAAAGCCAATCACAATCAAAGTGATCATGATTATATCAACAACAACACTTTAAAAGATACTTAAAAACAATTTCCAATCGAATTAATCGAAACAACAATTAAAGAGAGATAAAACAATAAAGAGACACAAAGATTTGTTTAGGCAGTTCCCTAATCGGCCTTACTGTGGGTACATCTGCCCTCATCTAAAATCGAATTGAGATACCTGCAATTAACCTTATCTTTGCAAAAATGTTTATACAAGAGGTGAATAACTCTAACCCTACAAACCCTATGGTTTGTTGTTGATTCAACCACCTCCAAACCCTTGATAAAAGCTTGATCAAGTCACCAACAATGCAGCTACAATCCACCGATTATCTCGAGCACGCACTTGTTGAACCCAAGATTCCCTAACATGATTCACCGTCTCGCACTACTCCCTTGCAAGGAAACCACCTTGTCCCAAGGCCTTCACTCTGTCGAATCCATGTTGACGTGATCTTGTCCAAAACCTTCAAATCCCAATTATCTTGAAGGAAGACCCCACCTTGGTTTTCTTATTTGAAACATACAAAGATCCCAACCCAATATTCTCGGTTACACCAACCTAATTGGACGTTATCAACCCTAATCCAGATTGTCATCCAATCGAAAAATAGTTATGTGTAGTTCAATTGTGTGTATGCATAGAAGAAAGGTTGAAGATGATAGGAATGCTTTGTAATCTAGTTCCGTTTAGGTAATTCACTAGTACCTCGCTAGAAAAAGGTGTTTATATGAGTATATGTGTGTGTGTGTGCGCGCGTGTGTTTGTGTGTGTGTGTGTGTGTGTGTATGCGCGCGCGCGTGTGTGTATGCGCGCGCGCGTGTGTGCGTGCGTGCGCGTGTGTGCGTCAAAAGTGGATGCAAGAAAAAATAAGATCCACAACAAATTTTTTAAGTTTTAAAGTCTACAGGCCGGCGTATGAAAACAATAGGTCAGACTGTCAAGGTGTTGAACTCGAGAGACACCTTATGCAAAAGTCTAGATTACTAGAGTGTATAATGTTTGAGTCCAGAGTAAGAGAATTTTTTTATTTTGACTAAATTAAATATACATGTTGATATATAATAAAATTTCACTCACAAAAGTTAAAAATAATTATAAAATATCCGAAGATAAGAAATAGAAGACAAAAAGAATATTACCATAAATAATTCTTCCCCACAATATGCTTTGTAGGTTCATAGTATCTCATTGGCTTATAAATTCACATCATTTTATTTATCAGACATCAAAAACCACACGAGAGAATCAAACCAAAAGGAATTTAACAAAATTATTTTCTAATGCCAAATCACATCTCAAGCTCTTCATTTTTCTTCCTCATCCTGATCTTAATTTCTGCAGGTAAATCTCCACCAACATGATACTACTTTAATTTTCATTTTTATTTTTAACAATTATTTTATCCTTAACATTATTTTTTTTTCTTCCTATTTTGTGGTATCTCATTTGCAGTTGAATTGATGGTAGTAGAAAGTTTATGCTCAAAATTTTTGGGTACATGTGAAGGTATTGAATGTGATAAGGCATGTAAATCTTTACACAGCGAAGGAAAGGGAACATGTTTTTTTCATAACATATGTCAATGTTTTTATGCACCTCCTAAAGATCCAAGAAAAGACTTGAGAATGTGCACTCTTATGTTTGGAGATTGCAATGCAGACTGTGATGACGCTTGTTGCAATGCAAAATGTTCTAAAAACTTAAAAGATGGTGTTGGAAAATGTACTATTGCATTTGTTGATGAACATGTATGCGTTTGTGACTATAGTCCTTCATAATAATGGAAATATATTAGTGTTTAATAATACTTCAAATGTATGCATTTGATTTGATCTTTTCGATATTTTACGTTTCAATAATAATAAAAAAAGTGAAATGGAAGAAGAATTAAGTATGGAATATATGATCTTTGTTAGGACTAGCCGGTAATTCATCGCAAAACTTCAAATTTTAAAAAAATATAATAATATTTATATTATTTCATTTCAAAAAAACATATTGATATTTTTCACTTTATTAAATTTTATCTCTATTTTATTCAATTTTTTACTTCTAAATAATATTAAATTATTTGGTGTTTAATTCACAATTTCTTTTATTTTAAACATTTTATTATTATTATTATTATATACAATTTAGATATGCATTATATTTAAAAATATATTAAAGTATTTATAAAATATATTATAGTTTATTGTATTTATAATAAGTATTATGGTTTTTATTTTAATTTTTATAAAAAATAATAAAAAAAAAAACATTTAAGATTGCATAGTCCGAAATCCGTACAAGACCGGACTCAGATAGTAATTTTTAAATTCATATTATAATAGATTTTTTTTTCTTTGCCCAAACCCTAAAAAGCCCAAGATCTGTCAAGGTCGGTCCATTTAAGGCCGAATAGTTTATTTTGACAACTCTATGTCAAGGATTTAATCATACTCAGATGTATAAGATATTTTTATACAATTATCAATTGAATTGATTTAACCGAACAAACAGAATGATATTTGTACTATTTATTTATTAAATATTTTTAATTTAAAACATTTTAATGATTTTTTTTAGAATTTTAACTTTTAAAAAAGTATAACAATAACATAAAATATTAAAATATAATTTTTATGAGAATTCATTTAAATCATTTTTTTACTTAAATTTTTTTAAAAGGAATTTTTTTTACCAAATATATATAATACTATAAAAAAATCATATTAAAAAGGTATAACAGTTGAATCCTCGATGTTTTTTAATAATCATGTTTTTAAAAAAAAATTCCAAAATAATCATATTTTAAGAAAAATATTAAAGTAACTATGTTTCAAACAAAAAAAAATATTCATCCACAAGAGGAGTAGTCAGAAAATATGGCACATGCACTGCATTTTTTGAACATAGGTGCCATAGGGCATGGCACATGCTTATATGTCATGCCACTGCCTTTGGCGCATGCATGCATTCTCTAGGAGCATGCGCCACAAGCAGTGGCTACTGTGTTGTGTAGCATTTTTTATATATAATGCATCCTCTCCCCCATCAATTTGCACTCATCTTCTAATTCTCTCCTTCAATTTTTCTTCAAAATATCGTGTTATATTATCAAGAAAAATGACAATTTGATTTATTCAGCTGTAAAGCTTCTGATAAAAATCCGACTCGATACACAGATACTTTCGAACATCTTTAGAGGAGCTTGATTCGTTGATTAGATAGAGACATTATAGACAATAAAAAGATTAGAAGAATTCAAAGGTTTGTTACGGTGTACAACAATAATATAGAAAGTCATACTTGAGAGTCGGTTAAATTTGACAATGATTTTCTTATTATGATACATAATTTAGAAAAAAGGGTTAATACCCCTTTTTCCCCCTGCCATTTGAGCCAAATCCCAAAAACAACCCTGTAATAAAAAAAACACAGATTCCATCCCTGTAATTTAAAGATTCTGTCATTTTGGTCCTTCAATGGATTTGCCCAACAAAAAAGGTGATGTGGCACTGACAGCTTGACACTTTTTTTACTGTAGCTGACACGTGGCATTATTAACTAATATTATTTCATTTAATTATAAAATCTTAATTACTTAATTCATTTATTTATAATATTCATTTACTTAATTTATTTAATATTTGTTAAGAAGCTGAAAGATTAAATAAAATGAAATGTACCAAGTTGAATTTCGTTTACAACCCTGAAACCTAATTTCTCAAACTCTCCTCTTCCCATTGACAATCAAAATCTCCTTCCTCTCTCTGCCACAATCAAAATCACACGAACAAACAAAAGCCCTTCAGTTCATACTCTCTCCACGCGGCTCATCATGATGCTCTCACCTCAAACCTCTCATTCCCTTTCTCGCTGTTCTCTCTCTATCCTCGGCGGATGGCTTTTCCACTCTCGGCGTCTCTCACGGCGCGGCGACGCAGGCGGTTTCAATGGTGGTTTTGTTGGCGTTGTCGGAATCGGTCTATATGGATGGATGATTCGTGGAAGGTAGCTTTAAGTTGTTGGGTTTGTGTGGCTGATGTTGAAGAAAAGGGAAGGTTGATCTACTGTCGAAGAAAAGAAGGAGGATTGAAGAAGGTTCGAGCAAATTTTTATCTGGTTTGTGTTTTAGCAGAGAAAGTTTTTGTCGGTTTTCTCCCCCTTGAGGCTCTTGTGGCAAAAAAGTTGTTGATGATTTGTTCAATGATGCTGTAAATTCAGAGAGATCCAAAGAATCAAGTATGTTGTGGTTGTAGGGAGGATTTTTTATTCTGTGGGTGATGGGAGGCGATTTGAAGGATGGTTTTTTTTAGGTTAATGTTGAAGTTTGGAGATGATTTAGTGGTGAGTGTTTCCTTCTCAGAATTTTTTCTCTCTTCCCGTCTCAATGTTGAAGTTTGAGAAATTAGGTTTCAGGGCTGTAAACAAAATTCAACTTGGTACATTTCATTTTATTTGATCTTTCAGCTTCTTAACAAATATTAAATAAATTAAGTAAATGAATATTATAAATAAATGAATTAAGTAATTAAGATTTTATAATTAAATGAAATAATATTAGTTAATAATGCCACGTGTCAGCTACAGTAAAAAAAAGTGCCAAGCTGTCAGTGCCACATCACCTTTTTTGTTGGGCAAATCCATTGAAGGACCAAAATGACAGAATCTTTAAATTACAGGGATGGAATCTGTGTTTTTTTTATTACAGGGTTGTTTTTGGGATTTGGCTCAAATGGCAGGGGGGAAAAGGGGTATTAACCCTAGAAAAAATTATCCTAAAGATTTTAATCGCATGCAGGGACGAAGGCATGTTAAGAAAAGGGTGGGCTTATGCCCCCACTATCTTTATTATAATTTTAGATTTTAGTGTCATAAATAATTTACTTAAATGTTTGTAAATTAAAAGAAGGGTATATAATAATCCATACTTAAAAAATAAATATTGAGTAAGATCATTTCTCACACTATCACTCTACTAGAATAAAAATTTAACGAGTAGTTACTTTTACTTGGCCCCATATTTTTTGTAAATGCTTACATCTATTTATTTATAAATTAAACACATTTAATAAAATAAAAGATAATTTGTTTTTTTTCTTCTTTTTCCTATTTTTATTCACTTATTTTGACTTTTTCTATGCACAAACAAATCACATACATATTTTTATTCCTTACACCTTAAAATGTATTTCTATTTCTAATCTCTTTGTTATTGTTGATTTTTAATGTCACTCTGTTTCTGATCTCTTCATTATTGTTGATCTTTTAAGAGATAAACATTTATATTTTACTCTTATGAATTTTTATTATTGTTTGAAACATTTATATTTTACTTTTAAGAGATAAACATTTATATTAATAGTAAAAAAATTATTCTTACAATTTTGTAGTGTTTGTTTAAAATTATTATGTTTTTTTAATCAATTTTATAGTATTAGTATGAACCGTATCTAGTGATTTTAATTGTGTTATTTTTTTTATTTTGTTTTTATTAATAAGAAACATAAAAAATTGAGAGAAATATGATTTTTGTTTATATTTTTCAAAATGAAATATATATATATATATATATATATATATATATATATATATATATATATATATATATATATATATATATATATATATATATATATATATATATATATATATATATATATTAACCCCACTTCTGAAAAAATTTGGCTTCGTCCGTGATTGTAATACCTCGTAAATTATTCCACTCGAGATAATATTATTATGGTCGTCTGGGTTCCGGTTTGCTCTGAGAATTTATTGGATAAAATAATTAGAGTAAACTGACGAACTCAGAATTGATCAGAGTAATATTATTTAACTCTGAGGTTTTATTAATTGGTACATTTGAGATAATTCGAACAATTAGTAGTATTACTAAATTGATGACATTTTCTATATCTTTTCCTTTTCCCTCATTTGGCCAAAGTTGGTAACTTTTGAGAGAGAGAAAATAGAGAGAAGAAAGAGCAAAGGAAAGAAAGAGAAGAGAAAAACTTGGAATTTGAAGAGAAAAGCTTGGATCAACCTCTAGTCTTCATCAAATCAACTCATCTTCTTCATCATCAACCTCTATTCAATGTGGGTTCTAGTTAGAAACTTTAGTTGTAGATTTCTTGAGGTTTTTCTATGTTAGGTTAGATTTTGAGAAAAATGGATATTTTGATAAATCGAAGAATCTAACGGTTGAAATGTGTTATAAATCGTGTGATATGATCAATATGTGTGTGAAATCCTTGACTGATATTTGTTATGATGTTCATTGTTGATTGGATTGAGTTTGGAATAAAATGGGTTTTGAAAATATTAGAGTTTTTGGGAGAAAACATGCTATATGAAGTTTGATGGATGAACTATGATAGAAACATGAAAATATACCTCCATTGGTTGTTTGAATATGAATGGGGAGGGTGGAAAGTTGCTGAAAAAAGGAAGTTTTTTCTGCATAACGCAGAGCGCGCTTAGCGCGGTATGTAATATTTTCACCAGTTCCAGGCAGTGAGTAGCGCGCTTAGCGCGATCTGGAGCAAAAAGAAAAAAAAAAGATTATTTCTAAAATCCGAAACTTTTGACTCGTTTACCCGATTAAAGTGTTCTAGGTACCGATAGAGAGCTAGGAAATTGTTCTATCTGTTGGAAGTAAGAAATACTAGTTTTGATGCCCGATTAAATAAATCGGAGGCAACCGAAATTGGGGTGACTTATGATATGTTGTTTATGTGATTCTATTATGCAATTGACTTATGTTTTACCTATTTTCTCTTGTTGTTAAGCATGTTTGAGAATGTATGCATGTTAAAATGTGAAATAGGTAGAGTGAGGAATATTACCATTGAAATATGTTGGAACCTAGTAATGGCTAGGAAATTATTGAACAACATAACGACGACGCTCGTGCAAGAGAGGCCGAGGCGTGCGTCTATTACCGATTGGTATAGAATGTTATATACAATTACGGTTGTATGTGGAGTCACGAAATCGTAACCATTATTCTATTATGTGCCATTTCATGAGTAACGAGCTCCTCTGTAATGAATGCACGATTACTTGGTAGGTTTGATTCCCAATGTTATAGTACGAATGGAGCCTACGGGTAAAGAGACTTGTGACGGTGTACGGGACGTGTGAAGTGACGATTTAAGGTGATAATGTGTCCCTTATTTCCGAATCCATCTCGTATGCCAAGTAATCTACGAGGGTCCATGACTCGTTCCTACTTCTAGACGTAGAAGAGGACGGGAGAAAGAGGATGCCTTGACGGGGCTGACGATAGTGATCCACTTTTGAGTTAGCGGACTCGATAACGTGTTTTCATATAGTGTGTGTGAGTACTCAAAGTCACTTCCCTTCCCTTTGACTTGAGTTAGGTTTGTTAGAACCCTGTAAAGCCGAGGGGACTTATAAGATAGCGAACTCACTGAGATTTGATGTATCTCACCCCATGTTGTTGTTTACATCACAGGTACTACAGGTTCGGCGAAGGGTAAGGACAAAGTTGTTTGACTTTTCCTTACGGATCGCAGCTTTTGTGTGGCAAGGCTTCCGTTGTGAACATTTTGAGATCATTGTTTGATCTAGTTCTTAGTGTTGAAACATCTTGTATATATAATGCTATAGTTTTTTTGTATTAGGTATTTTGGGCATCTATATGTATAATGTGTTAACTAGGAACTTATGATATTTCAGTACCAAAACGTGAATTCATGTATGATATTAATGCTTTGATGTATTATATTATATATGGGTGTTACAGTTGGTATCAGAGCAGGTCGTATCCTCGACATAGCCGTGAAATAGTATAAGTATTTCTTTCCGTTTCATATGTGTTGTGTCACCATTGGTCTTACGTGTTATATTTATGGTATTGAGCCTGATCAACTTAATCCTATCTGTATGACATTTAGGAACATGGTTGACAAGCGCAGAAACAACCGTGGTAGACCGAGAACCACTCCAGCAGGGACAAATCCACCAGGTGACGAGGGGAATGCCCCTTTGTATCAATTCATGCAACAGATGCAGCAGCAACAAAATCAGTTTGTGCAACAAATGGTACAACAAATGGCTGGTGGCCTGCATCCTCCAGTGGTTGTTCCTGAAGCTGCAGAGGAACCTTTAGGGATTTCCTTCGTATGAATCCTTTGGAGTTTCAAGGAGGGTTAGATCCGGTAAAGGCTCATGAATGGATATCCGGTATGGAGCAGATTTTCTTGATAGTTCAGTGCAGTGAGGAAAATAAGGTGGTTTTCGCTTCTCACTTGTTGAAGGGTTCTGCCATGAGGTGGTGGGAAAGCGCTTCAGCCTTAATGACAATTCAAGAGGTACCGAAGGTATGTGAGCAGTTTAAGATTAATTTTATGGAGAAGTATTTTCCAAGTTCCTTAAGGTCTCAGAAGGAATTCGAGTTTCAACAGTTGAGACAGGGTACTTTGACTGTAGCCGCATATGATGAGAGGTTTGAGGTAATGGCTGCTTACTCTAGGCAGGCTATGTATGCTTCGGACGAGAGGTGGAAGATTGATCGGTTTATTTTTGGTTTGAGGGCTGAAATTTCACATAGTGTGTCTTAGAGGGAGTTCACTAGCTATGCCGAATGGTTAAGGCAGTGCTACGTGGCAGAACATAGCTTGAAGAAAGTGCAAGCAGAAGGGGAAATGAGTAGGTCAAATCAAGGAGATCGTGGAAGACTGAATCAACAATTTAGACCAAGACAACGAGTTTTTAAAGGGAAATAAGTTCAAAGTTCCAGGACTAGTGCACCTTCGGTGTGCCGTACTTGTGGAAGGATGCACTTCGGTAGATGTCGCTTCGAAGGAGTGGAGTGTCATCGGTGCCATAAAGTGGGCCATATGGCAAAGGATTGTCCTCAGAGTAGAAATCAGATGCAATAAAAGAATACCGGGCGAGTTTACACAATGGATGCAAGGAAAGCAAAGGGTGACAACTCTTTGATTGCTGGTACGTGTTTCATTAATGGACATCCTTGTTTTGTGTTATTTAATTGTGGAGCTACACACTCTTTTGTATCGATGCAATGTATGAAACGACTTGGGTTGCAAGCAGTTCCATTGTCTCCACCCATGGTGGTTAGTACTACCATGGATGAGATGGTTGAAACACCTTTAATGTGTGAAAATTGTGTTTTATCTGTGGATGGAAGAGTTTTCTAGATTGATCTGATTTGTTTACCGCTTAAGAAAGTGGATGTTGTTTTGGGAATGGATTGTCTTTCAGCTAATTCGGTATTTATCGGGTGTGAAGAAAAGCTAATCATTATTCCATCCGTAGAGGCTACCCCGAAGGATGTGTTGACTACTATTTTAGAAGGTACGGTTGGAATAATAAATTTCTTGTTTAAGGATGAAAAATCTGTTCTTATGATTCTCACTAAGGAGGAGAGTAGTAACCTTCAACTTTTGAGTATTCCGGTAGTTTGTGAGTGTCGCTCCCAGGATTTTCATCCAGGTACAAACGCGAGAGTGGCGCAGAAAAAACAGAGTCGCCAGCCGTGTAAATTTATCCCAAGAGAGGGAAAGGGAACACCGCATAAACCTGAGGAAGAGGGAAAGGAATGGTCATCACAACCATAACCTGGGTTCGGGAGTCGGTTACACAAGGGGAAGGTGCTAGCACCCCACGCGTCCATCGTACTCGATGGGATCCATGCTTGTTGTCTATTCTAAGGGTGAGTTATCCTATCATCTATGGCTGTACTAAGACGAGAAAGGGGAAGACAAAGACAGACTCGGTAGGACGTCGACGTCCTAGGCCTACGTACTCCCCTTGTGCAATGGGAAATTCAGAGTCAACGTAGTTTGGACCAAGTTCTTTTTGTGTTTTTTATGAGCGACGTTAAGTTCGCGTCCGGCAGTTAGGGTCGATGCCTGTTTGCGACTCAGACGGAAAGTAACGTGCCTTTTTTGAAAATAGCCTTTAGTTTGACAATCCCGAAGGACAAAAAGTTTTGAAGTTTGTCTGTGTTTTTTAGGACAAAAGTGACTTTAGTTAGTTCGTAACTTGCATTGCACCAAAGTCTAGGGCACAGGGGCGAATACTTAACGCATCGTCCCAAGACAGGACGCTCGCTAAGCACTCTAGAAAGATGAGAGAAAGCCCCTCATTTCTCATTCCCCACACTTAAGGCTCGTGCGCGATACACCTTATTCTTATTAAGTGTTTTAAAGAAATTTGAGATGAGAAGAGAGAAGACACAAGGGTGACTCTAAAGGGGACTATGAGTCCTACAGTTATCATGCATGGGTGACCTACGGTTAGTGAGGTTTGACGACAACCTAGATCCTAAAGGAAGAAGATAGGAGAGAAAGAAAGAATAAGGGTGACCATGGATACTTACCCATACCCTCAAAGAACTTACCTTAGTCCCTGCATAAAAGGTTAGTACAAAACGGACATAAATAATATCAAGGCAAGTGAAAATCAAATAAGGGCAAGCAATAGTGATAATGATCCAAACATGAATTCAGAAATCAAAGAAACAACCCCCAAAGCAAATGGCACAAGTGCCTTTTCAAACAGATAATCAGGTGTGGTCAGAAATAGGCATACAAGAAGATCTCAAGTGAAAGCCAATCAAATAATTAGAAAAATAACTCCCAAAATCCCCAAATTAAACATCAATATTATTCAACCAGAGATAAACCAAACATCAAAAATCCCTGCAAAAAATCAAGATATTAGTCATCTAAACAATTAGGCAAAGTTCAAGTGAGAAGTAGGGTTCAATGTGCCAAAGGGAAGGACCAAAATGCAATATGAAATAAATTTAAAAATGAAAGAAAAATAGTTTTATGCAATTTAGAATGTTAATGCACAAATTCAAAAAGAACGGATTAAAAATGTTTTACGGATGCAGAGAAATAAAATAAATAATTTTAAGTATGCATGATATGAGTAATGCAAAAGGAAATTAACTAAATAATTATTTCAGATGATAAAAATAAATTAAATAATAAAATAAAATTTTTAAAATTTTTATAAAATAATAAAAATGAGGTATGAATTTTATGGGAATTTTTAAATGCAAGGATGTATTTTTAACAATTAAAATGAAATATGATAATTAAAATAAAAATAAAATAAAATAAAATGGCCTGGGGGTGTAGATAGTAAGGGATTCATGTTGAAGATGATAGTTGGGCCAGAGAGGGAGGGTGCGAATAGCAGCCCAGCCCAACCAATTAATCAGCAAAAATAAATAAAAAAAAGAGGGTGCACGCATGTGACCCAGTCAACTGGGTTGACTGAGTCCTTACCTTGTGATCAATCCAACGCCTCTGCACAAGTCAACGCAAATGAAAAGTATGCAGAATGGAATAACGTAACTGGACGTGCACCATAAGATCCGTGGGGTAATAAACACGAGATTAATAATTATAATTCAGAAAAAAATAAAAAGAAAAACACATGGCGCGATGGTATCCGTTGGATTCGTGGATCGAACGGTTGTGGAGTCATCTTCTTCACCCAAGCCCTTGCCGGACTGGTTCGCCGGCCGCCACCGCCGGAGCTAGGGCTCTGCTCTCTTCTCCGGCCACCTGCGACCAAAACAACACCAAAACGCATGTGCGAATACACTATCCCACCCAGATTTTCGTCAGGAATCCAAATACGCAATCAAAAAAGTCAAACAACCAAAGCATGATGAAATACGAAGAGAAATAAATTAGTGCACAACACTTTAAATCCACATTACAAGCAAACCACATGCCCAAACACAACAAAAATTACATTAGGATGATCAGCAGACATAGCACGTCAATATTCATGCTTAAAAGGAGATTTTTATGATGGTAAAAAACCTACCAACCTGAGATGGTGCAACTCTATTCCTTGCCTTTGGCTGCGAATGGTGGTTGATTTCTAATCTGTGGATCACCAGGATTCTGTTGGTGAAAGAATTTCTTCAAAACTCTTTGTGAATTGAGAGATCCAATGATTTCAAGAATTAAGGTTGCACTTTCTTTTCTCCAATATACCACGTGTTCCTGCCTCCAACCAGTGCATGGATAGGTTTAAATAGGCTAGGGTTTTCCTCTGATGATGAATTGGGCTTGGGTAATTCCTTTCTTAATGAGTTTTTGAATAATTTTGAAAAATCACATTATGTTAAGTACACCCCCTCCATGCATGGATATTTAAATGTTTCATGATAGATCACTTGCATCTGAATTGCTAATCACACCACATTTAAATTGGGCCTTGAAACTTTTTTGATTCATGACTTTTAAATAACTTGGGAATTTTGAATAATGGAGAATAAATGAAGAATAAACCATGGAATTACTTCATTATTGGGCCCAAAATAATCCTCAAGGAATGTCTTTTAACATTGGAATGTGGCATGAAGCAATGGAATTGATTATAGGTCATTATGCCCAAAGTTGTGAAAATGGAGCCATGAAAAACCCTAAAAACCACTTTTCCTTCTTTTGATCATAACTGGAGTTCCACAAATGATATGGAGACCCACTAGTACTTGTTGGAAAGAGGAGAAAAAGATCTTCAATTTTCATGTTGGAGAAAAATTCATTTGAGGCTTTCTTGATGGTGAAAAGTCAAGTTGAATGTAGTGCAGGAACTTGCCAAAAATGGAAACTTTTCATTATAGGTCACTTTCCAAATTTAGAAACTTTGCACCAACTCCTGATTCCTGATAAATATGTATGAAACTTGACCCATGGAGACCATATGAGGATATGAGACCTTGAAAACCTTGGAGAGAACCTCAAAATTCCACAGTTGACTTCTCCTCTCACTGTTGACTTTTACCCCATTCACCTGATTTTCAATCCATTGGCCAATTGAACTTCTCCTGAACCAAACTGATGGACAACCTCCCATCCCTAGGTACTTAGGGACCCAAGGAGTACCATGGAATCAAGTCTTGCCCAAAAAATCAGAAATAAACTGACTTTATAGCAGACCCTAGTTGTGGTACCCTCAGTCTAGGAGGAAATAACACAGTCTCCAAATCCAAATTCCTCTGAATATGATGTGTATCCTCTCCAACAAAGATAAGATATGCCATTTGGTGATGATAAAAACCCAAGGAGCTTGCCCATTGAAGCAATAAACCCAACAATCTCAAAACTCCAATCTATGCACTGGTTAGGAGAGGATGATCTCTTGAGATCCCTTGCCACTTGTGAACTCTTGCTTGACCCTCTGAAGCACTGCCTCAGGCACCTTGACCCCATGCTAAGAACCAATGATATGCACACATGATAATGCAAAATGTAATGCAACATAAGCCAGTTAGTAAGGAGAGCAAACTTTGGGGTGCAACAGCTGCCCCTATTCAATCAACTTGGTCCTGAAGGTATGATAGCAACGGCTTTCAGACATTCCAGGGTACACGGGGATTGAATACTGAAAGAGCCCCAGAAATTTGCTAATGGTAAGAAGAGTGTGCTGAACAATAAGGAATATGACCTCAACCACATCCACAGGAAAAAAACAAATACGACCTCAATCGTACCCACAAAACGAATACAACCTCACTTGCACCCGCAAAGGAAGACTGACCTCGATCACTCCACCCACGAAGAAAACACGAATACGACCTCAATCGCACCCACAAAACGAATACAACCTCAATTGCACCCACAAAGGAAGACTGACCTCGATCACTTTACCCACAAAGAAAAAACGAATACGACCTCAATCGCACCCACAAAACGAATACAACCTCAATTGCACCCACAAAGGAAGACTGACCTCGATCACTCTATCCACAAAGAAAAAACGAATACGACCTCAATCACACCCACAAAACAAATACAACCTCAATTGCACCCAGAAAGGAAGACTGGCCTCGATCACTCTACCCACAAAGAAAAACGAATACGACCTCAATCGCACCCACAAAACGAATACAACCTCAATTATACCCGCAAAGGAAGACTGACCTCAATCACTCTACCCACAAAGAAAAAACGAATACGACCTCAATCGCACCCACAAAACGAATACAATCTCAATTGCACCCACAAAGGAAGACTGACCTCGATCACTCTACCTACAAAGAAAAACGAATACGACCTCAATCGCACCCACAAAACGAATACAACCTCAATTGTACCCTCAAAGGAAGACTGACCTCAATCACTCTACCCACAAAGAAAAAACGAATACGACCTCAATCGCACCCACAAAACGAATACAACCTCAATTGTACCCACATAGGAAGACTGACCTCAATCACTCTAACCACAAAGAAAATACGAATACGACCTCAATCGCACCCACAAAACGAATACAACCTCAATTGTACCCTCAAAGGAAGACTGACCTCAATCACTCTACCCACAAAGAAAATACGAATACGACCTCAATCACACCCACAAAACGAATACAACCTCAATTGTACCCACATAGGAAGACTGACCTCAATCACTCTACCCACAAAGAAAATACGAATACGACCTCAATCGCACCCACAAAACGAATACAACCTCAATTATACCCTCAAAGGAAGACTGACCTCAATCACTCTACCCATAAAGAAAATACGAATATGACCTCAATCGCACCCACAAAACGAATACAACCTCAATTGCACCCACAAAGGAAGACTGACCTCAATAACTCTACCCACAAAGAAAATACGAATACGACCTCAATCGCACCCACAAAACGAATACAACCTCAATTGTACCCACATAGGAAGACTGACCTCAATCACTCTACCCACAAAGAAAATACGAATACGACCTCAATCGCACCCACAAAACGAATACAACCTCAATTGTACCCTCAAAGGAAGACTGACCTTAATCACTCTACCCACAAATAAAATACGAATACGACCTCAATCGCACCCACAAAACGAATACAACCTCAATTGTACCCACATAGGAAGACTGACCTCAATCACTCTACCCACAAAGAAAATACGAATACGACCTCAATCGCACCCACAAAACGAATACAACCTCAATTGTACCCACATAGGAAGACTGACCTCAATCACTCTACCCACAAAGAAAATACGAATACGACCTCAATCGTACCCACAAACGAATACAACCTCAATTGTACCCGCAAAAGGATAACCAACATAAAGTGGCGACTTGACTAAGGATAACGTGAAACAAAACTTCTGGTTCATACCACCCCTACTTAGAAAAGGATACCGGTAAACTGGATCTCACAAAAGAGAGAGGCCAAACAAAAGCAAATTTCTAACGGACTCAAGATCCACAGATAAGATGACTCCGCTGGGGAAAGGAGAAGTCTAAATAAAAGACTCTGCCGAGGAGCACAAACATGAGGAAGGTATCCCTCCAAAATCTCCTGAGTTATGCCATCTCTGCTGAGAAAGAGAACTGGCAAGGAAAGCATCAAACCTGGCTTATGCTTCGAATGTAAATGTTTGAATTTTGCTGTAATGCTCCACACGAAGTGGAAATGCTACGCATTTGAGGATGCAATGCAAATGCTTATGATATGCAAGAGAGGTCTCTCCAGCAAAATAAATGCTGGAGAGAAAAGATTGATTCAGCTGGGGATGACAAAAATAAATTGTCCTCTGAATCCAGGAACTCTGCTTAGAAGGGTCATACTGATCGACTCTTCGGATCAACAACTTCTACCGGGGATGAAATCCCGAAAGAACTACCGGGGCTACACCTGTCCTTTACTGAAGGCAGCATCCAAAACCTGAGATTTCTCCTCTGCTGGGGGAGTTGAGAATGAACGCCAATAACGGAACCAGAAGTCTGTTACTGAAAATTGCTAATATCCAATTGGGTCAAAACCTGCTGGGGAAAACAATCCGTGACACTAGCCTGCTTGGGGATACTGCTGATCTTAGCCGGCTGACGGGGGGAATGACTTTACCCCCTCCTTGCTGGGGATTAGAATATAACGTTGTTGGTGAAAGTACACTTCCTGACTGGATGGGGGAAGTGAGCACCCTGATTCTGTGGGGAAATAACGCCTTGATCCGGAGAAAATACTTTCCAAGTCATCTGCTGTGGAGGGTCTGTTCTGCTGAGGAAAGTTTGTCCTGTTGGGGAAGGAGCAATCTCAATGCTGGGGAGAGCCAACTGCTGGGGGAGTACAATGTTGTTGCCCTGCAACCTGACTTGTCTTTATGGTCGTAAGCGGCTCTTTGAACTTTTCATCTCAAGAGGATTTTACAGAAGATCGGGCGTTCGCACTGCCCCAGGGTCTTCAAACTCTTGGAGAGATTTATCATATCTCGACATAATTGCCCCAGTCTTCATAATCCATGACGTACATTACCTCGAAATACTCTTCTTTAGTACCTCGAACCTTGAGGAGGTGTTTTCAATTAACCATTTTCAGGAGTGGACGATCTCCCATGCTCTAGAGGTGGCCTGCCCCACTATGGGCTTTGAAGTAACTTTGCCCCTGATCTTAGAATGAATGCCCCAGAATAACTGAATTTCGGAGAGATTTCTCGACGTGACTGCCCTAGGTTGGCTACATCTTAACACGACTTACTGGGGAGAGCCCACTCTACAGTGAGTCTCTTGGCAGCATGCCCTTTGATATGATTGTCCTTCAGAATTTTCAAGCATCTCAACTTGGTAGGATCAAGCTTCTTGACTGACGTTCACTGTGTAAGCTGTCATTGATGTTTAGACACATGTATGCAAACAGAACAAGTTATTTATGAGAATGATAATCCTAATGCAACATTCATGTTAACCTTGAAGTTTTTTATGAAAATGTGTCGCAAAGCCTTGTGAACGAATCACTTGCTGGGATGCGACCTTGATTTTTGAATGGTAAAGCAATGCGCACATGCAATACCAATAAATCTTATTAGCATAACTCGTAGGAGTCAGGAACGTTGTCCTGTTGAAGTACGTTTTCAGAATAAACCCTATTTCAATTAGGACTTTTAAGGGTTGTAACGTGGTATGGTTCGCGGTTTCAGAAAAAAGGATTTATGGCTCAAAATTTATCGGTGCCCACCCACTCTTTGTGATGTTCTCCAGTCCTATGTTCAGTTAATCTGACCCAAACGCTCACCTCTCAAAAGGTTTATGATCTTTTAAGGGACCCACGCCACTAATGGTTTGGCACCTAAGGGGGTTTTGGAATAACAGTCACCCCTTTTTATCTTTTGTGTCTGTAATCACACGAATTTGTTTTTATCTGGGATTTTCTTTTGTAACACCTTTCACTTCTTCTTTCTTTTGCCTTTTTTCTTTTTTGATCCCTAATTTTTGCCTGGACTGACTCTTTTGAGTTTTTCGATTTTGAAGTCCAGCGGGATGCCCTAACTTTTGCCAAAGTCGCTTGTTTTCAAGTTTCGACTTAGCGGGCTTTCTTTTTATTCCCCTTTTGAACAAAGCGTGTGACACTGGTTGTCTTACTTGCTTGAAAAGGGTTGTGACTGCCTCACTCCTTGATTGTTGATGGATAACCATTGTGGTTTCACATCTCTTGACCTTTTGATGGTGGGATAGAAGGTAATGGATCCTCAGATGCACCCTCTCCTTGAAATTTGAGCGCTTGGTCAAACTAACTGACGCCTACCCTGCCCCTGGGTTAAGTATGTGGGTTTTTTCGTACGAAAGAAACTCCTACTTCAAGGCTCAAAGGGGTTAACGAGGGTCTATCTCCTTATCTCTCCAGTGTTGATGGGTTTGAAACAATGCCTGTACATCCTCAACAGGGTTCTATCCAAGAGCGTACCATTAGAAATCTGCGTTCTTATTTCGTCATCCTCCCTCAAGACTTCTAAACAAATAAAATTGGTATTACAGTGCATATAAACATTTAAGAGTGAACACGAATGGATTACTTCAAGGAAAACATACTCATTGCATTAATATCATCATAAAAAACAAACAAGTCTTGCATACATACGATGCTTTAACAAGAAATGAAAAAAACTACAAATGAAAATGCAGTAAAGAAGCTGAAAATTGCCATTGCTGAGGAAGTTTAATTCTGCCTGGACGTACTTGCAGACTGGGTGTTCATTTGAGAAAGGAGGCTTCCATTGATGTACATGTCATCTTCAGTGAATACAATGATCTCTGAGTCTACCAGGTCTTGCACCTTGTGCTTGAACACGTTACACTCATCAATTGTGTGACCAAACGTTCCCGAGTGGAACTCGCACCTAGCAGTCATGTCATAATCCGGAGGAATAGGGTACGGTACTGGCGCGGTATCCCTCGTTTGAATCAGAGAGTTCTTGAGCAAACGAGTAAACAACTGACTATAAGGAATGGGAATAGGATCAAATATCCTCTTGGGCCCTCTTGGTCTCGGTTGCCCCTGCTGCTGATAATTCTGCTGTCGGTGCTGATTTGGGCGCCTCACCTGCGCTTGCACTTTCCTTTCCACATTTGGCTGAGGCACAAACAAAGGTTCCTGACGTAGCGCTTCTCCTGCAAAGAGGGGAGGAGCCTTCATTTCTTTTGCAACAGTTGGGGTAGAATCACCTTGCATATTCACGTCGCCCGACGTGAACTCAATTGCCCCCGCCTCAATCAAATCCTGGACTCGGTGTTGAAAATCCCTACATTCCTCCACAGTATGCCCTGGTGCCCCAGAATGGAAATCACAATGGGCTCTTGCATCATATCCTGGTGGAGGATTACCAGTGAGAGGAGCCAAAGTCCTTTTCTGTACCAGTTGAAACTGAAGGAGATACGGCAATAGCTGAGAATATGGTATAGGGAGGGGATGAAAAACTCTTTCAGACTTCTTCTGCCCCTGTGTACACTTTTTTCCCTTGGGCTTCTCTTGGGAGCCAAGACCTAACTACTGTTGGGAGAGTTCTGGAACTTCCGCTTGTGGAAGAGACTCACGCGGTAATCCGCGATCAAATTCCAAAGAGATGGGAGGAGTACGGATCTCTGTTGCGGGAGCGGGCACATGACTGTCTTCCTTCTTCAACACTGTTTTCAAAATCTCCATGACCAAACTCATCCGAGTCTTCATCTGATTGATCTCCTCCCTCAGCATCCTCTGCTCCTAGAGCATGTCTTCCCCAAATTGCCCCATCTGGCTTCGCATTTCCCTCAACTCAGCTTGAACTCGCTCCATGATCAACTCTGCAATTCTGAGATGGTAACAAGATAAGAACACCGGAGATAAACACCTGTTATGCAAAATGATTATGCAAAATGGTTATGAATATGCAAATGCAAATAGACGTGTTTAAAATTCACAGGGCGATCCACCCCTTGATTCCGGTTTAATAACAAGATATAATGGAACTTCTGCTCATATATTAAGAAAACCAGAGAAAAGCCAAATGTCAACAATCACAAATCTGAGATAACAAGTCTGAATATAGAAACCATAGATCCCAACCAACAAGCCTGGTGGTGATCCACATACAATGAAAGAAAACAGAAAACTATGGCATGTCATCAAAATTTACAAGTGTCAATCCTCCTCATCCACTATGCTTTCTGCACCAGTCTTGAATTTCCTCGAACAGTTTTCTAGTGTCGGGATGCTTTGGTCTCTGAATTAGTCCTTGAATGAGAAGGTCTCTCCTGTGTATGATCCCATCCAAGTATCGGCAATGTAACTCCCAAGCGTCTTCTCCAGAAACACCCTCCATGCTAGGTCCCTCATGTCTAGATCTCTTCACTTCAGCTTGGACCTTCAGTTCTTCTATGGAGGCTATGGCTTGATTAAGTCGACCCTCGACTGCTTGTCTCTTGAATACCCCTGACAGGATCTCAGCGTCTTTCTTTTTGAGCGTCGACTTCAACTGATCAATCTTAGCTAGGTAGTCGTCTTTCTTTCTCTTATTCTCAGCCATGGCAGTTTCTCGGTGATCATCGAACCTGTGAATCTTCAACAAAGCCTTGCCTAATTCCTCCTCCTTGGACTTGAGAACCTTACTGCTACCATCCAAAGCTTCCTTCATCCTTTGTCTGGATGCGACCATGTCAGCAAGCTCTTTTTCTGCCTTAGCCAGAAGCTCTGTCTTCAACTTGGCGGTATAAACAGCTTCACCCCGCTCATGCTTCCACTGATAAATCTCTCTTTTTAGCTCACTATTTTCTTCCCGCAGCCTTTCCTTTTCAGCCCATAATTTGTCATATTTCTCTATCTCAACCGTGGTAGGAGGCTCGATCACCAAAGGATACAAAGGTGGTTCCATCGGGAAGGGAAGAAGCTCCTCTTCTGCTCTATTCTTGATCCACTCTTTATAGGGAGGAAAAGCCCGGTTATTACATTTTCCGAACGAAGTTTTACCCTTCTTGGTCACCTGTTTCCAAGCATTCACAATTTTCCTCATCAACTCCTGATCCTCAATACCATTGAAGAATAAGGACTCTCTGATATCTCTCTCGTCAGGTGGACCTCTCAAAGGATAACCAAACTGCCTGATAACAAGGGAAGGATTATAGTTAATTCCACCTTTTCTCCCTATCAAGGGTACATTAGGGAATTCTCCGCACTTGTAAATAATCTCCATTCCTAGCAAATCATGATTGATCCAAACAATGTTGTCGGCAGTCAAGCCCATAACCCTCTTTGACCATTTCAGAGAATCTTTCGTATCAACGAAAGCGCCAGATTCATGGAGACGGCTCAGAAACCAAGTAGCTAAGAGCGGTGCACAGCAACTCACAGTTTTACCACGCCTATTCTCATTCTTGTAGTGAACTGAATGGTACACATCACCCAACAAGGTAGGTATAGGATTCTTTGAAATAAAGATCTTGATGGCGTGCATATCCACCAGATCAGGAATATTCGGAAACAGAACAATCCCATAGATACACATGGCCAGAATAGCTTGGAAAGCAGTCCAGTTCTTCTCTTTGACATGTATACAAGCTTGATCAAATAAGAACTTCAACAAGAAACCCTTAACCCCTTGTTTTTCTTCAACATTATTGCTCAGAACGGGCTCATTGATATGAAGAGCAACAGCCATTTCTCTTACTCCGGGGTGTTCTTCAGAAAAGAAAACTATATCGTGCCTGATGGGGATTCCCAAAATAAATGAGAACTCCTCCAACGTTGGAGCCAAGATGTAGTCCGGGAAAGTGAAGCACCGCAGAGACGGATCGTAAAACTGAAGAAGTGTGTGAACGACATCCTTCTCATACTTGGAGATGTTGCGGACGAATTTCAGAAGTCTTCCATACCCTCCACTGAACTCTGTACGAACTCCAGGACCAGCCATATTAATCAGTTTGTGAATCAATGTCAAAGTTGGCTCAGGGAACGAATAGGCAACAGTCTTCTTTCTCTGGACATCCATGCTAAGGTAACCTCAGAAAACTGGAATCAAGAGTAAGATGCAAGCCCTGAAAAATGTCAAACATGTCAGAATGCAAGAAAAATGATATTCTTATGCAAACATGGGGTCAAGGCACACTGCTGGATGTGCTGTGCTGTTAGCTGAACGAGAACCACAACCCAGAAAACCAAAATTCTGAACCACTGAGATAACCAGGACCCAAATAATCAGACATTGATGAGAAATCCAGAATAAGGGTAGGTTGAAGGTTTCGGTTACCTACAAACCTGCAAACGCCCATCCCCTCTCACATGTGGGTACTAGGATGTTCAGTATCCCGGGCTCTCAGGTCGAGAAATGATGATACGTTCACCATTTCTGGTTTGGCATCATCATCAATCGAGGAGGCCTCAACTGATTCTCCAAAGCGGAAGGTCCTCATCTTTGGCACTGAGGTCGAGAAACAATAGTACATTCATCCCTCGGGGTACAGTACTATCGTCAATCGAGGAGTGCCTCCACTGATTCTCTTCAAAATGTAGGGGCCATCCTATACGAGTTCCAAAGTGGGCCCTCGGGTGCTAATGGGTTTGCCATGGGATGTGGTCTGCCACTGTCACCACTAAAGAGGGATGTTTCCACTAAGGTCCTCAATGATCGGTCACCAGAGTCGACAGCTCTCTAGATCAACACCCCAACATGCGCAAGACACACACGTTAGAATGCGTCCCAAGATAGCCTCGTCTGGTTGTGAATTTCGTGAACACACAAACGTACCAAGCGGGTACGTAGGTCCCACTACTTTCCACTCTAGTCCTAGGGTATTCTCAAGCCTGGTTATTGGACTTCTCTTTCAGACCCACCCAACCTGCAAAACAAATACAGCCAGCACAGCACAACAGCATGACAGTAATAAAAATGGAATGCAGAAAATGCGGTAAAATTAAAAATAAAATACAACACATAAAGCAAAACAAACACAAAACACCCAAAGAAAACAAAGACAAGCAAGCGCTAGGATTGACTCGCTTAGGGATGGACCAGCATAGGTCAACCAGAGTCCCCAGCAGAGTCGCTAGCTATCGCTTCCAAGATTTTCATCCAGGTACAAACGCGAGAGTGGCGCGGAAAAAACAGAGTCGCCAGCCGTGTAAATTTATCCCAAGAAAGGGAAAGGGAACACCGCATAAACCCGAGGAAGAGGGAAAGGAATGGTCATCGCAACCATAACCTGGGTTCGGGAGTCGGTTACGCGAGGGGAAGGTGCTAGCACCCCACGCGTCCATCGTACTCGATGGGATCCACGCTTGTTGTCTATTCTAAGGGTGAGTTATCCTATCATCTATGGCTGTACTAAGATGAGAAAGGGGAAGACAAAGACAGACTCAGTAGGACGTCGACGTCCTAGGCCTACGTACTCCCCTTGTGCAATGGTAAATTCAGAGTCAACGTAGTTCGGACCAAGTTCTTTTTGTGTTTTTTATGAGCGACGTTAAGTTCGCGCCCGACAGTTAGGGTCGATGCCTGTTTGCGACTCAGAAGGAAAGTAACGTGCCCTTTTTGAAAATAGCCTTTAGTTTGACAATCCCGAAGGACAAAAAGTTTTGAAGTTTGTCTGTGTTTTTTAGGACAGAAGTGACTTTAGTTAGTTCGTAACTTGCATTGCACCAAAGTCTAGGGCACAGGAGCGAATACCTAACGCATCGTCCCAAGACAGGATGCTCGCTAAGCACTCTAGAAAGATTAGAGGAAGCCCCTCATTTCTCATTCCCCACACTAAAGGCTCGTGCGCGATACACCTTATTCTTATTAAGTGTTTTAAAGATATTTGAGATGAGAAGAGAGAAGACACAAGGGTGACTCTAAAGGGGACTATGAGTCCTAAAGTTATCATGCATGGGTGACCTACGGTTAGTGAGGTTTGACGACAACCTAGATCCTAAAGGAAGAAGATAGGAGAGAAAGAAAGAATAGGGGTGACCGTGGATACTTACCCATACCCTCAAAGAACTTACCTTAGTCCCTGCATAAAAGGTTAGTACAAAATGGACATAAATAATATCAAGGCAAGTGAAAAT
Organism: Lathyrus tuberosus; assembly: GCA_022829125.1. Classification (NCBI taxonomy): domain Eukaryota; kingdom Viridiplantae; phylum Streptophyta; class Magnoliopsida; order Fabales; family Fabaceae; genus Lathyrus; species Lathyrus tuberosus. Next base: position 1,797,370 of record JALAZF010000620.1, on the reverse strand, counting down.
CAAATAAGGTCAAGCAATAGTGATAATGATCCAAACATGAATTCAGAAATCAAAGAAACAACCCCCAAAGCTAATGGCACAAGTGCCTTTTCAAACAGATAATCAGGTGTGGTCAGAAATAGGCATACAGGAAGATCTCAAGTGAAAGCCAATCAAATAATTAGAAAAATAACTCCCAAAATCCCCAAATTAAACATCAATATTATTCAACTAGAGATAAACCAAACATCAAAAATCCCTGCAAAAAATCAAGATATTAGTCATCTAAACAATTAGGCAAAGTTCAGGTGAGAAGTAGGGTTCAATGTGCCAAAGGGAAGGACCAAAATGCAATATGAAATAAATTTAAAAATGAAAGAAAAATATTTTTATGCAATTTAGAATGTTAATGCACAAATGAAAAAAGAACGGATTAAAAATGTTTTACGGATGCAGAGAAATAAAATAAATAATTTTAAGTATGCATGATATGAGTAATGCAAAAAGAAATTAACTAAATAATTATTTCAGATGATAAAAATAAAATAAAATAATAAAATAAAATTTGTAAAATTTTTATAAAATAATAAAAATGAGGTATGAATTTTATGGGAATTTTTAAATGCAAGGATGTATTTTTAACAATTAAAATGAAATATGATAATAAAAATAAAAATAAAATAAAATAAAATGGCCTGGGGGTGTAGATAGTAAGGGATTCATGTTGAAGATGATAGTTGGGCCAGAGAGGGAGGGTACGAATAACAGCCCAGCCCAACCAATTAATCAGCAAAAATAAATAAAAAAAAGAGGGTGCACGCATGTGACCCAGTCAACTGGGTTGACTGAGTCCTTACCTTGTGATCAATCCAACGCCTCTGCACAAGTCAACGCAAATGAAAAGTATGCAGAATGGAATAACGTGACTGGACGTGCACCATAAGATCCGTGGGGTAATAAACACGGGATTAATAATTATAATTCAGAAAAAAATAAAAAGAAAAACACATGGCGCGATGGTATCCGTTGGATTCATGGATCAGACGGTTGTGGAGTCATCTTCTTCACCCAAGCCCTCGCCGGACTGGTTCACCGGCCGCCACCTCCGGAGCTAGGGCTCCGCTCCCTTCTCCGGCCACCTGCGACCAAAACAACACCAAAACGTACGTGCGAATACACTATCCTACCCAGATTTTCGTCAGGAATCCAAATACGCAGTCAAAAAAGTCAAACAACCAAAGCATGATGAAATATGAAGAGAAATAAATTAGGGCACAACACTTTAAATCCACATTACAAGCAAATCACATGCCCAAACACAACAAAAATTACATTAGGATGATCAGCAAACATAGCACGTCAATATTCATGCTTAAAAGGAGATTTTTATGATGGTCAAAAACCTACCAACCTGAGATGGTGCAACTCTATTCCTTGCCTTTGGCTGCGAATGGTGGTTGATTTCTAATCTGTGGATCACCAGGATTCTGTTGGTGAAAGAATTTCTTCAAAACTCTTTGTGAATTGAGAGATCCAATGATTTCAAGAATTAGGGTTGAACTTTCTTTTCTCCAATATATCACGTGTTCCTGCCTCCAACCAGTGCATGGATAGGTTTAAATAGGCTAGGGTTTTCCTCTGATGATGAATTGGGCTTGGGTAATTCCTTGCTTAATGAGTTTTTGAATAATTTTGAAAAATCACATTATGTTAAGTACACCCCCTCCATGCATGGATATTTAAATGTTTCATGATAGATCACTTGCATCTGAATTGCTAATCACACCACATTTAAATTGGGCCTTGAAACTTTTTTGATTCATGACTTTTAAATAACTTGGGAATTTTGAATAATGGAGAATAAATGAAGAATAAACCATGGAATTACTTCATTCTTGGGCCCAAAATAATCCTCAAGGAATGTCTTTTAACATTGGAATGTGGCATGAAGCAATGGAATTGATTATAGGTCATTATGCCCAAAGTTGTGAAAATGGAGCCATGAAAAACCCTAAAAACCACTTTGCCTTCTTTTGATCATAACTGGAGTTCCACAAATGATATGAAGACCCACTAGTACTTGTTGGAAAGAGGAGAAAAAGATATTCAATTTTCATGTTGGAGAAAAATTCATTTGAAGCATTTTTGATGGTGAAAAGTCAAGTTGAATGCAGTGCAGGAACTTGCCAAAAATGGAAACTTTTCATTATAGGTCACTTTCCAAATTTAGAAACTTTGCACCAACTCCTGATTCCTGATAAATATGTATGAAACTTGACCCCTAGAGACCATATGAGGATGTGAGACCTTGAAAGCCTTGGAGAGAACCTCAAAATTCCACAATTGACTTCTCCTCTCATTGTTGACTTTTACCCCATTCACCTGATTTTCAATCCATTGGCCAATTGAACTTCTCCTGAACCAAACTGATGGACAACCTCCCATCCCTAGGTACTTAGGGACCCAAGGAGTACCATGGAATCAAGTCTTGCCCAAAAAATCAGAAATAAACTGACTTTATAGCAGACCCTAGTTGTGGTACCCTCAGTCTAGGAGGAAATAACACAGTCTCCAAATCCAAATTCCTCTGAATATGATGTGTATCCTCTCCAACAAAGATAAGATATGCCATTTGGTGATGATAAAAACCCAAGGAGCTTGCCCATTGAAGCAATAAACCCAAGAATCTCAAAACCCCAATCTATGCACTGGTTAGGAGAGGATGATCTCTTGAGATCCCTTGCCACTTGTGAACTCTTGCTTGACCCTCTGAAGCACTGCCTCAGGCACCTTGACCCCATGCTAAGAACCAATGATATGCACACATGATAATGCAAAATGCAATGCAACATAAGCCAGTTAGTAAGGAGAGCAAATTTTGGGGTGCAACTGTGAGTTTCCTGAAGTTTTCCCCGAGGATGTCACTTCTCTTCCTCCGGAGAGGGAAGTGGAATTCTCTATTGACCTGATACCGAGAACGGCTCCAATATTCGTTTCTCCATATCGGATGGCACCACTTGAGTTAAGAGAATTAAAGGATCAGTTGGAAGAGTTGTTGGCTAAGCATTTCGTTCGACCCAGTGTTTCGCCCTGGGGAGCTCCAGTGTTGTTGGTAAAGAAGAAGGATGGTGGAATGCGGTTGTGTATTCATTACCGTCAGTTGAATAAGGTCACCATCAAGAATAAATACCCATTACCAAGAATAGACGATCTGTTAGATCAATTGAAAGGAGCCTGTGTGTTATCGAAGATTGATTTACGCTCGGGTTATCACCAGATTCGAGTGAAGAGTTCAGATGTACCAAAGACTGCATTTAGAACTCGTTATGGTCATTATGAATTTTTGGTGATGCCTTTCGGTGTGACGAATGCTCCGGCAGTTATCATGGATTACATGAATCGGATATTTCAACCTTATTTGGACCAATTTGTGGTGATTTTCATTGATGACATTCTTATATATTCTCATGATCCTCAAGAGCATGGAGAACACCTAAGAATCGTTTTATCCATCTTACAAGAGAGGCAACTTTTTGCTAAGCTAAGTAAGTGTGAGTTTTGGATGTCGGAGGTTAATTTTCTTGGTCATGTCATATCCCAGGGAGGTGTAGCGGTAGATCCATCAAAAGTTGAAGCAGTGATTAATTGGGAGAGACCGAAGAATGTCTCTGAAGTTAGAAGTTTCTTGGGTCTGGCAGGTTATTACAGGAGGTTTATCAAAGGTTTTTCTCAATTGGCCTTACCAATGACGAAACTTACTCGAAAGGATTGTCCATATGAGTGGGATTCGGCTTGTGAAAGAAGTTTTATGAGTTTGAAGGAAAGGTTGACAACCACTCCTGTTTTGATTATTCCCAATCCTAGTAAGTCGTATGAGGTATTTTGTGACGCATCAAAGATGGGATTAGGAGGTGTGTTAATGCAGGATGGTCATGTAGTGGCTTATGCTTCTCGACAGTTAAAATTTCATGAAGAGAATTATCCAACACATGATTTGGAATTGGCGGCAGTTGTCTTTACTTTGAAAGTTTGGCGTCATTATTTGTATGGGGTACATTTTGAGATGTTCAGTGATCACCTTTTTGATCAGAAAGAGTTGAACATGCGTCAAAGGAGATGGATGGAGTATTTGAAAGATTATGACTTGGAACTAAAATACCATCCGGGTAAAGCGAATAAAGTAGCGGATGCATTGAGTAGGAAAGTGTCGCATAATGCCGAGTTGATGATGTTAGAGTATACCTTATTGGAAAAGTTTAGGGATCTAAATCTTCATTTTGTTTGGACTCCTAATGGTGTGATTATGGGAAATTTGAATGTGAATTCTACTCTTAGGGAAGAAATCCAACAAGGACAAGGGTTAGATGAGAAGTTATAAGAAGTGTTAGTACAACCGGGTTTTGTGCGAGCTACCGACGGAATTATTTTATTTAACCAAAGGATTTGTGTTCCGGATAACACGGAGTTGAAAAGGAGGATTTTGGAAGAAGCACATAAGGGTGCTTTTACTATACATCCGGGGTCTTCAAAGATGTATCAAGATTTAAAGAGGGATTATTGGTGGTCCGGGATGAAAAAGGATATTGCGGTGTATGTGTCGGAATGTGCAGTGTGCCAACAAGTAAAGATTGAACACCAAAGATCGGGTGGCTTACTACAAACGTTAGAAATTCCGGTGTGGAAGTGGGATAGTATTTCTATGGACTTCGCAGTTGGATTACCCCGTACCCAAGGTGGTTATGATTCGATTTGGGTAATTGTAGATCGCTTGACAAAATCTGCGCAATTCTTAGCCGTAAAAACTACCTATAAGGCGAGCCATCTCGCAAGATTGTTCATTTCGGAAATTGTAAGGTTGCATGGTTTTCCCACTAGTATCGTTTCGGATAGAGATCCAAAGTTTACTTCGAGATTTTGGAGAGCTTTTCAACAAGCTATGGGAACGAAGTTGTGTTTGAGTACGTCGAATCATCCGCAAACGAATGGCCAGACGGAACGGACAATACAAACAATGGAAGATATGTTGAGAGCTTGTGTACTTGAAAGTGGAGGAAATTGGATAGAACTTTTGCTGTTGATTGAGTTCTCTTATAATAACAGTTATCATGAAAGTATTGGTATGACACCTTATGAGGCATTGTATGGAAGGAAGTGTAGGACACCATTGTGCTGGGCAGAAGTTGGTGAAGATAGAATGTTGGGACCGGAGATTATCCAAGATACTACGGAAAAGATTAGGATGATTCGTGATAAAGCTAAACAAGCACAAGATCGTCAGAAAAGTTATGCGGATAACCGTAGAAGACCTGTGGAGTTTGTCGAGGGCGATCACGTGTTTTTGAAAGTTACTCCGAGATTGAGGTTGAAAGGACCGTTTAAGTCGCGGAAGTTAGGTCCGAGGTACGTGGGACCGTATCAAATTTTGGAAAGAATTGGTGAAGTAGCTTACCGATTAGCCTTACCGCCTTCTCTGTCAGAGATGCACGATGTTTTTCATGTATCTCAGCTTCGAAAGTTCGTTCCAAATCCTCTTCAGCCAATTCTACCAGATACGATTGAGATAGAAGCATATTTAACGTTTGAGCCTCAACCGAGTCGTATCACAGGCAGAGAAACTAGGGTGTTAAGGAATAAAGAGATTCCTCTTGTTAAGGTTCAGTGGGATGAGACGCATCCGGGTGATGCAACTTGGGAGCTAGAATCCGAGATGCGAGAAGTTTATCCTCATCTTTTCAGGTAATTATTTTAAATTCGTGGGTGAATTTATATTTAAGGGGGGGAGGATGTAATACCCCGTAAATTATTCCACTCGGGATAATATTATTATGGTCACCTGGGTTCCGGTCTGCTCTGAGAATTTATTGGATAAAATAATTAGAGTAAACTGACGAACTCAGAATTGATCAGAGTAATATTATTTAACTCTGAGGTTTTATTAATTGGTGCATTTGAGATAATTCGAACAATTAGTAGTATTACTAAATTGATGACATTTTCTATATCTTTTCCTTTTCCCTCATTTGGCCAAAGTTGGTAACTTTTGAGAGAGAGAAAATAGAGAGAAGGAAGAGCAAAGGAAAGAAAGAGAAGAGAAAAACTTGGAATTTGAAGATAAAAGCTTGGATCAACCTCTAGTCTTCATCAAATCAACTCATCTTCTTCATCATCAACCTCTATTCAATGTGGGTTCGAGTTAGAAACTTTAGTTGTAGATTTCTTGAGGTTTTTCTATGTTAGGTTAGATTTTGAGAAAAATGGATATTTTGATAAATCGAAGAATCTAACGGTTGAAATGTGTTATAAATCGTGTGGTATGATCAATATGTGTGTGAAATCCTTGATTGATATTTGTTATGATGTTCATTGTTGATTGGATTGAGTTTGGAATAAAATGGGTTTTGAAAATATTAGAGTTTTTGGGAGAAAACATGCTATATGAAGTTTGATGGATGAACTATGATAGAAACATGAAAATATACCTCCATTGGTTGTTTGAATATGAATGGGGAGGGTGGAAAGTTGCTGAAAAAAGGAAGTTTTTTCTGCATAACGCAGAGCGTGCTTAGCGCGGGTCTGCGCGCTTAGCACGGTATGTAATATTTTCACCCGTTCCAGGCAGTGAGTAGCGCACTTAGCGCGGATGGGTGCGCGCTTAGCGCGACCTGGAGCAAAAAGAAAAAAAAATATTATTTCTAAAATCTGAAACTTTTGACTCGTTTACCCGATAAAAGTGTTCTAGGTACCGATAGAGAGCTAGGAAATTGTTCTATCTGTTGGAAGTAAGGAATACTAGTTTTGATGCCCGATTAAATAAATCGGAGGCAACCGGAATTGGGGTGACTTATGATATGTTGTTTATGTGATTCTATTATGCAATTGACTTATGTTTTACCTATTTTCTCTTGTTGTTAAGTATGTTTGAGAATGTATGCATGTTAAAATGTGAAATAGGTAGAGTGAGGAATATTACCATTGAAATATGTTGGAACCTAGTAATGGCTAGGAAATTGTTGAACAACATAACTACAACGCTCGTGGAAGAGAGGCCGAGGCGTGCGTCTATTACCGATTGGTATAGAATGTTATATACAATTACGGTTGTATGTGGAGTCACGAAATCGTAACCATTATTCTATTATGTGCCATTTCATGAGTAACGAGCTCCTCTGTAATGAATGCACGATTACTTGGTAGGTTTGATTCCCAATGTTATAGTACGAATGGAGCCTACGGGTAAAGAGACTTGTGACGGTGTGCGGGTCGTGTGAAGTGACGATTTAAGGTGATAATGTGTCCCTTATTTCCGAATCCATCTCGTATGCCAAGTAATCTACGAGGGTCCATGACTCATTCCTACTTCTAGACGTAGAAGAGGACGGGAGAAAGAGGATGCCTTGACGGGGTTGACGATAGTGATCCACTTTCGAGTTAGCGGACTCGATAACGTGTTTTCATATAATGTGTGTGAGTACTCAAAGTCACTTCCCTTCCCTTTGACTTGAGTTAGGTTTGTTAGAACCTTGTAAAGCTGAGGGGACTTATAAGATAGCGAACTCACTGAGATTTGATGTATCTCACCCCATGTTGTTGTTTACATCACAGGTACTATAGGTTCGGCGAAGGGTAAGGACAAAGTTGTTTGACTTTTCCTTACGGATCGTAGCTTTTGTGTGGCAAGGCTTTCGTTGTGAACATTTTGAGATCATTGTTTGATCTAGTTCTTAGTGTTGGAACATCTTGTATATATAATGCCATAGTTTTTTGTATTAGGTATTTTGGGCATCTATATGTATAATGTGTTAACTAGGGACTTATGATATTTCAGTACCAAAACGTGAATTCATGTATGATATTAATGCTTTGATGTATTATATTATATATGGGCGTTACAGTGATCGCATAGATATGTATTAAGTGCCAAATTTTGCATATTTTAGATAGTATTTTGTGGCCCTTTTCAATTTTTTCTTTGGTGTTTTAGTAGTAAATACATATGTTTTAGTGTAAATACGCAAGTTTTCCTTTTCATATGTAAATATTGTGAACTATGATTATTTTGATGCTTTTTGACAGGTTTTCTTGCTGATATATAATGCTTGGAACCTGTGGTGGATGGAAGAGGACCTAGAAGATCATTCTCGCAACTTTCTGTCGGAAACTCGCGCTTATCGCGCTTTTTAGCGCGGGTTCAGCGCAGTTTTGATGAAGAGGCAGTAGCTAAGGACCCCTGATCGCGCTTAGCGCACTACAACCGTGCTTAGCGCGCTTCGGTGAATTTTCCGCCTTTATACTGATTGCGCTAAGCGCGCCTCTAATGCGCTTAGCGCGGTGCCACTTATAGGCACATTGTGGACTTTGTATAAATAGGCACTTGAGTAGATATTTTGAGACACTTTTCATTTTCAGCAACTTTTCAGATTGTAAAGGGATTTTTAGGGCAAAAAGCTTAGAAATTTCAAGAGAAGTGAGAATCAAAACTTTGGAGCATCAATCTTCGATCTTTCAACTTTGATGTTATCAAAGCTTTCCTTTTTACTTGTTGATCAAGCTAACATGGTGATGGCTAGCTAAACACTTTTTGTGTCAAGATTAGAGGTACTTAACCTTACTGGTATGTATTTCTTTTGATATTTTGTATGTGAATATGGTTGATGATCAATATATGATGAAAATCTTTGCTTTTATTGATAAATGTATGGTTTGAATCACTCTAGACATAGATTTTCCAAGTCTTGACCTAAGTTCTTCATCTATTAACAAACAAAATATAGACATAGATTTGGGAGTTAATATTTGCTTTGTATCAATCTTTATGTTTATTGTTTCGATTGTTGGATCGAGAGATCATCTAGCGATTGAAACAATAATACCCACGAAGCCACTTTAGAAATAAACGGATTTGAGAGGATACACGATTGTATTGATCTAAACTAAGTTCACATGCTTGATTATTCGGATATGTATGAAAGGGGTTAATGAAATCTAATCTTGACATGCTTTTCTTAAAACAAAACATCTTTCTTTAATTTACTCTTTGCTACCAAAACATATGTTACGAAACAAAAACTCTTTGAAAACCCTTTTCTTAGAACTTTAAACTGTTGAATGGCAAGCATCTAGATAGCAAAACAATCCTTGCAGATACGATAAAACAACCCACCTAAAATACTTTTCAACAATATGTTGTTTAATTATTTTATTTGTTTGTCTTATTGTTTAGTTGTTGTTTAACTTGTTGTAACCAAATTTTGTGATCTTTATGAAATGAATGTTGTTTTCAATATCAAATAAAATGGTTACATAAAATAAAGTACATATAAAATGCAGGACTAAAAGTGAATTATTGAATTATGTTGTTGAGCTTGCTCCAACATTGGGACAATTTGTACGATTGTGTTCGTGATGACGACATGAACTATATAATCTCACCATTTTTCGTTGTATCGATTTCATTTCGAATACACGTGTTGTTAGGATGACCTTTTTTCTTTCTTTGCATATTTTTATTGTGCCAAACTATCTCCTCTTAATATGCAGATCAATACTCTATTGATTTCAAATTTATCCTCGCTTTGGTAGAAAGATGAAGATCCAAGACACACACATTTTACCTTCCATTCGGTGAATGTACCGTCACACTAGAGGAGGCATACATATTGTTGGGTCTATCTATCGAAGGTAGGTTTTTTTTATAGTAGAGTTAACTAAGATAACACAATATGCAAAGAACTTTTGAGTGCCCCATTGTTTGAAGACACAACAATGGGCCAAGTTATTAATCTAAAGTCTCTTAAACAAAACTATTCAAGTATAATATAAATCGAAGATTCAACTGAGTATGAAAAAATAATTAAAACTCGGTGTTATATTATGTTAGTATTTGGTAATTTTTAATTTTTGGAGACTACTGGTAATACGGTAAATATTATGTATTTGTCTTTGTTAAGAAACATAAATAAAATACGAAGGTACAGTTAGGGTTCAGCTATTTTCTCTCATCTATATAGTTCTTTGTGTAAAAATGCACAAAAGGGTACTTGTTCGTTTTATTCTTGCACTTTTTTGCTCTAAACATGGGGTTGGCCGAGAATGTCGTCACTCGCACCCGTCAACGAGAACAACTTCACATTCCCCTACGCAACAAAGTACATTTATCTCATTATTTCCACTTGCTTACTTTATACTACAACTAATTGTAAATAATTTATTTTCACTCTTTTCGGTTTAGGTGGTCTGTTCTAGGGATGAACTACAACAAGTATCCCAAACACGCTATAACGGTCTATTGAAATCTTATAGATCACCTTGGACCAGAATATGTATTACAACTGAACAACTCATCATCTCGTTAATTTAATTTTAATATTATAAATTTACAAATCTTTTAATCATGTATTTTTCCTATACACTTTATCTGGAGGCCATATATGGGTCTCGACCATGAGGTTAACCCTGAAGATGTTGCAGTTTAGACTTCAAAAACACCAATCATCAGGTTCACTACTATGGAGATGCACCAGAGTGACTGTGTCAAACTACAATTCAACATGCAACAATAAATCTCAGACCTCCGACGTGTTTGGGACAATGGCATCAACTATGAGTCGATGCCCAATGGAGTTATTCCGATTAGAGAGAGTTCTCTAGGGAGATGTGTCTTCAATAGAAGCATCGACATAAATGGATCATAAACGAACCTATCATACATGATGATAGATCAACTCAAAATAGTATGAATTAGTATAGGTCGCTTACAACGACACAGTTTGTGTCTGACCCGAAGTATTTGTTCGACCCACGCCAACGAACATCGTCATCATACACTCAACAACAAACCCCTTCCCAAAAACCAACCCCACACCGTTACCAACCCCAACAACAATGTCAACCCACCCAATTACAACATCACGATACCAGAAACACCCAAACACCAATCGAACGTGATTATGAACCCACATACACCTAACCCCACAACCAATTTATGCCACAGAACCAAACACAAAAACAAGAGCATTGCCCTTACCACCAATAACCATATGCCACCACCACATCTTAATATAGCCCCGATGATGCATATGATTCCACCTCATCCATCCAATGCACACCCAAACATTATATCGCCAAAGCACCCAACAAACCCATGCCTTTCAACCACCACAAGAACCATTGCTTTGTTTCCAAAATGATTTAATGTCCTAATCCAACCAACCAGCCTGCCCACACGTAACTCAACCAACATGATCTAACTACGACAACATGGGCACCGAACTCGATTACGACAGCGTCAGCTGCTAGGGGGATATGATTAAAAAAAATTAGGTGTGCAGAACCCTCGCACCAACCACTTTTACCTCAAGAGAATAATAGGAGACCGCAAATACCTCAGGGAAATCTAGGGAGACCTCGAAGGAAAACGAATGCGCTGGGGTATGGAACCGGTGGGCATTACGATCGAGCGAGTCATTAAATTTCTATCCAATCATTGTGTTATTCGGTTTGATGGAGTAATATTATAATTTTTTATTAAATATTTTATTTAATATTATTTTGTTGTTAAAAGAATTAAAAAAAACATAACATTACAGTAGCCACTGTATGTGGTGCATGCTTCTAAAGGATGCATGCATGCGACATATAAGAATGCGACATACCCTTTGGCGTCTATGTTAAAAAAATGAGTGCATGTGGCATACCTTATGACTACTCCCCTTGTGGGCGATTTTTTTTAAAACATGATTATTTTGGTATTTATTCTGAAAATATGATTATTTTAGAAATTTTTTTTTGAAAAATATGGTTATTTTCAAAATAATTCAGATTCCTCACTATTTTGTTAGATTTATTGTACCATATGTTTCTAGGTTCTAATATATTTGCTAGGATTAAAAATTAGCTTTTAACTTTTCAACTAACATAAATAAAAAAAAAGCTTTGTTTCGTAAGTTTTTTATCTTCTAACTTGTTGCTTTTTTACTAACTTGTGTTTTTTAATCAAAAGTTATTTAAATTAACTTTTGAGTTTGTAGATTTTAAATTGTCACTTCTTTCATTTATCTTTATTATTTTAACTAAATTTCATTTTTGTCTTTTACAATTTATTAATAATTTAAAATAAAATAAATATGTTTTAAATGCAAGAATACAAAAAAAATCAAATGTTATTTCTAAAAAAAATTATGAATCACTTACTACTAATTTTCCCCATTCTTTATCTATGTCGATACCATTCCACTTCATCCATTCTTAATTCTTCCTCCAATTCTATCATCGTTCTCTATTGATGTTCACTCGTACTCTATCATGTGTTGCTCAACAATAAAATTTACAAATATGCGTTGAATACATTTTGGTATTGTACTAGTATAAATATACTAGCACTTAAAATAGATAACTTGGAAATTAAGATGAGAGAGATACCTTGCCAAAGGGCGAACCATCTCGCAAAGACCAAGGTCATCCCATTGGGCCATAATGAGGCATAATATCGCCTTAATAAGGCTAACGAGTTGCCCTCAAGTTGGGTCCTCTAAACTCGTGTTCTTGGTCACCGTAGTGGGAAGGATGTGTCTCCATAATAACAAACATGGAGTCATCGAGGCAAAACTGCTTCTCCACAATCCAAGGAAGAATGACTCCTTTTCCCCATTATTCTAGTAGTGGAGCGGAAGAAACTTCCTTTAAATCAGACCAAAGAGATATCTTTAAATGCCTTAACCTTAGAGCCGAGGAGAAGTATTCACAAATTCTAGGGAGAAACACACAGAGCCTTCATTCTCAACGTGATATATATATATATATATATATATATATATATATATATATATAATAAAAATTAATTTAATAATAATATACAAAAGATTATATAATCAATAAGTTATTAATTAAAAAATGTTCTTTTATGTCCTTTTATATTTATCAACTACTTGAATCACTATTTTACTAAACAATTCAATTTACATATCAGCTATTAGTCATTAGCTATCAGCTATTTGTTATCAACTATATGCTATTAGCTAATAGCCATTAGGTCATCAGCTATATTCTCTCAGCTAATAGTCATCAGCTATATGCTATAGGCTAATAGTCATCAGCTATAAACTCGTGTTAACTTATTCGCCATGAGCTACCTTTATCAAACAAAGCCTAATTATTTTTATTTGCTTTTAAAAGTTAAAATTTTTATGATTATTTGAAATTTTAATATTTAAGAAAAGCATAAAAAAAGATAAAATATTTAAATAAAATTATTATAAGAAAATATTACATTTTTGACTAAGCTATTTTTAAATAAATATATATAGTTTTATAAAAATAATATTTTAAAATGCTATAAATAATGAATATTTTATATACGTTAGTCTTGGTAGGGTTATATATTTTTTAGCAATATTTGTTTTTAACTTTCTTTAATATAAAATAATGTTACAGAGATAGTTGAGTTAAATGGCAATAAATAGTTGGTATAAATTTTAATCTATAGCAATGTATTAATCGTAAATAAGTCGTTGATATTTATAAATCAACCATTTTTGAAAAAATATCTTAAACAAAAAATTTTGTTATAGAAATAGTTATAACAAAAATATACTTTTTAATAAAATAGTTTAAATGGATTTTTTTAATATTTGATTTCAATATTTTATTATTTTACTATTACTGGTTTAAAATTATAAAAAGTTATTAAATTTAAATTTATTTTGTATAAACTTAAAATCATCATTATTGAGATATATTATATTTGTTAAATTAAATAAATGTCTTTATGAAAAAACAATTATTGAGATCTATTTTTTAAAAGGTTTAATACTCTTTTTGATCCCATAATTTAATCCCGGAGTTCATTTTGGTCCCTTAACTTTAAAAAGGTCCATATTAGTCCCTTAACTCTTCAAAACGTTCTATATTAGTCTTTTTTATCTTATTAACGATGGAAAAATTCAAAAGTTGAACGCTTTGAAGAATTAAGGGACTAATATGAACCATTTTAAAGTTAAGTGAGCAAAATGAACCCTGAGGTTAAGATACGGGACCAAAAAATGTATTAAGCCTTTTTAAAACTATGTGATTTTGTTATATTAAAACAATTTTTAAACAAAATATTTTATAAAAAAATTAGTATAGGTGCAATATTAAAAGCATCATTTAATTTTATTAGAGAGAGTTTTTTTTTGCTATTAATATTGAGATCTGAGCGTGATAAATCGAGTGTATCAAATGGTTTTATGTATATTTTCAGTATGATAAAATTTAAATCACGAATATCATTTAATATAATCTAATGATTATAATTGACTGTTCTCATTTCTTACCATAACTAAATGTTCTCACCAGATACACCAATATACATATATATTCTCTATTAGAACTAGAAATGATGAGTACAACGCGGGGAAAGTGGTGAAATGAATTATGGTGAGAACATACACGTGAATTACGCATGGTAGACTTTGTATATGAAGGGGCCATTAGAACCATCCTTTGTTTCCCGATGTGATATGCAGGGGATCACTCGATTAAATCCAACAATGGTCGATCATCGGAGGACAAAGATTGAGTGTTGGTCTCTTGATTGCTGGCACACTTGATCTTCAGCAACTTAGTGAATACATCTTTAGATTTGACCTTCTTGTGACCGGGTCTCTCTGTCTCTAGGCCTATTTCGGACCTTTAACAATTGCCTCCAATGTTTTCCATTGTGTAGCAGTGTGTTAACTAGAGATTATTGGACCGCTTACATTTTCTATTGTAGTCTTCTTGACGAACTATGGGCTTATAGAAGTTGAAAATTCTTGGTGAGTGGGAGTAACAGACCATGGGACCAAGTGCATTAAATGCTTGTTTTGTCACCGAAATGTTTCACATGATTGCTTCAACACCTGGCCGTAAGTCCCTAGGATAGGATGTGGCACTTCAATTTTGGGTACTCAAAGTTGACGTGTCCACTTCTAAGGTGAGGATCACGCTGAAGATGATGCCTTCATATTCAACATGGTTGTTACTAGCCTTAACTTTGAACTTTAATGATTACTCGATCATTAAGTCATCTGGTCCATCTAGCACCATCCCAACGTCGCTCCCTCTGACATTTGAGGGTTCGTCCACCAAAATAATTCAGGAAAGGGAGACCTCTGTATCGTTAGGCGTGGTGAACTCCACCATAAAATATTCTTGGATCTATGACTTGGTGCTTCCTTTAGGAATGTACTGGATATTGTATTCAGATAGTTCAATTGCCCAAGATACAATTCTTCCGGCCAAGTATGGCTTCTTAAGGACTTGTGGTACGGGATAATCTGTTTTTACCAATATATGATGTCCTTGAAAATACTGCCTGTGCTTTCTTGCAGGCTCCACTACCGCCAATGTGAGTCTTTCTATCTTATGGTAGAAAGTCTCATTACCCCTAAACAATTTGCTCATAAAATAGGCAAATCGTTCTACTTTATTTGTTTACTGAACAAGTATTGAGCTTAACGCTTGGTCAGTAACAGACGAGTAGATGTATAATGGTGAATATGCTATTGGGCAAATCAAAATGGGAGGTGACGCTAAGAACGCATATGTTTTTTCTTAAGTGTGAAAAATAGGTAAAATACCTTGTCACATGCACAAGACCCCCACCCCCTCTTCTGCCATCTTTAAAATCATGACACCAATATAAGCCTCCAGGTTATGTTCTATTTTCATAGAGAACACCATGTCTATGAGTCTCTGATAGTGTTGGAGTAAGACCTAATAGCCAATCAGTATTGGTTGTATATGCTTTTGTATCATGACCTTGATATATATTGTTTGTTAATATATATACTTACTAGGCATTGTATTTATTGTGTTATTTGTATATGACATAATAAAGTCCTTAGAATAATTAGTCTATTAATGACCTGTTAAGTGTGGCTTAATCGTGAGACCTCATTAAACATACGGACGCTATTCTTAAAGTATTCGTAGTCAAGCTTTACTGTCAAATAGGAAAACAGTAATGCATAAAGACTATTATGTGAGTAGATTGATGACTGTATCTCACAAGTCATGGATATAAGATATCAAGTCTTTACGTAGGTATAAATATTAGAAGTAATATTTATATTGGATTGATCCACCATGAGAATACTACATAGTTTGTTATGTAAGTGTCATAAGTTATTCTCATAGTAATAGTGATGTATTACTATGGACCCTAGATGTGGAGTCGAGTACTTTATTGCCAATCAAACGTTGTCCGTAATAGGATGACTATAAAGATGGTTTATGGGTGCTTTACAAATCATGTTGAGGGACATGAGTGACCTAGATGGGATTTGTCCCTCCTACATATACGGGAGTAATATCTGTGGGCCCCTTGATAGAGTATGACTGTAAAATGCATGGCCGTGCTCAAATGAGTCGATATGAGATATTGGACTTATTTGTTGTTATCAAGTATACTCAGGGATCAAGGAATAAAATATTGGACTATACAAGGGTGACACATTATATGCCTTGTGTTCAATATAGATATAAGGGCAAAAGGATAATTATACATATAATCATGGCTTAAATAGGTTTTTCGTCCCTGTAAGTTGGCGAGATTTTGGTTTTCGTCCCTGTATCTTTTTTTTTCGGTTTTAGTCCCTATATCTTACTTTTTGTTGGTGTTTAGTCCCTAAAGCCAAAATTCGCAGGAAAATCCGCAGGTTTCCTGCGGATTTTCCTGCGGATTTTCCTAAAAATCAAATTCCGCAGGAAAATCCGCAGGAAAATCTGCAAGAAAATCCGCAAGAAACCTCTGTAAGGACTAAACACCAGCAAAAAGTAAGATACAGGGACTAAAACCGAAAAAAAAAAGATACAGGGACGAAAACCAAAATCTCGCCAACTTACAGGGACGAAAAACCTATTTAAGCCTATAATCATTATCACATAAAGGTTATGTCAGATCACACGACATTCTCGTGACTTGGGTAGCAGTGATGTGTTGCTAGATGCCGTTCACTGTTTATAATATTAAATAGGTAATTTAATATTATTGTCAATGTTGCAAGAACTTATAGGGTCACACGCATAGAGTACTAATAGTGGAATTGACGATTAAATTAAATAAGATTTAATTTAACTATGTGTTAATAGTATTTAAATTATTTAATACATTAACACATATATAATTTATTTGATTAAATTTAATTTAATTAAATAAATGCGAATTGACAGTTGATTAAATTAAATATGATTTAATTTAATTAATATTTTATTTTATTGAATTAAAAGAGTTTAATTAAATATAAATAATATCTATTTACTTAAAATAGTTTTAATTAAATAAGATTGGGATTGTTTTGGAAAAACCCAAAATAAGAGTATTAGGGTTTTAGGAGCTCTCTGTAAATATAGAAGCTCTTTCCCCTACCAAAGCTAATTGTCAATTTTCTTAGAACAAGAGAGGGCTAGCACCACATTCCACTTTGTGCTCGCATGGACTTCGTAGAGACGATAGTATTTTTCACGTTTGTGATCAAAGTTAAAGCACGCTTCAAAAGGTAATTCGGAATCCTTATTTTGTGTTTGATTTGTGATTGATGGTTTAATAAAGATCCGTTCATCGGGATTATTCCGTTAAGAGGATAAAATTTGAAAAGCCCTCTTAGATCCCAACAGTGGTATCAGAGCCTGGTTCTGATTAAATCATTAAATTCGAATATGTTTTGTGCATACTAATAATTATATGAAGATATAATTATAGTTTCTTGCTTATATGTGATTAAATATGTTTAATCATATATGAAAGAATTTGATTCATCTTTAACTTTAAATTTTTAATTTTACAATTTTTTTGGCAAGAGACAATTGTATCATGTATGATTTCTATGAAAATTGGTATGCGATTTCAATTGTGATTACGGCAGAGTGCATGATCATGTCGTAAGCTGCTTTGCGTGTGTGTATTTTTCGGGGCGATGGTTTCTGTAAGAATTTTCCATAATATGTTGCCCTTAGAAAAGGTTGTTTTTGTTATTATGAATTAAAGTATTCTTACAGCAATGACTTTAATCTATTGTGAATAGTTGAAACGTTGAATGCTAGAATACGTGATACATTGAATGACATATATTGGAATAATATAAGCAAGTGTGAGTGAGTGGGGAAATAGTCCCACATTAGATAGGAATGTGGTGACTTGAGCATTTATAAGTGGGAGAAGCCACTCACCTATCACCTTAAGGTTTTAGGTGGATAAGTGGTGTATCTCTCACAAAAGGTGTCTAGTCCTACACTATGTATCAATGCTCCCTAGTAAACTCCCCCCAACAAATGGTATCAGAGCCTGGTTCGAGAAAAGGACCGGCTTAATTGTATCGAAATGCTCAGGAAGTGGTGTCCCGTTGAAATCGAAATGCCCAAGAAAGAGGTGTATTCGAAATACCTAATAAGAGGTGCCTTGAAAAATGGTGTCATCGGCGGTACAAGTATAAAAAAGGGGGAACATTGTGGACTCACACTTGAGGGGGAGTATTGGAATAGTATAAGCAAGTGTGAGTAAGTGGGGAAATAGTCCCACATTGGATAGGAATGTGGTGACTTAAGCATTTATAAGTGGGAGAACTCACTCACCTATCACTTTAAGGTTTTAGGTTGACAAGTGGTGTGTCTCTCACAAAAGGTGCCTAGTCCTACACTATGTATCAATGCTCCCAAGTAAACTCCATCCAACAAATGGTATCAGAGTCTGATTCGAGAAAGGGACCGGCTTACTTGTATCAAAATGCCCAGGAAGTGGTGTTCCGTTGAAATCGATTGTGGACACACACTTGAGGGGGAGTATTGGAATAATATAAGCAAGTGTGAGTAAGTGGGAAAAGAACCTATTCACCTATCACCTTAAGGTTTTAGGTGGACAAGTGGTGTGTCCATTTGTGAGAGGACTAGGGAGCATTGATACATAGTGTAGGACTAGGCACCTTTTGTGAGAGACACACCACTTATCCACCTAAAACCTTAAGGTGATAGGTGAGTGGGGTTCTCCCACTTATAAATGCTCAAGTCACCATATTCCTATCCAATGTGGGACTGTTTCCCCACTTACTCACACTTGGTTATATTATTCCAATACTCCCCCTCAAGTGTGAGTCCACAATGTTTCCCCTTTTTTATACTTGTACCGCCGTTGACACCTTTTTTCAAGGCACCTCTTATTAGGTATTTCGAATACACCTCTTTCTTGGGCATTTCGATTTCAACGAGACACCACTTCCTGGGCATTTCGATACAAGTAAGCCGGTCCCTTTACGAACCAGACTTTGGATACCAATTGTTGGGGATAGTTCACTAGGGAGCATTGATACATAGTGTAGCACTAAGCACCTTTTGTGAGAGACACACCACTTGTCAACCTAAAACCTTAAGGTGATAGGTGAGTGGGATCTCCCACTTATAAATGCTCAAGTCACCACATTCCTATCCAATGTGGGACTATTTCCCCAGTTAATCACACTTGCTTATATTGTGAGTCCACAATGTTCCCCTTTTTTTATACTTGTACCGCCAGTCCCTTTACGAACCAGACTCTGGATACCAATTGTTGGGGGAGTTCACTAGGGAGCATTGATACATAGTGTAGGACTAGGAACCTTTGTGAGAGACACACCACTTGTCCACCTAAAACCTTAAGGTGATAGGTGAGTGGGTTCTCCCACTTATAAATGCTCAAGTCACCACATTCCTATCCAATGTGGGACTATTTCCCCACTTACTCACACTTGCTTATATTATTCCAGTAACATATTGACTTGCAGTAAGCAATGAGTTAAGACATTGTTATTTTGGTTTTTGGTATTAAGTTTTATTATTTAATAATAATAATAATAATAATAACAATAATAATAATAATATGTTTTTAATTATAAATATTAATAAATTAATAAAGTGTTTATTATTCAATTTAAATATTGACATCATGTTTTGTATACTTTGGATGTTCGTTGTTGACTATGTTTCGGACTCCGACATTTGTATGGTGAAGCAGCGATACTTCGATCATTCATAAGTGATACAAATATAATTGATAAATTTATATACGATATAAATATTTCTAATGTGAAGTTAGTGTATTTGATACACTATTTTGTTTCGTCCATTAAATTAGTGTAATGATTGTTATACATTTGAATGATCAATGTGTTTTTGCTTCAGAATCCGACATTTGTATAGTGAATCAATGACATTTAGATCAATTATATTGAATAATCAATCATTACGTTTTGATGGTATGAACGCTTATGCATTAGGGTTTGTGACGGTGCAAGAGTTGTGCTTTTAGGGTTCACAAAAGCGTCAAGTGTTGATGCGTCAATATTTGTAATTTGATAATCTATTATTATTTATTATTTAATTATTTAATTATTAAATAAATTGGTATACGGTTATGACCTTATATTTTGGCGTTTGTTTAGTATAAATATGATCTGCGTGTCGTGATTTATTTTATTTAAATACGGCTTGCTTGTCGTGGTGTATTGTAATTAAATACGACATGCGTGTCGTGCCATTTAATTATTATTTTATCTAATTAAATATTATAAATTTTTCGAGTTCAAGAGTTAAAGAGAAGACAACGCCAAACGATGACGTCGGTGGAGTGGCTTGAGAAGCTTGCTCGTGGGTCAAAGAATTGTAATAAAGTAGTTTATTTAATTCTTGCATTGTAGGTGGTCATAATCATATTTCCAACTTTTATTTTATGTATGTGATGCATGAAATGTATGTTTATATGTGTGTGTATAAGATACACAATTATGTGAGTGTATGAGATACACAAACCATTTAGATCAAATTTAATTAAAATCCCTTCAATTAAATATTAAGTTAATTGTTTTCCAAAATTTAACACTCATCAAGACTAGTATCGAATAATGTAGGTTTCGCCTAACGTGAGGTGTATGTTTTATATTAGTAAGGTGCGATGGGATAAATGTAATATCCAACTGCTAAATTTTTGGGTTTGACTTAACTAAACTAATTATAATAGGATTATATATGTTTAGAAGCAAGAGTTGAGAATAATCTATTAGATGGATTAGAATAAAGAGTTATTCACTCGACTGATAAAATTCGAGAGTTGTATTATATACAATTGGAAAGAGTTCCTACCTAAATAACAGAGTTTTGTGTAATCCACCCACGCGGACTTAAAACAAAGTGAAATATAGATCTTGACCCGCTAGAAAATCTTCCAACGGGATTTTACGAATCAAATGTTGAGGGTCATTTAGTTTGAGTAAAAATAGTGAGAGCATTTTAATAAAAATCCTTATTAAAATGGTTTTGATACAATCTTTTTACACGTTTTGTATTTAGAATTTTTTTTGCATTTTATTTTTTAATTTACTGTGAAATGTTCTTATGAAGGATGTAACGATCAAAAAGGAGTTTCTGAGTTAGTACGAAAATTGAGAATTGTTCTCAAGCACGAGAAAAATTGTATGTTCTCAAGCAATCAATTCCTAACAACCGAATATAATTAGATTCGAAGAACGATACTTATGAGAAGGGTCAAGTCGAATGTCTAGTTATAACATATCTCATAGTTGTAGTCCTCACAGAGAATGATATGATCATTAACCTTGAGGATTTTCTTTTAAATAAGAAATACAAGATATGAGAAATGCAAAACTTTTCAAGGTCTTTTCTATACAAGTTAAGAATCCAAATGAATCTAAAATAGTTTTGTAATTTAAAATTTGGATTTCTTATAGACCAAATAGTTGGTCACAAGTTCTATTTGAGATTGTCTCGGATAGGTAGATAAAATTTATTATGAATGTATTTTAAATATATCTACCACATCTTGTTGAAAAAAAAAGGAAGTAGTTTGTGATGCTAAATAGATGAATCATAAAAGGAATGCGATTCATTTTATATTTCTTTGAATTTTAGCAAGAAAATATGGTTCTAAAGGAAGTTAGTGATTTCATGTATTGAAAGAAGAAAATTGTTAATGGTTATAAAAGGAGTCAAAGTAGAAGAAATAAGTAAGACTTTTTCTTTATATGATTTGTTATAGAAAATCAAATTGTCTACTTCTACATCTTGGGTATGTGATACTAGATGTTGATCTCATATTTATAAGAACATGATGAGTCTTTTAAGAAGTCGGGCATTGATTGTAATTTGAGTCAGCTTACGTCTAGAATGGAACAATGTGTTTCATTGACTATAAGAGCTTATGATTAGACTTAAATTAGAGCTTGAAATGAAACCAAATAATTGTTATTAAGTTTAAATTAGTAATAAACACTCATTCTAAATCTCGTATTGACAAGATGAGGAGTGCATATTTTGATAATGGGCAAGTGTTGTTATGATTATCTAAAATAATGTTTTCAATACTAAATCAAGTAGTAGATTTGAGTTCAACGATCTTGATAAGCTCATCTATAACAAATGTAGGATGGATCAAATAAGATTTGAACCTTATGTATATCAATAACATTAATGTTTAGTCTAATAAGTGAGAGATGCATTTTCAAAGTCTATGAGAATAGATTGTTGGATTCATTTAGTTTTATATCATTTGATATATGCAAGTCTTGATTTTGGAAGATATATCTAATGTCTCAAATCATCGACTAAGTGAAAGGACATATGATATATCTTGATTATATACATATTTGCTAGATGAATTTTGTTTCTCTTACTTCATTTATATTACTGACAAACTCAGTATTTATGGATTTGTGTATGTGACACGAGTTAGAATTCTATTGAGAAGAGTTCAAGAATGAAGTAGAAGGAAACAACTAGAAAAGGTAGTAAGACCATACGAATGGTTCGTTGTGGTAAATACTTATATAAGGAATATAATGACCATTTAAATCGTATCATGTTTGACATTGTTCGATCTAATATAATTCAATTATATCTTTGTGACTCTTCTTTATAAATTATTTTACATACAATTATTCCTATCCATAACCAATTCCATTTAAAGTAGTCGTAGAGGCACCATACTTGATATGGAGGTAAGAGTACCTAGTTTGTCTTTATGATCATTTGGGCTGTAAGGTTTATTAAGTAAACTTGATCACAATCTAGATGAATATGTATTTATGAATATATCCCAATAGAAATAAGGGACACATATTCTATATCACGTTATGGGACAAAATTGTTTTGTCAATGGAACTCAAGTTTTCCTTTAGAGACATTATGTATCTAAAGGAACCAGTGGGAGTGATACACAACTTGAAGAAATTCAAGATCTAAAAAATACATATATTTATGAGAATGGAATATGAACCAATTCAACAAGGCAGTTGTTGTTAGACCATTGGTTCATGTAGCACAATATCTAGAGAAGATCATAAATGATCTTAATTCTAAAAGAAGTATAAGTTGTTTAAATCTAATTATGGATTATAACAAGCTTCTTGGAGTTGAATCCTTTTATTAATTAAGTTTTATGTAAACTAGGATTAATAAATGTCATGTTTAAATCTTGTGCACACAAAAGGTTAGTGGGAGTATTTGCATAAATCCAGTATAGTATGCAGGCGTCAGACAACTGTATATTCATATAACAGTGTAAATTAAATGTTATGCTTAGATGACAACTGTATAAGTTGAAAAAGGCTTCAGACAGTTGTCGTTTATAGTACAAAGATCATATATATGATTTGGATCGCTTTGCTAATTCTTAGGAAGAAAGTTGTGTTTCTTGTATTGTAGATCCTGTTGATCTCATTCACGATGATAATGGGTTAATCTTGCAAGCTCAGAAAACTAGATCTCAATAGCAATTCATGTATATATATTTTGACACTTCAATTTATTTCGATAGAAGATCGAAAGTTGAAATCGGAAGAGGTGTATATTACCAACATAGGAAAGAGTTCCTTATAACCTAATAAAGTGTCATGCTTAAATAATGCTTGAGGCACACAATGGGCAGATAGATGTTAAGTTAATATCTGATTGGCTCTAGTGCTAGTGTGAGATTGTTGGAGTAAGCCTTAATAGCCAATTAGTATTGGTTGTATACGCTTTTGTATCATGACCTTGATATATATTGTTTGTTAATATATATACTTACTAGGCATTGTATTTATTGTGTTATTTGTATATGACATAATAAAGTCCTTAGAATAATTAGTCTATTAATGACCTGTTAAGTGTTATCTAGATGGGACATGAGTGACCTAGATGGGATTTGTCCCTCCTACATATACGGGAGTATTATCTGTGGGCCCCTTGATAGAGTATGACTGTAAAATGCATGGTCGTGCTCAAATGAGTCGATATGAGATATTGGACTTATTTGTTGTTATCATGTATACTCAAGGATCAAGGAATAAAATATTGGACTATACAAGGGTGACACATTCTATGCCTTGTGTTCAATATAGATATTAGGGCAAAAGGGTAATTATACATATAATCATTATCACATAAAGGTTATGTTAGATCACACGACATTCTCATGACTTGGGTAGCAGTGATGTGTTGCTAGATACCGCTCACTGTTTATAATATTAAATAGGTATTTTAATATTATTGCCAACGTTGCGAGAACCTATAGGGTCACACGCATAAAGTAATAATAGTTGAATTGGCGATTAAATTAAATAAGATTTAATTTAACTATGTGTTAATAGTATTTAAATTGTGTAATACATTAACACATATAATTTATTTGATTAAATTTGATTTAATTAAATAAATGAGAATTGACAGTTGATTAAATTAAATATCATTTAATTTAATTAATATTTCATTTTATTGAATTAAAAGAGTTTAATTAAATATAAATAATATCTATTTACTTAAAATAGTTTTAATTAAATAAGATTGGGCTTGTTTTGGAAAAGCCCAAAATAAGAGTATTAGGGTTTTAGGAGCTCTCTATAAATAGAGAAGCTCTTTCCCCTACCAAAGCTAATTATCAATTTTCCCAGAACAAGAGACGGCTAGCACCGCGTTCCACTTTATGCTCGCGTGGACTTCGTAGAGACGATGGTATTTTCCACGTTCGTGATCAAAGTTAAAGCACGCTTCAAGAGGTAATTCGAAATCCTTATTTTGTGTTTAATTTGTGATTTATGGTTTAATCAAGATCCGTTCATCGGGATTATTCTGTTAAAAGGATA
Source organism: Lathyrus tuberosus (assembly GCA_022829125.1). Taxonomy (NCBI): domain Eukaryota; kingdom Viridiplantae; phylum Streptophyta; class Magnoliopsida; order Fabales; family Fabaceae; genus Lathyrus; species Lathyrus tuberosus. Next base: position 1,772,273 of record JALAZF010000620.1, on the reverse strand, counting down.
AAATTTTGAAAAAGCCCTCTTAGATCCCAACAGATAGGTGGTGCCAATGTTCTTGAGCCTAAAAGGCACGACGTTGTAATAGTAGTTACCAAGGTTGGACATGAATGTCATCTTTGATGCATCTATAGAATCCATTTTTATCTGGTTGTACCTTGAATATACATCCATGAAACCAAACATTTTGTTACCCAAAGATTCGTCAATTAAGAAATCTATGTTAGGATAAGGATACAAGTATTTAGAACATGCGACATTGAGGTCAGTGAAATCAACGTCATCCACCACTTGTTTGACGCCTTCCCAACCAAAACCACATTAGCCAACCACTAAGGGTATTTGACATCTATTATCAAACATGCACTTATCATCTACTCAACTTATTCGTCAATGGTTGTTCTCTTTTAGTTGCCAACTTTACATTTTCTCTGAGGTACTGGCTTAAGTAAATGGTATATGGCAAGTCAATAAGACACCACTCTAGTATTTATTCTAGTAATATCTGAAAACGCTCAGGCTAACAGGTCAAAGTTCTTCTTAAGTAGGGCAATTAATTCTTCCTTTTCAAGTTCGAACAACGAGATACCTAGCTTAGTGACTTGGTGATGGAGAGGGTCAATCTGGACCTCTTTCAAATCCTCGGTTGGGGTAAGCATTTCACTTTTTGCCCCAAATATTAGGTCCCAACATGTTGTATCAGAGTCATCCACTAAAAGGAGAGGGATGACACCCAGGGTGAGAGGTTTCCTCATTACTTCCAAGCTACTTATGTAACATTCATGGGCGATAACCTGATCTCCTTTAACTATATCTGCGTGCCCATTAATTTGTGGATATTTTAAGCTTAAGTGGACAGTGGAGAGGACCACCCCAAGTAAGCTGAGAGTGGGTCTTCCTAGGATGATGTTGTAAGGGGATGCAGCGTCTACAATGATATATTTTACTTCTATGGTTCTTGTACTCGCCCCTAACTTAATATTGTTTCTAGGGCGATATGGCCCCTAACATGCACTTATTCGCTCGACAAACCGATTAGGGACATGTGGTAAGACCCAATGTTTTAGAGATCTATCTAGAGCCCCTGGATGGTGCTCTAGAACAGAATTTTTGCGAAGCTGCATGGTTTGATTAACACTGGGTTCACATTCCAGTTGACATGCTGAATCGTGATAACCATGAGATACTTGTTGTGGGAGAGTACACCAATAGTGTCTGAAGGTGAGAAAAATACACAAGAAGGGGGTTGAATTGTATTCTCCGAAATCGATGTTTCTGAACAGACTTCAGAATCTAAACAAAAGTTCAGAATTTGATTAACTAGGTGCAGCGAAATAATCATAAGAATCAAATAAATCATAACAGAAAACACAAAGATTTATCCTAGTTCCTCTCCAACTGAGAGTTGTCCAGTCCCCTAGCAACACAAGATATTTTTCACTATAATCAAAACATAATTACAACTGCTTATACACTTAAGTATAAGACTTTTTTGCTCAGACCCTCAGCCCGAGACTTCCTGCTTAGACCCTAATCCCAAGACTTCCTGCTTAAACCCCTCACGATCAAGATTTCCTTGCTCAAACCCCTCAGACTTAATACTTCTTTTTAAACCCTCAGTCCAAGACTTCACTGCTTATATTCCACGAATCCAAGACTTTTGCTCAAATTCCACGGATTCAAGACTTCTGCTCATACCCTTTAGGTACAAGACTTACCTACTCAGATTCCACGAATCCAAGACTTCTGCTTAGACCTGCAGTCCAAGACTTTCTTGCTCAATCAATAACTGATTAAGACTTCAATGCTCTATCACATAGCAGGAGACTTGCTTGGCTCAAGCTTTACAGCAAGAGACTTTGATGATCAAGCACACAGCAAGAGACTTTATCTAAACTACTAAACAATTTGTTTAGATGAATAGAGAACAAGGTGTACTTAATACATAATCAGAGGTACAGGGAAATAGCCATAACAAAGATCACAACACTTAAGATTTCTAAGATATTCAATGTTTAAGAAATCTTAAGGCTTTGTACAATTTACAACATATAACAGAAATTCCGCATACTCGATTGTGTTGCTACTATTGATCTTTTTATTCTTCCATTTTGATAGAAGCGAGGAACACTTCTATCTTTATTGGCTCTTCTTATTTTTTATCCTTGTTCCTTATTGAAAATCCATGTTGAATCTTTAGCTACTTATATAGCAGTTTCAGAGGACTAGTCGTTGGAAGAGATAACTCATACACGTGTCTTTGTCACTCTATAGTACAAGAGATGTTGAAGATAGATACACCAAAAGATCTTGATCCATTGTGTAACTTGATTAACCATTGTGTCTTTCTTGTGGTATTGTACTATAGATCTGTTGAGAATAGATATAAGTAAAGCATGTCAACTCTTCTTGAGCCTTGTGAACACAGACTCTAGCTGACAACAGATTTGTCAATGTAGCTTGCTTTCCGCAGTACATATAACTTTAGCTTTATCGTTTGTTATGAATGATCACTAAAAGCTGATACATTCAATAAGCTTAGAGACAATATATTGCTTTTCTGAGCCACCAGAAGTCAATAACTTAATTTCTCTCAAGTGCGTCCTTATATCAGATTCTGAATATATTCTTCTTTAAGCTTTAGAACCTATACACTTAGAAAACAAATTAGATAACACCATTGTTCTTTCAATACTTTGTTATCATCAAAACCCAAAGGATATATGTCATGAGCAAATCTTGTTCTAACAGTGTCTTCTCTAAATTAGGTGATTCTAGGCTCAGCGTTCCTACCATAGTCATTGAGGAATTTTATGGATGTGATGTATATTACTAACACCTATTTGGGCATGTCTTCTCCAGGAGGAGGTAGACTCTCCTCCTTTGGCGAAATCTTTAGCATTGGTGTTAGTGGTCTTCTTGGAAATTTTCTTTAGCATCCTCGTGAGAATATGGTGAAAGAAACTATGAGTGGATGATATGTGTATGGTCCATGTTAATTTTACCAGGGTTCCACGGTCGGTGCCAATTGTACTAGCTAAAAGTACACATGCTTGACAACCCCTAGTGGATAAGGGTTGTCAGAGGCTTTAGGATTATTAAGGTACTAAGAGCTTGCTCACGTGAGGTGAGATGCTACTATATTTTGTAAGAACAAAATCTGGTTTTGCATCTGCCTTATGTTTTGATGGTAACTTCACATATTATTTTAAAGAATAATTTTATACTTTAACTATTTTCTGTCTAGTGTGCAGCCTTTGATTGAATAGGTTCTGACTCTGATAGAAAAAGTGTGTGACGTCATCAGGCTCTAAACTTAACACTCTAGAAGAAAACATATGGTGACTACAAAATTCAAGTCAAGACTCTAGAATGCTTCTGATACAACGGTTCTAAAAGAACGTTAGTATTAGAGCTTCTGATCAAAACTTGGTATGATAGTTTTGAAGACTCTAAGGACTCAAACTCTAAAGATTCAAGTTCCGAGGATTCAAGTTCTGAAGACTCAAGTTCTGAAGGCTTTGAAGAATTTAGTTCTAAAGTTCTGATTCTGAAGATAACCTCACTTCTAGTAACTTAGATTCTGAGGACTACGCTTTTGATCCTTCTGCAACATGCTTCACCGACATACAATAGAAGCCTTTGAAGATTAGAAGTTAAAGATCAGAAATGTCTTGCGTGAAAGGATAAACATAAAAGTACAAGTACACTGTCTACTATCCTGCTAAAGTAGCTTTTGAAACGATGATGACTAACACTTCCACATTGACCGTTGAATACATAACAACTGGACTTCCATTTCCTATTCTACCCTTCAACGGATCTATTTTTTAAACTATAAAAGGAAGACTTGGAAGAATTGGAATGTTAGCATTCTGCTCTACAAAACTCATACTAAAACACTACACAAAATCTCATGTGAGATCCATTCATGATATAGTTTTGTAATATAGCAAGGAACTTTTGTTCATGTCTTGCAAACTAACATTGTTGTGTTATTAAGCTTAAATACTGTGTAATCTGCTTATGTAGAAGCATTCTTGTATACACTTATTTAATATCTTTTGAGTTTATGTTTCCTCAAGTGACTATGTGTTAGTTTGTATACTTGAGAGGGCTAAGATTTTTTTTCTAAACACTTAGACAATCGTTTGTAATCTTTCAATATTATTGGATTAAGTCCTTTTTGAAGGCAAAATCACCTTGGCGGGTGGACTAGAGTAACTTAGTTAACAGTGAACCAGGATAAAAAGGATTGTGTTCTTATTCTTCATTCACTCGATTAACTATGGTGTATAAAAGTATGAAAAGATTATAATTGGTGAAACCCAATTCAAACCCCCCTTCTTGTGTTTCTCGTACCTTCATATTTCTGCAATTCTGTGTTGTTGTTAGGCCCCCCTTCAAAATTAGAATAATGATATATTTATAGCCATCGGGGTCCAAACCTAGTCTCTCTAGAATGTAGCAACCAACACAGGAAAGTGTGGTATATTTCGTGAAATCCAGGAGGTGTAGTTAAATCCCACGACTTCCTAAGTAACGTCTATTGACCCTGTAAACGTTTTACACTTGATTGCATATTATGGACGGAGAAATGAGACTATGAGGGGACATAAATCCTAACCCATCAAAAGTCTAGAAAAAAATGATAGTTGGACAAGCTCAACCTATCTCTCAAGATAAACTTTCAAAAGCACAAATAGAAAGTGAACCTTCCAAGTGTCATAATCAACAAAAAAACTTGAGTTGACTAATATATTTGTACATACATTTCCTTCTATTATAATGTTTGATATTTTGAATCTAAAGGAGCGTATAAAGTGTAAAGTATTCTTCTATTTAAATAAAAGATGTCAAAGGAAAATATTCAAATTAGAAAATTCACGAATGGTCATCATTGATTCACTTTCAAGCCAAATATTTGTCCAATTTTTCTAGTTAGCATATTCGACAGCAAGCACGATTACATGCAATTTAGTTTGAAAGGAGTTTTAAACTCCAGTCTTATCCAAGAAAGCTCCAAAAAATGTTCATAAATCATCTCTAAATATGCCATCCTAATTTGAAGTTCCATGATTTCCTCTTGAAGCTCCATTCGTGTTGCACTTAATCCAATTATGACTAGGAAAACACCAATTAACTTGTATGATTCTAGGTGCAGGAGGAGGTCGACATTTGATGTTAAAGAATGCTTAATGACATACCATATTGAAGAATAAATATCATGCATGATTGGACTTTTGTGCTTTATGTATCTACTAATAAGCATAGAAGACCTTAATTATTTACTATCAACAACTTCCAACAAAGAGATAAACCACCAACTTTGTTTATTATCTTAATATCTATTAGACCAATACCTCCTTTAGACAAAGGTGAGCAAATAACCTTCCAAGATGTAGTAATCAACTTTCTATTGTCTATGCTACATTTCCACACAAAATTTCTGATACAAGAATCTAATTTGTTAAAAGATTGGTTGACATTCATAAATCCTAAAACTATACAAAAGCATGCCTTGTATAACTGATTGGACCAATTGAACCCTGCCTATTTTACAAAGAAGGTGTACATTCTATGTAGCTATCTTGGCTAATAATGTATCTTGTATGATTTGAAGATGATGATTTATAGGCTTGCCTTTGAATATAGAACTCCAAGATATTTAAATGGTGCATGTCTGTTCGAATCGTAGTTAAATGGGGGTTTTTGTTATCGTCTCCACAAGGATTGTAGATATTTTGATGCTTGCCTTTCAACAGTTTATCATTTCAAGAATAAGGGTTTTCAAAGTCTTGTTCATAAAATTGTCACGTTTTTAGTAGCAAAGCTTATAAATTCTAAAGAGTTTGATCAACAAAGTATATCAAAAGTAGTTTTCATATACCCTAACTTGTACGTATTCTTTCAATCTTGCATGTGAAGTCGGATCCGATTAATATCGTCTCGCATTCTCAACACTGTATATTGTAACGACCGTTTATTTTAAATTATTTTTCGTAATTTAATTTTGTGAAGTTGTGTGTATAAATGTGATTATGTATGCTTTTTTTGTGTTTGGGGTACCCTGCGGTAAGGGGTAGTGACCTTAATATTAATGACCTCGCGGGTGAGGGGTGTGTGGCTAATTTTGAAGAAATGGGTGGTGTGGTGAGAATGGTGAATAAAGTAATATTACTATGAGATAATGTTGTTATTATTTTAGTTATAAAATAATTGGTAATAATAATATTGGAATAATTATTATTATTATAATAAAATAAGAATACTAAGGTGAAAATGAGAAGGAAGGGCATAATTGGCAATTGAGAGAATGTTGAGTGCAAAATAGAGAGTTAGAGGAATAAGTAAGGGCATAAGAGGCAAATCATAGTTGAAGGAGTTATAAGGGAATTGGAAGAGAGATTGGAATAAGTTTTTTGATCGTACGTGTTTTGGAACTGAAAGTGAGAAAAGGCTAGGGCTAGAGGAGAAGTAGAGGAACCACCATATGTGAAAGTTTGGAAAGCTTGATTTCGAGGTAAGGGTGGGGTTCTGATTCTATAAGGGTTAACATGTTGAACGGTGGGTAGAAGTTAGGTTTTGTCTTATGGGTGGAATGTTGTTCTATGTGGTGATTAATATGAATATTTGATCAATGATGAAATTGTTATTTGTTTGTGTGATAAATGATGTTTTCTAACTGATATGTGATGAGTTATGTACATGTATGTGTGTAGAAATTGTGTTTTGGAAATTGTTGAAAATTCCTCCATTGTTGAGTTTTGGAGTTTCGAGTCGGAAGAATGAAATTATGATGAATTATTGTTAATCCATGAGTAGAACAATGCATAATCGAGGTTTAGGATGTTATATTGGTATAAAATCGGGTCTATGGTGGTAGGGGTTAGTGGTATAGGCTTTGGTGTGAAATTCTGGGGTGAAAGTGCTTTTAAAAAAAGTGATTTTTGGGGTTCGAAACAGTATGAGTCGACCGCTAGAACCCCTGGGTCAACTCATAGCCACCCGAATGAAAAATTGTGGAAATTTTAATAGTATACGTCAACTCATAGGTTTTACGTCGACCTAAGTACCCAGTGTGTCGACCTTTCAGTGGACTCATAGGCAGAAAAACGCCAGAACCGGTTTCGATCATAACTTTTTAACCGTTAATCCAAATGACGAACTGTTCGAAGCGTTGGAAAGCCAATAAGTATAAATTTAACATGATATAATTATATGAATCATTTTCCTAATATTTTTATGTCTAATATCTTGAAGAATGTGATTGTTGCTTGTTGTGTACCTTAAGAAGTCGTGGTGTCAGTGACAAACCTTGAGTGTTGTTGCAAAGATGTTTAATGATGTTGTTGTGATGTTAATGATAGTAATATGAAGATGTTTTTATGATGTTGTTGTGATATTTTGATGATGTTTTTGTGATGTTTGATGATGTTGTTGTGATGTTAATGATGGTAATATGAAGATGCTTTAATGATGTCGTTGGTGTAATATGAGCATGTTTAATAATGTTATTGTGAATGCAAAATAAATACATGTATATGTCCATATTGTTTGAAATATAATTTGATGTGTGTTGGCCAATTTGCATAGTGTACAATAACCATGATGGTGGATTATTGTGCATGATGATGTTATCGTTGTCTTATGCATAAAAAGTCACATTGCATACCTTTGTGAACATGAGTAGTGACATTTTATTGTTTTACATGAATAAAGGTTATGTTATGATGTGGTGTGGTATAAAACATTATTTCAAATATGATATTGTTGAGTTATGGTGATTGCATAAAAAGATATATATGTTACATGAACTACATCTTATGCTTGTTGGCCAATTTGGGCGGTGTACAATAACCATGGTGGTGGGTTATTGTACACGATGGTGTTGGCGTTGTTGTATGCATAAATAGTTGTATTGCATACATTTGTGGACAGATGGTCCGTTGTTGGTGAGCCTAAAATCCCATTGTATGGATTGGGGCCGGTAGCTGATTCGGAGGTGATGGATCAGTGAGTGGTTCTGGTCCTAGAAGGTGGGGACCAAAACGGTGAACCTGAGTGTTCACGAAAATTGGTACCACATGCATACACATTGAGTCGGGTGTGAGTATCATTTCATTATATGTCATCTATGTTGCTAAGTTGTTAAATACATGGTGATAGGTGACTAATTGATTTGTATCGTGTGATTTACTGTTTGTTTGGTGAATAATTGGTGATGATATTGTTGGATGATTGGTGTGAGATATTAGTTGAATTGTTGTTGTGATAACTTCATGCATGCTATTTAACATGCTTTCCTTTATGTTATCATGATATTTCACCCCTTCTGTTTGAATGTTGCCTCCACGTGGGTAACGCGCAGATGCTCCGGAGTAGCTTGTAGAAGCATTGGAGATAGCTTTGGAGTACTTTATTAGTTTTCGTTAATTAGAAGGTGTCTTGCTCTGATATGTAACATCGGGTTGGGAACGTCTGTTATGCGAATGTTGTATTTCCTTGATTAACATATTTTATGATGGTTTTGAAGATATCGAACCATTGTAATTCCAATTCAGATGTTATGTTGTGTTGTTAACATATTTATTTTGGTGTTATGAAGATGAGTGAAGCTATTTTATGATTATGATTCCGCTGCGAGGTTTAATTTATGTGTTGCATTCATAAAAGAAAATGACGTTAATTATGTTGTAACCCATGTTACGGAGCAGGATGATTATTATGAATGTTTTCTATAAAGTGTGACATCCTTGAGTGGTGAATTAAGCCAAATTATCCTTATTATTCTGCAAAATATTTTGTGGGGTTAGAAGGGTGTTACATTAGTGGTATCAGAGCAGGTCGGTCCATCCGGCCAGGTTGTTTAATTATGTTGTTCCTTAGTATGCGACATGTGTGTGAAAACACTGTCGATGCTTGTTTTGTTTTCCATTTGTAGTTTGGTAGTGAAACAAGTGGGGGAGAAGCTTGTGCTTCTCCAATATGCTTCAAGTGTGGAGTGATGGCTAAGTGTTTCATTGGATGCTACTATAGTTTAGTAAAGATGGTTTGTGGCCCATCATGATTGTCGGCTGTTTATTGATAAATTGTGGAACTGATCACCCTCTCTTGTTGATAATAGACGAGATCATGTTGGATGGAATGGACGTGTCTTGCCAGGTTAGATGGTGTGTGCAGTGAATTGTTGGAGCTAAGCCAAGTGATTATAGATTGTTTTGATGAGTCAATGCAGATTCTTATATCTGAAGATGAGGTGGAATCGAGTTTCTTATCCGTCGGTCAAGTTAGGATGTCTCTGAGGGAGAACGATCAGGTATCGTTGATGGTTGCTTCTCAGAGTGTAGATAGCAAGGTGACGGCTAGAGATATGCCAGGGATTGTGGATCTGGGTTTGGTGATAGTAAGGAGCTGACGTTGTTGGCTACTAAGCAAGTGAATGAACTTCTAAAAGATGAAGCCTTGATGTTGGTAATGTTTGCATAGTTGCAAGTTGATCGTGAAGTTACAAGTGTTGAATTACCTGTTGTCTGTGAATTTCCAGATGTACTTCAAGACGACATAAGTGATTTACCGCCATACCGTGAAGCGGAATTTTTCATCGACCTAGTACTTAATACGAGCCTGATGTCAATGACTCCACACTGAATGTATGCTTCAGAGTCGTGTAAATTAAAGAAATGGTTGGAAGAATTACTTGAGAAGAGGCCAGTAAGACAAAGTTACTCGCCTTGAGGAGCTCTGGTATTGTTGGTAAAGAAGAAAAATGGTAGTATGAGATTGTGTAAAGATTATCGACAGTTGAACAAAGTGACGATTAAGAATAAATATCCACTTCCGAGAATTGATGACCTGATGGACCAGTTGGTTGGTGCCTATGTTTTCAGCAAGATAGACTTAAGGTCTGGGTCCCAACAAATTCGTGTTAAACTAGATGATATTTTAAAGACGGCTTTCAGAACGAGGTATGGTCACTATAAATCCACTGTGATGCCGTTTTGCGTATCCAATGCACCAGGTGTGTTCATGGAGTATATGAATCGGACATTTCATGAATATTTGGTTAATTTGTCGTGGTCTTCATTGATTATATTCTGATATATTCTAAATCAGAAGGAGAGCATGTTGAGTAGTGGCGAACTATGTTGCAAGTGTTGCAAGAGGAGAGGTTGTATGGGGAAACCGTCAAAATGTGAGTTCTGGGGTAAAGAAGTGAGTTTCCTTGGCCATATGATATCTAGTGGTGGAATTTCCGTGGATCCTTCTAAAGTTGATGCTGTGTTACAATGGGAAACTCTGAAGTCGGCTACTGAGATTCGAAGTTTTCTTGGTTTGGCTGGTTTTATCGCAGGTTTATTAAGGATTTTCTAAGTTGGTGTTACCTTTGACCCGGTTGACTCAAAAGGGTCAAGCTTATGTATGAGGTGTTGCGTGTGAAGAGGATTTGTCGAATTAAATAAGAAAATATGATTTGAGATTGGTTGATTAGTTGACCTTGATTAACCAAGGTAACGGAGGTGAATTCCAAGTTGATGGGAATGGTGTGATGAGGTTCAGTGATAGAGTGTGTATTCCAGACGTTCTAGTAATTAAGAAGAGTATTCTTGAAAAAGGACATCGAAGTAGGTTGAGTATTCATTCCGGTGCAACAAGATGTGTCAAGAATTGAAGGAATTATTTTGGTGTCCGTATGAAAAAGGAAATTGATGAATTTGTTTACCCGTGTTTGACTTGTCAGAAGTCAAAGATTGAACATCAGAAGCCTTTGGGTCTAATGCAACTGTTGAATATCCCAGGATGGAAGTGGGATGGTATTTCCATGGGTTTTGTGTCGGATTTGTCAAAGAATATGAAGGGGAATGATACTATTTGGGTGGTAATAGATAAGCTGACGAAGTCGGCTCATTTATTCCGATTAACATCAGTTTTTCTACGCAAAAGTCGGCAGAAATATACATCCGTGAAATTGTTAAGTTTCATGGAATTCCATTGAGCATTATGTCGGATAGAGATCCGAGGTTCACTTTTAGATTTTGGGAGAGTTTGCAATAGGTGTTGGGCACTAAGCTGAGGTTTAGTTTGGCTTATCATCCACAGACGGATGGTCAGACGGAGAGAACTATTCAGTCGTTAGAAGATCTATTGAGGGCTTGTGTTCTAGAACAAGGAGGTGCTTGGGATAGTCACTTGCCGTTGATTGAATTCAATTATAACAACAGTTTTCAGTCTAGTATTGGGATGCCACCTTTTGAAGCGTTGTATGGTCGGAGGTGCAGGACGCCTTTGTGTTAGCATGAATTTGGTGAGAGTGTTGTGCTTAGACCTGAATTAGTCCAACAAACTACGGAGAAAGTGAAACTAATTCAGAAAAAAATGAAAGCTTCTCATAGTAGACAAAAAAGCTATCATGACAAGAGGAGAAAGGATCTTGAGTTCCAGGAAGGGGACCATGTATTCTTGAGAGTCACTCCAGTGACCGGTGTTGAACGTGCCTTGAAGGTGGGTAGGAGTTGTTGCTTATAGGGTGGCGGAACAGGAAGATTATTATGAATGTTTTCTATAAAGTGTAACATCCTTGAGTGGTGAATTAAGCCAAATTATCCTTATTATTTTGCGAAATACTTTGTGGGGTTAGAAGGGTGTTACATATATCTTTAGAGAGGCGTCGTGAGAAATACTGTATTCATTGCTACACGATTTCTCCATATAATAACCAATATAGTAAGCTTTAAGTTCAACACAAAGCAACTATCGACCATAGACAAATCTCTTCAATCTATAAACCGATATATGAATATTTTAGGTCAAGTTTCACAAAATCTATGTCTAGAGGTTTACAAAATAAGAATGGATCATTAAGAACAAAAACATTAATCATATATTAATCATCACTTATTCACATACAAAGCCAATCAAAAGAAATACATACAAGCTAATGGTAGACTACCTCTACCTTTTATACAAAGGAAATTAGCTACCATAACCATGGTAGCTTTCTTTACAAGTTTTGGAAGAAGATGAATGAGCATCCACGTCAAAGAATCGAACTCGGATGCGAATCTAACTTCTATTTGCAAAATATCACCTTTTGGTGAAGAAATGCTGAGAAATGAAGTTTTGGGGTGTAAAAATGGGTTATGATCCCCAAAAATTGTGAAAGGTACTTATATAGTACTTTTGGGATCTGTCATATTCGCACTGTGAACCCTTTATTTGCCCAGCGAACTCACTTTTAGGCACCTGATGTGCCTCTGAATAGTTAAACCGCCCCAGAGAAATATCTGAAGTTCGTTGTGCGAGCAATTCTTCGCACTGCAAACTACCTCACTACAAGTTCGTGTAACACCCCACTTTCCATTTTTTTTTCAAAATAAACGAAAATATATGAAATAAATCAGAGTTTCCACACTAAAGTAGGATGCCACATTTTAAAATCAACAAAATAAATTTCTTTTATTTTAGTAAAATCAACCAGCGGAAAATTCATTCAATTATTCGATTCACGGCCATCTGCCTATAACACCAAAACTCCACATAATTGTGGTCCACCATAATATTCATCATTTGAAAGATACATAACAAGTATACAACATAAAACAAAAGGTAAAAACCCCCAAATCCCGTGTTACATATCAGAGCGACTCTCTAAACTCGAACAAGCTACACAAGCTCCAAGCTCTAACCTGGCACCTGAATATCTGTACTTCCGAAGAAGCACAGACACAACAACAACAGAGGGGTGAGAACTACATTCAATATAAAACGGTGAATAGTACATATAAAGAGGTAGTATCTCACACCAACAACAACAACATATAATCACGACCTACTGTCATATTCAATCACCAACAATCAACATAATAACACAATGCAACATGACACCATGCATGCGGTACCGACTCATTGGTTCATTCAATCGAACCCCGGATAGATCACATACACCTCTACTTGGCAATGATCTATCCCCCACCATTCTCCACGTAGGAGTACAGATGAATCACATACACTCCTCCTGAGCAATGATTCATCCCACCAATAATATGTATGCATGACTCAATGCACATAACAACGCATCTATGACACATTCATACATCTGCACGATCTTCCTGATCACCACAAGCATACATATAACATGCATATATAACAAATGATAAATAATTTCACGATCCTCCTGATCACAACAAGCATACATATAATACACAAGTATTATAAATGATAAACAAACCACGATCCTCCTGATCACAATAAGCAGACATATAACACACATGTATACTAACCGACATACGTAGTTACGATCCTCCTGATCCCACATGAGACGCCTAATCATTCCCACTTGCACCATAATCAATGAATCCTCACCTTGACCCATAATTCATCAAATACTAATTAATTCCTAAAAATCATCCAATTAATTAATTTCATCACCAACTATGTATTACTCAGCATCTGACTCTTAATCCCAACCTCTCAAACTAAGAGAAACCGAATCGGACGCGAAACGGGAAAGAAATCGCGAAACGGTAAAATTCTGCAACTCCTATGGCCATACACGTATTGCTGCGTATCACACCATCCCATACGCGTAATGACTCCACTCATACGCGTATCCCCTCACAGATGCCCACATCCATACGCGTATTGCCTTGTGCCGTATGCGTACGGACAGAGACTCCCTCACACTGAAATTCCCAATCTCTAACACCATACGTGTATCGCCTTCTAATTACACGTAATGCTACCTCCCATACGCATATCTCTACGTATCTCGCCTCCCCATACGCGTATCACCCTTCACGGTACGCGTATCGCCAGATCTGTTACGCGATTCACCAGAGGCCTCACTATTCTACATTCTGCTGCGATTTCTACACTCCCTCACTCCCAACCAGTCCTATAATCGTTTCTACATTGATTTTAGGTCCTATTTTCTTCTCTTATCTTGTGCTTGGAATTACTACAGGTATTACAAGCCTAAAATCTCAAATCGTTCTCCCAAATCGAACCCAAAAATGACAAGTCTGCAACATATGTTCATACAACATCAACAACCACAATAATTCATGAAAATACATATCAATTCATGCACGATTCTCAGAATCACAACATACATAGGCAACAATCAACGATTCAACAGATTTGCATACAAATTCCTACGGGGTTAAGGACTCTCCACTACCCTTATACGATCAATTCACCAAATATGAACCCGTTCTCCCCCCTTACCTCGAATCCTGAAGAATTCCTGTGAAAATTGGTGAAGATGGGTGCCCTAGCTCTCCCTTGTTCTTCCCTTCTCCTTAGCTTTTCTTGTTCTCTCTCCCAAAAATTCTGATTATGGTTAACCCCTCACTAATTTCTCACTAAACCAGCTTAATGACTAAACTACCCCTACTCCTCCACTAGCCCACTATCCAACTAATTAAATCAGATTTTAATTAACAAACAAAAATAATAATATTAATAATAATAATAATAATAATAACACACCTATAATATTAATAATCTTCACCATATCAATAATAATATTCACCTTACTATTGTCATTAACTATGCCCACACATAATCCAACATTACATTATCGGTATCCCGACGTCTCCATTTACCGGTTCCGCTAAGGACACTACGCCCACGCGCTCAACCACACACCCTAACCAAGGCCAACAAACAGAATTAACAACACGATGATTAATAATTTAAATTGGGATGTTACAACTCTCCTCCACTTAAATTATTTTCGTCCTCGAAAATATAACGGAAATGAATCACTCCGGGTACAACCCTCGCAATCGACAACCAATAATCATACCAACAAAAGGCACATCATGAATAACACAACTAACAGATGACCTTGCTAACAGCAACTACAACAACGACAAGATGCAATGCCTATACAATGCCCTTGACGACTAATTCACGACCCAAAAATACTCAAGTTACGAACACACACAAAGATCGTTACCCTCACCATAGGTAACCCTCTCCTAATTCCCCACCATAGGAATTAGCCACTCGCACTCGAACCATCACCATAGGCAACGAGGCAGCAACAAAACAAGAACATAAAGTTCCACAACACCACATCGTTTTGGCAACCTCTACATAACCATGATATCAACATCCTTGTCACACAATATTATTACGACAATGCTACGGTTCACCAATCAACATAATACCAAGACATCCATCTGCTTAATAGCCCAAGAACAATATTTAACCTTTTCTACCTACATTCTGAAACGTCCAATGGTCTCATCGCTCCTACATTTTTTTCAATGTTCAACTCATGAACTCGTGCCAGCTACGCACACACATACGAAAGGTACCATATCACGCTTTCGATGCGCACTCTGATCACCCGCAACAATCAAATTTTCCAAAGTCATATCCAACTCTTGACTCTCTCTAATCCTCACCAGAAAAAAATCATAGCTCATTACTAATATACCCAACCTCACACTCTGCTGTGTTATCCCACACACTAGACGCAAGTCTCTGAACTGCTCAAATAGTTCTAATCCATCTGGTCGTCAAAACAGATATGTATAAAACTGCCGACTTAACTCATCTAGCACGACATTAACTTCTCCAATAGGATGATTCCAGCTAAGGTCATAACGCATCCAGAATCCCAACCGTCCTTGCTGTCTCATACTCTATTAGTTCCGACCAAACAGGTACTTAATATTCTTGTGATTACTAAACAATTTGAATTCAAACCATAAAAATAATATTGCTAGATCCTCAACACAAAAATAACCGCAACCATCTTGAATCATGAATTCTCAATTGTCGTAAAGCAAAATTCCAACTTGGAAGAGCCTACCATGACCCCCGGTAATAACCAACAAAAGTCCAAAAGCTTCTAATCACCTTAACCGACTTCGGGGCCTCTCATTGTAGAACAACACCTACTTTCGATGGATCCATAACAATACCATCATCAGAATTACCATACCCAAGAAACTAATCTCCTTTCAACCAAAATTCTCGCTTGAATCATTTAGCACAAAAAAATTCCTTTCTTTTCGACACTTCCAATTCAATTCTCAAACACCCTACATAGTCTCCCTCGGACTTTATATTGGACCCGAATCTCCCTAATGAACACTACTCCGCACTCATCCCATCTTGTCCAGATTCATATACAAGCTTAACCGAGTAAATAACAACCCATTCCGATGATAACAAACATAACCAGTCACAAAAGATCGATCACAGCCTCGACCCACATAAATTCACCACTCTTATCAAACGTTCCAACAATTGTAATTCCAATCAAACTCAACCAAACCATTCCACTCCTCCGTTCTTGAAGGCGGACACTTATTCTCAATCGTTACCTCATTCAACTGTCAGTAATCCATACACACTTTCATTCTCTGAACAATCCACACTCCATAATTTCTAACATGTATCAACAATCCACCAAAAAGAACTCTCAATCTCAATATTACATCCACGCCCAAGGGTTTTCTCAAAATTTCCATTAACGCCCTAAAATTCTAAGAATTCCAAAAGTCATCCAAACTCTAAGTTTGCTTCCCATAGCCTCAATACCCTTATACACATCATGCTGTTATTCCATCCGGAACCACATCTAGGGATCATGCACAACCCGCAACCCTTTACTGTGGCTTTCCTGTCAATTTTAGAACGATACTATCACAATCATAGCAAACATCTTGGTTCCATCACCTAAGAGTTTCTCCCTCAGAGACATCCCGACCCGACCAACATACAAAAACCTCTAATCCTCCTCATTTTCCGATATAAGAATCTTCAATGATAACCTACTAAGTCCTAGATACTCTTAATCTCCGTCACTTTCTTCGAAAGGTTTTCCATCGAAACACTGCGCTAATTTCCCGATGGATCTACCACAATACCCTCACCACCAATAACTTGTTCCAATAAACTCACCGTTTACAATCAAAACTCCCAATTCGAAACTTGCGAACAATTCATTATCCTTCTGCACCTACAAAACAATTCTCATACGCTCTGCGTGATCTTCCTCTGATTCGGAATACTCAAATACCATCAACAAATCCTGACGGTTTAATTCATATACTCCACATATACACCCTGCCTCTACTCCCTGACAAGCAATCACTAACCATACCCGATTGTCCCTCCTCGGAGATATTTTTCAACTTGACCGACAAGTACTTCTCTTCTACATCCTCTTTAAGATAATAAAGATCTCTACCGACTCAACACAACCACCTTCCACATCACATGCTATCTTGACTGTCGAGGCGCATCTATCCATTCATCTAGATTTCTGACTACTATCAACAAGAGATTGAGGGTGATCAGTTCCCCAATTTGTTCATAGATAGTCGATCATCCTGATGAAGTATAGACCCTCCCTCACCAACTATGATAACACTCCATTACTTACCGATCCGTCCTTCCAGAGTGGAAGCATCCGGGAGGAGCACCAGCTTCTCCCCCCACTTATCTCGACCTCAACTCCTGCAACTAAACGGTTAGAAAACAAGCACGTACCGACTGTGTTCTACACACGAGTCGTATACAAAGACACAAACTATACTCGACAACCTGGCCGGACGGACCGACCTGCTCTGATACCAATTGTAACACCCCATTTTCCATTTTTTTTCAAAATAAACGAAAATATATGAAATAAATCAGATTTTCCACACCAAAGTAGGATGCCATATTTTAAAATCAACAAAATAAATTTCTTTTATTTCAGTAAAATCAACCAGCGGAAAATTCATTCAATTATTCGATTCACGACCATCTGCCTACAACACCAAAACTCCACATAATTGTGGTCCACCATAATATTCATCATTTGAAAGATACGTAACAAGTATACAACATAAAACAAAAGGTAAAAACCCCCCAATCCCGTGTTACGTATCAAAGCGACTCTCTAAACTCGAACAAGCTACACAAGCTCCAAGCTCTAACCTGGCACCTGAATATCTGTACTTCCGAAGAAGCACAGACACAACAATAACAGAGGGGTGAGAACTACATTCAATATAAAAAGGTGAATAATACATATAAAGAGGTAGTATCTCACACCAACAACAACAACATATAATCATGACCTACTGTCATATTCAATCACCAACAATCAACATAATAACACAATGCAACACGACACCATGCATGCGGTACCGACTCATTGGTTCATTCAATCGAACCCCAGATAGATCACATACACCTCTACTTGGCAATGATCTATCCCCCACCATTCTCCACGTAGGAGTACGGATGAATCATATACACTCCTCCTAAGCAATGATTCATCCCACCAATAATATGTATGCATGACTCAATGCACATAACAACGCATGTATGACACATTCATACATCTACACGATCCTCCTGATCACCACAAGCATACATATAACATGCATATATAACAAATGATAAACAATTTCACGATCCTCCTGATCACAACAAGCATACGTATAATACACAAGTATAATAAATGATAAACAAACCACGATCCTCCTGGTCACAACAAGCATACATATAACACACATGTATACTAACTGACATACGTACTTACGATCCTCCAGATCCCACATGAGACGCCTAATCATTCCCACTTGCACCATAATCAATGAATCCTCACCTTGACCCATAATTCATCAAATACTAATTAATTCCTAAAAATCATCCAATTAATTAATTTCATCACCAACTATGTATTACTCAGCATCTGACTCTCAATCCCAACCTCTCAAACTAAGAGAAACCGAATCGGACGCGAAAACGGGAAAGAAATCGTGAAACGGTAAAATTCTGCAACTCCTATGGCCATACGCGTATTGCTGCGTATCACACCATCCCATACGCGTAATGACTCCACTCATATGCGTATTCCCTCACAGATGCCCACTTCCATACGCGTATTGCCTTGTGCCGTACGCGTACGGACAGAGACTCCCTCACACTGAAATTCCCAATCTCCAACACCGTACGCGTATTGTCTTCTAATTACGCGTAATGCTACCTCCCATACTTCTATCTCTGCGTATCTCGCCTCCCCATATGCGTATCACCCTTCACGGTACGCGTATCGCCAGATCTGTTATGCGATTCACCAGAGGCCTCACTATTCTACATTCTGCTACGATTTCTACACTCCCTCACTCCCAACCAGTCCTATAATCGTTTCTACATTGATTTTAGGTCCTATTTTCATCTCTTCTCATGTGCTTAGAATTACTACAGGTATTACAAGCCTAAAATCTCAAATCGTTCTCCCAAATCGAACCCAAAAACGACAAGTCTGCAACATATGTTCATACAACAGCAACAACCACAATAATTCATGAAAATACATATCAATTCATGCACGATTCTCAGAATCACAACATACATAGGCAACAATCAACGATTCAACAGATTTGCATACAAATTCCTACGGGGTTAAGGACTCCCCACTACCCTTATACGATCAATTCACCAAATATGAACCCGTTCTCCCCCCTTACCTCGAATCCTGAAGAATTCCTGCGAAAATTGGTGAAGATGGGTGCCCTAGCTCTCCCTTGTTCTTCCCTTCTCCTTAGCTTTTCTTGTTCTCTCTCCCAAAAATTCTGATTATGGTTAACCCCTCACTAATTTCTCACTAAACCAGCTTAATGACTAAACTACCCCTACTCCTCCACTAGCCCACTATCCAACTAATTAAATCAGATTTTAATTAACAAACAAAAATAATAATATTATTAATAATAATAATAATAATAATAACACACCTATAATATTAATAATAATAGTAATAATAATATTAATAATCTTCACCATATCAATAATAATATTCACCTTACTATTGTTATTAACTATGCCCACACATAATCCAACATTACATTATCGGTATCCCGACGTCTCCATTTACCGGTTCCGCTAAGGACACTACGCCTACGCGCTCAACCACACGCCCTAACCAAGGCCAACAAACAGAATTAACAACACGACGATTAATAATTTAAATTGGGGTGTTACAGTTCGCACAGCGAACTTATGGTCCTTTAGCTACTGACTCTAGTCTGGGATGGTTTGATGGTCCTTCGTTGAGACCTCACCACAACGAACATTCGCTACCATTTCGCCCAGCGAACTTAGTGTCCTTTCTTTATTGGCTCTCAGTTAAGAGGGTTCGCTGGGACTTCGCCATGAGTTCGCCCAGTGAACATTTGCTGCCACTCCTCATTGTCTGTTCGCACATCGAACATGCTGATATTCTTCTCTTCCTTTGGCTTCCTTGTCCAATTGCTTCTGTCTCACACTTTTATGTTTTCATGCCTAATTTCTGCATAATAACACACAAATCAAAGCAACCAAAAGTATTTTCAACAATATTGAAGAATAACATGATATCATGGAGTAAATCCAACAAAACAAAACAAAAAAATTTAGTTCTTAAACAAATATCATGCAATGCTTCAAGTAACAACTAAACAATTCATACAAGGTTATGTAACCACGGGGCAATTTCACTCACCTGACAAACGATGCAAATACAAACCAATTCATACATTCATCTAATCAATCATTAAATAATTCATGGAAGCAAGAAGATCACTAAGGTCTTTAAAGGTTGTAGCCTGGTTAGGTTCACAACAAAGGGACATTTATAAGGCCATGGATTCAAAGTTGCCAATGCAAAAGAAATGTTCACTATACAAGGTTATGTACACAATACAACTTCGTCCAACACTTTCTTTTCTTCATCGGTCACCCTTCCAACACCCTTATTGCACATTATTCATTTTTTACATTCAAACAAGCATGTTTTTTATGTTTCTTTTTCACAATTCATATACACAATTTTCTTTTCAATGCTTGTTTGAAAATTTTCAAAATTTTTTAGTAGCCTACCACTTTCTTTTCACTCTGCCCAACTTGGTTTTTAACCAAACCTTAAGTGAATGTTCCTTGCTTTTTGTGGCAAGGAAGACAATTTAGTATAATTTAAAAGGTTCAAGAAAAAAAATTTAGAATCCTACACAATTCAATGATGAACTATCTTTCCAATTATGTACAAATACCAAGTTCATCACTAAACTAGGATCTAAACTATTAAGCTCAAAGGGGTTAGCAAATTCTCACTACTCACGGGTAAGTTACTTTTGGATATGGTTGTGCTCATTATCAACAAATACCTTGATCATATCTAATGCTTCCACAAAATCAAAATAATCACAAGATTAAGCATGAATCAAATGTATTCAATAAGATTTATCAGTCATCCTATGCATTTTGTAAACAATAGAGGTTTCTCACAAATTTATGGCTATTGGAATCTAAGTGATACAAGCATTCTAACAAAGTTGCAAAATGAAACAAAATTACATTTGCACAAAGAAAACAATTCTTAAACATTCTAGCATCCTAGAAAGAGGTAACCATGTACATTGCCAACATTTACATGATCAAATACTATCATCACCATCCAAACTTGAGAGAATCTTCAATGGATACTTTTAGCAAATAGCAACCAATCTAGACGTTCTCACATTTAATCACCATATAAGGGAATCATTAAATTCAAAACAAACTACCAATAATAATTAAAATTACTAGATACTGCCCCCTCCTTTTTGAAAAAGGTATGCCCTCAGATTCACTATAGAAAAGGCAATGCAATCAGTACTACACAAACATTACTCAAGTCTTGTAGCATAAACTTCTCACCATTCTAGCATCTGTCATGTTCACAGTGCGAACAGTTATTCTCCTAGCGAACTAATTCACCCCAGGTTCGCAAAGCGAACACAGTGCGAACATGACAATAATTCAAAATTTCTGGTTTTTCAACTTGTGGTTTATTACAACACTCTTTCACCATAACATGCTAACAAAATGCAGTAAGAAAACAAAAATACTCACGATGTTGGGGTGCCTCCCAACAAGCGCTTTATTTAATGTCGTTTGAGCTCAATGGTTGAAAGCGACTCAAGGATCGCCAAAAGAGATTGTTCCCGCATCAGTAACACCTTCACCACCAAGGTACACCTTCAACCTTTGCCCATTAACTGTCCAAATTTCTTTTGATGAAGGGTCATCAATTACAATTGCTCCGTAAGGCTTGATTTCCTTAATCCGAAACGGACCAGACCATTTTGACTTTAATTTTCCCAGAAATAATTTTAATCGCGAATTGAACAATAAGACCATTTGTCCTTCATGAAAGTCTTTCCTTACAATCTTCTTGTCATGATACTTATTTACCTTCTCTTTGTAAAGCTTGTTGGAGTCATAAGCTTGGAGTCGCCATTCATCCCATTCATGAAGTTGCGTTTTCCTCTTTTCACCACTCAAAGTGGGATCAAAGTTTAGAAATTTTAAGTCCCAAAACACCTTATGCTCCAACTCTACCGGCAAATGACAAGTTTTACCGTAGATAATCTTAAATGGTGTGAGACCTATCAGAGATTTAAATGCGTTCCGATAATCCCACAAAGCCTCATCAAGCTTATGTGCCTAATCATTCCTAGAAGAAGACACAGTTTTCTCAAGGATTCTCTTGATCTCACGATTTGATACTTTAGCCTGACCATTAGCCTGTGGATGATATGGCGATGTCATTTTGTGCTTCACGCCATAATGCTCCAAGGATTTTTCTAAGGGAGCGTTGCAAAAGTGGGATCCTCTGTCACTTATCAACACTATAGGGGTACCAAAACGCGAAAAATGTTTTTCTTCAAGAATTTTATCACGGTTTTACCTAAGCCTTAGCACAAGCTATTGCTTCAACCCACTTTGACACATAGTCCACAACAACTAGAATGTACTCACAAGAAAATAAAGATGGAAATGGATCGAAAAAATCAATTCCCCAACAGTAAAAAACTTCCACCTCCAACATACTTTGTAAAGGCATCTCATTCCTCTTTGTAATTCCTCCACTCAGTTGTCAATTGTCACAACTTTAGGCATACACATGAGCATCTTTAAACAAAGAAGGCCAATAAAAACCCGATTGAAGGACTTTTGTTGCCGTTCTTAGCCCGTTAAAATGACCACCATAAGGTGAGTTACGACAATGCCACAGAATACTCCTTGACTCCTCAATTGTAACACACCTTCTCAAAAGGTTATCAACACCAAGTTTGAATAAATACGGCTCATCCCAAACAAAAGACTTGGCGTCGTGCAAAAGAAAGTTCTTTGGTTCCAAGTTAGGCCTTCCGGAATCACTCCAACGACTTTGTGATTTGCCATATCGGCAAACCAAGGCCTAACTTGCACCATAAACAGTTTTTCATCCGGAAATTCCTCTTTAACCTCCAATTCATTTTTAGTTACTTCCACATTCAACTGAAGGGATAAGTGATCTGCAACCAAATTCTCTGATCCCTTCTTGTCGCGAATTTCAAGATCAAATTCTTGCAACAAGAGGACCCATCTAGTAAGCATTTGCTTAGAATCCGGTTTGGTTAACAGATACTTAATAGTTGCATGGTCTGTGTATAAAACTATTTTAGACCCAATGAGGTAAGACCATAATTTTTCCAATGCATACACTATCGCAATAAGCTCTTTTTCCGTAGTGGCATAATTGATTTGAGCTTCGTTTAACACTTTGCTTGCGTAGTGTATAGCATGGAAAATATTCATTCTTCTTTGACCAAGTATCTCACCAACGACATAATCACTAGCATCACACATGAGTTCAAAATCAAGTTTCCAATCGGGAGCCATGATTATGGGTGCGGTAGTCAAACATTCTTTTAAAGAATTAAAAGCAAGCATGCAAGAGTCATCAAATTCAAAATACTTATCTTTGTTGAGCAAATTGCTCAAGGGCTTTGCAATATTTGTGAAGTCTTTGATGAACCTCCTATAAAATCCAGCATGTCCGAGAAAGCTTCTAATTCCTTTGACATTCATTGGCGGTGGAAACTTCTCTATAACATGCACTTTGGCTTGGTCAACTTCAAGCCCGTTTGAAGAAACTTTGTGGCTGAGCAAAATTCCTTCCGCAACCATGAAGTTGTGCTTCTCCCAATTAAGCACAAGATTAATTTTCATACACCTTTCCAGCATAATGTCCAGATTTTTCAAACAGAGATCGAATGATGACCCAAAAACTGAAAAGTCATCCATGAAAACTTCAATGTATTTTTCAATTAAGTCAGAAAATATGGCTTGCATACACCGCTGAAAAGTAGCCGGCGCATTACACAACCCAAAAGGCATCCTCCTATAAGCAAAGACCCCAAAAGGACATGTAAAAGCAATTTTCTCATGATCCTCCGGGTTAAGAATAATTTCATTGTAACCCGAATAACCATCAAGAAAACAATAGAAGTTCTGACCAAAAAGCCTCTCAAGCATTTGGTCCATGAAAGGAAAGGGAAAGTGATCTTTTCTCGTAGCATTGTTTAGCCTACGGTAATCGATACACATTCTCCAACCGGTCACGGTTCTTGTTGGAATTAACTCATTCCTTTCATTCCGAATTACCGTCATCCCACCTTTTTTCGATACCACTTGCACAGGACTAACCCACAGACTATCAAAAATAGGATAAATCATTCCGGCCTCAAGCATCTTCACCACTTCCTTCCTAACCACTTCTTTCATGATAGGATTTAAGCGGCGTTGAGGTTGAGCCACCGGCTTAAAATCATCCTCCATTAAGATCCTATGCATGCAATAGGAAGGGCTTATTCCTTTTAAATCGGAAAGAGTCTATCCCATAGCATTTTGATTCTTCTTTAACACTACAATTAATTTTTCTTCCTCTTCCATGGTTAGTTCATTACTTAAGATCACCGATTTGTGCCCCTCATCGTCAAGAAACACATACTTTAAATTAGGAGGAAAAATCTTCAACTTAATTTTTTTGTCCTCCACCTTTTCTTTTTTCAACTCTTCCTCAAGTTCTTCCAAGGGAGGAACTTCTTCTAAAGCTTCAATTTCCCGCAAACACTTTTCAATCTCATTTTCTTCACTCTCATTAAGACTAAGCAAAGCATGAGTAAGAACTTTTTCCAAAGGGGTAGCAACATGAACTTTTCTTTTCACCTCTTCAATCACTTCTTCCATTGCATCAAGACATAAACAATCATTCTTTTCTTTCGATGCTTCATGGCTTCAAAGAGATTAAAGCAAACCTCTTCATCTTGTACTCGCACTTTCATTAGACCATCATCCATATCAATCACCATTCTTACTATTTTCATGAAAGGCCTTCCAAGAATTAAAGAAACATCATCATCTTCATCCATGTCTATCACCACAAAGTCGATGGGAAACAAAAAATTATCAACTTTCACCAATACATCTTCAGCTACACCGTGAGGACGTGTAGTGGATTTATCAGCTAATTGTAAAGTCATCTTAGTAGCCCCCAACTCCATGTGTCCCAATATTTTAACAATTGACAACGTTATCAAATTTATGCTAGATCCCAAATCGATCAACCCATTACCAACGTAGGTATTGCCGATGGTAACCGGTAATGTAACTCTTCCTGGTCACTTTACTTCCTAGAAAGATTCCTTTGAATAATTACACTACAACTAGCATCAACAACTACGGGTTCTTGGTCCGTATACCGTTTCTTCTTGGTGATGATATCCTTCATAAATTTCGTATAAGTAGGCATTTGCTCCAATGCCTCGGCAAATGGAATATTGATTTGCAATTGATTAAAAATATCCATAAACTGAGCATATCGCCTTGCGTTGTCCCTTTTTGTAGGACTATGAGGATAAGGCAAATTTTGAATGAGGATGTTCACTTTCTCCTTTCCCTTCCTATCATTGTTCTTCTTCTCTTCTCTCCATTTCTTTTCAAATACATCATCCTTCACATTTTTTTCAACTTCCTCCTCAACAATTTTATCCTCCTTTTCAACTACAACACCATTCTCCCCTTCTTTCTCACCAATGCCAAAACCAATCTTCCTCCCACTCCTAGTAAGGATAGATTTGCATACCTCATTATGATCCACTGGCGGCTTGACCGAAAAGGCTTCTTTTTGCTTGTCGGCAAGTTGCTTAGACAATTTCCCAATTTGTGCGTCAAGATTCCTAATAGAGGAATCGATGCTCTTTTGGTTAGACATTGAGAGTTGCATGAATTGATTGAGAGTTTCTTCAATCTTAGAGCCTCCCCCTTGGTTTTGTTGCGGTTGGTTGTAATTTTGTTAAGGTTGACTGTTTGAAGAACTCAACTCTTGCCTCCACCCTTGTTGGTAACCTTGGCTATTACCTCTCGGTTGGTAGCCTTGGTTATTGCTTTGATATGGTGGTCTTGGTTGAAAGCCTTGATTTTGGTTTCCCGCATAGTTGGCTTCTTCAATGACCGGTGGACAATAGCCGGTAAGATGATCACCTTTACAAAGTTCATAACTTGCTACATGTTGATTTTGGTTAGGAAATTCTTGCATCTCTTTGATTTGTTGTGGAAGCTTTGACATTTGCTTTGTCAACAACTCCACTTGTTGTGAGAGTAATTTATTTTGAGCAAGAATAGCATCATTTGTTCCCAACTCGATCATGCCCAATTTTCTTTGAGGTGTGCCACGGTTGTGATTTCCTTAATGATCATTGAGTGCCATCCAATCAATAATAGTAATCGCATCTTTAGCGCTTTTGGATATTAATGATCCACCCGAAGTAGCATCCAACAAAGTCTTGTGAACCGATTGGAGCCCATTCCGAAAGATGTGCACTTGAGTTAATTCATCAAAACCGTGACCTTTGCATTTTCGTAACATGGATTTGAACCTCTCCCGAACTTCATTAAGAGATTCATTTCCACCTTGAGAAAACACTGATATCGTCGTCTTCACTTCCATAAATCTGTTGTAGGGGGAAAACTGTTCAAGGAACTTTTCTTCCAATAAATTCCAATCTGTCATCACTAGAGTTGATTGATCAAGATACTATTCCTTTGCCTTCCCGATTAGGAATGCGGAAATAATCTCTTAAACATAGATTTCTCTTCAGCTTCCAGCGCTCCCGTTGCACCTGCAATTTCATAGAATTCGGTGAGATGAGTGAACGGATCCTCATGGTTCATACCAGTAAAAGGATTATGATACAAAACAACAAGGATTCCCGTTTTCATCTCAGAATGCCTCCCATTATGGGTGTTGCACGTAAACTGAGCATTGTGTCTTGGACTATTAACACAAGGGGTTGAAGTAGGAGGTGGTGGTGGTGGTGGTATTTCTACCATGACTGGCGTAACAATGGGTGTAGATGAAGAGATTCTCCGCGCTCTTGTCTTTCTTTAGCAAGTTGCC
The DNA here is from genome assembly GCA_022829125.1 of Lathyrus tuberosus. NCBI lineage: Eukaryota > Viridiplantae > Streptophyta > Magnoliopsida > Fabales > Fabaceae > Lathyrus > Lathyrus tuberosus. The sequence goes on along the minus strand of JALAZF010000620.1, from coordinate 1,745,017 downwards.
TCCTCCGTCTAGTTCTGCTATTGAGCCTACGAGCGGTTTTTTCAATCTCAGGATCGAAAAAAAGTTGGTCTGCAGGTACACTCCCTCGCATAAACAGAATCTGCAAACTTGACCAAACAAACTAAGCAACACAAGAAAAATAACAGGGGTGAGAATACAATACAAAGTTCTTAAATCAATAAACTATTCCAATGCTTGCAATATCAACAATCCCCGGTAACGGCGCCATTTTGTTTGAATCATATTTAAAGGAGGGTTTTTGTTATCGTCTCCATAGGAATTATAAATATTTTGATGCTTGCCTTTCAACAGTTTATCATTTCAAGAATAAGGGTTTTCAAAGTTTTGTTCATAAAATTTTCACGTTTTTAGTAGCAAAACTTATAAATTCTAAAGAGTTTGATCAACAAAGTATATCAATAGTAGTTTTCATCTAACCTAACTTGTACATATTCATTCAGTCTTGCATGTGAAGTCAGATCCGATTAATATCGTCGCGCATTCTCTCAACACCGTCTATCTCTAGAGCAGCGTCATGAGAAATACTGTATTCATTGCTTCACGATTTCTCCATATAACAACCAATATAGTAAGCTTTAAATTCAACACAAAGCAACTATCGACCATAGACCGATCTCTCCAATCTATAAATCTATAGACCGATCTCTTCCCCTTGGGTTTTATCGATATTTTCCCTGTCCTTTGGGACTAAATAAAGTTCGGTGGCGACTCTGTTATATCTTTGAGTGTGCGATTCACTCAGGTATAATCCAGCTAGCTTCAGCTGGCGACTCTGCTGGGGAACTCCTTGCTCTTGAAAGTTGGGGTCTCGCCTAGTTTTGTTTGTTTTCTTGTTTGTTTGGGTGTTTATATTTATGCTTTATCTGCTTTATCTTTATGTTATTTACTGCATTCCTTTACTGGTTTAAATATTCATTTGTTGTATACTTTGGATATCTGCTTTACTTTCTGCTATTTTTGGGATGGGTAGATATTATTGGAGAGATAAGCCCATTACCCAGGCTTGAGGATACACATAAGACTAGAGTAGACTCATGTTGGCTTGCGTAACGTTTGATACGTATTGTTGGCACGAGCCCACATCCAGGCGAGGTTTTCTTGGAAATGCTCTGTCATGCATGTTTATGCAGTAGCCAGGGTGCTTTCCTAGAGGGCTTATGACCCTGGAGACCGATCATTGGAAATCAGTGGAGGCCTCCTTGAGGGGTAATAATGCCAAACTAGAAATGGTGAACGTATTATTACTTCTCAACCCGAGAGCCTGAGAAGCTAAGGACCATTTGGAACCCTTGTTTAAGACCAGATCACACCTCTGAGGGGGATATTGGATTTTTCTGCAGGAAACCAAGACTCTTCATACCATTTATTCTCTTTCCATGTCAGACCTTTGCACCTGTGCAGAATTATATGCAGATTTATCCAGATTATTCAGATTGTGCTAGCCTCTTGCATATCATTTCATCATGTCCAATCAGTTTTTCATATGCATTAAAAACTTTTTTTTTGCATGAATTGCATTCATCCATGCACACATATGCATGCCCTTCATCCAGAGATCAGATTGCTTACCCTGTCCATTTCTGCCTTGTAGCAAGACGACGACTCGACATCGCTATTTCACTCGCTCAAGAAAATCTAAGATCATGGCTTATTTCTAAGCAGAGAACACTGCCAATAAGGAAACATTGGCTCATTTTCAAGGTTGGATGGATCAGTTTTAGACCAACATGGATGTTATCATGGAGTTCCTTAGCGCTCAGAAGGACGCCGCTGCTGCTACTTATGTTGTTGCAACCGCTACTGATGCAACTGTTGTCACTCATGTGGTGTTTTCTCCTCATGTTGTTGCTTCTTCTCCTACTGTTATTGAACTACCAGTTGAGACTGTTGTTCAACCTACTGTCAACTTACCGTGCTCTCAGCTTGGTCTGAACCGGTAGCCTGCTGCCTTTCCTTGGGGAATGCCCCCGAATTTCACTCCTTAGATTTCCAGTGGGGGTGCCTTTGTGCCGTATCAACCTTTTGTTGCACCTATGCCCAATGGGAGTTCTGTTGCTTACCTATAGGGTATGCCTACCCCGATTTCGCCTCCTGTGGTGAATCATGATGATCATGAAATTCCTCAGGCGCAGACTCGCCAGACTCCTGTGTCTACTGATGTTAAAGCCCTTGATGAAGATGAGCATATGTATAGAGGTCCTCCGATTCATGTTCTGGTTTTGTCTTAATATGCTCAAACTGCTGTCCAGAATGTTCATTCTGAAATGCCTTAACCTGGGGCATCCTCAGCCGTTGTGACACCTCCTCGTAATTATCATTATGGTTTTCAGATGGGTCAGAACTCTGGTCAGATGGTAAATTCTGGGCTGGTATATCCATCTTAATTTGCTTCCCCGCAGATGCCTGCTCCAGCCACATCACAACTTCCAAATCCACAGACTCTTTTCAAACCTGCTAATTATAGCAGGCCTACTGACCATAAGCTGTTAGATGAAAGGATCAGAGCCATTGAAGGATATTCTGCTTTTGGCACGAACGCCAAAGACTTGTGTTTGGTTCCCAATGTTGTGCTGCCGCAAAAGTTCAAAATTCCTGTGCTTCCAAAGTACAAAGGATTGAGCTGTCTTCGCAGTCATGTGACAATGTATTGTAGGAAGATGGAATCCTACATTGAAAACAATGAATTGCTTCTAAGATAGCTTGTTTGGAGCTTCTTTGGATTGGTATATGGGTTTAGAGCGTAGCAAGATTCCCTCGTGGAGAGATTTGTCCGAGGATTTCTTGAAACAATACAAGTATAATCTTAATTTGGCTCCTACCCGATTGCAATTGCAGAATTAGTCCCCGCGCACAACAGAAACCTTTAAAGAGTATGCACAAAGGTGGCGTGAGATGGCCTCTCGTGTGTGACCTGCTATTTCTGACACTGAGTTGGTTGATATCTTTATGGGGACTTTGCAAGGGTTGTACTATGAGAAAATGATGGGTAGTTTTTCTTCAAACTTCGCTGATGTTGTGACTATTGGTGAAAGGATTGAGAACGGTTTCAAAATCGGTAATATTGCTGGTTCCGCGAGTTAACAGTCAACCAACAAGAAACCTTAGAGCAGTCATTCGAAGAAGAAAGAAGGTGATACAAATACTGTGATGGAAAAATCCCCTCCTCAATATCAGGCTCCTATGGCTCCCATGACATACTATCCATATCCTTATATCGTTGTTGCCCAGTATCAACAACCACCAATATTAATATCATCCACAACCACAGGCTCAGAACTCTCAAAATCAACAGCCACAACATCAATAATCTCAATAAAACAATGGTAATCAGCAAAATAGATAGAACAACAACAATCAAAACAACCGCAAGCGTCCGAATTTTGACAAAATCTTCGTGTCGTATACAAAGTTGTTCCCTTATCTGGTTCATCAAGGGGCAATCGTTCCAAAAGAGATCGCATCTACAATCCCACCTTATAGCCCAAAGCATAATCCGAATGCATCTTGTGGTTACCATTCTGGGTTCATAGGATATTCTACCGAAGATTTCATTGTTTTAAAGACCAAAGTTCAAGAGCTTATTGATCGGAAAATCCTGACATTTGCTGAAGATCAACCTAACATACAGGCTAATCCTTTGCCTACTCATAGTGGACTGGGGGTTAACATGGTCGAAGACAATCAAGGGGCTGAGTTGATCAGAGATGTCGACGAAGTGAAAACTCCAATCACTGATGTGATCAAGAAGTTGAATGAGCAAGGTTATTGAAAGGTTTTCATGGAAAATGCCAGATTTATGATGATAATCCTAATCAGTGCCGAAGATTGAAAGGTTGTGTTCAGATCTTGATGAATGTGTGGTTCAGTTTGCCAGATCCAAGTCTGTGGAAGAGGTAGCTACCACTGAGCCGTTCACGATCATATATAGGAAGGTTTCCGTGGAAGCTCCTAAGAAGAAGATACATCCAATCACTGTTTGTGTGCCAAAGCCTTTCCCGTATCAGAATTCAAAAGAGGTACCTTGGAACTATGGTTCTACCGTGTTTTCTGGGGGCCGTGAAATTCAGTTCTTTGAATCCGAGATTTTGAATGTTACCACTGCTGGAGGCATGACTCGTATTGGACGAGTGTTTTCTCCAAATGTCACATATAAGCCATTGCAAGTTCCACGGTTGTTCCTCCCAAGGAGAAGTCTGCTTCAATAATCCCTGGTGTGCAACAAGGGGCGTCTACCGCCGCATCAGTACCATTCGTTTCGTCTGAGGAGGTTACCAAGAGTAAAGAGGAAATTGATGATCAATAATTTCTCAAGCTAATAAAAAAGAGTGATTTTAAGATTGTCGATCAGCTAGGACAAATGTAACACCCCATTTTGTCCGATTTATTTAATCAAGTCGATTTAATTATTTTCGTTTTTATATTATTTTATTCTTGACTTTTATTTGACAATATATTATTTTCATTGTTATTTTGTTTTATCGCATTTTGAGAGCGTTTGCGAGATATTTGAGCTGAGGGGTAAAATGGTCTTTTTAGGGGTTTAGATATTTGTTATTATAAGAAAGAAAGAAAAGAGAGTTTAGAGAGAAAATAGAGAGAAAGAAAAAGAGAAGAGAGAAAGGAAGAGAAGGGAAAAGAAGAGGAAAACTTGGGATAGAAGAAATCATTCGTTTCAAGCGCGAATAATCGGGTAAGGGTGAGAAGTTTCGATTATATCATGCTTGTATATGAATATGTATGTATTTGTTTGAATGTTTGGTTGAAAAATACATGTTTTCCATTTGGTTGAAATTGTGAACAATTGATAGAAATCGATGTTTTCACAGATGAGTTTCGATATAAATTGCGTAGAATACTTGTTGATTATGTTGGAACATGTTTTGGTTGATATATTGTGATTTGGAAGTGTTTGGGTGGAAGAAATGATGAATTTTGGTACCATATGACCTATATTGACGCTGCTGTGAATTTCTGGGTTCGCAAGTTCGCTTTGCGAACCCCAGCGAAGGGGAAAGCGAAGGTTCACCCAGAAGTTCGCATTGCGAACTTTATGCTATTTTTTCTCTGCCACGGTTCGCTGGGGGTTCGCATTGCGAATAGGAAAGCGAACGTGACAGATTTTCCATTTTGTTTTCTTCATAACTTTTGATCCGTAACTCGGATTGAGGCACGGTCGGATGTGTTGGAAAGCTATTTCAATGCTTTTTATGATAGTGGAATAGGAACATATGTTTATGTCATGGATTGATATGGTAGAGGTAAATATTGTGATGAATGTGATAAGTGTAGTTTATATTTCCACCAAAATTCATGAATCGGGAATCCGATTGATATGGGACTTGAAGCCTTGGAAAGAGAATCCAACATGCTAGTAAATGGTTATGTGATATCATGTGTTAACTAAGAATATTTGGTAGAGGATGATTAGTGGTTTGTAGGTTTTGTTGTGTTTGTTGGTGTTCGATGCGATATGCTATCGTCATAGAAATGTGGGGCTTTTGTGCTATTTATATGATGTTGATGCATGTGATAATGATGTTGTTGTGTGGTAAAATACATTGTTTAATTGAATATCAATGTAGGTTGTTATGATGTTTTGTGGGATTGTTGTGGTTTGTGGATTATGATGAAATGCATGGTTTATGTGAAATTCAATGTGTGTTATTTGGTGGCCTTATGGCAAATAAATGCATTGTTTTGGGTTTAATTTCAATGCATGATTATTGATGCTGAGATGGTTCACATGGTTATGTATGTTATGCATTTGATTGTCATGAGTCATTGTATGCCAAGCATCATGATATGCATTCTTGTGATGTCGTGTGCCCTAGTGGGTGTGAGCGACGAAACGATTCCCGGGGGAATCTGCTGTAACGGTCGTGTGCCTTATACAAAGAGGACCTAAAGCGATCCATAAACGTCGTGTGCCTTATACATAGAGGACCTAAAATGACGGGGAACATCGTTTGCCCGACGGGGAGTTACACTAAGTAACAAGCGATGATTCCAATAATTCCTGAGTGAATTAATGATGAGAATGATGGATGGAATGGTACCGCATTGCATTGCATAGAGTCGTTGTGTCGGTCTCTGTGCATTTGCATAAATCATGAATGGATTGATTATGTGTGAGAAATCATGAATGGATTGATTATGTGTGGGAGATTGTGAATTGATTGATTATGTGTTGAGCTTGTGATAACATTGGTGATTTGATATGCATTTGTGATAAATGCATTGGTTATGGATGATATGATTTATGTATAGAAACATGCTATGTTTTGTAGGAATGTTGTACATTACAATGATTGTATTAATTCTCTATGGTATGCTATATATGAATATACGTGATGTGGTGGTGTGTTTCCATATGTTATAACTTTGGTATGCCTTATGTGTGAATATGTGATTATGTTGATATAATTGATATATGCTATGTTGTTGGATTATTAGAGATATGTTATGTATTTGTGGCATGCTATATGTATTAGTATGTGATGCTTGTGGTGAGAATAATTATGCATGTGAATTTGTATGTGTTTGCATATTATTATGCAATTTTGATTTAGTTGTTATTTCTCACCCTTCTGCTGTGGTTTGTTGCTCTATGAGGCAATTGCAGATTAGTATCTTGGAGGCTTTTGTGAAGATTAGTTCTCCATCCTGATTGTCGGTTTGTCTGCTCTGATACGTAACACGGGAGTCGGGGAACGCTTTCGTTATATATGTGTACATTTGTTGGATCTATTTTGTATTTCCTTTGTATGAATATTTTGATGTTATAAAATAATTTATGTTGTAAAACAAGTCAGTTATGGATCTTTCCGCTTTATTCCATAATTGAACTTCCTTTTGTTGGAAAAAGTTTCCCTTTATGTATATTCCATTTTGTGTTATGTATCAAATTTATGAGCATGAATGTGTGTTTTCTTTCTTCAAATATGACATCCTTGTTTCTGTCTAAGAATAATAATTTTTTATTTACTCTGATTTATTTATGTATTATTTATTCGCGATAGGAATTGGGGTGTTACATTAGTGGTATCCGAGCAGGTCGGTCCGTCTGGCCAAGTTGTTGAGTCAGTTGGTGTGACAGTTGAATACTGTCGATGTTGTTTGTTCCTTAGTATGTGATATGTGTGTGAAACACTGTCAATAATTTCTGGTTCTTCTAATCCTTTGTCTGCAGGATTTAGAATGAGATAAGAGAGGGAGAAGCTGGAGCTTCTCTAAGTTGCTTCAGTTGTGGAGCGGTGGTTGCAAGATTGTAAGTGTTGTTTGGACAGTGTTGTTCCCGGTTCTGGAGGGAATGCGGAGGTAAGGTTTATGTCAACTAAGGATTATTTTTGTGCACAAGATGCAAGAAAGGCTATTATAGTTTGGTAAAGACAGTTTATGCCCCATCATGATTGTCGGCTGTCTATTGACAAATTGAGGAACTGATCACCCTTAATCTCTTGTTGATAGTAGACAGAATTATGTTGGATGGAATAGACGTGTCTTTCCGGCTTTGATAGTGTGTACAATGAATTGTTGGAATTAAGGAAATGATTACAAATGGTTTTGTTGAGTCGATGAAGATTCTAATATCGGAAGATGAGATGGATTAGAGGTTTTGGTATGTTGGTCCAGTTGGGAAGTCATTGAGAGAGAACGATTGGGTATCGTTAATGGTTGTTCTCAGAGAGTAGAGTGTGAACTCAAATTTGACGAAGGTAAGGATTTGAGGTTTGGATCTTCTAAGTAAGTAGAAGAACTTTTAGGAAGTGAAACTCAGATGTTGGTCATATTTGTGAGGATAGTGTTCTCGAAATTGGCAGGAAAGCCACAATGATGGGCCGTCAGTTGTGCATAGTTTTCAGATGTGTTTTTGGATGAAACATTAGTGTGTTGACTTGAAGAGGTCCACCATGGTTGGTAAGGAAAAGGATGATAGCACGAGGTTGCGTGTTAATAAGTGAGTAGTATGGAAACTTGCGGTTGTGTTCTGGATAGCTTGAGTTTTGAATTGTGACGAATTGCGAACGGTTTGAAGTTCCTTGATGGTATTACTTTTGTTATGGGTTGAGATCTCGTGTCAGCTGAAACCTTGAGTGAGTTAGAACCCTGTAAGAAGAATTGATATGGAATGTGGTAACCAGAGATTGTTAAGCTATTTTGGATAAATTGTTTCGAACTCATAATGAATTTTGAAGGTTGTATATGTTATGGTTGTGGAGTATATGAATCGTATCTTCCATAATTGTTTGGATAAGTTTATAGTGATGTTTATTGGATGATATTCTGATTTATTTTAAATCAAAGGATGAGTATGTAGAGTATTTGAGGATTGAGTTACAAGGGCTGAAAGAGAGGGAGCTTTCTACTAAATTATCGAAGTGAGAATTTTGATTGAAAGAGGTTAGTTTTCTTGGATATGTTATTTTGGATGAGAGTATGGTTAATGGATCCATCGGAAGTAGATGCAGTTCTACAATGAGAGGCTCCGAAGTTGGTTAAGGAGATTAGAAACTTTTGGGCTTAGTTGGTTATTACTGTGGGTTATGGAAGACTTTACTAAGTTCGTACTTCTGTTATCTCAGTTGACTTGCAAAGGGTGAGTTGTTTGTTTTGGATGTTCGTTGTGAGTAAGTTTTGGTGAGCCGAAGTAGAGATTGACTACAGCTCCAATTTTGTTTCTGCTTGATCCTAATAAACTGTTTATGGAATATTGGGATGTGTCCTTGATGAGTGTAGTTAGTGTGCTAATGCGAGAGGGTGAAGTCATTTCTTATGCTTTACGACAATTGGGGATTCATGATTTCAAGATGGCTTCAGTTACTTTTGTGTTGAGAATCTAGAGGTATTATTTTGAGGGTTTTAGGTTCAAGGTGTTTGGTAATCACAAGGGTTTAGAGTACTTGTTTGGTCAGAAAGAATAGAGTAGGAGACAACGAGGATGGTTGGAATTCCTGATTAGTTATGACCTTGGCTTGAATTATCCTATTGGTAAAGTTAATGTCGTGCCGGATGAGTTAAGTCGAAAGTTTTTACATATGTCTGCTTTGATGGTTAAAGAGTGGGTTAGTCGGATGCGAGAGTCGTATCCGGAGTTGTTCGTATCAGTATATTTTTTAGGACGAAAATGTCTAAGTGGGGGAGAATTGTAACGCCCCATTTTGTCAGATTTATTTAATCGAGTCGATTTAATTATTTTCGTTTTTATATTATTTTATTCTTGACTTTTATTTGACAATATATTATTTTTCATTGTTATTATGTTTTATCGCGTTTTGAGAGCGTTTGCGAGATATTTGAGCTGAGGGGTAAAATTGTCTTTTTAGGGGTTTAGATATTTGTTATTATAAGAAAGAAAGAAAAGAGAGTTTAGAGATAAAATAGAGAGAAAGAAAAAGAGAAGAGAGAAAAGAAGAGAAGGGAAAAGAAGAAGAAAACTTGGGATAGAAGAAATCATCTGTTTCAAGTGCGAATAATCGGGTAAGGGTGAGAAGTTTCGATTATATCATGCTTGTATATGAATATGTATGTATTTGTTTGAATGTTTGGTTGAAAAATACATGTTTTCCATTTGGTTGAAATTGTGAACAATTGATAGAAATCGATGTTTTCACAGATGAGTTTCGATATAAATTGCGTAGAATACTTGTTGATTATGTTGGAACATGTTTTGGTTGATATATTGTGATTTGGAAGTGTTTGGGTGGAAGAAATGATGAATTTTGGTCCCATATGACCTATATTGACGCTGCTGTGAATTTTTGGGTTCGCAGGTTCGCTTTGAGAACCCCAACGAAGGGGAAAGCGAAGGTTCGCCCAGAAGTTCACATTGCGAACTTTATGTTGTTTTTTCTCTGCCACGGTTCGTTGGGGGTTCGCATATCGAATAGGAAAGCGAACGTGACATATTTTCCATTTTGTTTTCTTCATAACTTTTGATCCGTAACTCGGATTGAGGCACGGTCGGATGCATTAGAAAGCTATTTCAATGCTCTTTATGATAGTGGAATAGGAACATATGTTTATGTCATGGATTGATATGGTAGAGTTAAATATTGTGATGAATGTGAAAGTGTAGTTTATATTTCCACCAAAATTCATGAATCGGGAGTCCGATTGATATGGGACTTAAAGCCTTGGAAAGAGAATCCAATGTGCTAGTAAATGGTTATGTGATATCATGTGTTAACTAAGAATATTTGGTAGAGGATGATTAGTGGTTTGTAGGTTTTGTTGTGTTTGTTGGTGTTCGATGCGATATACTATCGTCATAGAAATGTGGGGCTTTTGTGATATTTATATGATGTTGATGCATGTGATAATGATGTTGTTGTATGGTAAAATACATTGTTTAATTGAATATCAATGTAGGTTGTTATGATGTTTTGTGGGATTGTTGTGGTTTGTGGATTATGATGAAATGCATGGTTTATGTGAAATTCAATGTGTGTTATTTGGTGGCCTTATGGCAAATAAATGCATTGTTTTGGGTTTGATTTCAATGCATGATTATTGATGTTGAGATGGTTCACATGGTTATGTATGTTATGCATTTGATTGTCATGAGTCATTGTATGCCAAGCATCATGATATGCATTCTTGTGATGTCTTGTGCCCTAGTGGGTGTGAGCGACGAAACGATTCCCGGGGGAATCTGTTGTAACGGTCGTGTGCCTTATACAAAGAGGACCTAAAGCGATCCATAAACATCGTGTGCCTTATACATAGAGGACCTAAAACGACGGGGAACATCATTTGCCGGACGGGGAGTTACACTAAGTAACAAGCGATGATTCCAATAATTCCTGAGTGAATTAATGATGAGAATGATGGATGGAATTGTACCGCATTGCATTGCATAGAGTCGTTGTGTCGGTCTCTGTGCATTTGCATAAATCATGAATGGATTGATTATGTGTGAGAAATCATGAATGGATTGATTATGTGTGGGAGATTGTGAATTGATTGATTATGTGTTGAGCTTGTGATAGCATTGGTGATTTGATATGCATTTGTGATAAATGCATTGGTTATGGATTATATGTTTTATGTATAGACACATGCTATGTTTTGTAGGAATGTTGTACATTACAATGATTGTATTAATTCTCTATGGTATGCTATATATGAATATACGTGATGTGGTGGTGTGTTTCCATATGTTATAACTTTGGTATGCCTTATGTGTGAATATGTGATTATGTTGATATAATTGATATATGCTATGTTGTTGGATTATTAGAGATATGTTATGTATTTGTGGCATGCTATATGTATTAGTATGTGATGCTTGTGGTGAGAATAATTATGCATGTGAATTTGTATGTGTTTGCATATTATTATGCACTCTTGATTTAGTTGTTATTTCTCACCCTTCTGCTGTGGTTTGTTGCTCTATGAGGCAATTGCAGATTAGTATCTTGGAGGCTTTTGTGAAGATTAGTTCTCCATCCTGATTGTCGGTCTGTCTGCTCTGATACGTAACACGGGAGTCGGGGAACGCTTTCGTTATATATGTGTACATTTGTTGGATCTATTTTGTATTACCTTTGTATGAATATTTTGATGTTATAAAATAATTTATGTTGTAAAACAAGTCAGTTATGGATCTTTCCGCTTTATTCCATAATTGAACTTCCTTTTGTTGGAAAAAGTTTCCCTTTTATGTATATTCCATTTTGTGTTATGTATCAAATTTATGAGCATGAATGTGTGTTTTATTTCTTCAAATATGGCATCCTTGTTTCTGTCTAAGAATAATAAATTTTTATTTACTCTGATTTATTTATGTATTATTTATTCGCGATGGGAATTGGGGTGTTACAGCAAACACCCTCAAAGATTTCAATCTTATCCTTGTTCATGAGCTCGCCCGCGCATAGATTGGTTTTGCAGAAAGTTTTGAATGTTGCCCATGTAATTCACGATATCCCCGTAAAGCAGTTCGATGACTTGGTCGCAAACATAACTGCAAGTCAATATCCGGGCTTCAATGGATAAGAGTTGCCTCCTGAAGGAACTGCCCATAATAAAGCCTTACACATATCAATAACTTGCATGGACGCCCTGCTTTCTCGTATCCTTGTGGATACAGGTTCTTCTCTAAACGTGATGCCTAAGGGCACGTTGAGTTAACTACTGGTAGAAGGGAGCGAGATGAGGCTGAGCGCTTTAATTGTCAGAGCTTTTGACAGTTCCAGACGACAAGTTATTGGCGAAGTGGATTTGCCCATTAAGGTCGGGCCGCATCTGTTTACCATTACTTTTCATGTGATGGATATCAATCCTGCATATAGTTGCCTATTGGGTCGACCCTGGATCCATGTCGCAGGGGCATATACTTCCACATTGCATCAGAAGCTGAAATTCATGATTGACGATCAACTGGTCATCGTTTGTGGTGAAGAGGATTTGCTGGTAAGCGAGTTATCATCCTTCCGATATGTCGAGACTAATGAAGGCATAGCTGAGGTGCCGTTGCAATGTCTTGAGTTCGAAGATGTCAGCTCCGCTTTAAGTAGTCAAAGTAGATCACCAAAATTGACCTTGTCATCTGCCAAGAATGCCAAAGAAACCATTGAGAAAGGTGCCTTGCCTGGTTGGGGGCATGTGTTGCATGTGGTAGAGAAACATGATCGCTTTGGACTGGGTTACCATCCTAGTCATCAGAACAGCTCGCATGGTCAGAAGGAGTGCAACCTGATCAAGTTTAATAGTGCGGGTTTTCAGAAGAGCAATATCGTGGCAGCCATTGATGATATTGGTCCTAGCAACCGGAGTACAAGCTTTGTACGAAAGTGCCCGCCTGGCTTCAAGCTCAATAATTGGACATCTACTGTGATTCCTGTGGTTTTTCCTACAAACATGTAATGCATTTTGCTTTCCTACTCACTCGTCCTCGCCCGAGACGAGTGGATAGCTTATAAAGGACCTCCCGCTTTTGAAATATTATGTGATCAATAAATAAAAGTTTTTTTTGCATTCAAATCATGCTTCTTTTCTTTCTTTATTTTACTTTTTCAAACAACAAACGGAAAAAGTTTCTTTTATTTTTCACCTTTCATAATAGCTCATTCTAAACAAATTCATAAACATGCAGAACAAATAAATGCATTGATAACTGTAGCGTGCGATTTTTGTTGGTGAAGTGACCACCTTACCGCAATGGTTGGAATTGGGTGCTACTTTCGGATTTCTTATTTATCCTATGAAGCTAGAAAGGAAAGGGAAGCTATCTAAAACTAACCTTTCACGCAAATGTTTTCTTTAACAAATGCTAAGAGATTGGGGGGTCCGAGGTTAGATTATACAATGGGGAGTTGTCAATTACCCAGCGTATATATGGTTATCCATAGATCGTTTAGCATTTTCTTCTATTATCTACTTACTGGTGTTTATCTGTCGTAAATTTGGGAAAGTTTCTTCTTTGGGAAAGTTGAGAGAGTATTTTTGTTGTTTTTTTCTGGGTTTTTCGATGTTTATGTGAAGGTACTAGACCTAAAGTTTTTGGTATGAGTGCTCGCTAAGATTTCGCAATCTTATGCCTACGTATTCCTGTAAAGATAACAGGGAAATCAGAGCAATCGTAGTTCATTCTATTCTATGGGAGGAAAGATGTTTGGTGTCTTGTTCAAAGCCCAAGATTGAAGCTAGATGAGTATTTGTGTCTTGTTCAAAGCCCAAGATTGAAGCTAAAAGGGTATTTGAGAGAGAATTTGTCATCTCTAAAGGGAGATATCTCACCTGTTTATCACAATTGTTGGGGTAACTAATTATAAAGGAGAATTACTTTAACTGGAATGTATGGAATCCAACAATGCCATAATTTCCTTTATAAGGGATTTGTCCTGAAGGAGAAAACTTTAACTCAGTGTAGAGCAATGCCATTTTTCCTTAGGAGTCTTCCATGCTAAGAGACGGACATTGGCTTGGATGTAAATAATCCAGAGGCTTGCCACTTACAACAATTAGATGAAAGAAGGGGTTTACCAGGATAAGAGATGGACTACAGCTTAGATTTTTGAATCATCAAGTGTTCCACTTACAACAGTTATCTGGGATCAGGTTTTTTTGATTGTCTGTTTTGATGTGTGATTGTACAGAGAAATGTCTTCCTACAGAGAGATTTTTGATTTCCTCTGAGGGGTGTTGATTTTTGTGTGCCTTGATCAAAGCCCAAGGTTGAAGCTAAAAAGTTGACTCTAATAGGGAGTTTTATATCTATCTTGTACAAAGCCCAATATTGAGGTCTTATTAGGGAGATCATTATACAAAGCCTAAGAGGAGGCTATAAGGAATTGACTCTTCCGGGGAATATTTTGTCTCTCTTGTACAAAGCCCAAGATTGAGGCTAAAAAGAATTGACTCCACTGGGGAGAGGTTTTATATGTGTCTTGTATAAAGCACAAGATTGAGGCTAAAAAGGAATTTGACTGACTCAACTGAAGAATATTTTATCTGTCTTGTACAAAGCCCAAGTTTGAGGCTAACTCAGTTGAGGAAAAAAATCATTGTACAAAGACTAAGAGGAGGCTGGTTGGGGAATTTCTTATATGAAGCCTAAGAGAAGGCTAGCTTCTGCTGAGGATTATTGAGATTCAGAGACAGGTCCAAATTGGGGAATCAACTCTTACTGAGGAGTGAAGAAGATTTGAAATATCATATGCCTTGAGGTTCTGACAGAGGGTTTATTGATAGTAATTTGACCCTAACTGGGGAAATTTAAAGTGAGAGTTTAAAGATTGAGTTTTTTAGCCTTTGGAGGTTTTAACTCTGTTGGAAATTGATGAAATGATCAGGGTCTTTCCTATGTTTTTAGGAAACTTGAGGGTTTCTTTGAGATCCAAAAGGAGATGAGATTTTCCAAGTCTACTGGTATGAGAAGGTTGATCTTTGCATGATGCCCAAGAGGAGGCTGATGTTTTAAGGGATGAGAATCAACCCTAAATTGTTCTGATGTTTTGAGATTCTGACTCTCTAGAGGATTGACCTATCAAAGGATGACTAAGTTCTATTCTATACCTGAAGGAGGTCTTTGGGTCCTTGTACTCAGCCCAAGAGGAGGCTGAGAAGTTCTAAGAAGCCTGAGGGTCCTTGTACAAAGCCCAAGAGGAGGCTGGGATGCTTTTAGGAAGCCTGTGGGTCCAAACCTAAGAAAAGTTCAAGAAAGGTTTCACCGAGAATAATCCTTTCTTTAGTGAACAGTTCTAGGGTTTGAAGAAATTCAAAAGAGGTTTCACCGGGAAATAATCCTCTTTGGGGGAAGTGAATTTCTTGTACAGATTTTTAAATTATGACAGTCTCGAGAAAAGTTTCACCGGGAATAATGTCTTTCTCTGTTCCATATTGTATAAGCCCAAGAGGAGGCAAGACTGTATCTGGAATTTCCTATGGGGAACTAATTTTGACTGTGTTGAAAGAGTGACCACTGACTTGATATAATCCTAGACTTAATTGCCAGGGAAAACTCTAAGCAAACATATATATATATATATAGCGAGCGATTTTTGTCGGTGACGCGACCACCTTATCGCTGGAGTTTGGGTTTTCCTCCTCGAAAAGAAAGGGGTGCTACTTTTTGATTTCTTATTTATCCCATGAAGCTGGAAGGGAAAGGGAAGGTATCTAAAACTAACCTTGCACGCGAATGTTTAACTGAACAAATGCTTAAAGAGATTGGGGGGGGGGGGGGGGGTCCGGGGTCAGGTTATACAATGGGTAGTTGTCAGTTACACATCCTATATGTGGTTATCCACAGGATATTAGCTTTAGGTTTTGCTTTGTACTTGATGGTGTTTATTTGTTAATGGGTTTGGGAAATTTCTTGGGAAAGTATGAGAGTGAGTTTTTTTGTTGATGTTTTTGGGAAGGTGCTGGACCTAAGTTTTGATTGATGTATGTAGGCATTGGACCTAGAGTTTTTTATTAGTATGCTCGCTAAGATTTCACAATCTTATGACTACGTATTCCCGTTTAAACAAAACAGGGAAATCAGAGCAATCGTAGTTCCTCCTATTCTAAGGGAGGAAAAAGATGTTTTGGTGTCTTGTTCAAAGCCCAAGACAGAGGCTAAAGGGAGTATTTGTGTCTTGTTCAAAGCCCAAGATTGAAGCTAAAAGGTTGACTGAAAGAGAATTTGTTATCTCTAAAAAGGGATTGTTGATTTTTGTGTGCCTTGATCAAAGCCCAAGGTTGAAGCTAAGAGGTTGATTGACTCCACTGGGGAAGTCCTTATACAAAGCCTAAGAGAAGGATGCATGAGACCGACTTAACAAGAGAGTAGATATATTGGTGTCTTGTACAAAGCCCAAGACGGAGGCTAAAAGAGACTGACTCTTTGGGGATATCATTATATGAAGCCTAAGAGGAGGCTAACTCTGCTAGGGAGGTATTTATCTGTCTTGTATAAAGCCCAAGATTTAGGCAAAAAGGGTTTGACGCAACAAGAGAGTGCTTTTTATATGTCTCGTACGAAGCCTGAGATTGAGGCTAAAAAGGGTTGACTCAACAAGAGAGTGTTTTTTATCTGTCTCGTATGAAGCCCGAGATTGAGGCTAAAAGGGGTTGACTCAACAAGAGAGCCTGGAACGTGACTGACTTAACAAGAGAGTCTAAAAAGGTGATTGACTCAACAAGAGAGTCTGAAAAGTGGTTAACTCAACAAGAGAGTCTGAAAAGTGGTTGACTCAACAAGAGAGTCTGAAAAGGTTAGCTACGTTGGGGAGAATCATTGTAAAAATCCCAAGAGGAGGCTGACTTTCCTGTGGAAATGATCATTATACAAAGCCTAAGAGGAGGCTATCTTCTGCTGGGAATTATTGAGATCCCGAGGCAGGTCCAAGTGGGGAATCAACTCTTGCAGGGGAATAAAGAAGAGTTGATAGATCAGATACCTTGAGGTTCTGATTTGAGATAGTGTTATATTGAGTGATAGACTGACCCTGGCTGGGGGATGAGATAGACAGGGTTTTAGAACCCATAAGTTTTAACTCTGCTGGAGATTAATCCAGAATCTGGGGTTTCTTCTTATGTTTGTAGGGAACTTGAGAATGTCTTTGAGACTCAAGGGGATTTAGACTATCCAAGTCTATTAGTGTGGTCTATCTTTGTACAATGCCCAAGAGGAGGCCGACTCGTTTAAGGGATGAGTATCAACCCTAAAATTGGTCTGAGGGCTTTGGTGACTCCTTTTAGAAAGACAGCTCTAGCAAAGGATGGCTAAGTTCTGTCCTATACCTCTAAGAGGTCGTAAGGGTCCTTGTATGAAGCCCAAGAGAAGGCATGAGAACTTTTAAGAAGCCGACGGGTCCTTGTACAAAGCCTAAAAGGAGGCGGGGATGTTTTTAGGAAGCCTATGGGTCCCCAAACCAAGAGAAGTTCAAGAAATGCAATTCACATAGAAGAGATCATTCCAGGAAAGTTCGAGTATTTGGAAGAAACTCAAGAGATGCTATTCACGGAGAATAGATCAACTATGGGGAGTAGAATTTCTTTGACAATTTCTATGGGTGGCAGTCCGAGAAAAGGTTCGCCGAGAATACTGTCTTTCTCTTTGTTCCATATTGATTAACCCCAAGAGAAGGGAATACTGTATCTGGAAATCCTATGGGGATCTAGTTTTAACTATATATAAGAGTGACCAACATGGTTTTACCTAGTTCTAGATCTAGTTGCCGGGGAAAACTCTAAATAACTATACTAGTATATATACAGTTGATATATGACAAGTATTTAAAGGAGTATGAAAGAAGACTAACCATGCGCAGCATCCCACAATACAGTTATATATATTTGACATGTATTTAAAAGAATGAAAGAAGACTAACCATGCGCAGCTTCCCACAATACAGGTATATATTTTAAAGCGAGTAAACGAAAGCGGATAAAAACTTACAGGTGAGCAAGCTTCCATGCTGTTTTATTAATTGTTCAAAGAAATTAAAGAAAGTTTTGATAACAATTATATATTTGAATCTAAATCAAAAGTGAAATTGTTCTGAAAAGATTGTTGGGGCTTATACTCAAAGAGAAGCCCAAGGTTTAACAGTGATTGCACCGTTGTTTTGAATATCGTATCGGAACTTATACAACAATTGAGGCCCAAAGAGGTTTTCTGTACAAAGGTAGGGGTCTTACAACTGAAGGAGAGGCCCAAATATTATTTTGAAAAAGAAAGATGGGACTTACAACACGAGGGTAGGCCCAGATGGTTTGTTTGAAATCGACGATCGCGCCGAGGTTTTTGAAAACACAGTGGGTCTTATACAATGTCTGAGGCCCAGCAAGGTATCTTATTTACAAGGAATGGGTCTTACACTCTATTAGAGGCCCAAAAGTGTTTTTGTACAAGTGATGGGACTAACAACTCAAGGAGAAACCCAGATGGTTTTATTTTAAACTGGCGATCGCGCCGAGATTTTTTATCGTGTCGGGACTTATACAATATCTGAGGCCCAAAATGGTTTTAGTTAAAAGGAATTGGGTCTTACACTCTATTAGAGGCCCATGAGTGTTTGAAAAGATTTGTGAGGGTGAAAATCAAAGAAACCCTAATTTTATCATTTTTAAAAGTAAATTCTTAAAGAAAATCAATAAATAATGATAAAATACCAAATAAGCTTGAATAAACAACTTGTGATTTTTGGTTGAGACTTGAAAAATGATGTTTTAATCACAAGATGAATTAAAACTCATTTGGTTTTGATTTTCAAGATAAAAATCCACTTTTAAAAGTGTTTAAAACAATTAAAAGTGACTTTATTTACAAAAATACCAACTATATTAAATAATTAATATAAATCTAATTTTTTTGTGGAATAAAATATTTTAACATTTTTGTGATTTTTTTCAAAAAGAGCCAATAAAAAATCATTAAAATTGAGAGAGTTATTAATTTTCCAAATCATTTAAAATAATATAACAAATATTAAAAAAAATGGAAAAAATAGTAAAAAGAGGATCTGGGGCGAGGGGGATTCGAACCCCAGACCTCTTGTGTGCAGCGTGTGCCTCCTACCACTGGGGTGGTGATACATCCGTGTATCAAAACCACCCCATGAATACATGAGGCATGCCTTGTATTTGGCCTGTACAATGCAAGGTTTTGGCCAAAAACATGAAGCTTGTAACTTTCTCATTTCTCAATGGATTGGGACAAAATTTAGGTCTATCTTGCCTAGAATTTCACAAGGAATCCAATGGTGGTGGTGGTTTTTTTAGATGAGGCTCCTATTTCAAAACCCGGTAGTGTTCTTGAAATAGGCCTATAATTGCATTTTCTATGCTACCTCTTGTTACAGGCATGAATTACATGATGAATTGGTTCAAACACAACATATATAACATGTATGATATGTGTATGATCAGTGGACTTCAAAGCAATGCATATTTCAAAGAGTTCAAGTTGGGATGCTTACCTCTTTAGGAGCTTGTTGTGCAATCTGCCAAGCTTCTTGTGCCAAAAGTAATTTGATGCTTTGGACACTCTCAATTGATCCCTTAGAAGCTTTTAGAATGGTTGGAACCAGCTGGAATCCTTAGGAACAAGTTTGAGCTCTTTCTTGCAAAAATGGCAAAAGTGACCAATATGGAAACTCTCTTAAATGGTGTTCCAGATGTGGAGAACCATTTGGGACAGTTCAAGGATGATATTTAGAGTGTGTTTGAGGTTTTATCTGGTTTTGAAAGCGACTGAATCAAGACATGGCTTAAAAAATGCAAAAAAGCCTAATTTTGAGGTTTTGAGAGGGGACTTTGTGATTTTGGTGTTACAGGTCACATGTGGGAGTTTGGACAGCTTAGATATGACATATTGGATGTGTTAGGATCATGAGTTGCGATGGAAATGCTCTCTAACTCAAAAACTCAAAGTTACCTTGCAAAAGAAGGCATTTTGGCCTAGAGAAAGGGATTTTGAGGAAACCAAGTGTTGTAGTGCTTTGGTGTACTCAAATTGAGCACAAATGAGCCCTATTTATAGTAGAGCAAGTTTGTTTTGCAAGCAATATTGTGTGGCAACTACAGCAGGCTGTTGGCCAATTGGATCACTTTGGAATCTTTAGTCTCCTCTAGCCATTAACTAGATGTTAGAGTGCATGCTTTGTAGGTTTAGTTCAGAGATAAGTCTTGAATGAATTCAGTTGGAATAGGCTCAGTTTATGCCACCTTGGTGCATCCATTGAATGCTTGAAAATAAAATTGGAGTCTTGAAGCATCTTTAGCCTTTTTAGGTTTGGCATGCTATTTGTAGACTCATGGACTTTTGAGGCTTGGAGATCAGATCACCCCCCTTGGATTTGATCCTCAGATGTGTCCAAAATGATGACAAGGCTTGGATTTGTCAGATTTGATCAAATCGAGCAAAATGCACAAAATTTGCCAAATCTGTCTTGGAAGAATCAGTTCACGAGGCCATGTTTCAAGGGTTGTATCTCCTTGCCCAAATGGAATTTGGAGATGATCTGGTACTTGTTAGAAAGCCCTCATTGTATACTTCAACTTTTATGTCCAACCCAAGACCTGGTTTGACTTGGATCAAGGTGAAAAATGTCCCTACATTTTGGAAAAAGTAAGGCTAAGTGTTGGAAAAATGTGATTTTCATGTTTTCAGCCATTTTGATAATTCCATAACTAAAAATCCATGAAGAATTGGAATGAGATGTAGTTGGCACTTTTAAAGTATGCCATGAGAGCTACAAATCCATCTTTGGACCATCCAAAATGGTTGCTTGGATCTCAAGTTATGATCCTTGGAAGTTGGTACCCTAGCCATTTTGTTTCATAACTTAGAAAAATTCTAAGTTTTTTATGGTTACCCCTTCTACAAGTTATCTTACTTTATTTGGTTTTTCTTGATGAAAGATGATTCCAATCACACATTAACATCATTTTAGGGTTAAAGAACCTTGGTTGACCAAAAAATCAAAAAGTCAAACTTTGACTTTTTGTACAGTTGACTTTTTCAGCAGATGAAATCTAAACTGTGCGATCCTCTATGAAATCAAGTCCTTGACCTAAATCAAACTTAATAGATGGATTCCATAGGTCATATAGGTGTATTGAATCATGTCCTAAGGTTTGGGAGCATGTCCTGGTCAAAAGTCAAAGGCACAGTTGACTTTTTCTTCAAAACCCTAATTGTGGTTCAGATAAAATTGAAACTTGTGAATCAAGCTTCTTGGATCAATCCATTGTTGAAAATGGATCAACATGGTGTATTGGAGACCCTCAAATCATGTCTTGAGGTCTTGGCTCCTGTTTTGTCCTAAAAGTCAACTTAGGGGTGAATTAGGTCAAGAAACCCTAATTCCTAATTTTTTGTGAATGCATCCCCTGAGGCTAAATTGACTTGATGATTGGGTTCATGAGGCCTCTTAGAGTATCTTAGGTTATGATTTGAAGCATTGGCTCATTCCCAGAGGAAAATTCCCATATGGAGGCCCTGGTCGACCAAAATCCTAATTTGGTGACACTATCGATCCTGAGGCATAATCCACTTGGAATGCTGCAACTTTGTGCCTGACTCTTGATGTGGGAGTCCTCTTGATCCTTTATGGATGTCTGAGAAGTTAGACAAGTTGAAGATCATGTCATTCCTTGATTGATCATTTGTCTAAGTGCTTAGAGAGGGCTTGAAACCCTAATTCTTGTTTATGGTAAATGCTCACCCATCTTTGGGGAGACTGATGAGGCATAATGATACATCCATATTGTGGTGATGATTTGCACAATGATGGGAAATCTCGGTGATCAAAAATTGGGGTATGACAGATGCCCCTATTTAATCTTCTTGGACCCGATGGTGTGAATGGCGAAGGTATTCGGGCATTCGGGGTACAAGAGGATTAAATATCGGAATACCCGAAATTTTGATGGTGGTTATGAATGGCAGTTTGCTCATCCATCTTCTTTTGCTAAGCAGTGATGCTTAGAAAAGGTAAAATTCCCTCGAACCTGGTTTCCTACCAAGGAACTGGTCTCAGTTTCTGATATAAACTTCCCCTCGATCCTGGTTTCCTACCAGGGAACTGGTCTAAGTTTCTGATATAAACTTCCCCTCGATCCCGGTTTCCTACCAAGGAATTGGTCTCAGTTTCTAAAATAAACTTCCCCTCAATCCTGGTTTCCTACCAGGGAATGGTCTAAGTTTCTGATATAAACTTCCCCTCGATCCTGGTTTCCTACCAAGGAACTGGTCTCAGTTTCTGATATAAACTTCCCCTCGATCCTGGTTTCCTACCAGGGAACTGGTCTAAGTTTCTGATATAAACTTCCCCTTGATCCTGGTTTCCTACCAAGGAACTGGTCTCAGTTTCTGAAATAAACTTCCCCTCGTTCCTGGTTTCCTACCAAGGAACTGGTCTCAATTTCTGAAATAAACTTCCCCTCGATCCTGGTTTCCTTCCAAGGAACTGGTCTCAGTTTCTTTTGTCAATAAACTTTCTTGACAAGGGACACTAGGTGTAGCGGTTTTCCTCAAACTTTTCGCCGAATTTTCCTGGGGAGATGCTATTTGATGGGAAAAACTTTTGACGTCAGACTTACTGGGGAACCCATTCGTCTGAGTTGTAGAGGTGCACAAACTTCTCTGTTTAGAGACGCCATTTGTTGACTCTACTGGGGTAAAACGAGTCTCTTAAGGGACTGCTTTTGGCTTGGGGATATTACATCATACTTTTCTTCGAGATCTTCTCGGAGAAATGCCATACAATGTACCCCAATTTTGAGGTGCTGATGACTTCATTAACATTGACTCTATTGGAGAGAAAAATCAATGTGTTGCTGAGAGCCTTTGGTTGTGAGGCTTTCTCTGGGGATTTTCCTTAATCTGGGAAAGCGAAGATATCATCTTCAATGGAGAATAGTGGCATTTGTCGAACGTTTTCTTGTCTTTCAGAGGTTCAAGTTATCAAAGTGGTCGAGGACCAACTTCATCCCAGAAATAAACTGGAGGAGAGAGATTGTTCAGACGCAACATTTCCTAACGAGGAAAGAACTGACAATTCGATTGAGAGGACTTCTATCACTAGGGGACAAGACCGACTAGAGTGATAGTGATGCAATATGAATATGAATATGAATCAATAATGCATGATGTATGTATGTTTATGGTGACAAAACTGGCGTGACATACAGACTAATAGATGAACACGACTGGATACTCGGCCACTGCGGGGTATGAAGAAGTATCGTTCGGTCCAAGATACAATTCTGCATTGCTTAGGAGAGATAGTCCCTGTGGGGAACATGTTGGTCGGGCATAGGAGATAAGAACTCTGTCGGGGGTGTCAGACGGAATAGTCGCATCCGACACAGTCGATCCTTCGCTCAGGTGTACTGGTTTAGAAGGAGTACTTTGATTCTGCACTTTGAAGCTCAATTACCTTTGGAGAAGAAATCGATGTTCTTTAGATGTTCAACAGTCAAAATAAATTGCCATCTTTATTTTAAAAGCAGAAAAAGTTTGACAAGTAAATTCATTTTTGTTTTATTTCAAGATTCGTTGATCATGTTAAAACGTTGTTCTATAAAGCTAAAACAAATAAGAATTGTAAACAAAAGCACAAGGGCTCAAATTTTATTGATAGGATGGACATCAGTTAAACGCGTGATTCCATAGAGTATTTACAAAGTTAGAAAATGGTAATTTTAAGGGAAAAGGGCTACATTGAAACATGATGACCGATATTCTTCCACCAACTTTGAATTCCGGGCATCCTGAGCTTCTGTCGAAGATGACCTTGACTGGAGTTTTCGGATGGATGGCATGACTGCTATTGGGGGATTCGCCCCTATTGGACGTAGTTACTTGCCATTATCCCTAACTTTTGCCTGGATTGTACTTTGAGATTTCTAATCCATCGGGATGATTTTTTATTATGTCTCTAATTTTTGCGTGGACCGCATTTTCGGGTTTTCAATCCACCGAGACGTTTTTTTTAAATTTTATTTAGGCGAAGTATTTCTTGACTACATCAACATTCGTGGGGTAGGCAAATTCTTCTCCGTCCATGGTTGCGAGTCTCAAGGCACCACCTAAGAAAGCTTTCTTGACCACATAGGGGCTGTCATAATTCAAAGTCCATTTGCCCCGAGAGTCAGTGAGAAATGATTGTATCTTCTTGAGCACGAGGTCTCCTTTTCTGAAGACGCGAGGTAGGACCTTTTTGTCAAACGCCTTCTTCATTCTTTGCTGATACAACTGACCGTGGCATAGTGTCGTTATTCGCTTCTCTTCTATCAGATTTAGTTCATCGAGTCGACTTTGACACCATTCAGCTTCTGTTAGCTTAGCTTTCATCAATACCCGGATTGATGGGATCTCTACTTCGATGGGGAGCACTGCCCCCATGCCATATACTAGAGAGAAAGGGGTTGCCCCCGTTGAGGTGCGGACAGATGTGCGATAACCGTGAAGAGCAAGGGGTAGCATTTTGTGCCAGTCTTTGTAGGTTACAACCATATTTTGAACAATCTTCTTGATGTTCTTGTTAGCCGCTTCTACCACTCCGTTCATCTTAGGTCGGTAGGGAGATGATTTATGGTGTTCGATCTTGAACTCTGCGCACAACTCTTTCATCATTTTATTATTCAAGTTAGATCCATTATCAGTAATGATCTAGCTCGGGACACCATAACGGCATATGATATTGTTTTTGATAAATCGAACCACCACTTGCCGGGTTACATTGGCGTACGATGCTGCTTCGACCCATTTGGTGAAGTAATCAATGGCTACCAGGATGAACCGATGTTCGTTCGAAGCCTTGGGTTCAATCATGCCAATCATGTCGATTCCCCATATGGAAAAAGGCCATGGGGAAGAGAGAACTTTGAGATGCGTTGGCGGTACATGGATTTTGTCTGAGTATATCTGACACTTGTGACATCTCCTCATGTACTTGTAGCATTCGGATTCCATTGTTAACCAATAATACCATGCTCTTAGAATTTTTCTCGCCATTGTGTGTCCATTGGCATGTGTGCCAAAGGATCCTTCATGAATCTTTCATCAGCATGTTTGCTTCTGGTCTGTCTACACATCGGAGCAAGACCATGTCAAAATTTCTCTTATAGAGTGTATCACCGCTTAGGAAGAAGTTGCCTGCCAATCTCCTGAGGGTCTTTCTGTCTTTTCTTAGTGCCCCAGGTGGGTACTCTTGTTTCTGAAGGAAGCATTTGATATCGTGATACCAAGGATTGTCGTCTATGACTGCTTCAATCGTGAAGATATAAGCGGGCCTTTCTAGGCACATTATGTCGATCTTAGGTAGGTCGTTCCATTGACCTACACTAATCATGGAAGAGAGAGTGGCTAATGCATTAGCCATGTGATTCTCTTCACGAGGGATGTGGTGAAACTCGATTCTGTTGAAGAAAGGTAACAAATTTCTCGCATAATCTTTGTAAGGAATCAGTCCTGATTGGTATATGTTCCAATCTCCTTTGATCTGATTGACAACCAGGGCTGAGTCGCCATATACATCCAAATTCTTAATCCTTAAGTCGATTGCTTCTTCGAGACCCATGATACAAGCTTCGTATTCGGTCTCGTTGTTTGTACACTTGAATGTTAGTCGGGCGGTGAAAGGAATGTGGGTAACCTGAGGTGTTATGATGATTGCCCCAATTCCATTTCCATAATTATTGACAGCTCCGTCAAAGATTAGTCCCCATTGGGAACCTAGTTCTGGCCCTTCACTGGGTAGCGGTTCATCGCAATTTTTCATTTTCAAGTACATGACATCTTCGTCTGGGAAGTCAAACCCGATTGATTCCTGATCGTCAACCGGTTGATGAGCCAAATGATCGGCTAAAATACTTCCCTTAAAGGCTTTCTGAGCATGGTATTCTATGTCATATTCTGATAACAACATCTGGCAACGGGCAATACTTCCCGTGAGAGCAGGTTTTTCAAAGACGTACATGATTGGATCCATTTTTTAGTTTAACCAAGTAGTGTGACAAATCATATACTAGTGAATACGTTTGGCTGCCCAAGACAGGGCACAACAAGTTTTCTCAGGCATGGTGTACCGAGTCTCGCAGTCGGTGAATTTCTTGCTCAGATAGTAGATGACGAACTCTTTCCTTTTTGTTTCATCCTGTTGACCAAGCACACAACCCATCGAGTCTTCCAAGACTGTTAGGTAGATGATCAGTGGTCTTCCTTCCACTGGAGGTGATAGAATCGGTGGGTTCAACAGGTATTTCTTAATACTGTCGAAGGCGGTTTGGCAGTCTTCTGTCCAAATGTAGTCCTGATTCTTTTTGAGTAATTTAAAGATCGGCGCACATGTCGCGGTCATGAGGAATATAAATCTGGAAATGTAATTCAAACGTCCCAGGAATCCCCTGACTTGTTTTTCAGTTTGTGGAGAAGGCATTTCTTGAATGGCCTTGACCTTGTCAGGATCAACCTCAATTCCTTTTTGGCTGACGATGAACCCTAAAAGTTTCCCTGAACGGACACCAAATGTGCATTTGTTGGGATTCAAGCGGAGTTTGTATTTCCTCAACCGCTCGAATAGGTTTGACAAGTGGGTCACATGCTCCTCTTCTGTTTTAGATTTGGCAATCATATCATCGACATATACCTCGATTTCTTTGTGTATCATGTCATAAACAGAGTAGTCATAGCCCTTTGATAGGTCGCCCCGACGTTCTTCAAACCGAACGGAATTACTTTGTAACAAAAAGTACCCCATGGGGTGATGAACAAAGTTTTCCCCATGTCTTTCGATGCCGTTTTTATCTGATTATAGCCCGAGAATCCATCCATGAAGGAAAATACTTTGAACTTTGCTGTACTGTCTACCAGCATGTCAATGTGTGGTAAAGGAAAGCCATCCTTTGGACTGACCTTGTTTAGATCTCTGTAATCCACACACATTCTGACCTTTCCGTCCTTCTTCGGAACTGGTACTATGTTGGCTAACCATTGAGGATATTCTAATGTGGCAAGGAAACCCGCGTCAATCTGTTTCTGTACTTCCTCCTTGATTTTGATGGCCATGTCCGGGTGAGCCTGTCTCAACCTTTGTTTTAATGGCAGGCATTCTGATCTTAATGGTAGATGATGTTCCACGATGCTGGTATCTAACCCTGGCATGTTCTGATAGGACCAAGCGAACACATCGGGAAATTCTTTGAGAAGCTTTATCAAACCTTCTTTGGCAGTCGGACCGAGCAATGCTCCAATCTTAACTTCTTTTCTCTCTTCTTCTGAACCTAAGTTGACCGCTTCCAACGACTCTTTATGAGGTTTAATGGACCTTTCCTCTTGTCTGAGTAATCGGGAGATCTCTTCTGGAATTTCTTTGTCATCTTCTTCTTCAGCCTCAAATACCGGGAATTCAA
Organism: Lathyrus tuberosus; assembly: GCA_022829125.1. Lineage (NCBI taxonomy): Eukaryota > Viridiplantae > Streptophyta > Magnoliopsida > Fabales > Fabaceae > Lathyrus > Lathyrus tuberosus. The sequence continues at coordinate 1,717,642 of JALAZF010000620.1, read as the reverse complement.
AGTTGGGAGAAGGCATTGGATCATATGTTTCAATGGGTTTAAAACAAGAAATCTGCATGATGTGATGATTTGTTTTAGAAGAGATAGAGAGAATTCAAGAGTGTGTGCAGTGTATTTTCTTTGGAAAACTGCTTGTTTTTATTATTGAGTTGTTTTTTAGGATTACCATTTTCTGGAAAAGCGAAAAGAGAAAACAACAATAAATGCGGAAATTACAGAACGACATTATTTTATTTATGATTTGGTCGATTCTTGAAACTACAGCCCTACAAAACAAAGCTCAGTCGCTTTGGGCGAAGCGAAGAGGTACATTTACTAAAAGTGAGGCCTATCAAAACATCCGTTTCACCTGGGCAGGGTGAAAGGTTAAGACAAAGACGACAATTACTTAGACTTATGAACAACTTTCGGAACGTCGACAACAACCCATTGACGGCGAACTCCTCGGTGAATCACAAAGTCTGGCATCTTCTTTCTTGGTTTGTCTTCAGAAATGACGCTGATTTCTAGCGAAGCAGGATTGTTGGAATCTGTTTCCCAAGCAGAATTGTCATAGATGAACTCTTCTGTTGCATCTTGCATAGTATTTGTACTCTTAGGTAAATCTCCCCATCCAGTAGGCTGGATGTCTTCGAGCCTGAAACGAGAGCTCTCGGGAGCGGTGTACTTGACCAAGTAGTCGAACTTGCCGCTTGGTTGTCCCAGGGTGTCCCACACTTCTTTGGAACTGGAGGAGTCATCTTTTTCGATGATGTTGACCTCAGGAAAAGCATAGCTGATGAATTCTAGCCCTACAAGCTTTGCAAATTCATCGTCGTGCTGGATAGGTTCTGAATACCCTGAATGTTGATCCCATGACGTGGTGGGGATGTAGGTATTCTTTTCAATAATGCTCAGTTGATATGCATCGTTGGGCTGACTCTCTTGCACCAAGTCTCCCGGGTACGGCTGCCAGATAGGCAGGCCATCCATTGGTCCATAATAGTCGTGGTCAAAGTTCTCTTTCATTAGAGTGTCTTCCTTTAACGAGTTTAGCAGAGCACGACATCCTTCTGGATCACAATCTCCATATATCATTTTGACATATGACCTTAGTATAAATCTCGGACTCTGTGCGGGATAGTAAAATGGCGTAGGCACTTCTTCCTGAGACACATGACTGTCCTCGTTAAGATAGGACTTCCATTCTTCATCTGTATCGGAGGAGTCACCCTCGTTGATGGTATGGACTTCTTGAGACACTGGGTGAAGGAAACCTCCACTGTGGAAGAAATCCTGAATGGGATGAAAACTTTCATCGTTAGTAGCAGTCTGGGCATAGTTTGAAGAAAAACCAAGACCCCTCTTTGTTTTGTTATCAGTAGGAATGACAAGTTGTCCCCATCCTTTTGTGTTGTTATTCTCGATTACTTTGAGAGCATCTTTGTACGAGGAAATCGAATTTCCTCTTTCTGACTGATTCTCATTGCTCACCGATAGTGCTTGGAACTGAGTTCCAACAAGCTTCTCTGGTTCTACACAAGTAGACGACGATAAGTTACTCACGATCAAGGCTTGCTCTATGCAGACTATGACTAGTTGATCGTTCTTGACGAACTTTAGTTTCTGGTGCTGTACGCTGCCTGGACGTCCATGACCTGGAAAGTGACTTGGAAAGTGTGAGGACCGATAGTTATGGGAAGATCGACTTCGCCGATAACTGCTTTCCAAGATCCGTCAAATGCTTTGACGATGACCTCACTGCCCCTCATCGGGGATCCTTTGAACGATAGTCGCATTAACATGGACTTCGGCACAACATTCAGAGTTGATCCGGTGTCGACCAGTACGCTGGCTAAACCATCGTCCTAGCAGTTGACTGTAATATTGAGTGCCATGTTGTGACTTTTTCCCTCTTCTGGCAGTTCCTGGTCACTAAACCCCAAGTTGTTACAGGAAGTGATGTTCGAGATTATGCTATCAAATTATCTTATCGTCACATCCTGTTCCACAAAGGCTTACTCTAAGACTTTCTGTAGAGCTTCCCTGTGGGATTCGGAACTGAGTAATAGAGATAGCACAGAGATTTTTGAAGGAGTTTGCAACAGTTGATCAACAATGTTGTATTCGCTCTTTTGGATGAGCTTCAGCATCTCATCGTTGTTCTGTAAAAGGTCGGGATCACTGGAATGACCGACTGGTCGATTAGGAACTTCTGTTTGAGGTTCCTTTTCTTTGGGATTTCCAACTCCTCGGTTGAAGATTTGACCACTCCGTGTTACTCGACTGATGTTTGCAATATTCACGACGGAGGGTAACGGAACTTCTTTTCCATTCTCGATTGTTGTTGCACCATACTTGTAAGGGATAGCCTTATCGGACTTGTACGGTACTGGTCTTGGCAGATAGATAACTACAGGAGCCTTTTGATTTTTCTGACCATCATAGCCGACCTTAATTGGTTCAAGATTGAGAACCTTTCCACCATCAAGAGGGACTCTTGATTCATGGAGTAAAGGGATTATGGCACACACGTCTTTGGCCACTTCTCGCTTAGGGATCAAGATAACATCCTTGCTTTGATCAGGATAATAGTTTGACACTAAATTAGAGCTTGACCATGGTTGAATTTCCTTATGGTCCAACTGACTTTGAAGGGCTGCTCGCACGAGGTAGCATCCTTGATTATTCTCCGAGCAGACTCTACAGCGCTCGTAGTTGTGTGGTGGCACTCGGCCACAGCCGCTTTGAATGCAGTGTAACTTCACTAGATCTGTTTCTATTGATCGAACATCCTGACTATGATGCCTAGTAGGGTTCTCATCGATCATACTGACTTGCTGTGTGTCTTCATCTAGATAGACCGGAAGCCACCAGTGGTTTAACAAATGTTGAAGTGTCCTTTGAACGAGTTCACAGCCTTGGTTACTCTCATGACATATGCTACAGTTCTGATACTCATGCGAAGTCAGAAAACCAAGCTGGACTTGCTTAGCGTGTAACTCCACCAGGCTGGTATTCATCAAGCGAATATCAAAATTTTGAATCATGTTGACCTGATAGGGATTTCTATCACGGTAGTCCTAGATCCTTCCAAGATCCATCTGACGTTGGAGGGCCTCTTATATAAAAGAGCATCGCTGATTATTTACCGAGAAAATCAGACAGGAATTATAATCGTGTCGTGGCAGATCATGATGTTGTCTTTGCCTTGAGTGCATTGCCACCAAGTTGACATTCATCGCACGGATGTCGTGGTTCTGAATGATGTTGGAATTTGTATAAGTTATGTTGACCCCACGAATTCGGTGATCCTGGATCCAACCGAGATCCAACTGTTCCTGTAGAGCTGATCACACCACAGAACGTCCTTGATTGTCTTTCGAGCAGATATCACACTGGTGATAGTTATGAGATGGTACATGCCCATATCCGCTCTGTCTGCGATGCATCTTGACCAGGTTAGCCCTTAATAAGAGTACATCATGAATTTGGTAGTTGTGGTTAGACTCTCCCTCTATCAAATTGACTGCAGATTTCTCGTGTTGAGGTAACGGGTTCGTCTGAACATTTGGATTTGTATCCTTGAAGGATAAGACCCCGCTCCTGATAAGCTTTTGTACATCGGATTTGAAACTGAGGCAGTTTTCTATGTTATGCCCTGGTCCTCCTTAATGGTAAGGACATGTCTGATTCGCTTTGAACTAAAAAGGCGGATACTCTGATACTGTAAGAGGAGACCTGGTTTGGATGTTCCCTTTGACTAGTAGTAACAGAAACAGTTCTGCGTACAACATTAGTATAGGGTCAATCCCTGGTGGTCGCGTTGTACGGTTGTTGTTGTACTGAGGACGAGCCTGCTGAAGAGGTTGTTGTGTCCTTTGCTGATATTGTTGTTGATTCGGTTGGCTCTGAGTAACCTGATGGTGATACGTAGGAACAGGCGCAGGGTTGATAGCAAGAGTTACAACTGCTACTGGTTGATAACGTCGCCTTTGCTTTCCGAGAGAGATATTGCTAATATCTTGCTCTTTTTTCTTAGGGAAAGCACTACCGTGTCTTTTGGTACTACTTGATGGTCCAACATCTTTAATTAGACGTCCTTCTCGGACATCTCCCTCAAGATGAACTCCCATGCCCACCATCTCGGTGAAGTCATTGGGCACGCTGGCGACCATTCTGTCGTAGTAAAATGAACTCAAGGTTTTCAAGAAGATCTTTGTCATCTCTTTTTCCTCAAGAGGTGGACAAATCTGAGCGACAATTTCACGCCATCTCTGAGCATATTCCTTAAAAGTTTCCTTGTCCTTCTGCGACATGGCTCTAAGTTGATCTCTGTCTGGTGCCATGTCCAGATTATACTTATATTGTTGAACAAAGGCGCCGCCAAGATCTCTGAAAGTAACGATCTTAGTGCGGTTTAAACCCATGTACCATTTGAGTACGTCACTGGTTAAACTATCCTGGAAATAATGGATCAGTAGATGTTGGTTCTCTATCTGAGTTGACATCCTCCGAGCGTACATCACCAAATGACTTTGAGGGCACGAGTTACCCTTGTATTTTTCAAATTCGGGCACCTTGAATTTGAGCGGAACTTTCACATTGGGGACCAAACAAAGGTCTGCAGCGTCCTTTCCAAATAGATCCTGACCGCGAATAGCTTGCAGTTCTTTCTGCATCTCCAGAATCTGTTCCTGGAATTCCTTCACTTTATCGTTCATCTTTCATTTCCACCAGAAGGTATCGGTGGAATCTGTCCTTCCGGGACAGTGTGTACCACGGGTGGTGGTACAGTCATTACGGCAGTGACTCTCGGTGCTTCCCTTTCTTGAAGTTTGTAACCTTCAGGAGTTGCTGTCATGCCCCTTGCATCTTCGCTTTCCCGAAGTTTGTAACCTTCAGGCCCAGCGGTTCTTGCTGCAGTTTCCGGATCTTCCATGATGGGCGAAATTTATCCTTCTGGGATATAGTTGAGTGGCATGCCCCTAGGACGATCTTTTGGCAAGTTATACCGAGGATCATACTTTTCCACTATGGGCATAGATGTGATCTCTGAGATCACAGTCCTTTGTTGTTGCATCTGGGCTGCTGCCAGAGCTTGCATGTCATTGTGAAGTTTCCTCAAATCTTTTTTTAGAGTATCAATTTCTTCTCTCAACTCTTTGTTCTCTTCCTCGAGATCATCCATTTTCTTTTGTCGATTGGCCCGAGTATTGTACGAATGAGACAGTTTGACTCTAGAATCGAGACACAAACGTGAGATTCGTAGGGAAGAAGAATGCGTTATGGGAGAATGATGAATGATATGCAATGATTAATTAATTAAATTTTTGTTATTTAATCAAAAGAAACTTTGACAATTAGATTGCAAATATCATACAATGGGGAAACCCCGTTTTATTGAATTCAAAGATTACGGTAATGGAAATACAGTAATTTACAAAGCGCTGTAAAAGGAAACGTCTAAACTAATGGATCCTGAGTCCTCTCTGAGGAGAGCTCAGGTGTTGGTTCTGGTATCTTCCTTTTCTTTGACCGGAGCTCTTGAGCTGTTGTCGGGTTGTCATTCTTTTGCCAAGTGAAAGGAGCGAGCAAAATCCTTTGGTCTTCTTGATTCTCTACAGCATGTTGCTCTAAAATCTCGATCAGAGCGTCTTTATCTTTTAACAGTTGATGTATTTTATTACACTTCACATTAAGAATACGATATTTGTTCCTCTAAGACCTCTTCTCCTGTTGAACTTTGGCGAGAGTAACCTGAAGTTTTTCCGTATCAGACATAAAATAAAGGACAGATTCCCTTAATGGAAGAACTTCGTGATGAGGGTAAGGCATCCTCAGCTTGAGAGCTCTAGTTTGTACCCAGCGGAGATAGGTCTCCACAGAGATACATTCTGGTTTCCCTAGAGACTCTCTTCCTTTCCTGTGAACATGTTTCCAAGCATGCACTATTTATGCCTTTAGTGCCCTGTCGTTTTCTCCTTCCTTAAAGAAAAGACCTTCCAGAAGAGCATTACGCGGGATATGCCTCATCGGGTATCCGAATTGACGACGAACTAAAACTGGATGATAATTGATTCCTCCTTTAATTCCTATTAGGGGTACATTAGGCAAGTTTCCACAACGGTCAATGCTCCTAACCCCGTCATAGATTCGATTGTACCAGTTGATGTCAGAGTTGGTAAGAGACATGATTCTCTGCGACCAATGTAACATATTCTTTTAATCCCAAAAAGCAGCAGACTTGGGTAAATGGGAAGTGAACCATTTGTATAGCAAGGGTACACATCATGTGATCATTCCTCCACTGTACAAATTCCTTAAGTGTACAGAATGATAAGCATCTGCGAGCAAGGTCGGTACGGGGTTTCCAATCAGAAAAATCTTAATGGCATTGATATCAACGAAACTATCAATGTTGGGAAACAAAAATAACCCATAGGAGAGCAACGCAAAGATGCTTTCGAAAGTAGGCACATTCCCTATACTAGCAAAGTACAGGGCTTTCTTTATCAAAAACTGGGCTAGAAGACCCTGGATTCCACCCTTAATGGTCATGTGAGTCTTGACTTCTGACTCGTCCAAATAAATTGCTCTTGCAATGGTCTGATCCTTTGGAATTTCTTCCAGTCCAGAAAAGGGAGCTTGGTCAGTGATAGGTAAATCAGTCAGGTGAGAGTACTCCTCCAGTGTTGGTGCTAGCTGATAATCCGGGAATGTGAAATAGTGATAGACCAGATCGTAGAACTGGATGAGTGTAGACAGGATTCCTTCAATTACATGGACCCTTAACAGAGACAGCAGTCCTCCATACTTAGCTATAAAGGCGTTAGGGTTGGTGATCATCCTCGTCAATCCTCTTAAATCCTCTAGTTTTGGAACCTTGAAGGTATACTTGTGAGTCCTTCTTCTACCTAAATCCATAACGCAATCTTTCTCTCTGATATTTATAATCATTGTCTTAGTTTAATTTGAAAAAGATAGACTATAAGAGAAAATTTTCTTTGTTTAAAGTTTTTTTAATGAATGCATGAATGCAGCACACAAAAACATAGAAAAAACATGGGGTCAAAGGTTCGCTTTCATGAAGTCAAGGCTCTACCCATCCCCAAAGGTTTTACTGGTATTTTTTGTACCTGTCCGCAAAATCATTGACCCCTCTTGGGATAACAACAGCAGGCTGGAATCACCCGAGCGAACTGATGTATCTTAGAGTAATCTCAAATGAGGGTAGTATCGCATGACAACTATTTCCGATAGCTTCCGTACTATAAAATAGTAACATGGTTCCAGTCTACTAAAATCCTCAGCTTCTCAGATAACCCAATCAAAAAATCTGCTTTCAACAATTGAAGTCGTATAGGCATTGAATCCGCAACAGGTATCTCCACTGATTCGATGGTCTATCGGGACCTCTTATTTGGGAGTCACTCCCTGTAAGATTACCCGTCTCATGCCATCACCTATCTTAGGTGTATACTCAATCTTTCCAGATGCGGCATCACCCACAGTCCCATTAGCAGAAAAATAAACACGGATATCAAGTAGGAAAAGCAATATATATATATATATATATATATATATATATATATATATATATATATATAAAGCTAACATCCTAGACCTCTTAGGAGCTATAATAATCCTAGTCCTAAACAATAAAATGAATCCCCAGCAGAGTCGCCATTTTTCTGTTGGAAAATGGGGACGATGCCTCAAGGATAAAAAATACAAGGACTCCCTAGCAGAGTCGCCATTTTTCTGTAGCGAGCAATTTTTGTTGGTGACGCGACCACCTTATCGCTGGAGTTTGGATTTTCCTCCTCGAGGAGAAAGGAGTGCTACTTTCTGATTTCTTATTTATCCCATGAAGCTGGAAGGAAAAGGGAAGGTATCCAAAACTAACCTTGCACACGAATATTTAACTGAACAAACGCTTAAAGAGATTGAGGGGTCAGGGGTCAGGTTATACAATGGGTAGTTGTCAGTTACCCAACCTATATGTGGTTATCCACAGGATATTAGCTTTGGGTTTTGCTTTGTACTTGATGGTGTTTATCTGTTAATGGGTTTGGGAAATTTCTTGGGAAAGTATGAGAGTGAGTTTTTTTGTTGATGTTTTTGGGAAGGTGCTGGACCTAAGTTTTGATTGATGTATGTAGGTATTGGACCTAGAGTTTTTGATTAGTATACTCGCTAAGATTTCGCAATCTTATGCCTACGTATTCCCGTTTAAACAAAATAGGGAAATCAGAGCAATCGTAGTTCCTCCTATTCTAAGGGAGGAAAAAGATGTTTTGGTGTCTCGTTCAAAGCCCAAGACAGAGGCTAAAGGGAGTATTTATGTCTTGTTCAAAGCCCAAGATTGAAGCTAAAAGGTTGACTGAAAGAGAATTTGTTATCTCTAAAGAGGGATTGTTGATTTTTGTGTGCCTTGATCAAAGCCCAAGGTTGAAGTTAAGAGGTTGATTGACTCCACATGGGAAGTCCTTATACAAAGCCTAAGAGGAGGCTGTATGAGACCGACTCAACAAGAGAGTGAATATATTGGTGTCTTGTACAAAGCCCAAGACATAGGCTAAAAAAGACTGACTCTTTGGGGATATCATTATATGAAGTCTAAGAGGAGGCTAACTCTGATGGGGAGGTATTTATCTGTCTTGTATAAAGCCCAAAATTGAGGCAAAAAACGTTTGACTCAATAAGAGAGTGCTTTTTATCTGTCTCGTACGAAGCCCGAGATTGAGGCTAAAAAGGGTTGACTCAACAAGAGAGTGTTTTTTATCTGTCTCGTACGAAGCCCGAGATTGAGGCTAAAAGGGTTTGACTCAACAAGAGAGCCTGGAACGTGATTGACTCAACAAGAGAGTCTGAAAAGGTGATTGACTCAACAAGAGAGTCTGTAAAGTGGTTGACTCAACTAGAGAGTCTGAAAAGTGGTTGACTCAACAAGAGAGTCTGAAAAGGTTAGCTCCGTTGGGGAGAATCATTGTACAAAGCCCAAGAGGAGGCTGACTTTCCTGAGGAAAGGATCATTATACAAAGCCTAAGACGAGGCTATCTTCTGCTGGGAATTATTGAGATCCTGAGGCAGGTCCAAGTGGGGAATCAACTCTTGCAGGGGAATACTAAAGAGTTGATAGACCAGATACCTTGAGGTTCTGATTTGAGATAGTGTTATACTGAGTGATAGACTGACCCTGGCTGGGGGATGAGAGAGACGGGGTTTTAGAACCCACAAGTTTTAACTCTGCTGGAGATTAATCCAGAATCTGGGGTTTCTTCCTATTTTTGTAGGGAACTCGAGAATGTATTTGAGACTCAAGGGGATTTTGACTGTCCAAGTCTATTAGTGTGGTGTATCTTTGTACAATGCCCAAGAGGAGGCCGACTCGTTTAAGGGATGAGTATCAACCCTAAAATTGGTCTGAGGGCTTTGGTCACTCCTTTTAGAAAGACAGCTCTAGCAAAGGATGACTAAGTTCTGTCATATACCTCTAAGAGGCCATGAGGGTCCTTGTATGAAGCCCAAGAGAAGGCATGAGAACTTTTATGAAGCCGACGGGTCCTTGTACAAAGCCCAAGAGGAGGTGGGGATGCTTTTAGGAAGCCTGTGGGTCCCCAAACCAAGAGAAGTTCAAGAAATGCAATTCACATAGAAGAGATCATTCTAAGAAAGTTCGAGTATTTGGAAGAAACTCAAGAGATGTTATTCACAGAGAATATATCAAATCCGGGGAGTAGAATTTCTTAGACAATTTCTAAGGCTGAGAGTCTGAGAAAAGGTTCACCAAGAATACTGCTATTCTCTTTGTTCCATATTGATTAACCCCAAGAGAAGGGAAGATTGTATCTGGAAATCCTATGGGGATCTAGTTTTGACTGTATTTAACAGTGACCAACATGGCTTTACCTAGTTCTAGACCTAGTTGCCGGGGAAAACTCTAAATAACTATACTAGTATATATACAGTTGATATATGACAAGTATTTAAAGGAGTATGAAAGAAGACTAACCATGCGCAGCTTCCCACAATATAGTTATATATATTTGACATGTATTTAAAAGAATGAAAGAAGACTAACCATGCGTAGCTTCCCACAATACAGGTATATATTTTAAAGCGAGTAAACGAAAGCGGATAAAAACTTACAGGTGAGCAAGCTTCCATGCTGTTTTGTTAGTTGTTCAAAGAAATTAAAGAAAGTTTTGATAACAACGGTATATTTGAATCTAAATCAAAAGGGAAATTATTTTGAAAAGATTGTTGGGGCTTATACTCAAAGAGAGGCCCAAGGTTTAACAGTGATTGTACCGTTGTTTTGAATATCGTATCAGAACTTATACAACGACTGAGGCCCAAAGAGGTTTTCTGTACAAAGGTAGGGGTCTTACAACTCAAGGAGAGGCCCAAAGATTATTATGAAAAAGAAAGATGGGACTTACAACACGAGGGTAGGCCCAGATGGTTTGTTTGAAAATGGCGATCGCGCCGAGGTTTTTGAAAACACAGTGGGTCTTATACAATGTCTGAGGCCCAACAAGGTATCTTATTTATAAGGAATGGGTCTTACATTCTATTAGAGGCCCAAAAGTGTTTTTGTACAAGTGATGGGACTTACAACTCAAGGAGAGGCCCAGATGGTTTTATTTTAAACTGGCGATCGCGCCAAGATTTTTTATCGTGTCGGGACTTATACAATATCTGAGGCCCAAAATGGTTTTAGTTAAAGGGGATTGGGTCTTACACTCTATTAGAGGCCCATGAATGTTTGAAAAAGATTTGTGAGGGTGAAAATCAAAGAAACCCTAATTTTATCATTTTTAAAAGTAAATTCTTTAAGAAAATCAATAAATAATGATAAAATACCAAATAAGCTTGAATAAACAACTTGTAATTTTTGGTTGAGACTTGAAAAATGATGTTTTAATCACAAGATGAATTAAAACTCATTTGGTTTTGATTTTCAAGATAAAAATCCACTTTTAAAAGTGTTTAAAATGATTAAAAGTGAATTTATTTACAAAATACCAACTATATTAAATAATTAATATAAATCTGATTTTTCTGTGGAATAAAATATTTTAACATTTTTTTTGATTTTTTGAAAAAAGAACCAATCAAAAATAATTAAAATTGAGAGAGTTATTTATTTTCCAAATCATTTAAAATAATATAACATTAAAAAAATGGAAAAAATAGTAAAAAGAGGGTCTGGGGCTAGGGGAATTCGAACCCCAGACCTCTTATGTGCAGCGTGCGCCTCCTACCACTGGGTGGTGATACATCCGTGTATCAAAACCACCCCATGAATACATGAGGCATGCCTTGTTTTTGGCCTGGCCAAGGCAAGGCAAGACAAGGTTTTGGCCAAAAATGTGAAGCTTGTAACTTTCTCATTTCTCCATGGATTGGGACAAAATTTAGGTATATCTTGCCTAGAATTTCACAAGGAATCCAATGGTGGTGGTTGTTTTTTCAGATGAGGCTCCTATTTCAAAACCCCATAATGTTCTTGAAATAGGTCTATAATTGTATTTTCTATGCTACCTCTTGTTACAGGCATGAATTACATGATGAATTGGTTCAAACACAACATATATAACATGTATGAGATGTGCATGATCAGTGGACTTCAAAGCAATGCATATTTCAAAGAGTTCAAGTTGGGATGCTTACCTCTTTAGGAGCTTGTTGTGCAATCTGCCAAGCTTCTTGTGCCAGAAGTAATTTGATGCTTTGGACACTCTCAATTGATCCCTTAGAAGCTTTTAGAATGGTTGGAACCAACTGGAATCCTCAGGAACAAGTTTGAGCTCTTTCTTGCAAAAAGGGCAAAAGTGACCAATATGGAAACTCTCTCAAATGGTGTTCCAGATGTGGGGAACCATTTGGGACAGTTCAAGGATGATATTTGGAGTGTGTTTGAGGTTTTATCTGGTTTTGAAAGTGACTGAATGAAGACATGGCTTGAAAAATGCAAAAAAATCCAATTTTAAGGTTTTGAGAGGGGACTTTGTGATTTTGGTGTTACAGGTCACATGTCAGAGTTTGGACAACTTAGATATGACATATTGGATGTGTTTGGATCATGAGCTGTAATGTAAATGCTCTCTAACTCAAAAACTCAGAGTTACCTTGCAAAAGAAGGCATTTTGGCCTAGAGAAAGGGATTTTGAGGAAAGGAAGTGTTGTAGTGCTTTGGTGTACTCAAATTGAGCACAAATGAGCTCTATTTATAGTAGAGCAAGTTTGTTTTGCAAGAAATAGTGTGTGGAAACTACAGCAGGCTGTTGGCCAATTTGATCACTTTGGAATCTTTAGTCTCCTCTAGCCATTGATAAGAGGTTAAAGCACAGGCTTTGTAACTTTGGTTCAGAGATAATTCTTGACTGAATTCAGTTGGAATAGGCTCAGTTCATGCCACCTTGGTGCATCCATTGAATGCTTGAAAATAAAATTGGAGTCTTGAAGCATCTTTAGGCTTTTTAGGTTTGGCATGCTATTTGTAGATTCATGGACTTTGGAGGCTTGGAGATCAGATCATCCCCCTTGGATTTGATCCTTAGATGTGTCCAAAATGATGACAAGGCTTGGATTTGTCAGATTTGATCAAATAGAGCAAAATGCACAAAATCTGCCAAATCTGTCTTGGAAGAATCAGTTCATGAGGCCATGTTTCAAGGGTTGTATCTCCTTGCCCAAATGGAATTTCGAGATGATCTGGTACTTGTTAGAAAGCCCTCATTGCATACTTCAACTTTGATGTCCAACCCAAGACCTGGTTTGACTTGGATCAGGGTGAAAAATGTCCCTATATTTTGGAAAAAGTAAGGCAAATTTTGACTTAGTGAAAATCCCACTAAGTGTTGGAAAAATGTGATTTTCATGTTTTCAGCCATTTTGATCATTCCATAACTAAAAATCCATGAAGAATTGGAATGAGATGTAGTTGACACTTTTAAAGTATGTCATGAGAGCTACAAATCCATCTTTGGACCATCCAAAATGGTTGCTTGGATCTCAAGTTATGATCCTCGAAAGTTGGTACCCTAGCCATTTTGTTTCATAACTTAGAAAAATTCTAAGTTTTTTATGGTTACACCTTTTACAAGTTATCTCACTTTTTTTGTTTTTTCTTAATGAATGATGATTTCAATCACACATTAACATCATTTTAGGGTTAAGGAACCTTGGTTGACCAAAAAATAAAAAAGTCAAACTTTGACTTTTTGTATAGTTGACTTTTTCAGCAGATGAAATCTAAACTGTGCGATCCTCTATGAAATCAAGTCCTTGACCTAAATCAAACTTAATAGATGTATTCCATAGGTGATATAGGGTGTATTGAATCATGTCCCAAGGTTTGGGAGCATGTCCTGGTCAAAAGTCAAAGGCACAGTTGACTTTTTCTTCAAAACCCTAATTGTGGTTCAGATGAAATTGAAACTTGTGAATCAAGCTTCTTGGATTAATCCATTGTTGCAAATGGATCAACATGGTGTATTGGAGACCCTCAAATCATGTCTTGAGGTCTTGGCTCATGTTTTGTCCCAAAAGTCAACTTAGGGGTAAATTAGGTCAAGAAACCCTAATTCCTGATTTTTTGAGAATGCATCCCCTGAGGCTAAATTGACTTTATGATTGGGTTCATGAGGTGCCTTAGAGTATTTTAGGTTATGCTTTGAAGCATTGGCTCATGCCCAGAGGAAAATTTCCATCTGGAGGCCCTGGTCGACCAAAACCCTAATTTGGTGGCACTGTCGATCCTGAGGCTTAATCCACTTGGAATACTGCAACTTTGTGCCTGATTCTTGATGTGGGAGTCCTCTTGATCCTTTATGGATGTTTGAGAAGTTAGACAAGTTGAAGATCATGTCATTCCTTGATTGATCCTTTGTCTAAGTGCTCAGAGAGGGCTTGAAATCCTAATTCTTGTTTGTGGTAAATGCTCACCCATCTTTGGGGAGACTGATGAGGCATGATGATACATCCATATTGTGGTGATGATTTGCACAATGATGGGAAATCTTGGTGGTCAAAATTTGGGATATGACAATATATATATATATATATATATATATATATATATACATACAGATGAAATACATAACAAGTACGTGTAGAAGAAAAAGTAGAACTTACAGGTGTGCAAGCTTCCAGCATTATAAACACAGTTGTATGGTTAGTTATTCAAGAAATTGAAGAAATTTTTTATAACAACTATGAATTTGAATCTGAATCAAAAGGAAAGTTATTTTTAAAAGGAATTTTGGGGCTTATACTCAAGGAGAGGCCCAGATGAATTTTTTTGAAAAGGCGACGATCGCGTCGTAGTTTTGAAAACGACAAAGGGACTTATATAATGACTGAGGCCCAAATTTATTAAATATACAAAAGAGGTGGGTCTTACACTCTATTAGAGGCCCAAGGTTTATTTTTATACAAGAGATGGGGCTTACAACTCAAGGAGAGGCTCAGATGAAAAACAATGATCGCACCATTATTTTGAAAACTGTACTGGGACTTATACAATGACTTAGGCCCAAGAAATTTATGTACAAAGGGGGGTTGGGTCTTACACTCTATTAGAGGCCCAAAAATGTTTGAAAAAAAAGGAAAATGGGACTTACAACACAAGGGGAGACCCAGAATTAAAATTGTTTGAAACCAACGATCGCGCCGAGATTTTTTAATATCGTATCGGAACTTATACAATGACTGAGGCCCAAAATGGTTTATTTACAAAGGGATGAGACTTACACTCTATCAAAAGGCCCAAAAGTGTTTCAAATGAAGTTTGAAAAATTAAAATTGAGGGAAACCCTAATTTTAATTAATATAATAATATTTTCAAAGGAAATTAAATATAAAATACCAAATATATTTAAAAAGAAGTGGTAAGCTTTGAAAAATATTTTGAAAAATCATGGTTAATCACATGAAGGCTTGAAATTCAATTGATTTTGAAAGATCAAGGTGGAAATCTCATTTTAAAATGTTTGAAAATAAATAAAATGAAATTAATTACAAAAATTTAAACTATATTAAGTAAATAATATAAATTCAATTTTTTTGTAGAATAAAATATTTCAACATTTTTGTGATTTTTCAAAAAAAGAATCAATAAAAAATATTTAAAATTGAGAGAGAAATTAATTTTGCAATTAATTAATAAAAAACCAAAAAATATGAAAAAAAAGCAAAATATGAGAGGTATAGCAAAATGGTCTGGGTGGGTGTTGAACCCATGACCTCTCAACCAAACACATATGCGCGCTACCACTGGGGTGGTGATACATCCGTGTATCAAAACCACCCCATGTGCATATAAGGGTGACAAGGTTTTAAGCCTGGCTAAGGCGCCTTGGCCTGGCCCTTGCCCAAGACTGGCCTGATTTTAGGCCTCTTGCATGAAGGCTATAACTTCTTCATTTCTCCATGGATTTGGATAAAATTTAGATGGGTCCTACCTAGAATTTCATGAGGAATCCAATGGTGCTTTTGGAATTTTCTAAAAATGCTTCTATTTTAAAACCCGATAGTGGTTTCAAAATAGGCCAAGATTTGCATGTTCTATTCTATCTTATCATACAAGCAATAATAGCATGAAAAATTGGTTCAACCACAACACATGTGATATGTATGAGATGTCCATGATCAATGGACATCAAAGCAATGCATATTTTTAAAAGTTCAAGTTGTGATGTACTTACCTCTTGAAGCTCCTTGTGCTAACTGTCAAGATCCTTGTGCCAGAAGTAATCCAATGCTTTAGACACTCTTGATTGATCCCTAAGAAGCTTTTAGGATGATCAGAACTAGCTAGAAACCTCAGGAACAAGAGTTGGCTCTTTCTTGCAAAAGTGGCAAAAGTGACCAAAATGGTAACTCACTCAAATGGTGTTACAGTTGAGGGAAACCAGTTGGGAAAGTTTGAGGATGATATTTGGAGTATATTTGAAGCTTTGTTTGGTTTTGAAAGTGACTGAATCAAGACATTGCTTGTAAAATGCAGAAAAGTCAAAATTTGAGGTTTTGGAGGTTGACTTTCTGATTTTGAGGTTGTACAATGTGGATGAAGGTTTGAACACCTCTAATGGATGATTTATAATGTGTTTGGATGGTTATTTGAGTGTTTTTTGCTCTGGTTTCAAGAATTCCCAAATTGCTTCATAATGACTTGAAAATGAAGTAAGAGAGGGAGAGTGAGAAAACAAGGCTTTGGTATTGTTTTGATGTGGTTTGAAACATCAGAAATGACCTCTATTTATAGGAGAGGAGTTTTGTTTTTGAAGGAATATTGTTGGATAAGGGACCACTCTACTATCCAATGGATATGCCCATGTATCACTTCCTTAAATGCAAAGGTACCCAGTCTTCACTTGGCCATTAACTAGAGCTGATCTTTGTAGCTCTAGGTCTTCTGATCTTCGCAACAAACTTGACTCAATTGGACTGATAAGGCTTGGTTCATGACATCTCTATGTTCCACATCAATGCCAAATGACAAACTTAGAGTTTTTGAACTTGAAACTTTGAATGATCACATGCCAAAGGATAGGATTCTTGACTCAATGGTCCAAGCTTGAAAATATCAAGTGAGCCATCAAGATTCCCTCTGATCTTGGAAGAGGACAAAGCTTGCAAGATGACAGAATTTGAAATGGAAATCGAGTGGCACAAGAAATGCACCAAATTTGCCTTGAAAACCAGTTTGAGTAAGGCATGTTGTGAGATCCATAACTCCTTGATCAAGCTAAATCAATGGGAGTTCTTGTACTCTTTGGAAAGCTCTCATGACATACTTTAACTTTGATGTCCAAGATTGGTCTTGGTTTAGCTTGGATCAAGGTGAAAAATGGCCTCAAAGTTTGGAAAAAGTGAAACAGATTCTGTCTTGAAAATTTCACTAAGTGTTGGAATGAAAATGTCCATTTTCATTTTTTGTGATTTTGATCAATCAATAACTCAAAATCCATGAGGATTTGGAATGAGATGTAGTTGACATATTTGTAGTATGTAAGATGAACTTTCATTTGAGATTTGGATGGGAGAAAAAGGCCTTAGGGTTTGGGAGTTATGACCTTGCAAAGTGGGTACCAAATCCATTTTGTTCCATAACTTAGAAAATTTTAAGTTTCCTATGGTTGCCCCTTTTGCAAGAAACCTCACTTTTCTTGATTTTTATTTATAAATGATGATCAAAACCATATATTAACATTGTTTTTGACTTATGGGAACCATTTTTGTGAAAAATTCCAAAAAGTCAAACTTGATTTTAGGCACAACTCACTTTTTGTCAGATGAATTCCAAGCTGTGTGATCCTCTATGAAATTAAGTCCTTGTCCTAATTCAAACCTAATGGATGGATTCCATAGGTGTTTTAGGGTGTCTTGAACAATGTCCCAAGGTTTGAGAACATGTCTTGGTCAAAAATCAAAGATACAGTTGACTTTTTCTTCAAAACCCTAATTGTGGTCCTGATGAAATTGAAACTTGTGGATCAAGCTTCTTGGGTCAATACATTGTTATAAATGGACCAATGTGGTGTATTTGAGGCCCTCAAATAATGTATTGAGGTATTGGTTTATGTCTTGCCTCTAAAGTCAACTTAGGGGTGAATTAGGTCAAGAAACCCTAATTCCTGATTTTTTATGAATGCTTCCCCTGAGGTTGTTTTGACTTGATGAGTGGATCCATGAGGTCCCTTTGAGCATCTTGGGTCATGAATTGAAGTATTGTCTCATGCCCAGATGAAAATTTTCATCTAGAGGCCTTGGTCGACCAAAACCCTAATTTGGTGACACTGCCGATCTTGAGGCTTGATCCGCTTGGAATGTTGCACTCTTGTTTTTTATTCTTGATGTGGGAGACCTCTTGGTCCTTTATAGGTGTTTGAGAGGCTAGAAAAGTTGAAGATCATGTCATTTCTTGATTGATCCTTTGTCTAAGTGCTCTGAGAGGGCTCAAAACCTTAATTCTTGATTATAGTGAATGCTCAACAATCCTTGAGGAGATTGATGAGGCATGATGGTACATCCATATTGTGGTGATGATTCTCACAATGATGGGAAATCTTGGTAGTCAAAATTTGGGGTATGACAGATGCCCCTATTTAATCTTCTTGGACCTGAAGGTGTGAATGGCGAAGATATTCGGACATTCAGGGTGCAAGAGGATTAAATATCGGAATACCCGAAATTTTGACGGTGGTTATGAATGGCAGCTTACTCATCCATCTTCTTTTGCTAAGCAGTATTACTTAGAAAATGGCAAAACTTCCCCTCGATCCTGGTTTTTGGCCACAGAACTGGTCTTTGTTTCTTTTGAAATAAACCTCCCCTCGATCCTGGTCTTCAGCCACGGAACTGGTCTCAATTTCTTTTGAAATAAACTTCCCCTCGATCCAGGTCTTCAACCACCGAACTAGTCTCAGTTTCTTTAATAAACTTCCCCTCGATCCTGGTCTTCAGCCACGAAACTGGTCTTAGTTTTCTTTTGAAATAAACCTCCCCTCGATCCTGGTCTTCAGCCATGGAACTGGTCTCAATTTATTTTGAAATAAACCTCCCCTCGATCCTGGTCTTTAGCCACGGAACTTGTCTCAGTTTCTTTTGAAATAAACTTGCCCTCGATCCTGGTCTTTAGCCACAGAACTGGTCTTAGTGTCTTCTTGTCAAGTTTCTTTTCTCGACAAGGAACACTATGTGTAGCGGTCTTTATCAAACTTCTCGACGAGTTTTTACCGGGGAGCCGCCATTTGATGGAAAAAATTTGAGGTCAGACTTGCTGGGGGTACCCATTTGTCTGAGCTGTAGAGTTGTGTAAACTTCTTTGTTGGAGATGCCATTTGTTGACTCTACTGGGGAAAAACGAATCTCTTGAAAGACCACTTTTTGCTTGGGGATACTTTTCTTCGAGATTATTTCGGAGAAATGCCATGTGATGTGATCCAATTTTGAAGTGCTGATGACTTTATTAAAATCGAATTTCTTGGGAGAAAAACTAATGCATCGCTAGGAGCCTTTTGTTGAGAGGTTTTCTCTAGGGATTTTCCTTAATCCCGGAAAGCGAGAAGTATCATCTTCAATAGTGAAGAGTGATGTTCCAGAAGTGTCTGCCGAACGTCTTCTTGCCTTTCAGAGGCTCAAGTTATCAAAGTGGTCGAGGACAGTCTCCGATTTAAAAATAAACTGGGGAGAAATTGCTTAGATGATACATTTCCTGACGAGGAAATGACTGACAACTTGACTGACAAGAGGACTTTATCACTTGGGAATAAGTATGACCAGAGCGATATTAATGCAATATGCATATGAATATGAATCAATTATGCATGATGTATATATGTTTATGCTGACAAAACTGACGCGACATACAGACTTGTGAGTGAACACGACTGGATACTCGACCACTGCGGGGGATGAAAAGTACCATTGGTTCAAGATATCAATCCTGTCTTGCTTAGGAGAGGTAGACCCTGTGGGGAGAAGAACCATCAGTTGGTTTTCAGTGGTAAGAACTCTGGCCGGGATATCAAATATATATTACATCTGAAATAGTTGACCATTTATTCAAGTGCACTGGTTTAGAAGGAGTACTTTGATTATGCACTTTGAGGTTTAATCGCTTTCGGAGAAGCCATCGATGTTCCTTTTTGATGTTCAAGGTCAAAAGGAATCGACATCGTTATTTTAAAAGTAGAAGAAATTTTGACAAGTAAATTCATTTTTGTTTTGTTTCAAGAATCGTTGATCATGTTTAAAATGTCATTCTATAAAGAAAAAATAAATGAGAGTTGCAATCAAAAGCATTAAGGCTCAAATTTTATTGATAGGATGGAAATCAGCCAAGTGCGTGATACCATAGAGAATTTACAAAGTTTAGAAAATGGTAATTTAAGGGAAAAGGGGCTACATTGAAACATAACGACCGCTATCCTTCTACCAACTTTGAATTCTGGACATTATGGGCTTCTGCGAAGGTGACCTTGACTGAAGTTTTCCTGATGGATGGCATTACACCTGAGGATTCAAATTAATCAAGCGTAGTTACTTGCCATGAATCCCTAACTTTTTCCTGTAATGTCTTTTGAGATTTTTAGTCCATCGGGATGATTTTTTTTTTTTGCTCATGTCTCTAATTTTTTCCTAGACTGCCCTTTCGGATTTTCAATCCACCGAGACATTTTTTTACCTTTTTTATTTAGGAGCAGTATTTCTTGACTACATCAACATTCGTGGGGTAGGTAAACTCCTCTCCATCCATTGTTGCAAGTCTCAAGGCGCCGCCTGAAAAGGCTTTCTTGACCACATAGGGTCCGTCATAATTCAGAGTCCATTTGCCCTGGGAATCAGTGAGGAATGATTGTATCTTCTTGAGCATGAGGTCTCCTTTTCTGAAGAAACAGGGTCAGACCTTTTCGTCGAACGCTTTCTTCATTCTTTGCTGATACAACTGACCATGGCATAAGACTGTCATTCTCTTTTCTTCTATTAGGTTCAGTTCATCGTGCCTGCTTTGACACCATTCTGCTTCTGTTAGCTTAGCTTCCATCAATACCCAGATTGATGGGAATCTCTACTTCTATGGGGAGCACTGCCTCCATGCCATATACTAGAGAGAAAGGGGTTGCCCTTGTTGAAGTACAGACAGATGTACGATAACCGTCAAGAGTAAAGGGTAGCATCTCGTGCCAGTCTTTGTAGGTTACAACCATCTTTTGAACAATCTTCTTAATGTTCTTGTTAACCGCTTCTACCGCTCCGTTCATCTTAGGTCGGTAGGGAGATGAGTTATGGTGTTCGATCTTGAACTCAAAACACAACCCTTTCATCATCTTGTTATTCAAGTTAGATCCATTATCAGTAATGATCTAGCTTGGAACACCATAACGGTAGATGAGATTGTTCTTGATAAATCGGACAACCGCTTGTCTGGTCACATTGGTGTATGACACTACTTCGACCTATTTGGTGATGTAGTCAATGGCTACCAGGATGAACCGATGTCCGTTTGAAGCTTTGGGTTCAATCATGCCAATCATGTCGATACCCCATATTGAAAATGGCCATGGCGAAGAAAGAACTTTGAGATGTGTTGGCGGTACATGGATTTTGTCAGCGTATATCTGACACTTGTGACACCTCTTCATGTACTCTTAGAAATTGGATTCCATTGTCAGCCAATAGTATCCTGCTCTCAGAATTTTCCTTGCCATTGTATGTCTATTGGTATGAATTCCAAAGGATCCTTCGTGAATTTATTTCATCAATATGTTTGCTTCTTGTCTGTCTACGCATCTGAGAAAAATCGTGTCAAAGTTCCTTTTGTAGAGTGTATCACCGTTCAGGATGAAGTTGCCAGCCAGTCTTCTGAGAGTCTTCCTGTCTTTTCTGGATGCCCCTGGTGGGTACTCTTATTTTTGAAGGAAGCACTTGATATCATGATACCAGGGTTTGCCATCTATGACTGCTTCAATTATGAAAATGTAAGTGGGCCTTTCAAGGTGCATTATGTCGATCTTAGGTACGTTGTTCCATTGACCTACACTAATCATGGAAGAGAGAGTGGCTAGTGCATCAGCCATGTGATTTTCTTCACGAGGAATGTGATGAAACTCGATTATGTTGAAGAATGGTAACAACCTTCTTGCGTAATCTTTGTAAGGAATCAGTCCTGATTGGTATGTGTTCCAATCTCCTTTGATCTAATTGATAACTAGGGATGAGTCTCCATACACATCCAAGTTCTTAATTCTTAAGTTGATTGCTTCTTCGAGATCCATGATACAAGCTTCGTATTCGGCCGCATTGTTTGTGCATTTGAACGTCAATCTAGCAGTGAAAGGAATATGGGTACCCTGAGGTGTTACGATGATTGCCCTAATTCCGTTTCCATAATTGTTGACAGCTCCGTCAAAAATTAGTCCCCATTGGGAACTTGGTTCCGGCCCTTCACTAGGTAGCGGTTCATCGCAATCTTTCATTTTCAAGTACATGACATCTTCGTCTAGGAAGTCAAATCCGACTAATTCCTGATCGATAATCAATTGGTGAGCTAAATGATCGGCTAAAATACTTCCTTTGACGGCTTTCTGAGCATGGTACTCGATGTCGTATTCTGATAACAACATCTGCCAACGGGCAATCCTTCTTGTGAGAACAGGCTTTTCAAAGATGTACTTGATCGGGTCCATTTCGGAGATTAACCAAGTAGTGTGATAAATCATGTACTGGCGTAGACGTTTGGCTGCCCAAGCCACAGCGCAGCAAGTTTTCTTGAGCATAGTGTACCGAGTTTCACAATCGGTGAATTTCTTGCTTAAGTAGTAAATGGCAGACTCTTTTCTTTTTGTTTCGTCTTGTTGGCCAAGTACACAACCCATAGAGTCTTCCAAGACTCTTAAGTAAATGATCAGTGGTCTTTCTTCCACTGGAGGAGATAGAATAGGCGGATTCAACAGATACTCTTTGATGCTGTCGAAAGCTTTTTGGAAATCTTCTGTCCATATGCAGCTTTGATTCTTTCTGAGTAGTTTGAAGATTGGCGCGCATGTCGCGGTCATAAGGGATATGAATTTGGAGATGCAATTTAGATATCTGAAAAATCCTCTGACCTGTTTCTCAGTCTTTGGTGAAGGCATTTCTTGAATGGCCTTGACCTTGTCAGGATCAACCTAAATTTCTTTCTGGCTGACGATGAATCCTAAGACCTTTGCTGAGCGAACACCGAACGTGCATTAATTGGGATTCAAATGGAGTTTGTATTTTCTCAAACGCTCGAATAACTTTGATAGGTGTGTCACATGCTCTTCTTCTATTTTAGATTTGGCAATCATGTCATCGACATACACCTCAATTTCTTTGTGCATCATGTCGTGAAACAGGGTTGTCATGGCCCTTTGGTAGGTTGCCCCGGCATTCTTCAAACCGAACGACATTACCTTGTAACAAAAGGTGCCCCATGGGGTGATGAATGAAGTTTTCTCCATATCTTCCGGTGCCATTTTGATTTGATTATAGCCCGAGAATCCATCCATGAAGGAGAAAACTTTGAACTTTGCTGTACTGTCTACCAGCATGTCTATGTGTGGTAAGGGGAAGTCATCTTTTGGACTTGCTTTGTTCAGATCCTTGTAGTCTACACACATTCTGACTTTTCTGTCCATTTTCGGAACTGGCACTATGTTGGCCAACCATTGAGGATATTCTGAGGTGGCGAGAAAACCTGTGTCGATTTGTTTCTGCACTTCCTCCTTGATTTTGATAGCCATATCTGGAGGAGTCCGTCTCAGTCTTTGTTTCACTGGAGGACATTCTGATTTCAACGGTAAATGATATTCCACGATGCTAGTATCCAACCCTGGCATGTCCTGATAGGACCAAGCAAATACATCCAGAAACTCTTTGAGAAGTTTTTATCAAGCTTTCTTTGACAGCTAGATTGAGTAGTGCTCCAATCTTAACTTCTTTCTTTTCTTCCCCTGAACCCAAATTGGCCGTTTCCAACGGCTCTTTGTGAGGCTCAATAGACCTTTCCTCTTGTCTGAGTAGTTGGGAGATCTCTTCTTGAATTTCTGCGTCCCCTTCTTCTTCAACTTCAAATACCGAGAATTTAAAGTTGGGAGAAGGCATTGGATCGTATGTTTCAATGGGGTTTAAAACAAGCAATCTGCATGGCGTGATAATTTGTTTTTTTAGCAAAGACAGAGAGAAACCCAAGAGTGTGTGCAGTGTATTTTCTGAAAAATGCTTGTTTTTATTTTGGGTTGTTTTAGGATTACCATTTTTTGAAAAAACGAAAAAGTGAAAACAACAATAAATGCGGGAATTCAGAATGACATTATTTATTTACAATTTGTCAATTCTTGAAATACATCCCTATAAAACAAAACTATGTTGTTTTGGGCTAAGTGAAGAGGGACATTTACAGAAAAGTGAGCCCTATAAAAGCACCTGTTTCACCTGGGCAGGGTGAAAGGTTAAAACAAAGATGGCAATTACTTAGACTTATGGACGACTCTCGGGACATCGACGACAACCCATTGGCGACGAACTCCTTTATGAATCACAAAGTCTGGTACTTTCCTTCTTGGTTTGTCTTCAGAAATGACGTTGATTTCTGGTGGAATAGGGTCATTAGAGTCTTCCTCCCATGCAGAGTTGTCATAAACGAACTCTTCTGTTGTATCTTCCCTAGTGTTTTCACTCTCAAGAGGGTCTCCCCATCCAATTGGCTGGATGTCCTGGTATCTGATGTGAGAGCTTTCAGGAGCGATGTACTTAACTAAGAAGTCGTACTTGCCACTCGGCCGTCCTAAAGTGTCCCATACTTCTGTGGGTATAAAGGAGTCATCTTCCTCAATGACGTTGACCTCAGGAAAAGCATAGTTGATGAACTCTTGTCCTGTAATCTTTGCAGATTCATTATCATGGCGCTGGTTATCTTCGGAATGTTATGAGTAATGATCCCATGACTCGGTGGGGATGTGGGTATTCTTTTCAATATTACTCAGCTGATAGGCATCGTTTGGCTGAATCTTTTGCCCCAAGCCCTCTGTGTATGGCTTCCAGATAGGGAAGTCACCCAGGGGATCATAATAGTCGTAGTCGAAGTTGTCTTTCATTAGATCATCTTCTACTGAGTTAGGTGGAGCATGACATCCCTCAGGATCACAATCTCCATAGATCGTCTAGACGTCTGACCTCGGTATATATATCGGGCTCTGCTTTGGAAAACATAATGGTACGTGCGCTTCTTCCGGAGATATATAATCGTCATGGTTAAGGTATGATTTCCACTCCTCCTCTGTATCGGAGGAATCACTTTCACTGATGGTGTGTACTTCTTGAGACACCGGATGGAGGAAACCTCCGCTGTGGAAAAAATCCTGAATGGGACGAAAACTTTCGTCCTTCTTTGTAGTCTGGGCACATGTTGGAGAGAAATCAAGACCTTTCTTTGTCTTGTTATCAGTAGGAGTTACAATTTGTCCCCATCCTTTTGTGTTGCTACTCTTGATTACTTCGAGAACGTCTTTGTATGAGGAAATCGATGTCCCTTTTTCTGGTCGATTCTCATTGCTCACCGAGAGTGCTTGGAACTAGGTTCCAACAACCTCCTCTGGTTCTACACAGGAGAATGATGATAAGTTGCTCACGATTAAGGCCTGCTCTCCTCATACTATGACTAACTTGTCATTCTTTACGAACTTCAGCTTCTAGTGAAGTGCCGAAGTGACTGCCCCAGCTTCGTGTATCCAAGGTCTTCCTAATAAACAGTTGTATGCTGCCCGGATATCCATGACCTGGAAAGTGACTTGGAAAGTGTGAGGACCGATGGTTATGGGAAGATCGACTTCGCCGATAACTATTTTTCTAGATCCGTCAAAGGGTTTGACGATGATCTCACTGCCTCTCATCGGGGCTCCTTGAAATGATAGTTGTATCAAAGTTAATTTTGGCATAACATTTAAAGATGATCCTATGTCCACCTGTACGCTGGCTAAAGCATCATCTTGGCAGTTGACTGTAATGTTAAGTGCCATATTATGGTTTTTGCATTCTTCTGGCATTCTTCATCATTGAATCCTAAGTTGTTGCAGGAAGTGATGTTGGAGATGATGTGGTCAAACTGTCCTACCGTCACATCTTGTTCTATGAAAGCTTGCTCCAAGACTTTTTACAGAGCTTCTCTGTGAGCCTCTGAACTAAGCAGGAGAGATAGCACAGAGATTCGAGACTGAGTTTGCAACAATTGGTCTACAATGTTGTACTCGCTTTTCTGGATGAGCTTCAGCATCTCATCGTTGTTCTTTCCAGGTTCTGGATTACTGGATTGACCGGCTTGTTGATTTGGAACTTCCGTTTGAGGTTCCTTTTCTTTGGCGGGTTCTCCAACTCCTCTGTTGAAGATCCGGCCGCTCTGGGTAACTCGACTGATGTCGGCAATGTTCACAACGGAGGGTAATGAAGTTTCCTTTCCATTTTCGATCGTAGTCGCACCATACTTGTAAGGGATAACCTTTTCTAATTTGTACGGTATTGGACCTGGCAAGTAGATAACCACATGAGCTTTTTTATTTCTCTGACCGTTATAGGCAACCTCAATCAGTTCCTGGTTGGGAACTTTTCTACTATCAAGAGGGATTCTTGATTCATTTAGTAGAGGGATTATGGCGCAAACGTCCTTGGTCATTTCATGATCGGAGATTATGACAACGTTTTCGCTTTGACCAGGGAGGTACTCTTGTATCATGTTGATCGACCCAGAATTCGAACATGGTCGAATCTCTTTGCAGTCCAACTGATTTTGAAGAGCCGCTCGTACGAGATAACAACCTTGGCTATCTTCCAAGCATACTTTACAGCGCTCATAATTATGCAGTGGTACCTTGCCACACCCGCTTTGTATGCAGTTCATCTTTACTAGATCAGTTTCCATTGAGCGGACATCACGACTCTGATGTCTATCAGGATTCCCGTTAGTCATGCTAATCTGTTGTGTAGATTCATCCAAGTAGATTGGAAGCCACCAGTGGTCTAACAGATATTGGAGTGTTCTTTGTACAAGTGCACACCCTTGGTCGTCTTCGCAGCATTCTTTACAGCCTTGATAATCATGTGAAGCCAGAAAACCAAGCCTAACTTACTTAGCATGTAATTCTACCAGACTGGTATTCATCAAGCGTATGTCAAAGATCTGAACCATATTGACTTGATGGTCATTTCTTTCTGGTATTCTTGGATCCATCCGAGATCCATCTGATGTTGTAGGGCCCCTTGTACAAAAGAGAATACCTGATTGTCTGTTGAGCAGATTGGACAAGTGTTGTAATTGTGTCATGGCAGATTATGGTATTGACTTTGCCTTGAATGCATGGCCACTAAATTGATGTTCATCGCAAGAATGTTGTGGTTCTGAACAATGTTGGGATGTGCATGGGCCATGTTTACTTTACGAATCCCGTGATCCTGAATCCAGCCCAGATCCATTTGTTCTTGTAGAGCTGATTGCACTATGGAACACCCTTGATTGTTCTTTGAGCAGATATCACACTGGTGATAATTGTGAGATGGAACATGACCGTACCCGCTCTGTCTGCAATGCATCCTCACCAGATTGGTTCCTAATTGGAGTACATCGTGAATTTGATAACTGCGGCTAAATTCTTCCTCTATTAAATTTACTGCAGTCTTCTCATGTTGCAGCAACGGGTTTCGCTGAACATTCGGATTAGTATCTTTGAAAGATAAGATCTCGTTCATGAGAAGCTTCTGTACATCAGACTTGAAGCTAAGATAGTTCTCAATGTTGTGCCCCGATCCTCCTTGATGGTAAGGGCAAGTTTGATCCGCTTTGAACCAAAAAGGCAGATTTTCTGGTATTGTAAGAGGAGTCCTGGTTTGGACGTGCTCCTTGGCCTGTAGAAGTGGAAATAACTATGCGTACAACATTAGTATAGGGTTAAACCCTGATGGTCGTGTCGTACGATTATTGTTATTGTACTGTGGACGAGCCTGCTGAAGAGGCTGTTGTGTCTTTTGCTGATATTGTTGTTGAATTAGTTGGCTCTGAGCAACCTCAGGTTGATAAGTCGGAGCTGGCACAGGGTTGATAGCGGGAGTTATTGCCGCTACTGGTTGATACCTTTGCCTTTGCTTTCACAGAGAGATATTACCAATATCTTGCTCTTTTTTCTTTTGGAAAGCACTAGCGTGTCTCTTAGTACTGCTAGATGGCTCTGTATCTTTGACCAATCGTCCTTCTCGGACTGCTTCTTTAAGGCGTACTCCCATGTTCACCATTTCAGTGAAGTCACTGGGCACACTGGCGACCATTCGGTCGTAATAGAATGAGCTTAATGTTTTTATGAAAATATTGGTCATCTCCTTTTCCTCAAGGGGGGGGGGGGATAGATCTGGGCGGCAATTTCACGTCATCTCTGAGCATATTCTTTAAAAGTTTCTTTGTCCTTTTGCGACACTGCTCTGAGCTGATCCCTATCTGGAACCATGTCCAAATTGTATTTATACTGCCGAAAAAAGGCTGCACCGAGATCTCTGAAAGTACTGATCTTGGTGCGATTTAAACCCATGTACCATTTGAGTGCAACACCGGTTAAACTGTCTTGGAAATAATGGATCAGTAGCTATTGATTTTCTGTCTGAGTTGACATTTTTCGAGCGTATAACACCAGATGACTTTGAGGGCAAGAGTTGCCTTTGTATTTTTCAAAGTCAAGTACCTTGAATTTATGCGGTATTTTCACATTAGGGACCAAACAGAGGTCGGCGGCGTCCTTCCCGAATATGTCTTGACCGCGAATGGCATGCAGTTCCTTTTTCATTTCCAAGAATTGTTCCTGGAACTCATTCATCCTTTCATATACGTCTTCGTTTCAGCCAGAAATTGCTTGCAAAATCTGTCCTTCCTGGACAGTGTGTACCACTGGCTGTGGTATAGACATTATAGTGGTGACTCTTGGCGCTTCAGTACCCTGAAGTTTGTAACCTTCAGGTGTCACTGTCGTAAACCTTGCATCTTCATTTTCCCGAAGTTTGTAACCTTTAGGTCCAATGGTTCCTACTACAGTTTCTGGGTCTTCAGTGACCGGTGAGATATGTTTTTCAGGGATAAAGTTGAGAGGCATGCCCCAGGGGCGACCCTTGGGCATGTTGTACCGAGGATCATATGTCTCCATTACAGGTGTAGACGTGATCTCCGAGATCATAGTCTTTTGATGCCGCTGCTACTGAGCTGTTGCCAGGGATTGCTTGTCACTGTGAAGTTTTTCCAGACTTTCCTTTAGAGCGTCAATTTCTTCTCTCAGCTCTCTATTCTCTTCCTCGAGATCATCCATTTTCTTTTGTCGATTGGCCCAAGTATTGTATGAGTGAGGCAGTTTGACTGTAGAATTGTGACACATACGTGAGACTCAAAGATAAGAAAATATACGTTTATGTGAGAATGATGAATGATATGCAAAGACATATTTTTTAGTTTTTGTTTTAATCAAAAAGAAACTTCAACAAATAGATTGCAAATATCACACAGTGGGGGGAGAGAGCCCTTTTATTGAATTTGAAAGATTGCCGTATTTTACAAGGAAAAGTACAGTAGTTACAAAGTGTTGTAAGGAAAATATCTAAGCACATGGATCCTGAGTCCTCTCTGAAGAGAGATCAGATACCGGTTCTAGTAGTTTCCTTTTCTTTGATCGGGGCTCTTAAGCCGTTGTCGGGTTGTCAGTCTGTTGCCAAGTGAAAGGAGCGAGCAAATTTCTTCAGTCTTCTTGACTTTCTACAACATGTTGTTCTAATATCTCAATTAGAGCATCCTTCTCTTTTAACAGTTCCTGAATCTTGGTACATTCCAAATTGAGGATTCGGTATTTGTTTTTCCAATAGCTCTTTTTGCGTTGAACTTTGTTAAGAGCGACCTGGAGTTTTTTCGTATCAGACATGAAATAAAGGACATATTCCTTTAAGGGAAAAACTTCTTGGCGAGGGTAAGGCATCCTCAGCTTGAGGGCTCTAGTTTTCACCTAGTGGAGATAAGGCTCCATGGAGGAACAATTTGGTCTTCCTAGAGACTCTCTTCCTTTCCTGTGAATATGTTGCCAGGCATGCACTATTTCTTTCTTTAGTGCCCCGTCGTTTTCTTCTTCCTTGAAGAAAAGACCTTCCAGATGAATATTATGTGGGATATTCTTCATCGGGTATCCGAGTTGACGGCGAGCTAAAATTGGATGATAGTTGATTCCTCCTTTAGTTCCAATGAGGGGTACGTTAGGGAAATTTCCACATCTGTCGATGATCTATATCCCTTCGTAAATCCTATTGTACCAATCTATGTCAGAGTATGTAAGGGACATAATCCTTTGTGACCAACGTAGAGTACTCTTATGATCCCAAAAAGCAGCAGACTTGGGTAAATGGGAAATGAACCATTTGTAGAGTAAGGGTACACAATATATGATCATTCCTCCGCTGTATAAATTCCTTAAGTGTACAGAATGATAAGCATATGCGAGTAAGGTTGGTACGGGGTTCCCAATCAGAAATATCTTAACAGCATTGGTGTCGACGAAATTGTCGATGTTGGGAAAAAGGAATAACCCATATATGAGCAGGACAAAGATATCTTCGAAAGCAGTTATGTTTCCTATACTAGCAAAGTACAGAGCTTTCTCCATCAAGAATTTAGCTGGTAAACCTTGGATTCCTCCTTTAGTGGTTATGTGAGTCCTAACTTCTGACTCGTCCAAAAAGATCGCTCTTGCAATGGTTTGATTCTTTGGAATTTCTTCCAGTCCAGAAAATGGAGCTTGGTTAGTGATAGGTAAATCAATCAGATGGGAATACTCTTCCAGTGTTGGTGCCAGTTGGTAATTCGGGAAAGTGAAGTAATGATAAACCGGATCATAGAACTGAATCAACGTAGACATGATTCCTCCAACCACGTGGACCCTTAATAGAGACAACAGTCCCCCGTGCTTAGCTCTGAAAGCCTCAGGGTTGGTAATCATCCTTGCCAACTTCCTTAAGTCCTCTAGTTTAGGAGCCTTGAAGGTGTACTTGTGCATCTTTCTTCTACCGAAATCCATAACGCAACCTCTGATATTTGCAATTATTATTTTAGTTTATTTTGAAAAAAAGATTTTTTTTTTGTTTGAAAAACATTTGAAAACATTGGTTCAAGGGTTCAACGTCACGAGCATGGAGTTATGGCTCTACCCATCCCCAAAGGTTGTACTATTTTGGTCAATTTTTGTACCTGTAGAACGGGTTCTAAGGTTCCCAAAATCATTGACCCCCCTAAGGATACCGACAGCAAGCTGATTCACTCGAGCGAGCTGTAATATCCTAGGATGAATCTCATTTGAGTGTAGTATCACGTATCAACTATTCCTGATAGTCACCGCACTACCAAATGGTTATATGGTTAATGTCTACTATATCCTCAGGGTCATGGGTACCATACTAGGAAAGACAATGTTTTCACGACAATCGGTCGTTCAACATCGATACTTCCGTACGGGTACCTCGACTGATTGGGTGGGCTACCAAGTAAGCTTGGTCGGGATTCACTCCTTACAAGTGTCACCTGTCTATGCCACCCTTATCTTAATGTTCTCTCAAACTTTCCACATGCGTATCAATCGCTTTCCCATTTGACAGAAAATTAAACACGGATATCAAGTAGGAATAACAGTATATATATATATATATATATATATATATATATATATATATATATATATAGTATATAGTATAGAAAATGCTAAACAACTTAGACCTCTTAGGAACTTTATACCTAGGACTCCCCAGCAGAGTCGCCATTTTTCTATAGCGTGCGATTTTTGTCGGTGACGTGACCACCTTACCGCAATGGTTGGAATTGGGTGCTACTTTCTAATTTCTTATTTATCCTATGAAGCTGGAAAAGAAAGGGAAGCTATCTAAAACTAACCTTGCACGCAAATGTTTTCTTTAACAAATGCTAAGAGATTGTGTGGTCCGGGGTCAGATTATACAATGGGGAGTTGTCAATTACCCAACATATATATGGTTATCCATAGATTGTTTAGCATTTTCTTCTGTTATCTACTTACTGGTGTTTATCTATCGTAAATTTAGGAAAGTTTCTTCTCTGGAAAAGTTGAGAGAGTATTTTTGTTGTTTTTTTTCCGAATTTTTCGATGTTTTTGTGAAGGTACTGGATCTAAAGTTTTTGGTATGTGTGCTCGCTAAGAATTCACAATCTTATGCCTACGTATTCCCGTAAAGATAACAGGGAAATCAGAGCAATCATAGTTCCTCCTATTCTATGGGAGGAAAGATGTTAGAGTCTTGTTCAAAGCCCAAGATTGAAGTTAGATGAGTATATGTGTCTTTTTCAAAGCCCAAGATTGAAACTAAAAGGGTATTTGAGAGAGAATTTTTCATCTCTAAAGGGAGATATCTCACTTGTTTATCGCAATTGTTGGGGTAACTGATTATAAAGGAGAATTACTTTAACTGGAATGTATGGAATCCAACAATGCCATAATTTCCTTTATAAGGGATTTGTCCTGAAGGAGAAAACTTTAACTCTGTGTAGAGCAATTCCATTTTTTCTTAGGAGTCTTCCATGCTAAGAGAGGGACATTGGCTTGGATGTAAATAATCCAAAGGCTTGCCACTTACAGCAATTAGATGAAATAAGGGGTTTACCAGGATAAGAGATGGACTACAGCTTAGATTTTTGAATCATCAAGTGTGCCACTTACAACAGTTATCTGGGATTAGGTTTTTTTATTGTCTATTTTGATGTGTGATTGTACAGAGAAATGTCTTCCTACAGAGAGATTTTTGATTTCCTCTGAGGGGTGCTGATTTTTTTGTGCCTTGATCAAAGCCCAAGGTTGACTCTACTAGGGAGTTTTATATCTGTATTGTACAAAGCCCAAAATTGGGGCAGAAAAGAGATTGACTCTGCTTAGGGAGATTGATCGGAGAGGACCAGAAGGAGATCGTCGCGGCCTTCGTGTAGGACAAGAGTTGATGCTCGTAGGAGAGGAAAAAGGGGTGGAGGTACCTGCAAGGTACTCCGATGCCAAAGTAAGTGTTTGGTAAAAAAAGAGGAAAATCAAGTAAGAGATGTCAAGTATAGGATTTGTGATACCTGCCCCTCTCAAGGAAGGGGGTATTTATAGGTGGATTTCTGGCGAGCAAAGTGCCTGATCTACCAATGAGGGATTGCCATATGGAGGGCAAGGCGCGTGGCCTTTTGACTTGGACTAACTGTTTCTGTGATATCCGGGGAGGCAGTTGGTCGCGTGACTACTCTGCGCGTGAAGGGGACACGCTCAACGGTTACTTTCTGCCCAACGGCTATATTGTGCCCAACGGCTATATTGTGCCTATTGGGCCTGTTCGCCAACTATAATGGATTGGGCCTGATCCTTAAGGGCAGGAAGCCCTGCCCGGTCCAGAACAGGAGCCCCCAAGTCGTTGCTCTGTTGGAGAGTAATGACTTCAGACAGCTGTGACTACGACCGTACCGTTGGGGAAGTGGTTGCTCGCGTGGAGTGTCTCATTCGTGGCCGACCAGATGTGGTCGTTTGATGATTACGCTGAATGTCGACCAAGGTTTGTAGCGTGCTCGCAGAGATTGATGTTTTTCGCAGAGCAGCCCTGCACGAATGCGTTCGTTTTGACGAGGAGACTTGCTCGCGGGAGCCAAGGACTTGGGCGTATTTTCTGCAATAAGCCAGGCGAAGAGTTTTTGTGACACGTGGTGAGCATTTATGGCTTTTGTCAGTCCTAGGGCCGCATAGGCTATGATGACCTTCGCCTGAGTTCCTCTTCGCCACCGTTGATCCTCCTCTTCTCTGTCAACCTCTTCTTCTTCCTGTAACTTTGTTCTTCCTTTTCTGTATTTTTCTTTTATGAACCTTCAGTTTTCTGGGTGTTGTTCATGGATTCTCCGGTGAGTTTATGAATTTTCCGGTTGAACTTCATGTTTTCCAGTTGAACTTCATGTGTTCTTCGATGAACACATGAATTTCTGGAAAATTCATGAAGAACATGAAGAACATGATGAATTTCAGGATTTTTGTAGAAATTGTTAGCATAGATCCTTGTAGAATCTGGTTAAGTGTAGAATTTTGTTTGTAGTCGGGCACTAGGCCTGTTCGGAACTTTGATGTGATTTTGAGGTGAGTATGCGTCCTCGTATGGATATCTGCGAGTTCTGGTCGCGGAGACCTCTCCTGATGATTGCTAGGTAATTTATACAGGCTCGCGGTTGTCCTCGGCTTCATCAACGCCCTTTCACTTGATTAGTGGTGGAAGGGTGGATTTGATCTTGGATGTCAAATTCACTTCTCTTCCTCTGCCTTTCAGGTGAAAATGGCTGAACCCCAGGATGATGTTGTGCCCGACACGCAAGATACACAAGAGGGGCCCAGTGTACCCGCTGATTATTCAAATATCAAGGTCGCAGGAGGGGACCTTGACTGGCTCGCACATGAGCCTCTATCGTTCCGATCAACTTTCTCCGCAGAGGAGATACGAGAATTTCACTTGTTGGAGAGACGTGTAGATGACGCTCCTCGGACGTGGAAAGCATTTTGCCCCGGGGAGTATGATAGAATTTGCTCCTCGTACCCAGGATTGCGTTTTCCTATGTACGAGTTCGCTTTTACGGAGGCCAAGATGCGCCTCCCTTTTACCGACTTTCAAGTTTCCCTGTTCACCCATCTGGCCTTGTGCCCGTCTCAGCTTCACCCCAATGCCTTGGCTTTCATCCGGGCATTTGAGCTAGTGTGTCGTTACCTTAATGTCGGCGTGACCACATATCTTTTCGTCTGCCTTTTCCAAATCCAAAGGAGCGCAGCAGGGACAAAACAAAGTTGGGTTTCATTTAAACAACAGAGTAGGCTGTTTTGGCCGTATTCTGATTCAATTTGCAACTTCAAGGATAGGTTTCTGATTGTGAATCCTATTAGCGAGGAGGAAAAGAGGACTAACTCGACCATTGAGAAGGTGGTAGTGAATGGTCGGGAGAGGGATGGTGTTGTCTCCATATTTCCTTTGGAATGGGTCTATACCCACTTTAAGCGCAGAACGGATCAGTTCCTGGTGAAGCACGAGCAGCTTTGCCCGGCGGATAAGGAGGGGTATAGACTTCTTAACAAATATGTGGAGAGTTTTCCCCGGCTTTCGTGGTTGATCGACATGGGAATGCGGAGATCGGGGATGACGGGGAGCCCGTCACTGCAGCCAGATATATTAATATCAGGGCTCTCCTTGAGTGTGATAATGATGATGATGCGATAACCTTGCTTGGTATGCTCCACTGTTTGATTTTATTTCTTTGAATTCTTGGTCCTGACTTGTTATGTGTGTTCGCAGGTATGATGGCCGACATGCGGGAGCGTTTGATGAGGTCCCAGGCGGCGAAGGTTCAGAAGAAGACGACCGTAGGTGCCAAGGGCGTGGCGACCAAGCAGACTATACCGGAAAGCTTCACAGCTGTTGCTCCACCTGTTCCGGAGGTAACTTCCACCCCGGAGACCCCGGACACCTCACATAAGAGAAAACGAGATGTCGTTGGGACGTCTTCGGGTGCTGGCCCTAGAGGTTCTGGTGCCGGTCATCTTGTCCTGCCCGCCTGCTATTCGCACCGAGATTTGTTTGCTGAAGAGGAGTCCATATTTGTTCACGATTCTGAAGGCGTGGCTATTCTAAATGCCAATCCCAAAGCGAGGAGAAAACAGTTGTGCCAGGATGCTGCGGGCATGTTTAGGGTGCTTGAAGCAGCCCTTGTCCTTGCCGATGATGAAGCTGCTACTCGGGCGAGCCTCGTGATGTCCAAGAGTAGAATTGCCGAGCTGTAGACGGAAAATAACAAGCTGTACAATGATTTAAAATAGTTTGAAGGTCACGAAGAGGCCAAAGTGTTGCTTCAGAAGGAGGTGACCCAGCTGAAGTTAGATGCGCTCAAGGCTGACGAGGAGAAGGCGAGTTTGCAGGCGAGGATCGCTGAATTGGAAGGCTTGACTTCAGCTGTCCAGGACGAGAATGACGACGAGAAGTCCCTGAAGTCGCGGGCTGACTTGATCAGGAGGATTAGACTCCTTGGCGAGGACAACCTGAAAGCAGCTGAGTTCGGCTTCAGTGCTGCAAAAGAGCAGATGGTGGCCCTCAACTCTGATGTGCAGCTCACGACGGATGGGATGGGTTTATTCAACAAGGTGGTGGACGGTCAGGTCATTCCTGCCGAAGAGGAGAGTGAAGTCGCTGAATAGGACTTAGTGTATACATGTTTTGTGGGCCTGTGTGCCCTTATCATTTTGTATGGGTGCTACCCTTTTTTGTATTTATAACATTACCCGGTCATGACCGGTGTTTTAATATACTTGGAATTTGCAAAAATGTTTCATCTTGGACTTTTGCTCTGTTTGTTTATATATGTGTGTGTTTGGCGAGTTGTGAAACCTGCCGAGGAGGGCGAATTGGTTTTGCCCATGATGAGGCTAGGACTTTGTTTGAGGTACTAATCTCATAGGCTTGGACTATTCCCATCGCGAGCTGGGTGTCCTGCCTGAATGGTGCGGCAACGGCGGAGCTCGGTTGAGGTATCCCCGTTGTGCACAGGATCTGCTCGTACAACGAGAAGAAGCTGGCCGGCGTTGTAATGCGTATCATGCTTCACCAGGGCATGATACGATGGTCGCGCAACTCTCCCCGTTTTGGGCTATTACGTCGGTAATTTATCTATCGTTGTGGTTAAGGAGTTAGCTGTAGTACTGCTTGAGTTTTTCAGCATTCCACGGTCGAGCAAGTTGTTTTTCGTCCAGTGTTTCCAAGTAATATGTTCATGTGCCCGTTTTGGACTTGACCCTATAAGGTCCTTCCCAGTTCGCTGCCAGTTTCCCTTCGCGCGAGTCCTTCTGGTTTCTACGGAGGACCAGACTGCCCACGGGGAAGTCACGTTTTATGACCCTGGCGTCATGTCGCAACGTTATCTGTTGTTTTAGTGTGGTCTCGCGGAGTGCAGCTCCTGATCTTATTTCTTCGACCAGGTCGAGCTCCTCGCGTAGAGCCTCGTCGTTCAATTCTTCATCGAGGGGAGCTTCTGTCCTTCTGGAGGGTTCCCTAATCTCCACCTGTATTACCACCTCTGTTCCATACGCCAGTCGGAAGGGAGTTTCCCCGGTGGTGGAGTGTGGTGTTGTCTTGTACGTCCAAAGGACGCTGTGGAGCTCCTCGACCCATCTTTTCTTGGCCTCACCTAGCCTTCGTTTTAGCCCACGGAGTATCACTCTGTTCGCGGCCTCCGCTTGCCCGTTAGTCTGGAGGTGCTCGACGGAGGGGAAATGTTGTTTTGTCCCTAGTTTGGCGACAAAATCTTGGAAGTTTTTGTCCTTGAATTGGGTTCCATTGTCGATCACAAGGGCCTGAGGTACCCCAAATCTTGCGAGGATGTTCCTTTTGTAGAAACGCAATATGTTGAAGGCTGTGATCTTGGCGAGCGCTTCGGCTTCAATCCATTTCGCAAAATAATCGACGTCCACGATTAGGAACTTGTTTTGATAAGATCCCATTGTGAAGGGGCCTAGAATGTCCATCCCCCACCAGGCGAAGGGCCACGGCGAGGAGAGAGTCTTCAACTCGTTGGGGGGTGCTAATTGCATGTCCCCGTGGCGTTGGCAACGGTCGCATTTTCGTACGTGTTCTTTGGCGTCATGTTGCATGGTTGGCCAGTAATATCCTGCTCGTAAAGCTTTCCGGGCCAGGGATCTTCCCCCTAAGTGTTGTGTGTTGATGCCCTCGTGAATCTCTTGTAAGATTTTGGAGACCTGGGCCTCGTCGACACATTTCAACAGGGGGATGGAAAATCCTCGTCGAAATAATTTGTCCTCGATCAGTACGTACGAACAGGCTCATCATTTAGTCACGTTGGCCTCCTTGCTATCCTCGGGGAGTTCCCCCTTTGTGAGATAATTGTACACAGGGGTCATCCAACAACGGGGATCTCCGATGACGTTAACATATAGCAGGTCGGGTCTTACAATGCTCGGGCGGGCCAGCATTTCTTGTATGATGGATTTGTTCCCTTTTTTTCTGGTGCTGGCTAGTTTAGAGAGGATGTCTGCTCGGGTGTTTTACTCGCGCGGGACGTGCTGAACTTCCCATGCTTCAAACTCCGCTATTTTTTCTTTTACCATTTCCAAATATTCGACTAGTTGGTCGTTCTTTGCTTGGAACTCTCCCCGTACTTGGGCCGCTACGAGCTGGGAATCAGTGCAAATTTTTATTTCTTTCGCGTCGACGTCTTTGGCCAGTCGTAATCCTGCGAGGAAGGCTTCATACTCGGCTTGATTGTTGGATGTTTTGAAGGAGAGGACCAGGGATACCTCGATCAGGGTCCCTTCCTCGTTCTCGAGGATAATTCCTGCTCCGCTGCCCGAGGGGCTCGATGCGCCATCCACGTAAACGATCCACCTCCGTGTCCCTCCTGGAGGGGATAGTTCCGGAGTCATTTCTGCCACGAAGTCGGCCAGGACCTGTGCCTTGAGGGCTTTCCTCCCCTCGTAGTGAATGTCGAACTCGGCCAATTCAAGGGACCATTTTAGCATCCTGCCCGCCATATCTGGTCAGCTTAACAACTGCCTAATAGGATGGTCGGTTCTGCGCCAGGAAGTAATATCTGAGTCTCCTCGCGGCGACTATGAGAGCAAGGGCCACTCGTTCTATTTGCGTGTACCTAACTTCGGGTCCCTACAGGGCTTTGCTGGTGAAATAGATGGGTTTCTGCCCGTCGTTCATTTCTCGAATAAGTGCTGCGGTTACTGCTTCGTTGGCCACGGAGAGGTATAGGTATATGGTTTCCCCCCGGTCTGGTCGGGAAAATACTGGAGGCTCGGACAATGCTTGTTTGAAATGGGCAAGGGCCTGCTCGCATTCGTTCGTCCACTCGAAATTTGCTTCCTTCTGGAGTAATTTGAAGAAGAGCAGGGCGTGCTGGGCGGATTTGCTCACGAAGCGGGCAAGGGACGCGAGCATCCCGTTGAGGTTCTGTATCGCCTTCTTCGACCGCGGAGTGGGGAACTCCACGAGTGCTCGGCATTTATCTGGGTTTGCTTCTATTCCTCTTTCAGTGAGGTAAAACCCGAGGAATTTTCCTGCTCGTACGCCGAAAGTGCATTTTTCTGGATTGAAACGCATTTTACATTTTTGAGCTTGGTCGAACACCTTTCGTAAGTGGGTGGTGTGGTCGAATTCCTCTTGGGATTTTACGATCATATCATCCATATATACTTCGAGCATGTCCCCGATTTCTGATCGGAAGACTTTATTCATCATGCGCTGGTATGTGGCCCCGACATTCTTTAGTCCAAAGGGCATTACGTTATAGTAATAGTTCCCCAAGGAGGTCATGAATGCCGTGTACCTCTTGTCCTCGTCTGCCATTGGGATTTGGTTGTATCCCGAATAAGCATCCATGAAGGACAAGAGCTTGAAACCTGCAGAATTATCTACGAGTTTATCTATGCTCGGTAGCGGATAAGCGTCTTTCGGGCAAGCCCGATTAAGATCAGTGTAATCAATGCACATGCGCCATTTTCCATTACTTTTCTTTACAAGTACAATGTTTGAGAGCCAGGTCGTATACCTGGCCTTGGAAATAAATTTTGCCTCTAAGAGGTCTTGTACAAGTTTTTTGGCAGCTTGTGCCTTTTCCTCGGATTGCTTTCTTCTTTGTTGGGCAATGGCGCGAGCAGCTGGATTGATTGTCAAGTGGTGACATGCAGTTTTTGGATCAAGGTCGGGCATATTTGCCGCACTCCAGGCGAACAGGTCGACGTTGTCGTCAAGACATTTCTTCAACTCCTTCTTGACCTCTTCGGGGAGACCAGCGCCTATCTTCACTCCCCTGTTGGGGTTATTGCTGAAGGTGATGATCTCGAATTCCCCATCTGGGACTGGTCGCAGAAGTGCAGGAGATGGGGAGCTTGTTACTTCTGACTTTTTGTCTTCGTCACGATCTTCTCTTCCATCTTCAGGAAGCCTGCTGTCGAGGTCGATGGTATGCACGGGAAGCGTGGGCTTTTTGTCTGGCTAGCCACCTTCAGCTAGAACCTCACCTTCTCTTGGGCGCTTTGCTGATTTTGTCGTCGTCGCTATCTGATTCTGTCCTCTTGTTGCGGCCTCAAAGCATCTGCGAGCAACCTCGATGTCGCCATGCAGAGTTGCGACGTGTCCATTCTCAGTATAGTACTTGAGCTTGAGGTGGACCGTAGAGGGGACAACAATGAGTTCGGCAAGAGCTGGCCTGCCGAGGATGCACTGATAAAGCGATGGGCAATCAATGACTAAGAACTGCATTTTAATTGTCCGAGATGCCTCTTCTTCGCCAAAAGTGACTGGTATCTCCACGTAACCCCAAGGCCGGGCTGTTGCCCCGTTGAATCCTTGGAGGTCCGATCCTTCGTATGGGGAGAGGTTAGACTTATTCAGTTTCAATGCGCGGAACAGGTTGGAATATATGATGTCCACGGAACTGCCCTGGTCGACCAGGATTCTCCGAACATCGGTAGAGGATAATTTGGCCCTGATCAGCAGAGGTATATGGGAATTTGGTGATCCTCCGAGCAGTTCTTCTCGGTAAAACGTGATCGGCTGCGAACACCCTTTACCCTTGCCGATCGTGTATAACTGCTCTGGGCTACTGTCTATCAGTTGTTCAAACTTTCGTTTGATGGACCCTATTGTAAGCTTGTGGTACCCCCCACATGAGATGACCATGGCCATAGGAAAGGCTTCCAGGTACTGTGTATGAATGCCTGGGAAGTCGGTTCGAGGTGGTCAGGAACGAAGAAGCCCTCTGGTCGGCTGATGGACATTGCGACCTGCGGGGGAGGACTAGATTGGGCTGATTCTGCCTCTTTCTTCGTATCGGATGTGTCTCGTCGGGAGGACTCTCCCTTCTTCACGTATTGCTTTAGGTGACCCTCTTTGATGAGGATCTCTATTGCGTCCTTGAGATGCATGCAATCTTCAGTCACGTGGCCGTGACTACGATGGAAACGACAGTATTTGCTTTTGTCGACGTTTCCTTTGGATGTGGTCGGTTTAGGGAACCTGACACCCCCTTGTTTAAATTCAGTGTTGATGCAGTCGGAGAGAATGCGCTCTTGCGAGGTCGTGAGTACGGTGTACTCCATAAACCGGCCAGCTGGCCCTTTGCTTTCGCGAGGACGCTCATCGCACCTTTTCTCTTTCCCTTGCCGGGATGATTCTGGCTCGTCTTTTTTTGATGCCCGGGGTGCTTCGCGATCTCTTAAGTCCTGGGCATGGAATGCGGCTTCTTTTTCCTCGTACCGGATGTAGTCCTCAGCTTTACGAAGAAGTTCTGTCAGTGTCCGGGGAGGTTCGATCCCTACTGCCTTACGGAAATCGCTTTTGGGTCGGAGTCCCTTTTCGAGGAGGTACTTCTTCATGTGATCCGTTATTCAGACTTCCACCGCTTATTTGTTGAATCTTTCAATGTATGCCCGCAGGGATTCATCCCTGCCTTGGATAATGGCCTTCAATGTAGCTTCTGACTTAGGATTTCGTTGGGAAGCTGTGAAATGGCGAGCAAACTGGCTCTTTAACTCCTTCCATGAAGAGATGGATCCGTGAGGAAGTCGTTTGAACCATGTCATCGCTCCCTTTCTCAAGGTGATAGGGAACATTTTGCATCTGATAGCTCCGAAGACACCGTGATATTGGAGCATAGCTTCTATATTTTTGATATGCTCGCGGGGATCAGACGTCCCGTCGTAGGTTGTCAACGCGGGTGGTTTCTCCAATCCGCGGGGGATTCGAGTGTCCAGGATGTCTCTTGTGAATGGGCCGTGGACATCATCGTCATTGCTGGAACTGGGAGAGAGCGAACGGGAATGGCTATAACCGCGGCTTTGACTTCGGCGAGGAGAACGTCCGCGGGTGTGTCGGTGATCATACTTATCTGCGTGTCGAGACCTCTTGGAAACCGGGGAGTGCCTGGATATTCGCGGGGGAGACTGATGGCGTCGCCGTGCTAGATCGGGTGTAGGGTTCCTCGATCTTGACCGTTTCCTCTCCGGGGAGAGACTATCGCGTCTTCGTTTCGAGGGGGTCCATGGACGCGGGGAAAGACTCGTCAGTTTTTCTGAAACAAGGCGTTCCTGAAGGATATGCTCGAGAGCATGGAGCTTCTCTCCCTGCTGGAGGATCAGGAGGTTCGAGTTGTTAAGAGATGCGATGAGCGTTGCATTGCTCGGATCAGTATCCGGAGGAACCGGAATAGGTTCGAAGGTGAGCTCCACGGCTGGTGCCCGTGGCTTTGGTTCGTCGGGTATCGGGGAAGTAGGTCTTTCGTCTCTTCGGTCACTTTCCTGCGGGATCTGCCCAACGAAAGCATGGTCGTTGTTGTTGTTGGCCGCATGGGCCACGGAGTCTTGGTGAAAATCGTTCTTGATGAAATCCATGCTGATCTGAGATTTGAAAAGATGAAGCTTTGGTCTTTGTTGAGCAAGAGAGAATCTTGGTTAAAGACGGGGGAGCTGCTTCCCACAGACGGCGCCACTGATCGGAGAGGACCAGAAGGAGATCATCGCGGCCTTCGTGTAGGGCAAGAGTTGATGCTCGTAGGAGAGGAAAAAGGGGTGGAGGTACCTGCAAGGTACTCCGATGCCAAAGTAAGTGTTTGGTCAAAAAAGAGGAAAAGCAAGGAAGAGATGTCAAGTATAGGATTTGTGATACCTGCCCCTCTCAAGCGAGGGGGTATTTATAGGTGGATTTCTGGCGAGCAAAGCTCCTGATCTACCAATGAGGGATTGCCGGATGGAGGGTAAGGCGCGTGGCCTTTTGACTTGGACTAACTGTTTCCGTGATATCCGGGGAGGCAGTTGGTCGCGTGACTACTCTGCGCGTGAAGGGGACACGCTCAACGGTTACTTTCTGTCCAACGACTATATTGTGCCCAACGGCTATATTGTGCCTATTGGGTCTGTTCGCTAACTATAATGGATTGGGCCTGATCCTTAAGGGCAGGAAGCTCTGCCCGGTCCAGAACAGAGATCATTATACAAAGCCTAAGAGGATACTAGAAGAAATTGACTCTTTCGGGGAATATTTTGTCTGTCTTGTACAAAGCCCAAGATTGAGGCTAAACAGAATTGACTCCACTGGGGAGAGGTTTTATATGTGTCTTGTACAAAGCCCAAGATTGAGGCTAAAAGGGAATTTAATTGACTCAGCTGGAGAATATTTTATATGTCTTGTACAAAGCCCATGATTGAGGCTAACTCAGCAGAGGAAAAAAAATCATTTTACAAAGCCTAAGAGGAGGCTGGTTGGGGAATTTCTTATATAAAACCTAAGAGGAGGCTAGCTTCTGCTGAGGATTATTGAGATCCAGAGACAGGTCCAAATTAGGGAATCAACTC
Source organism: Lathyrus tuberosus (assembly GCA_022829125.1). Lineage (NCBI taxonomy): Eukaryota > Viridiplantae > Streptophyta > Magnoliopsida > Fabales > Fabaceae > Lathyrus > Lathyrus tuberosus. The sequence continues at coordinate 1,674,682 of JALAZF010000620.1, read as the reverse complement.
TTACTGAGGAGTGGAGAAGAGTTTAAATATCAGATGCCTTGAGGTTCTGACAGAGCGTTTATTGATAGTAATTTGACCCTAGCTAGGGAAATTTAAAGTGAGAGTTTAAAGATTGAGTTTTTTAGCCTTTGGAGGTTTTAACTCTGTTAGAAATTAATGAAATGATCAGGTTCTTTCCTATGTTTTTAAGAAACTTGAGGGTTTCTTTGAGATCCATGAGGAGATGAGATTTTCCAATTCTACTGGTATGAGAAGGTTGATCTTTGCATGATGCCCAAGAGGAGGCTAATATTTTAAGGGATGAGAATCAACCCTAAATTGTTCTGATGTTTTGAGATTCTGACTCTCTGGAGGATTGACCTATTAAAGGATGACTAAGTTTTGTCCTATACCTGTAAGAGGTCTTTGGATCCTTGTACTAAGCCGAAAAGGAGGCTGAGAACTTCTAAGAAGCCTGAGGGTCCTTGTACAATGCCCATGAGGAGGCTAGGGATGCTTTTAGGAAGCCTGTGGGTCCAAACCTAAGAAAAGTTCAAGAAAGGTTTAACCAGGAATAATCCTTTCTTTAGTGAACAGTTTTAGGGTTTGAAGAAATTCAAAAGAGGTTTCACCGGGAATTAATCCTCTTTGGGGGAAGTGAATTTCTTGTACAGATTTCTAAATTGTGACAGTCTTGAGAAAACTGTATCGTGAATTTCCTATGGGGAACTAGTTTTGCCTGTGTTGAAAGAGTGACCACTGGCTTGATCTAATCCTAGACTTAATTACCGGGAAAAACTCTAAGTAAACACACACATATATATATATATATATATATATATATATATATATATATATATATATATATATATATATGTGTGTGTGTGTGTGTGTGTGTGTGTGTGTGTGTGGGAAATGCTAACATACACCCAAAATTGGTGGGCCCCACACAAAAATACATTACATCTATTTTCTTTCTATTTTTTTCTTCATCTTTCTAATGTGGGTCCCACCCAAAATTGGTGGACCCCGCACAAAAATACACTAAGGTGTATGTTGCTAATGCACACCTACATGGATGTGCATTAGCATAACCCTATATATATATATATATATAGAGAGAGAGAGAAAGAGAGAGAGATGAAATACATAACAAGTATGTGTAGAAGAAAAAGTAGAACTTACAGGTGTGCAAGCTTCCAACATTATAAACACAACTGTATGGTTAGTTATTCAAGAAATTGAAGAAAGTTTTGATAACAACTATGAATTTGAATCTGAATCAAAAGGAAAGTTGTTTTTAAAAGGAAGTTTGGGGCTTATACTCAAGGAAAGGCCCAGATGAATTCTTTTGAAAAGGCGGCGATCGCGTCGTCGTTTTGAAAACCATAGAGGGACTTATATAATGACTGAGGCCCAAATTTATTGTATTTACAAAAGAGGTGGGTCTTACACTCTATTAGAGGCCCAAGAGTTTATTTTTATACAAGATATGGGGCTTACAACTCAAGGAGAGACCCAGATGAAAAACAACGATTGCACCATTATTTTGAAAACTGTACTGGGACTTATACAATGACCGAGGCCCAAGAAATTTATGTACAAAGAGGTTTGGGTCTTACACTCTTTTAGAGGCCCAAAAATGTTTGAAAAAAAAGGAAAATGGGACTTACAACACAAGGGGAGGCCCAGAATTTAAATTGTTTGAAAATGGCGATCGCGCCGAGATTTTTAAATATCGTATTGGGATTTATATAATGACTGATGTCCAAAATGGTTTATTTACAAAGGGATGAGACTTACACTCTATCAAGAGGCCCAAAAGTGTTTCTAATGAAGTTTGAAAAATTAAAATTGAGGGAAACCCTAATTTTAATTAATATAATAATATTTTCAAAGGAAAAAAAATATAAAATACCAAATATATTTAAAAACAAGTGGTAAGCTTTGAAAAAATATTTTGAAAAATCATGGTTAATCACATGAAGGCTTGAAATTCAATTTATTTTGAAAGATCAAGGTGGAAATCTCATTTTAAAATGTTTGAAAATAAATAAAATGTAATTAATTACAAAAATTTAAACTATATTAAATAAATAATATAAATTCAATTTTTTTGTGGAATACAATATTTCAACATTTTTGTGATATTTCAAAAAAAGAACCAATAAAAAATATTTAAAATTGAGAGCGAAATTAATTTTGGAATTGATTAATAAAAAACCAAAAAATATGAAAAAAAAGCAAAATATGAGAGGAATAGCAAAATGGTCTGGGTGGGTGTTGAACCCATGACCTCTCAACCAAACACACATACGCGCTACCACTGGGGTGGTGATACATTCGTGTATCAAAACAACCCCATGTGCATATAAGGGTGACAAGGTTTTAGGCCTGGCCAAGGCGCCTTGGCCTGGCCCTTGCCCAAGGCTGGCATGATTTTAGGCCTCTTCCATGAAGGCTATAACTTCTTTATTTCTCCATGAATTTGGACAAAATTTAGATGGATCCTACCTAGAATTTCATGAGGAATCCAATGGTGCTTTTGGAATTTTCTAAAATTGCTTCTATTTTAAAACCCGATAGTGGTTTCAAAATAGGCCAAGATTTGCATGTTCTATGCTATCTTATCATACAAGCAATAATAGCATGCTAAATTGGTTCAAACACAACACATATGATATGTATGAGATGTCCATGATCAATGGACATCAAAGCAATGCATATTTTTAAAAGTTCAAGTTGTGATGTACTTACCTCTTGAAGCTCCTTATGCTAACTGTCAAGATCCTTGTGCCAGAAGTAATCCAATGCTTTAGACACTCTTGATTGATCACTTAGAAGCTTTTAGGATGATCAGAACCAGCTGGAAACCTCAGGAACAAGAGTTGGATCTTTCTTGCAAAAGTGGCAAAAGTGACCAAAATGGTAACTCACTCAAATGGTGTTACATTTGAGGGAAACCAGTTGGGACAGCTTGAGGATGATATTTAGAGTGTATTTGAAGCTTTGTTTGGTTTTGAAAGTGACTGAATCAAGACATGGCTTGTAAAATGCATAAAAGTCAAAATTTGAGGTTTTGAAGGTTGACTTTCTGATTTTGAGGTTGTACAATATGGATGAAGGTTTGAACACCTCCAATGGATGATTTATGATGTGTTTGGATGGTTATTTGAGTGGATTTTGCTCTGGTTTCAAGAATTCCCAAATTGCTTCATAATGACTTGAAAATGAAGTAAGAGAGGGAGAGTGAGAAAATAAGGCTTTGGTATTATTTTGGTGTGGTTTGAAACATTAGAAATGACCTTTATTTATAGGAGGGGAGTTTTGTTTTTGAAGGAATAGTGTTGGATGAGGGATCACTCTATTATCCAATGGATATGCCCATGTATCACTTTCTTAAATGCCAAGGTACCAAGTCTTCACTTAGCCATTGACTAGAGTTGATCTTTGTAGCTCTAGGTCTCCTGATCTTTGCAAAAACCTTGACTCAATTGGACTGATAAGGCTTGGGTCATGACAGCTCTATGTTCCACATCAATGCCAAATGCAAACTTGGAGTTTTTGGACTTGAAACTTTGAATGATCACATGCCAAAGGATAGGATTCTTGACTCAATGGTCCAAGCTTGAAAATATCAAGTGAGTCATCAAGATTCCCTCTGATCTTGGAAGAGGACAAAGCTTGCAAGATGACAGAATTTGAAATGGAAATCGCGTGGCACAAGAAATGCACCAAATCTGCCTTGAAAACCAGTTTGAGCAAGGCATGTTGTGAGATCCATAACTCCTTGATAAAGTTGAATCAATGGGAGTTCTTGTACTCTTTGGAAAGCTCTCATGACATACTTTAACTTTGATGTCCAAGATTGGTCTTGTTTTAGTTCGGTCAAGGTGAAAAATGGCCTCAAAGTTTGGAAAAAGTGAAACAAATTATGTCTTGAAAATTTCACTAAGTGTTGGAATGAAAATGCCCATTTTCATTTTTTGTGATTTTGATCAATCCATAACTCAAAATCCATGAGGATTTGGAATGAGATGTAGTTGACATATTTGAATTATGTAAGATGAACTTTCATTTGAGCTTTGGATGGGAGAAAAAGGCCTTAAGGTTTGGGAGTTATGACCTTGCAAAGTGGGTACCAAATCCATTTTGTTCCATAACTTAGAAAATTTTAAGTTTCCTATGGTGGCCCCTTTTGCAAGAAACCTCACTTTTATTGATTTTTCTTGATGAATGATGATAAAAACCATATATTAACATTGTTTTTGACTTATGGGAACCATTTTTGTGAAAAATTCCAAAAAGTCAAACTTGATTTTAGGCACAGTTCACTTTTTATCAGATGAATTCTGATCGTGAAGGCTGGATCAGATCCTGTAGAATCAGGCCGCCAAGTGCGTCAGGGATGCTGGTCGTATGGAGAGGAGGGGGTGTACCTGCAAGGCACTCCGACGCTCAAGTGAGAAAGGGTCAGAGAAAAGGGGCAAGTACAAAGTATGAATTCTTAGGGTGAATATTGGATACCTGACCATCTCAAGCGAGAGGGTTTATATAGATCCCCCAACGCGTGGCCAACGGTCCTATTTTTCGGGGCGAAATAACCGTTTTCCCCAAAGAATAGGTAACTGTCCAAACTAACCGTTATACCCGGCAGAGCGCCCGAAACTAGCCGTTATGTCGGGCATAAACGCAGTTCCGGGCACCTGTCCTTTGCTGTTCGGGCAGCGAGAAAGCCGTGTGTAATGGGCATCAATGCCGGGGAGGAACGTTACATTCCTTACCCGATTGGAGGGGCAGAAAGGTCACTTTTACCCCTCTGTGGATTGGACTTAGGCAATATGGGCCGCTCTGGAGCAGAGGCGGATTGGGCCAATTCTAGCCATTGGTCCAGTCCAGAACAGGAGCCCCCTAAGTCGTTGCTCCAGGGAGCTAGCATAGAGTCGTCGTTTGAAGACGATGAGGGTTATCTCAGAGTGCTCGTGACCCCAGGTGTTCGCGAGATTCTTGGTCGTGACCTTGTTGCCCGGTATTCGGGGAGATCAAGTGTCAGACAGAATTGGAAACGTTGGGTTGCCACGTGTGCCTCGAGCTCTGTGTAGCAGTTAATAGGCAATGATGGCTAGTAGGTAGTCATTATGGCCTACGGGCGCATGTGTGCACGTGCCCCTTTGTATTTTGTTCTCTCATTTGCATGATTTTACTTGCTTTTATTTTTGCTAGGCATCGTATTCATGCTCGCTGTGAACGTATGTCTGCCCGTGATAGGGGGTGTCTGACTTGTGTGAATATTTTTGGGGGGGATTGCTCATAATAGATGTGTTCAGCAGTGTGGGGAACTGGTCGAACTGCCGGGGAATGTCCTGGCGGGGAGCAGAGCTCAGGTCGCATTTGAGGCCTGAGTTCGCGACGTGAACGTCCCATCGCGAGCTGGGGTTCTTCCAATCGTGGTACTTTGACGACGGCGATGCTCGATCGAGGACCGTTGTCGAGCACTTACTGGGCTCGTTACTGAGCGGGGTTATGCTTTAATCGTATGCGACGCTTGTACCTAGACGCGCATAGTGGTCGGTAGCTGACGTTCGTCATTGCGACGAGTCGAACCGAGGATTTAACTGTAGTATTGTTTTAGCTTTTCAGCGTTCCATGGCCGAGAAAGTTCTTCCCCAGTGAGATGTTCTAGGTAATAGGCCCCATTTTCCATTTTTTCCCAGACGCGATAGGGTCCTTCCTAGTTGGCTGCTAGTTTGCCTTCGCGAGAGTCTTTGTGGTTTCTTCTTAGAACAAGGCTTCCCACGTCGAACTCTTGGCGTATCACCTTGGCGTTATGCCTGATGGTAATTTTTTGATTTAGTGAAGCTTCGCGGAGGGCTGCTCTGGCTCTGATTTCCTCGACGAGGTCAAGCTCTTCTCTTAAAGACTTGTCGTTCATCTCCTCGTCTAGGGGCAACTCTGTCCGCCTAGAGGGTATGTGAACTTTGACGGGAATTATAGCCTCGGTTCCATGTGCTAGACGGAAAGGTGTTTCCCCGGTCGTTGAATGTGGAGTTGTACGGTATGCCCAGAGTACGCTGTGCAGTTCCTCGACCCATGCCTTCTTTGTTTCGTCTAGCCTTCGCTTGAGGCCTCGAAGGATGACTCAGTTAGCTGCCTCAGCCTGCCAGTTTGTTTGAGGGTGTTCGACAGATGTGAAGTGTTGCTTCGTGCCCAGTTGGGCGACGAAGTCTTGAAACTTCCTGTCCGTGAACTGCGTCCCATTGTCTGTTACTATCGCTTGGGGAATACCGAAACGTGCAAGGATGTTTCATTTGTAGAAACGCAGGATGTTGAGGGCGGTTATTTTGGCTAGAGCTTCTGCTTCTATCCACTTTGTGAAATAATCTACGCCCACTATGAGGTAATTGTTTTGACTTGATCCTACCACGAAGGGTCCTAGGATGTCTAGGCCCCACCAGGCGAATGGCCACGGGGAGGACATAGCCTTGAGCTCGTTAGGCGGAGCCAGGTGCATGTCCCCATGCCGTTGGCATTTTTCGCATTTCTTCACGTGTTCTTTCGCGTCGTTTTGGATGGTCGGCCAGTAGTATCCTGCGCGAAGAGCCTTGCGAGGAAGGGACCTTCCTCCGAGATGTTGGCCGTTGATTCCCTCATGGATTTCGCGCAGGATGTGTGCGACCATTTCCTCCTCGACACATTTGAGTAGTGGAATGGAGAATCCCCGCCTGTATAATTTACCTTCGACCAAGACATACGAGCAGGCTCTTCGTCTGATCGTGCTGGCCTCCTTTACGTCGGACGGGAGTTCTTCTTTGGCGAGATAGTTGTAGACTGAGGTCATCCAGCAGTTGTTGTCACCGATCACCTGCACGTCGAGTGTCGGGGAGGTCTTCTTGATGCTGGGTCGAGGAAGCACTTCCTGGATGACGGATTTGTTTCCGCCTTTCTTCTTCGTGCTGGCCAATTTAGACAGTACGTCTGCTCGTACGTTATGTTCGCGGGGAACATGTTTCACTTCCACTGTTGTGAATTTCGCCATTTCCTTCTTTACCAGGGCCAAGTATTCGGTCAGGTTGTCGTTTTTGGCTTGGTATTCACCCCGGACCTGGAGGGCCACGAGTTGTGAATCCGTGCAAATGACGACCTCTTGCGCGCCCAGATCCTCGGTAAGGCGTAGCCCAGCGAGGAAGGCTTTGTACTCTACCTGGTTGTTGGAGGTTGGGAAAGACAGTGTGAGTGATACCTCAATAATAATTCCTTCATCGCTCTCCAGTTTGATGCCTGCGCCGCTTCCCGCCGAGGTTGAGGCACCGTCGAAGAATATGGTCCATTTACGTGCTTCGCTCGCAGGGGAGTCTGCAAATGTCATCTCCGCGACGAAATCGGCCAGAGCTTGGGCCTTGAGGGTTTTTCTGCCTTCGTATTGGATTTCAAATTTGGACAGCTCCAGCGACCATTTGAGGATTCGGCCGGCCATATCTGGTCGTCTGAGCAGCTGCTTTATGGGCTGGTCTGTTCGAACCACGATAGTGTGAGCCAGGAAGTAGTGTCTTAATCTTCTGGCTGCGTTGATGAGGGCCAATGCCACTTTCCCTATCTGTTGGTATCTTAACTCTGGTCCTTGCAACGCTTTGCTTGTGAAATAAATGGGTTTCTGCCCGTCAGGCGTCTCGCGGATGAGAGCGGCACTCACTGCTTCGGTCGCAACGGCCAGATATAAGTATAGCGTTTTGCCGTTGTCCGGTCGAGAGAGGACCGGCGGCTCTGAGAGTGCCTGTTTCAAATGGAGAAGGGTCTTGTCGCACTCCTCGGTCCATTCGAATGCTGCCTCTTTGCGGAGGAGTTTGAAGAATGGAAGGGCGTGCTGGGCGGACTTGGCCACGAAACGAGATAGTGACGCGAGCATCCCGTTGAGGGACTGGATGGATTTTTTGGACTTGGGGGTAGGAAACTCGGAGAATGCCCGAAATTTGTCGGGGTTGGCCTCGATTCCTCGTTCTGTTAAGTAGAAGCCGAGGAATTTTCCTGCCCGGACACCTAACGTGCACTTCTCCGGATTGAAACGCATTTTATATTTCCTTGTCTGTTCAAAGACTTTTCGTAGATGGGTGGTGTGATCGGTTTCCTTGTGGGATTTTACGATCATGTCGTCCATGTAGACTTCGAGCATGTCGCCTATTTCTCCCCGGAACACTTTGTTCATCATTCGTGGGTACGTTGCTCCGGCGTTCTTCAGGATGAAGGGCATTACATTGTAGTAATAGTTGCCCAATTCGGTCATGAAGGCCGTATATTTTTTGTCGGACATTGCCATTGGGATTTGATTGTAGCCCAAGTAGGCTTCCATGAATGATAAAAGTTTAAAACCAGCGGAATTATCAACAAGTTTATCAATATTGGGGAGGGGGTAGGCATCCTTCGGGCATGCCTTATTGAGATCAGTATAATCAATGCACATGCGCCATTTTCCATTATATTTTTTAACCAATACAACGTTGGACAGCCAAGTGGTGTACTTGGCTTCCGAAATAAATTTGGCCTCGAGGAGGTCCTTTACCGCTTTTTCAGTAGCCTCTATTTTCTCCGGAGACTGCTTCCTTCTATGTTGTGCTATGACCTTAATGGTCGGGTCAATTGTCAGCTGGTGATAGGCGGTGGACGGATCCAAACCGGGCATTTCCGCGGCGCTCCACGTGAAGAGGTCGGCATTCTCCCTGAGGCAAGCTTTGAACTGCTTCCTCGCGATGTCAGGCAGGTTAGCTCCGATCTTCACTCCCCGTTGGGGTCTTCGCCGAACAGAACTATCTCGAAATTGCCATCTGGGATTGGGCGCATCGGATGGGAGTTACTGCTGGATGACGTGGATAGCCTGGATGAAGCTGCTCGTTCCTCCTGTTGGTCCTCGGGGAAGCGACTGTCGAGGTCAATAGAGTCGACCTGGGGCAGAGGCTTGGCCTCCTCGGAGCTGCTTGGCAGTGCTGGCTTGCTCGACGCTTTAGGCTTGGGCGCAATGGCGTTGAGCCCCTTTGTAGCTGCTTCAAAACACCGTCGGGCAGCTTCTATATCACCGTGGAGGGTGGCGACCTTTCCTTTCGAAGTGTAATACTTCATCTTCAGGTGGACGGTCGATGGCACTGCTACCAACTCGGCTAGAGTTGGCCTTCCGAAAATGCATTGGTAAAGTGACGGGCAGTCGATTACCAGAAATTACACCTTGATGGATCTGGCCGTTTCAGCTGCTCCGAAGGTCACGATCAGCTCGACGTAACCACACGGCTTGGTCACATACCCATTGAATCCTTGTAAATCGGACCCTACGTAGGGGGTAAGGTGTGATTCGTCCAGCTGAAGTGTTGAGAACAGCTGGGAGTACATGATGTCGACCGAGCTGCCCTGGTCGACTAGGATTCGGCGAACGTTGAAGTTTTCTATTTGGGCTCTGACGAGCAACGGAATGCTTGAGTTTGGGGAGCCGTCGAGGAGTTCCTCCCTGTAGAAGGAGATGGGGACGGAACCCTTCGGGGCCTGATCAAGCGTGGTCACTTTGTTCTAGCTGGTGTTGATCAGGTGTTTGAACTTCCGTTTCACGGATCCCACAGTAACTTTGTTGAAACCCCTGCCAGAGATTACCATGGTGGAGGGAAAGGTCTCCCACGGGCTGTGGGCTGCGAGATATGTAGGGGCGTTGAGCCCGTCAGGGACGTTGAAGTCCTCAGGTCGCGATATGGACATAGCGACCGGTATGTTGGCGTCTTCCGAGGAGTGTACCTCCTCCTCGACCTTCTTGGACTCCTGGGCGTCCTGCCAAGGAGTGTCCTTCTTCTTTGCGAACTGCTTCAGGTGGCCGTCCCTGATCAGTATTTCAATGGCATCCTTCAGATGGATGCAGTCCTCCATAATATGGTCGTGACTTTTGTGGAAGTGGCAGTATTTTGACTTGTCCACGTTTGGTCTGTTCGGCAGCTGTTTGGGGAAGCAGACCCCGACTTGTTTAAACTCCGAATTGGAACATTCGGTCAAAATCTTCTCCCTAGAAACGGTCAGGGGAGTGTAATCATAGAAACTCCAGAGGTCCCTTTGCTATCATGGGAGTCGCGGGGACGGTCCTCGTGCCTTCGTTCACCCCGACGAGACGTCGAGGCTTCTTCTCCTTTGGAGGCCCGGGCGTTCTCCTGGCGGCGAGACGCTCGGACGTTACTGGCCACAATCTTCTCCTCGTACTAAATATGAGATTGGGCTTTGAGGAGGAGGGCGTCTAAGTTCCTTGGTGGGGCGAGGCCAATGGCTTTAGCGAACTCGGAGTCCGGGCGGACCCCTTGTTCGAGCAGGAACTTATTCATCTTATCTGTCGTCGGGACCTGCACAGCTTCCTTGTTGAACCTCTCGATATATGCGCAAAGAGGTTTGTCTTTCCCCTAGATTATGGCTCCGAGGGAGGCCTCAGTTTTGGGATAGCGGCGAGATGCTGTGAAGTGCCGCGAGAACATCCTGCCCAGTTGTTTCCACGAGGTGATGGATTCCTCGGGCAGTTGTTTATACCATGTCATTGCTCCCTTCCGAAGCGTGGTCGGGAACAATCTGCATTTGATGGTGCCCCGTACGCCGCAGTAGTCTAGCAGCGCATCGATGTTCTCGATGTGCTCGTCGGGGTCAGTGGTCCCGTCGTATGTACCAAGTGACGGGGGTTTCTCCAAGCCTTTTGGGAGACGGGTGACCAAGATCTCCTGGGACAACGGGCCGCGAGGCTCGTCGTCGTCACTAGAACTGCTGTATGATGGTGACCGGATGGGATGCTCGCGTCGGCGGTTCCTTCATGGAGAAGGTGAGCGGTTCCTTCGAGGAGAAGGTGAGCGGTTCCTTCGAGGAGAAGGTGAGCGGTTCCTTCGAGGAGAAGGTGAGCGTGCCCGTCCTTTGGAGTTGATCGGAGATTCCTCATTCCTTCGAGTCCTTTTATGGTCATGAGCGCGCCGGTCACGCGGGGAGATCTGGTCGCGCTTTCGGGCTACGCGAGGATCGTGCTCTTGGCGCAGTGTTCGGTCGATTTCTCTCTGTGTCTGCGAGCTTCTTGATCGTCGCTGGTTCCTCCGTGGAGGAGGGGATCTTGGACGGCAAGACTCTTCCAGTGCCCCGATCCACTCGTTTTGCTGTAGGATCAGGGTGTTAGTTTTGTTGAGTGCCTCCAGGAGGGTTGCCACGGCCGGGTCGGCGTTGGACGAAACAGGGACGGACTGGAGGTCGAGGGACGGTTGATCGTTGTTGCGATTAGCAGGGGTAGGGGAAGGAGAAGCAGTGGCTCCATCCCTAAGGAAATGGGCATCTCGGAGGAGAGATGATTGGCCGTCAATGTTAGATTTGTTGACGGGGAGGATGGTTGATTGGAGAGCATCCTTGGAGCGATCTTGGGAGGCCATGATCGTGATGATGTTTGAGAATTGTTTTGATCTTCGGTTAAAGAAAGATGGGGAGAACAAATGTTTCCACAGATGGCGCCACTGATCGTGAAGGCTGGATCAGATCCTGTAGAATCAGGCCGCCAAGTGCGTCAGGGATGCTGGTCGTATGGAGAGGAGGGGGTGTACCTGCAAGGCACTCCGACGCTCAAGTGAGAAAGGGTCAGAGAAAAGGGGCAAGTACAAAGTATGAATTCTTAGGGAGAATATTGGATACTTGACCCTCTCAAGCGAGAGGGTTTATATAGAGCCCCCAGCGCATGGCCAACGGTCCTATTTTTTGGGGCGAAATAACCGTTTTCCCCAAAGAATAGGTAACTGCCCAAACTAACCGTTATGCCGGGAAGAGCGCCCGAAACTAGCCGTTATGTCGGGCATAAACGCAGTTCCGGGCACCTGTCCTTTGCTGTTCGGGCAGCGAGAAAGCCGTGCATAACGGGCATCAACGCCGAGGAGGAACATTGCATTCCTTGCCCGATTTGAGGGGCAGAAAGGTCACTTTTTCCCCTCTGTGGATTGGACTTAGGCAATATGGGCCGCTCTAGAGCAGAGGCGGATTGGGCCAATTCTAGCCATTGGTCCAGTCCAAAACAAATTCCAAACTGTGTGATCCTCTATGAAATCAAGTCCTTGTCCTAATTCAAACCTAATGGATGGATTCCATAGGTGTTTTAGGGTGTCTTGAACCATGTCCCAAGGTTTGAGAACATGTCTTTGTAAAAAGTCAAAGATATAGTTGACTTTTTCTTCAAAACCCTAATTGTGGTCCTGATGAAATTGAAACTTGTGGATCAAGCTTCTTGTGTCAATCCATTGTTGTAAATGGACCAATGTAGTGTATTTTAGGCCCTCAAATCATGTCTTGAGGTCTTGGTTTATGTCTTGCCTCAAAAGTCAACTTAGGGGTGAATTAGGTCAAGAAACCCTAATTCCTTATTTTTGATGAATGCTTCCCCTGAGGTAGTTTTGACTTGATGAGTGGATCCATCAGGTCCCTTTGAGCATCTTGGGTCATGCCTTGAAGTATTGGCTCATGCCCAAATGAAAATTTTCATTTGGAAGCCTTGGTCGACTAAACCCCTAATTTGGTGACACTGTCGATCTTGAGGCTTGATCCACTTGGAATGTTGCACTCTTGTGCTTGATTCTTGATGTGGGAGATGTTAGACAATGGCTAGGATCTAGAAGGGGGGTTGAATAGATCCCACAATCTTATACATGCAAATAGTTTTCCAAAATTGGTTTTGAAAATTTTTTTACGGAAGCAACCACTGAATCACATGTCTACAACGAACCTCTACTAAAAGGATCGGATATGCGCGATATTAATAGGAATGATATGACGAAAGAGAAAAATATAGATCAATCGACAAAAAACTAAACGTAATCAACCAAGTTTTGTTTACTTGATGTTTATCCAATTACCAACGAGATAGGTCGACAAAAATTAATCGCAAATTGCCTTCAATTTTGCACTTAATCAATTTATCGAACACTTGGCGTGCGCAAACACACCAAGTGCAGATTTCCAAATAATGTGAATGTAAAGCTGATCCTAAATACAATCCAAGGGATTGTATCAATTTTACAAAGTACTTTCTCAGCTCTAAATTACACTATGTCAAAAATTTTCGATCAATTGATACTTCACAAATTCGATTAATATCAAAACGTAAAAGAGTAGGGAAAGAGAGAACAAACACGATTTGTTTTGGCAGTTCCCCTACCATCATCGCTAAGGGTACCTCTGCCCCCAATTCCGAACATGGAATTGAGATATGTATATATTACGGTTGCAATTGTTTTTACAAGAGAAAACTGGTATGCGTCGACGCGTACTTTTCCGTTTTTGACAAATTTAAATGCAGATCCTATGAGTTGACAGGAGGGTCGACGCGAGCATTCCAGCTGCTGATCCTAAGAAATGCAACTTGTCTGGGTTGACCAGAACATGATTGTGAGTCGACTCAAACCCTTGAAACATGTAAAAATCACTATTTTGACATTCCTAAAGGTTCTTAACCACACCTAATGCACATAGAACATTGCCAACATGATCAAACACATTTAAAACAACATAATGTGCATTGTATATGAAATTCTACATGTGAATTCTGTTATATGCTAGACATGATATGCTATTTTATACATAAATGTTTTGACATCATTAAAACCGAGTATAGAGATAACTTCCCCTCACATACTCCCCCCTTTTGATGATGGCAAAACAGTAGCAAAAGGTCAAGCTTAGGGTATCATCCTCCCCCTAACTTCATGAATCCATTGTTGTTTGATCAACAATACCTGTTATTTCTAGTTTCTTCTCCCCCTTTGACAACATCAAAAAGAGAGAAAGATTAAACATAGCAAAGATAGAATATCGAATATGGCATTTTTTACATAATTGCAACACATAACCATTAACGTACATTCACATAAAATGCTAGTTAATGAAAAGTATGAAAGGATAAATAGAAACATAATAGTAAATCAAACCAAAATTCTTAATGAACACAACGTATATAGTAGTACATTGTTACGAAATAGAAACGCCGGAAAAAAAAAAGTACAAGATCACGGAAATTGAAAAACACATAACGAAAAGAAACATAGTAGAGTCATGATTAGGTCGACTCAAACAGTAAAATAATGCAAAAGTCATATAAATGTGTCATGTAGGCAATAATGTTGAATAAATAAGAAGCTAACACAAACATCAAACATTTAAATGGATAGAATATGCTTAAATGTGCAATAAACATCATTTTTAACACTCAACATGGTACATTTAGTCAAGAGAAACTTATGAAGTGAAACGATATTACCTTGGTCATGATTGACGATGAATACCCTCACATATAGCTCAATAATTCTTTAGATAGTTAGTTAAAAAAACGTATACAAGCATATATATATATATATATATATATATATATATATATATATGTGTGTGTGTGTGTGTGTGTGTGTGTGTGTGTGAGCCAACATATTAATGAATTATCATACACGATCCGAGATGTCGAGAACGCCTAGTTCCCTACGGATGTGAAAGAAAGGCTCTGTAGCTAGTGGTTTTGTAAAGATGTCAGCAAGTTGATTTTTAGTATCAACATGCTCAAAGACCACATCACATTTCTCTACATGATCCCTAAGGAAGTGATGACGTATTTCGATATGCTTGGTGCGTGAATGTAATACGGGGTTCTTAGTTAGGTTAATAGCACTAGTGTTATCACACAAAATGGGAATACACTCAAGTTTTAAATTGAAATCAAGCAATTGTTGCTTAAGCCATAGGACATGAGCACAACAACTGCCAGCGGCAACGTATTCCGCCTCTGCTATTGACAAGGCAACGAAAACCTGTTTCTTACTATGCCAACTCACCAAGGAATTTGCGAAAAAGAGACACGTGCCACTATTTTTCCTATCCGATTTGCACCCAGCAAAGTCGCAATCGGAATAGAGAACTAAGGAACAACCACTACCCTTAGAATACCACAACCCATACTTTGGAGTACCGGAGAGGTATCGAAGTATGCACTTAACTGCTTTTAAGTGGGATTCTTTGGGACGTGCTTGATACCACGCACACATGCATACACTGAACATAATGTCGGGTCATGATGCGGTAAGATAAAGAAGAGATCCAATCATACCTCTATACCTCTTTACCTCTACATCCTTACCATTTTTGTCATGATCAAGATTGGCACAAGTAGGCATAGGAGTATCTATTGCCTTGCAGTTTAGCATGTCGAAACGTTTGAGAAGCTCAAGACAATATTTTGTTTGACTCACAAATGTACCCTCTTCGAGTTGTTTGATTTGCAATTCGAGGAAATAGTTGAGCTCCCCCATCATGCTCATTTCAAACTCCCCCTGCATCAAACTAGAAAACTCCTTGACCAAGGACATGTTAGTAGACCCGAAAATGATATCGTCAACATAAATTTGTACCAAAATTAAGTGTTTTACTTAACGTTTAATAAAGAGGGTTGTGTCAACCTTGCCTCTTGAATACCCTTGATCAAGTAAGAATTTACTTAGACGTTCATACCAAGTCCTAGGGGCTTGTTTAAGTCCGTACAAAGCACGTTTAAGTTTGTAGACAAGATCGGGATATTCATGGGATTCAAACCCCAGAGGTTGGGCTACATAAACCTCTTCATTGATATATCCATTAAGGAAAGCACTTTTAACATCCATCTGAAACAGTTTGAAATTTTTAGTGCAAGCATAAGCAAGTAAAAGGCGTATAGCCTCGAGTCGGGCAACCGGCACATAAGTTTCCTCATAGTCGATTCCTTCCTCTTGGTTATAGCCTTGCGCTACAAGCCGCGCTTTGTTTCATGTTATAACTCCATTTTCATCAAGTTTATTCCAAAACACCCATCGGGTGCCGATTACTAGATGACCTCGCGGAGGGGGGACAACGTCCCAAACCTCATTTCTTTTGAATTGATTTAGTTTATCTTGCATTGATAGAAACCAATGCTCATCGAGTAACACCTCCTTTGCGTTTTTAGGTTCAACTTGTGACACAAAAGCGGAGTAATAACAGAAGTTACTAAGTTTAGAACGAGTAGCTACTCCCTTAGAGATATCACCGAGAATGTTGTCGATGGGATGGTATTTGGAAGACTTCCATGCTAGAGGAAGGTCATCTTCATTAGTTGGATGATCCTCCTCACTCTTCATAGGTTGGTGATCCTTTTCCTCCTCAATATGCACTGCTTCAGGCTGATCAATTCCCTTATTAGTGTCCTTGAGTATGTTTTCTGAAGATACACCTGCACCATGAAAAGAACTACCTTCTCCGACATTTTTCGGATAAGACTCATCAAAAGTAACGTGTACCGACTCTTCAATAATACGTAACCTCTTTTCCGACATTTTTCCCTTGTTTTTGTCTCTGTAGGTAACCAACCCCTTTTTCTTCGCCATACAGTCGCTGAAAAAGAGATATGTCTCCTGCCATATGTCTTGAGCAGCCACTATCCCGAACCCATCTTCTTTCGGTGGTCTCAAGACCTTGTACCTACATAGTCAATCAAGGGAATGTAGGTACCCAATTCTCATTGGGTCCTTTGTGGTGAGTGAAACCAAGGTTGCATTTGGGCAACCATTGATAAATGCCTTTTGGAACAAGAAATCTTCTAAAACGACATTTAGCAATAGTATGACCCCGTTTGCAACAATATAGGCAATTACGGTTCATTTGAGGTTTACCTTTGCTATCTCTATCTCGAGTCACATACGTATACCTTTGATACGGATTATTCATACTTTCTTGAAAATGTGATCGATCAATAGCAAACGTAACTTTAGACTTTAGAACCTTGTCTAATTTGGCCTTAAGGGTTCTCACCTCTTTTTGCCAAATATGACAAGTATCACAACCCCAATTGAACCATGGTGACTTGTTCTCATCAATCTTAGCTTTTGATGTATCCACCATGGAGTTTTTAAGAGCTTCCAATTCCTTTTCGGAATTGGAAACCTTTTTCTCCAAGTATGAAAAAATCTTTTTGTTCGAGGCTAAGCGTTGAAAAGCTTCATTAGCCTCATGGTGCAACATATAAAAAGCTTTTTGTAATTCTAAATGAGACATATTATTAGAGTGATCGTATTTAGAGTTTTTTACCTATTTCTTCTTGTTTGAATGTGCCGTAAGACAAATATTTATGGATTCACTTTTGTCACTTGAGTTGTCATCTTTTTCCGACTCGCTATCGCTCTCCCAAGCAATGTATGCTCGTCTAGATTTGTTTGAATTTTTGTGTTGACGACTCTTATCCTTATCCTTGTCTTTCTTAAGTGATGGACAATCCGGCTTGTAATGCCCGGACTTTCCACAATTGAAACAAGATCCTTTCAACTTGCCACTCTTGTTGCCTTCATTTCTTGATTGCCTTCTAAATTTGACAAGATTTTTATCCGAGTGCTGAATTTCATTCTTTCGAATATACCTATTGTATCTCTTCACAAATAGCCTCATCTGAGTCATCATCTTCGACATTGTTGGTTTCATTATCACTTTGCTTTTGAGATGTGGACTTTGAACAAGAAGCCTTAAGAGCAATCGACTTTTTTTCCGTATCTTTTGTTTTCTCCTTCTTTATACTCTTCTCATGTTTTTCCAAGCTGATGAGCACTTGATCATGTTCATCGAGTTTGCCAAATAATGTCGTGAGGTCTAGAGTAGCTAGATTGTTGGCCTCCTTGATCGCAGTGACCTTCGGCTGCCATTCCCTATTAAGACACCTCAAAATCTTATTAGTAACAACCTCGTTGGGAATCGGTTTACCAAGTACATGCAATTTGTTGATTATATGAGTAAATCATTTTTGCATATACGCAATGGTTTCCCCTTGCTTCATGTAAAAA
This sequence comes from Lathyrus tuberosus, assembly GCA_022829125.1. NCBI lineage: Eukaryota > Viridiplantae > Streptophyta > Magnoliopsida > Fabales > Fabaceae > Lathyrus > Lathyrus tuberosus. Next base: position 1,656,866 of record JALAZF010000620.1, on the reverse strand, counting down.
ATATCGAACTCTTGCGTTAATGTGTTGATTCGGGCCATTTTCACATCATTAGTGCCTTCGTGGGCTATTTGTAAAGCATCCCACATGGCTTTGGCCATTTCACAATGAGAGAGTCGATAATATTCGTCAACTCCCAAAGAGGAGATCAAAATATTTCGAGCCTTCCAGTCATAGCTGTACTTTTTCTCGTCCTCCTCATTCCATTGTGCTTCAGGTTTGGGAATGACAACACCTTCTTCATTGGCCATGGTAATTTCCATATGACCATTTAAAATGACATTCCAAACCTTTCGATCAATGGAATTTATATGGACGCGCATACAATCTTTCCAGTAGTTGTAATTCTCGCCTGTAAAAACTGGAGCTCTATTATAAGCCCCTTTAGGTTCGTTCGCCTATTCCAAGAAGTTTTACCGAAGCACCAAATAAACCGGAGCTCTTGATACCACTTGTTAGACGATGGCTAGGATCTAGAAGGGGGGTTAAATAGATCCCACAATCTTATACACGCAAATGGTTTTCCAAATTTGGTTTTGAAAATTTTTTTACGGAAGCAACCACTGAATCACACGTCTACAACGAACCTCTACTAAAAGGATTGGATATGCGCGATATTAATAGGAATGATACGACGGAAGAGAAAAATACAGATCAATCAACAAAAAACTAAACGCAATCAACCAAGTTTTATTTACTTGATGTTTATCCAATTACCAACGAGATAGGTTGACAAAAATTAATCGTAAATTGCCTTCGATTTTGCACTTAATCAATTTATCGAACACTTTGCGTGCGCAAACACACCAAGTGCAGATTTCCAAATAATGTGAATGTAAAGCTGATCCTAAATGCAATCCAAGGGATTGTATCAATTTTACAAAGTACTTTCTCAGCTCTAAATTACACTATGTAAGAAATTTTCGATCAATTGATACTTCACAAATTTGATTAATATCAAAACGTAAAAGAGTAGGGAAAGAGAGAACAAACACGATTTGTTTAGGCAGTTTCCCTACCGTCCTCGCTAAGGGTACCTCTGCCCCCAATTCCGAACATGGAATTTAGATATATATTATTGTACCACAAATTTTACCCTTTAGATGTCATAACATCTCGCATTGACATTTAGATTCAATCATCTATGCATTGTTGACTAACCATTTCATTTTGCTAGCTTGTTTCTTCTATGAAAAGCCAGGACTTATACCAAGAGGAGGACAAAGTCTCCTAAAGAAGAGAAGGCTCCAAATGCAACTATTGAGCTCATCTACATCCTAAAAGTCTCAATCAACAAGAATTCAAAGGTGACTGGATTTCATCTGTAAGTGGCTTGAGCCACAAGTTCACCCTGCCTCCAATTAGGGTTTTGTTAAGACAGGTTAATCAAGGCCTTTGATTTTGATCAAGAGTTGTTCTCAAACCTTGGGACATGACTCCTTGTGGTAATATACATCCTCAGAGAGTATCTATGAGCCTTAAATGTGATGGAATAAGCAAGATCATCAGAGATCATTCAAGTGCATTCACAAGCGAAATTAGGGTTTTGACTGAGGTCCTAATCCTCGAGATTTTGATCCAAAATGAAATATCAAAGTCCTCAATCCATCATGACATGTCTCATTGATGGTTTAAGGTATGAGAGATCAAGTTTTAAGAAGTTTCTTGCAAAGGAAGCAAGGTTTGGTTCATGAAACTTTTCAAATGTGGAGATTTCACTACTTGTGCCAAAATTGAAACAGTCATAACTTTCAAACCACACATCCAAATTGAGTGACTCAAAGCTCAAATGGAAGCTCTTTCCATGATCTTCAAAATATATTAGAGGACCCTCTTTCAAAAAATTCTTGGTTTTTAAGTTACAAGACTTGGAAGATAAATCACTCTTGGGGATTTGGTGAAATTTCAGCTTTTTCACCTTTGTTTGCACACGACTTTAACCTAATTTTCTATACAGTTCCAAGCCTCAAATAAAAAATCCTTGAACATGAAAGTTGTAGAGGGCATTGAGGGCTTTCCAAAAAGTACTAGAACTCCTCAAACGATTGAGTGAGCTGGGAGTTTCAAAGCCTCAAAGTTGGAGGTTTCATTCCTTAAAGTTCAAGAAACCAACTTTTGTGTATTTGTTCAAACTAGTCTCTAATCACCAAATCTCCATACTTATGAGTTTTAATGATGAATTTAATCTTAATCCAAGCCTTTCCACGAAAACTCCAAGTGATTTGCATTAAAATATGATGTGTGTCTTGTTTGTGCAAGTGAGAGGGAGAGAGAAACTTTACAAAAGCAAGAAACAATAGTTTATTCCTTGAGCCTCTCACCAGTTGTGTTCAGAGGTTCAGAGATTTTTGGAAGATTTTTCTCAGCAAGTGCATAATTCACACGAAAGGAAAGGGCAATGTTGGCAAGTTGTGCAATTCTAGCCATACCTTGAGCCTTCAACTTTCTCCTATAAATAGGGTTGGGTTCTCAGTTGTTTCTCACCAACATTGATCAGAAAATACTCTAAAAAACTTCTAACTCAAAGACTTGCAAGGGAGAAGGAGAAGGAGGATAGTTTTAGAGGCTGCTGCTTGTTCAGAGGAGGAAAGCTAGGTCATTGTTGAGGGTGCAGTGGACATATTCCACTTGGTAACACTTCTTCTTCACAGTCAATATTCATGCTCATACCTATTGCTATCATCATCATATTTTTGTCATAAATGTTCACATGCTTATGACTGTTTCTGTGGATGTTTTGATGCTATTATGAGAGTAGGAAAGATCCTTGAAAATAGTCCATTCCTGTTAATTTGAGATACTTGTGTCTTTATGATTTGTGAATTTTGTCTTACCTTTAGATTGATATAATTCTAAATGAGTAATAAATGGTCAGAATATTGTTAGCAAGAAAATCTAGTTATTCTCACTAAGTGCAAACTGTGGTAATGTTACCATCTTGGTATGTGTTTAGGTTGTGTGTAAACTCATGATATTTGTCCAAGTTGGATGTGCAAACAGTTGGTTTATTACTTAGTTTGTGTATCCAAATGGTGTGTGTGTCTAAGAGTATAGAAATACTGACATACATCCTTAATGATGTTTGGCTACCTTGTTTTTACCTCTTTATAGTGTGCTATTCATAGCTTGTTCATGCTCATGATTGTTAAAACTGCTTTTAAGGATGAAAGATTTGTTACTAATCAATTGTGTTGTGATGCTGTTTGATATATATCCATGTGCATGTCTCAAATACACATCCTCTTGTGATGTCATGCCATGTTGGTTTTGTTAGAGCCAAGTTGACCTTGTATGTAGAATTAATGTGTGAAACTGCCAGCTTCTTGAAGTTATCATCATTTATGCCATACACTAATGTCATGCTAGTGTGGTAGCCTTTGTCATGAACTTGTATATACTAAGATAAGGAAGTACCTGCGAATTGCCATATCAATACATGTTTACTTGCTTTTTCAAAGTGTAGTGTTTACCATGCCATATTCATGACTGTTGCCATTTTGGCTTACTACTTTCTTGCATCTAAACCAATCAATCATGTGGATAAGACTTTGGAGTTCATGTAAGTGAGGCCCTAAAACTTTCCCTTTTCAGATCAGCATGCCAAACCTTGATTTTGTGTAAACAACATGAAAATTGGTCTGATATTGCACTGTCATAATAATTTGTTACTTTAGAACTTGTGCATAAAGGTTTGAGAGTGTGTTTTGATATCCATGTATTCTTGCCATAGACTTATGTGCCTGAGTTGTTTCATTATATCCGTGCTATGCTTGGTCTTAATTTAATTGACATGGAGAGATTTGTTTTGAAGTTGGTGCTAGGTGTGATCATGAGGCATTCTTGACTGTGGTATATCATATGCATAGCTATCACCCTAAGTTTGTTAGCAGTGCCAGAGTTCAAATTTGTTTCATATGTCTGAATTATTGATATGTATGCTATGACAAGTACACTTATTGATAATACATGCCATATAGCTATGTACATAGTTATTTTCCTGAGTTTGCTTTGTAATGCCATGATCTAAGATTATCCCTACATGTCTGAACTATTATTTGGTATAAAACACATTCATTGATAATACATGACCATGAGCTTAGGATGTTTGTAGGCACTATCACTTGTGGAGTTTTTGGTTGCCATGATATGTTGTGCAACTGTTCTATTGATGTATGTAGCTGCTAGCTCCCTGATACTTTTGCCTTATGCCTTCATTATGCCATGATTGTGTAAACTACCATTATGCTACTTGTTTTACATGTTAGTCTGTTGTGTTGAGAATGTCTTGAAGGTGTACTTAAGACCATGTAAATGACAAGTTTCTGATCCTTACTTGTTCCCTCACCTTGTTGACACAACTTCATGTGCATTATAACCAAAACCTTGGTTTTGTTTCCACTTTTGTCTTTGATAAATCACTTGCCTTGACTGTCTTACATATAATTATGTGCCTGCCACCATCATGCTACCTTTTGTGTGTAGACTGTTAATATGCCACCTGATGTATCTAAGTTGTGAATGTGAAAATTGTGGCTAAGCTGTGTATTCAGGATGTGTATGTAAAATTGTTGACATGCTATCTGTTTAGGCATACAAGCCATGTTGTGCCATTTGGTTTTGTTTCACACCTTGGGTCAGCTTGACTGTACATATAGGAAGCCTTGGTCCTCATGCCCCTTTTCTCCAACCTATACATGTCCTGGTTTATTTAGGATTCAATTCTTATTCTATTGCTAAACTGCGGATTAAGCCCTCTAAAGTTTGTTGAAAATCTGATATGGAAACTGGTTCTGGAAGTAGAGAGTGGCGTTTGGAAATTTCCATTTTCTTTCAACTTCATCTTGCCAAGATCACATCAAATGAAGAGGCTTGTTACTTTGTTTCTTTTCCTTCCCATTTCTGATGCTTGTTCACTTTGTTTTGCAATTGCCCTTGTTCGACTATGTGAATGTTCTTTGGAGGCATTTTGTTCAACTTCTTCAGTTTTCCTTTGGTTTGCTTGGTGTTAAAGGCTGATGAAATTTGAATTTTTGTTTGATAGTAATTTGGAAATGGGGGGGACTGTTATCAATACTCTTGAATATGTAGCAGGCCCTCATGCTTCATTGTTTCATGACATTTTTCTCGCCCAAAAGGGTTAAGTATTTTCGGGGTGGGCACATACACTGGATGTATGGCCACCCCAGTGGTAAAGACACACACGCATTTACTACAAGGACTGGGGTTCGAATCCCCCTCACCCCAGTCCTTTTGTTTTAATTTCTAAAAACAACTTTGATTCACATGTATTATAGCGTTGCCATCCAATGTCAATACGCGCTCATGGTTGGTCTGGTAATTGTTTTGAGCAACATCCACCATGTCACGGGTTCAATACCCATGGGGAGCCTTTCCTATTTCTTTTTATCACATATTATCTTGTATTTTCATGGTTTATGCTCTAACTTCAACAATTCATAACTTGATCATTTTTTATCCTTTTTCACCCATTCTTTTTGCAAATTAATCTTTATTATGTCTACTTTTTTAACATGAAAAGGAATTGGTGAAAATCAATATTTTTGAGGTACTTATTCATGTTGGAGGTGGAAATTACCTTTAAAATCTGTCTGAAAATACTTTTGGTCAGTTTTTGCACTAATCTTCCACCAGTGGAAGTTACCTTTGAAATTTGTCAGAAGAAACCTTTGGTCAATATTTGCATCATTTATCATCTTCACCATTTATGTATTGATATCATGCTTGAATATCATCATTGTCCATGATCACTCATATTGTTCATGTGTACTATAAGCTTTATCCCCAAGTGATGTGAGCTTCTTAAACTTCATCCTTCATTCCCCTTCAACACTTGTCTTTACAAGAGGTTGTCTCCCCAAATCCAAAGGAAAGTCTCTCTATTAACCTCAAAGTCATAGATATCTCATTACCCTTTTAACCTAGCCTTAGGTTTGGAGTCGTCGCACTCCACGTAGGTGTCTTGCTTTCAGGCCCTACTTTCCCATGAACACTTCATTCCCTTTTAACCTAACCTTTCCCAAGAGATAGCTATTAATCTCTTATAACTCTTAAACCTTTCTTTAACTTTCCCAAGAGATAGCCATTAATCTCTTCTCCTTCAAGACGGTCTAACCCTTTACAAATCCTTTCATAAGAGATAGCCAATAATCTCTTCTCCTAAACAATCAATCCTCATAAGCTTTGCTTTCAAGCTTCTCAACCTACTTTCCCTTGGAACCTTGACGACAGTCAAGAGTTCCTCACCCCCATTGAGGGGAACTACGGACGCTCTGATTTCCCAAGTTCATCTTGAGAATACGTAGGCATAGGATTGCGAGATCCTAGCGAGCTACCTTTTTCTTTTTACACCTTTGTTTCCTTTATATCCAATGACTTCTTGGATTCCACCTTTTCTTTTACACCCTTTTACCCCTGTGAGGGAAACTACGATTGCTCTGATTTCTTAAGTTCACCTTGAGAATACGTAGGCATAGGATTGCGAGATCCTAGCGAGCTACCTTTTTCCTTTTTCCACCTATTTCCTTTACATCCAATGCCTTCTTGGATTCCACATTTTCTTTTACACCCCTCACCCCATAAGGTGAACTACGGTTGCTCTGATTCTTTAGTCAGATACGTAGGCACAAGATGCGACGTCTTGGCGAGTAAACTTAGTGTATATACCCTTAGGTCTTTACCTTTATCCTTAGCAGATTCCCTTGGCAAGCAAACATAACATAACACAAACTAACAAGAGGTTCCTGTAGAGTACTACAGATACTTAGGGTGCTAATACATTCCCTTAGTATAACCAATCCCCGAACCTAGATTCTCTTAACTTAGGGTTTTCGTTCTTTACCTTTTCCTTTGGATAAGTCAAAGCTCGGTGGTGAATTTCAAAGATGTGTGATTCAAGTTAATTAATATATTGATATCCGATTCTCACCGCAACAGAAAATGGCGACTGCACTGGGGACACATCCCCTAAGAGGATTAAGCCTATCTTGTTTGTATTTGTGTTATTTATATGTTTGCTTGCTTGTATACTTGTATATTTTGTATATCTGTATATACCTGTTGTGCTTGTTTTTTTGTATGCAGGGATGTTATTTTGAGTGGTGAGATAAGTCCTAACCCGGACTTGAGAGCACTTATGATAGGATTGTGGTGTAATCAATAGTCGATTGTTGGGAGTAGTCCTACCAATTTATGCATATGATGACTACACTCAGTTAAGGCCCTTTGGGATTGTTGAAGTCTGATATGAGTAGTCGCATTGACGTCACCCTTCCCGATTTGAGAGCCAATGATTCTGAGGACCGTAGTTACCTTCACCCCACTTGGCCTTTTAGGATATAGTGCGTTGGCTATAAGGGAGTAGTCCCAAGTATTTGTTACGCAATACTACACTCAGACGATTTTATCTTGAGAATATTATTAGCCCGCGTGAGTAGTCACGTAGGCCGATAATATCCGAAGGATTTGCATAGACTCTGGGAACTTTTAGAACCCTGTTTTACGGATACAATAACCTTAGTACACACCCTGTGGTTGGTTCTTTACCCAGACTCCATGTTGTGATCTCGAACCCTTGTTCCTGTTGCATGTGTTTTGCATCCTGTTTGCATTGCATTGCATATCATTTGCATCTTTGCATGTCTTATTACATACATCTGTCTATCCAGTTACTCATCTCCACCTATCTTTATCTTCCAGAGTTCATCTGTGAGTCGTCAAGCTGATTCCTCGACACCGATACTGGACTAAAGCTAATTACAGACGCAAGATGTCAGAGCAAGAGGCACACAATGCTGACGTCCGAATGGAAATCGATGACCTTAAATCAAGTATGACTAAACTAACTGAGATGATTCAAGTTTTGATTTCTAGGGGAGAGCAACCCCAAAGGACTGTCATCCAGGAAGTTTCAAGTGCTGATCCTCCACCAATTCAAGTGCCACCTTCAACTTGGCCCGAGTTTGGTTTGCCACACAACTATTCTCCGCCGATTGTATCTACTGCTATGCCTGTATTTCAAGCTCCTATTTTCGCCGAGCCCAGACCTACAGTCCATGACGTTCCACAGACTGTTCGAGCTCCCTTTAAGAATCCCCTTTTTTAGTACAATGGTGCCAGTGCTCAGGGAGAAGACTGTGAAGACTTTGTTGAACCTGAAGTTATCTGTGAGCAGTTTCAGACATTAGACAAAAGACTCAAAGCCGTTGAGGGTAATGACTTCTTTAATGTGGATGCAGACAACATGTGTTTAGTGTCTGATCTTATTGTGCCTGCTAAGTTCAAAACTCCAGAATTTGTGAAATATAAGGGCCATTATTGTCCAAGGGCTCATTTGGTCATGTATTGTCGCACGATGGCTGCTTATACCAAAAATAAAAAGCTGCTTATCCACAGTTTTCAGGATAGCTTGAGTGGGGCATCACTCAAATGGTATATGGGTCTCGAGTAAAACTCCATTCACTGCTTCCAAGATCTTGTAAATGCCTTCATGAAGCAGTATAAATATAACCTTCACATGGCCCCTGATCGCCGCCAGCTGCAAAACATGACTCAACATGAGAAATAATCTTTTAAGGAGTATGCTCAGCGCTGGAGGGAGTTAGCTTCCCAAGTTGAACCTCCTTTGGCTGAGAAAGAGTTGACTGGAATGTTCATGGATACCTTGTCCCCGTTCTATTGGGAGAAGATGATTGGAAGTATTTCCTCCAATTTCACTGATTTGGTTACTATCGGCCAAAGGCTCGAGGAAGGACTTAAGAAGGGAAAAGTATCCAAGGCTGCTGAATCTTCCAACGCTGTGAAGAAATCCTATGGGAACTTTCAGAAGGAAAGGGAAGATCAGACTAACGCTGTAATGGTTGAAGTGAGAAGGCCTCGTTCCCAACCTCAGTATGCTATTCACCCAACTGTTGTTGTTGTTACTCCAATGGTTACTACTCCACGACCAACTCAAGCTTCCCAACATCTGACTGCAGGACAAAACCAGTACCGTAATAAGAATCAATTTGATCCTATTCCCATGACATACACCGAGCTTTATCCTGGTTTGGTTCAACAAGGTTTGATTACCACAAGGCCTTTTCCTCCTCCTCCAAATCCTCTTCCAGCCGGCTATAGGGCTGATCTTCATTGTGAATACCATCAAGGTGGTGCAGGCCATAACTTGGAAGGTTGCTTTGCATTGAAGGCTAAAGTACAAGAATTGATGAGAAACAAAATCCTCTCCTTTAAGGACAATCCCAATGTTCAGAGCAACCTTCTTCCAGGGCACGCCAAGTAAAGCTTCAGTCGACTTCAGCCCAGCTACTTCTTAAAGACAAGACAGCTCATCCTTGTGTTTGATTAGTCACTAGGCCTTGTTTCTTGTTGTTCGCATTTTCCTTATTTTGTAATAGCTGTTGCTTTCAAGTTATGTTTGTACTTTCAAAATTAATGAAATGAGCATTTCAACTTTTTGATTCAATTCATTTGTGTTTGCTATTTACTCCTTAATGCTTTCTCTTTCAAGAAAAATAAAAAAATTTCTCTTGTCCACTTTATTTTTGATTATGCAAAGATTGGAGGGAGGATGATGAAAACATTATACCCATAATTGTTGTTGGTATGCTTTCAAATCAAAACTTTGCTGACGATGTAAGGCATTGTTTCAATCCCCAAACACTGGAGAAATAAGGAAGATAATCCCTCGTTAACCCCTTTGAGCCTTGAAGTATGAGTTTCTTTTCTTTACAAATAAAAACCCGCAATCTTAACCTGGGGCAGGGTAGTTCTCAGTAATTTGATTATGCATTCAAATACAAGAGTTTCATGCAAGACGCCTTTCAACAAAAGTTCACAAACTTTCCTTCGCACACAACAAGCAAGTGTCGAAGATGTCTTTCAAGTTAAACACCAATGATGGTTCGCCCTAATCATTAAGCCAGACGTTCACAACCTTTCAACTCCTCCAAATTAAATAAACAAATGTATTACAAGTTGTTCCCAAAGTGATAAATAAAGAAGGGTCATCAAGAAATACTTACTCAAAGAATAAGTCGAGTCCCTTTCGAGGCAAAAGCTAAGAAAGGTGTTGAAGATGGCTGCTTTATACCTAAGTGAATCGCACACTCAAAGATAACACAGATTCGCCACCGAACTTTATTTAGTCCCAAAGGACAAGGAAAATATCGATAAAACCCAAGAGGAAGAGAAACGGGAGCGGGGGTCGGTTATGCGAAAGGAAGGTACTAGCACCTAACGCATTCGTCGTACTCGACGGGAACCATTTCGCTTGCTTCTAGGATTGGATGGGGTTATCTATCTAAAGGATTTTAACTAAAAGAAAAGGAGAGAGAGGAAAAAGGGGAAAAAGGAAAGAAAGAAAGAAGTTCTCGCGGAGGATTGGGGCCCTCGTGCCTACGTACCCTCATAGTGCAATGAGGAAATCAGAGCGTCGTAGTTCATGGAACTAGGGGACAGAAAAGAAAAGAAGAAGGAAAGAAGGGTGGAAGTGTGCTCGCCAAGATCATCGCGATCTCGTGCCTACGTATTGTACATTCGAAAGAATGCAGAATCAGAGCTTCCGTAGTTCGGGGAACCGAACGGAAAACAAAACAAGAAAATAGAGAAGTGGTGTCAAAACCAAGAGCAAAAGGGAAAGAAAGCTCTACTAGGGAAAAGCCGAACAGTAAGAGTGATTGTGCAAGAAACTAGAAAAGGAATGGTGTTAACACCAAGAACGAAAGAAACTCCGCTAGGGATAACAAAGAGGATTGGTGTCAAAACCACGAAAGTAAGAGCAAACGTGAATAGAAAGAACTCTGCTAGGGAAGAGAATAAAGACTGCTAAGGACAGAAGGTATGCAACCCTACTGGGAAACAAACAAAGGGATGGTGTCACAACCAAGAGAAAAAGGAAACTCGGTATATTAACTGGCTGGAAGTGGTTAACCGAAGAGAAAGAGTAAGACTCAGGTGGGGAAGAGAGGCTGGTGTCAACAGACGGACTGTGATAAACCAAAAGAGAGAATGCTGAACAAAGGGAAGGTGTTTGACTCTGAGGGGACATCGGTATGTTAACTGATAAACAGTGGTTAACTGAGGAAAGCAAGGATTGCAACTCTGTGGGGATAGAGAAGCATTGGTTTTAACAGAGAAAGTTATGATTAACCAGAAGAACGGGTGTGGGACCGATCGAAGGTCGTATCCCAAAAGGGGTGTTGGTATTGACTGAACAAACAGCACTTGACCAACGAGGAAGGGTATTGAACCAAATGAGGTCGCTAACCGCTGGGGGATTCGGTTTTTAACAGAATAATGTGATTAACCGAGAAGAATGAGTGATTAACCAAGAGGAGGTAATTAACTCAAAAGGGGTTCATTATTTTAACAGACAGGTTGTGGTTAACTGAAGAAACGGGTGATTAACCGAGAGAAGGTGATTAACCCAAGGAACTCAATATGTTAACAGATGAACTGTGGTTAACTGAGAAGGAGTACAAACATTGGTGTTTTAAATGATAAATAGTGATTAACCAACACAGGGAGAAGAACCAAAAGACGGTTGCAAACTCCACAGGGGATTCGATTACAACAGGAGTACTGTGTTTAACCGAAGAAAGAGAAAAGAGACTCTTATGGGGAATCAAGAAGCAATGATTGACCGCAGGAGAAGAAAAGGTATTGAAACAAAGGGAGCTTACTAACCCAATGAACACTGATCTTAACCGAGAAGGTGATTGATCAAAAGAGATGTCGAAAGAGATAGGAGTGATCAAGGATCGACCCGACTGGGGGAAGAAAGCACACTACCGCCTGGAGATAGAGATGACTAAGCCAAGCACAGGGTCATTCGTCCCCTACCTGAAGTAGTCAGAATGAGAGTAGAAATTCTCCCTTCTCATTCCTTCTCTAACACACAGGGTGTAATGCAGAAGTTGAAACAGACAGAGTAACAACTCCAATTTGTACAGTGCTCCACGCGTAGCGAAATGAACAGTGTAAGAGCTTCAGTTCGTGTAGTGCTCCAAGGCAAGGCATAGCGCGAAACTCCAACCTCGCGGGGATCGAGAAAGAGAATATCTAAGGAGGTCCTAAAGAGAGGGAAGGGGAAGATCAACTAATCAAAACATGGTTTCGATCAATTAATCAAAGGGAGTGATTTGCTAACAATTTTCCAAAGGGAATGAAAAATCATTAAAGCAAAAGGTGTGAATTATGGATTAAACATGATTAAATTTGCTCAATAAAGAACAAACTTAATGCAATCAAGAAACAAATATGCAAAACAGTATCAAAAGGACAATTAGTATGCAATGCAAAACATGTTAACAAATGATCAAATGGAATGCAAGATGTTCATGAACAAACATTGTCAAAGTTGCAAATAATCAATAAATGTAAAGTCGAGCATTGAAAATTGACTAGCATGCTTCAAACAGAATTTAAACAACACTTAAAACATCCACAAATATCAAGCGTATTGATCCATGGAAGTTAGAAGAATAAAACAGGGCAAACACACTTGAAAATGCAAGAAAATGGCCATTCTGCACAGTGGTAACCGGTTACTCACCACAGGGTAACCGGTTACTTGCTTGAAAACTTGCGTTTTTGTGAAAAATTGCACTGATTAACCGGTTACTCACCACACGTTAACCGGTTACCACTGTGACAGTGGCAAAAATAACAGAAAAAACAGCTTTTCAAAAGGGATTTTCTGCACTTAATCACTTATACCAACCACCACATGCTAGATCATGAATTTGTGCACGAGATTTACATCATGTGAGTGCAATTAACACATATTACAAGCATCAATCATGGAGATCAAAGATCACGCAAATGCATTACAAATCGAACCAAAAACGATTGAAATTACATCGTAAAATGCGCGGAAACGATCGAAACAGTTAGAAAAGTAAGATCTACCAACCTACAAGGCGGAGATGTGCCTTGGTAATTGTTGCAAAGTATTCTTGATCCAGAAAATCAAAGAAAACCAGAGGAATCTTCACTTTGTTGACGAAACTGTCGAAACCAAGCAAAATACGATGAAGCTCCGAAATGAGAAATCGAACCGTTGAATGTTGCAACAAATACTCAAGATTAATCCATAAGCTGAAATAACTCCAGAAGTCCAAGTATAATAGCAAGAATGATGAAGGTTGAGCTCAAGAAATAATCACTTTTGATGTAAAAGTGATTATCCTTTGATGTAGAAATTGAGCTTTGGTGAGGTTTTGAAAGAGAATTAAGATGAAGATAAAGATGTAGCTGAGAAAAATCAGAGAGAATGTGGGAGAATTGTGAAGAATTTGTGTGAGAAATGTGGGAAATGATGGAGCTCCCTTGAAAAGTGAGTGAAGGTGTGCTTATATAGATTTTAGGTTTGGAGTGTGAGAGGTTTGGAATTAGCTTTGGACTTAGCTTTGGGAGGTTTCGAGTTAGGGTTGGAGTTAGTTGTGCTTGACTCACTGAGTCAAGGTGGTTAACTCGGTTAGTTAAGATCAACTCGGTAACAATCCTAATGTGAGCTCCAACATCCAAAGGTTGATATGCTTGGATAACAAGGAACATGGTGCACTTAATTGAGAGTGAAGCATTGGAATAAATGCACTTGGAATGTCTTGAAATGTCTAGAGATGTCTAGAATATTCCACACACTGCTAGAATTTAGTAGAACCAAATACAAAAGAGAGTACATTGCTGTTGTCCCAAAAATGCAGCAGGAACTGCAATTTTGTACTGAGTAACCGGTTACTCACCGCGAGGTAACCGGTTACTTCAGTCAATTTTTGCCCAAATTGCTTAGGAAATGATACTGAAGTCCCAGTTTCGATTTTTCACCTCTCGTCTTGATGAGTAAACATGGAAAACTTTATTCTGAGCTTGTTTTGATGATGAAATAATCTTGTGAGGATATGATTAATCGGGCTTTGAAAAACCTGAAAATTCTGCCACCGGAAACACACAGAGAAAAGTGTGAATGCATATGCTGCCGATGCGAATGCACATGCTTCTGCAAAAGGCAAAAGAGGGAGGTCAAATTTCGGGTTACGACAGCTACCCCTATTTAATCCACTTGGACCTGAATGTATGGATTGCGCTAACTTTTCGATGATTCTAGGTAAAAGGGGATTAAATAAAAGAGTAGCTCGAAAATTTGGCCGACGGCGACAAAAAGTGATTTTGGGGAGTGTTTGAAGTCTGGCTGAATATCTTCTGGGGAGATGAATCAGGCCAAAAGAGAGGGAGTATGTTCGATGCATATGCTATGTATGCGTTCTACATGATGCTTGATATCATGCAATGCAAAGGTGCGGGTTAAGGTGATGCACGGTGAGTTAAGCAGAGATTGTAGCAAAACGACTTCGACACCCTCGGTTGGGGAGGGGACCCGCCGATAAAGACAAACTCTGCTGGAGAAGAGAGTTCACCAAGGATGATGACTCCACTGAGGAAAGAAACCGAGAACATCTCAAGTTTCTAAGTCACCATGGCTGTCACTGCTGGGGATGAAAGAATCAAATCCATCCTTCCTACCAAGACTGACTCTGCGTGGGGAAATACATCCTTCCCAATCATGTTGACTTAGCTGAGGAGAAACCACTGCTGCTGGGGACAGATAGTTTCAAATTATTGGAGATGATGTACAACCCTTGCTGGGATAATAGAGCAAAGTGTCTCTGCTGGGAACACTTTGGCAACCTGCCTAGAGACATTACGAATCCGTCAGAGAAAAGATATGTAAACGAACAAGCTTTTCGACAAATCTTAATGGGGCTTGCTGGGGAGAATGATGACTCTGCTGAGGAACTGCTGAGGAAACAACAACTTCTTCAAAGAACCATCACATTGCCGGACAGGGGTTAGGCTTACCAATGGATATTACTGATTATCATGCAGGAGTTACCAGTAACACATGCAATGCATAATGCTTTCTCGATTGATTTAGCTTTTTATTGTTCTCAACGTTTTATAGTATTATGTGATCGCAATTAATTGTTTATTTTGCAAACAAAACACTGGAATGAAACAAATTGAGATAACAAAGAATGCATTTTATTAAATGTAAACATTTTTGTACATAAAGTGTGCACAAGGATGCAAAAATCCTTGATGAGGAAATTTGCAATAAAATTGAAAAACAAATGTAAATGGCAAAGGGAAATCATGTTTTGCATTGATTACTACATTGGCCACCATCCATAGTAAGTCCAGGTTCCAACGCCTTGCACCAGTTGATGATGATTTGACTGCTCTGTTATCGTCTGAGGTCCAGCTATGATGAAGAGAGGCTCAAGTGTTCACAGCCAATGCCTTTATCCCTAATGTTTTCCTGGACATGTTTCCTTTTTTTTTCGTCCACCGGGATACCCATTTTTTCCTAAGTCACCCTTTCGGGTTTTCAACTTAGCGGGCTATTATTATTTTTTTCATTGTCCCTAACTTTTGCATGGACATCTCTTTTTTTGGTCCATCGGGACGTCCATTTTTTCCTAGATTGTCCTTGCGGATGTCAATCTAGCGGACTCTTATCCATTTTTTTTCAGGCATAATATTGTTTGACTGCATCGGAATTCACGGGCGATGGCAACTCCTCCCCATCGATGGTGGTGAGGATCAGGGCTCCGCCTGAGAAGGCCTTCTTGACAACAAAGGGTCCTTCGTAGTTGGGAGTCCACTTACCTCGTGGATCCAAGTGAACAGGTGAATATCTCTTGAGCACGAGTACGCCTTCACAGAACGTTCGACGGAGAACTTTTTTGTCAAAAGCCCGCTTGAGGCGTCTCTAATACAATTGACCATGACAGATGGCTGTAAGGCGCTTCTCTTCGATGAGATTCAGCTGGTCATATCTGGATTGAGCCCATTCAGCTTCATCAAGGTCTGCTTCCATGATGACTCTGAGCGAAGGAATTTCGACTTCAATGGGTAGAACTGCCTCCATACCATACACAAGCGAATACGGAGTTGCCCCAGTAGAAGTGCAAACTGAAGTTCTGTAGCTATGCAGTGCAAAGGGTAGCACTTCATACCAATCCTTGTAAGTCTTGACCATTTTCTGGACAATCCTCTTGATATTTTTGTTTGCTGCTTCAACGGCGTCGTTCATCTTGGGCCGATATGGTGAAGAGTTATGGTGTTCGATCTTAAATTCTTGACACAACTCCTTCATCATATTGTTGTTCAGGTTGATGGCATTGTCTGTGATAATGTTGCTAGGAATTCCATAACGACAGATTATCTCTTTCTTGATAAATCTGGCAACCACTTGTCGTGTAACGTTCGCATAAGAAGCAGCTTCAACCCACTTGGTGAAGTAGTCGATAGCAACTAGAATAAATCGATGACCGTTGGAAGCTTTCGGCTCGATCATTCCAATCATATCTATACCCCACATAGAGAATGGCCAAGGTGAAGTCAAAACATTCAATGGAGTTGGAGGCACATGGATCTTGTCTCCGTAGATTTGGCACTTGTGACATCTTTTGGAAAAGTTGTAACAATCTACCTCCATTTTTGTCCAATAATACCCAGCCCGAAGGATCTTCTTGGCCATAGCAGGACCTTTAGCATGTACACCCTTGCAGCCCTCATGTATGGACCTTATGATCGTGTTTGCTTCGTGTCTATCTGTCGCTCCCGGGATTTTTGTCCAAGTATAAACGCGAAAGTGGCGCGAAAACAGAGTCGTCGGCAATGTATATTTATCCTAAGAGAGGGAAAGGAAACACTGCGTAAACCTGAGGGAAAGGAAAAGCCTGGTCTCGTGACCAAAAGAAAAGGGTAAGGGAGTCGGTTACGCAAGGGGAAGGTATTAGCACCCCCACACGTCCATCTTACCCGATGGGATCCACGCTTGTTGTCTCGATCAAAGGGTGTCGTCATCTGGAGCTCCGCTGCCACAGGAAAGGGAAAGGAATGGGAATAAAGGAGAACGAAGAAACGGCGAAGAAAAGAAAAAGAAGTGACTCGGTAGGACATTGTCGGAGTCCTAGGCGTACGTATTCCCTCGTGCAATGGGAAAGTCAGAGTCAACGTAGTTCGGACACGAACTAAAGGGGGAGGTTGCTCGCCAAGACATCGTCGTCTCTTGCCTACGTATCCTCGATCTAACCAGAAGGAGGAAATCAGAGCAGTCGTAGTTCAACCTACGGGTCGGTGAAAAAGTATTGATCGCACTAAAGCGAGAGAAAAAGGCTCAGTTAACAAATCTCGATCACACGGAGGCGAGAGACAAAAGAGAGGGAAGTTAGTTGTTAGTGTGCTCGCCGAGATATTGCATCTCGTGCCTACGTATCTCATCTAGAATGAGAATCAGAGAAACCAAAGTTCACGGAACTACGGGAAATGAAAGGAAGGGTGCTCGCCATGACATCGCGTCTTGTGCCTACGTATCCTCAATCTATCCAGATAGAGGAAGTCAGAGTGTCCGTAGTTCGTGGTAACGACCACGGAAGAAAGGGATCTCAATCACACTGAAGTGAGAGAAAGAACGAAAGGACACACAGATGGTCCAAAGGGAAAACTCGATCCTACAAGTTAGAATGCATTTGTTGGTCCTATGTTATGTTTTCTAACCTATCTAACTTGGACAAGTTAGAATAGGTATCCTAATGAGGAAGCAAAAACTAAAACAAGCAATACAATGATATCACATATCAAAGTAGGTCAATAGAAAAGATGTGAGTGAGATCACATAAGCGTCAACATTGGTCGATGTGAGCTAATGAAAATGAGTGGGGGTCGGTTGCGAACCCCATCTTCCACTTGACTGACTCGATAACAGGAGCAGGTGATGCTCAAAGCTTCTATCATGTAATGAGAGCTAAGAACGACTCGACTAGAATAACGGGGGTCGATTGCGAACCCTACCTTTCGTCAATTGCCTTCTTGGAGGTCTTACAAGGGGATATGGGAATGGGATGCCTCTTTAGAGGTCTTTAAGCACAATATTAAACAAGCACAATCATGGCCTCACTTGTGGGCTTTCCATACAATCCTACTTATCATGGCATCGACTATTCCTACTTCTCATGGCATTTAAAAGTATTAAAGAGAAGTGAAGAGATAAGAAGTCCTCCCAAACGGATATGAATCTGTAGCAAAGCAACGAAAGCGCAACGAAAGCAAATCATGAAAGCACCTATAAACAAATAGCAAACCAAGTTAGAAACAAGTTTTTATTTACAAAATGAAATGGTCAAACCACCTTTGGAATGTCTCTTTTATGCACCTTGCACATGTGAACCAAAGACATTAGTAATAATAAGAGAATGTATGTACAACATGAAAACCTAAGTTTCTAAAAGTTTACTACCAAAACCATAATTCTAATTAAAAACTAAAAGAAGAAATTCTAATTAAAATCTTATAGAGACACAACAGAGGTGCAACAAGTAACAAGGTGGTGTGATCATGATATCAGGCGCATGGGCCTTTGTGCTAGGCCCAAGGTTGTTCTCATGAAGCCAAGGGTGTCTTGGGTGATTAGGGTATGTAGAGAGAAATTCCATGACACAAGGCCTAAGGCCCAATCCGCTTGGTCCGTATCCACAAGGCTTTTGCAGCCTAACCTAGAAATTCAGCATGAGCCAAATCTCCACACGCCATCATCTTCCTCAGCCACGAAGAAAACTCTGCAACATGTTCTCCCTCCTTTCAAACCACACCGTTCAACCATGTTTACTCTTCTCCACTTCATCTTCTTCTCCGTTCCACACTCTTCCTTAGCCTTCACCTCTGAAACATTCGCCGCTCAATAAAAACCGCGCCGAAAAATGAAACAATATGTCTCATCTCCTCTCTCTGTCCACCTTCGTCATCGGCGCCACAAACCTCCACTCTCAGCCTGAGCAATCACTCCTCATACTCTCTTTCTCTGCAAATCGTCGGTGTTACAACAACGCTCCACCGTCCTCTTCTCAACAATTCATCCTACCTCTCATCTTCAAAACGAGTAACATGACTTACTCTCCGCCGCGTCGTTCGCTTCTTCCCCTACCAATGCCTACACCGAACTCTCTTCACTCCCAAACTCTCAATGGTCTCACAAGATGAAGATCCGACAGAAAACTTAACAAACTAAGGCAAACTTTTCAAGGATTCAATTGTTTCATGCTACGTAGATAAATCGAGAGAGAGAGAGAGAGAGAGAGAGAGAGAGAGAGAGAGAGAGAGAAAACCTGAACAAGTAGATCGGAGAAGATACGCTTCAGAAATCCAGAGAAGAGGTTCTTGATAGGTAGTATATTCTTGATCTCGGTTAAACTTCATCGAAATTGTTGTTGTAGCGTTGAAGAAGAGTTTGTAGAAGGTTATGGCGATGAAGAAAATGCTGTGGTGAAATGCTTAGTTACGATTCGATCCTCTATTCTCTTCTGCGCTATTCTTTCTTCAATTGTCGTTGTTGAATTCTTGATCGTGGAATTTGTTGATCTTCTGCAGAATTATTGATTTGATGAGCTTTCGAATTGATGTGAGTTGAAGAAGAGTTCGTGAATTTGTTATGGCTATGGAGATGAAGACGATGGCGACGAAGCTTTTGGTACGATCCGACGTTCACTGCTTCTTCTTCTTTTTGTTGCAACTCTGAGTTCGTTGTTGTAGATTGTTGTAGTACGCTTGAGGAAATTTTGAACTACAGGTTGATGAATTCAAAAGTGAAGAGAGTCCCTAGATTGATGAACATGGAGGTCTTATATAGAAGGGGAAAGAAGAATCGAGAGAAGGAGTTTGTTAGAGATTGTGGAGAGTGAAATTGTGCAGTTGTAATTCTGTTATCAGCCTTTTTTTAATTCTGTTATAACTTAGTTTTCTGTTACGAGCCTTTTGGTGTGTAATGGTTGAATTGGAAAAACGAATTTCTGTTATCATTTTTCTGCTGTAAGTTTGTGTTCTCATTTTTGATGCGTTTTGCTTTGAATTCATGTAGCTTGCACGTCGTTTTGCAGCTGATACAGGTCATGTTTTTGGTGCGTGATGTCTCGTGACCTGGCACATTGAAGCTGGCTAGTAATACTGGCTTGGATGCATTTTTGACTTGCATGTAGCCGCTGAGTTTGATCGTGTGGCTTGTAGTTGTTCTATTCTTTTCTTTTCACTGCCAATTAATTATGACCTCATGTAATGACATGGACTTGGATGATTCATTTGAAATTAGAAATGGATATGGATTCTTTTCTTTTTTTTGGGTGAAATGTATTTAAAATGGAATTGTTTATTGGACTAAATGGTTTTGAATTTAAAAAGTGGATAATAGATGGTAAGGAATATGGATAAAAAAATGGATAATGGATAACAGATGATTAAAAAAATGATGGATAAAATTGGTTAACAAATGAATATTATGGAAATTAAAGATAAAATGGATAATGACAATGAATATGGATTAGAATGGATTTGAAACGAAATATGGTTATTTATGATAAAAATGGCCGATAGAAAAGGTAAAAATGGATATGGACTATGGATATGGTGGAAAATGAATATGGATATCGACAAATGGTTTTAAAAATGAATTAGGAAAACGGATATTGAATATGAAATGTGGATATCAAAAGATGGATAAGAATCATGGTTTAGCAGGTGGATAACCAAATGAATCCAAAACCAATCCCAAATTTTTCACAAGCCTCTGATAACATGGTTACAGCTACCACTGAACAATCTTGCCACTGAAACAAAACATTTGAATCAAACATCCTCTGAATCTCTGATCAAATGAATCCACGCCTCCACTGAAGAATCTCAACCGATAAATAGTCCACAAGCTCAACCTTGAACAAGAACCCTAACTATCCTTGAGACGTACACCAATGAGACCCTAACCCAATACTTCTGATGAATCCTCTGAATGAGGAAAACCTTGGATCTTGGTACACCTCTGAATAAGAAGTCACTCATGATAATGTGAGTTCAACCCTGACTGAGAATGAGAACCTCACAACATACGAGAGTCCCGAGCTGGCACATGATACCTTGATCCCACGCCAATGCAAATGAATGAATATGAGTTATGACCTAAAATGCAGATGAAAAAGAAACATAAGTCAGTTAGAGGTTAGAAAAAAGAGAGGGAAAATTTTGGGGTGCTACACTATCCACGCATCTGAGCAACACGGAATCATAATTCCTCTTGTACAGTATACTACCACTTAAGAAGAATTTGGCACAAAGCCGCCTAAGAGCTTTCTTGTCAATGATAGTAATACCCTCGAGATATTCCTGTTTTTCCATATATCTTATAATGTCGTAGAACCAAGGCTTGTCGTCAGACTCATCCTCGATTGCTAAACAGTGTGCTGGTTCGTTCAAGTGATCAATGCAGATATGAGGAGCTTCATTCTTCCACTTGACCTTGAACATGGATGCTAGAGTGGCAAGTGCATCGGCTAGTTGATTTTCCTCTCTGGGGATATGATGAAAAGAAATCTCATCAAAGTAAGGAATCAGCTTTGCTATGTGTTGTTGGTACAGAACCAGCTTGGAATCCCGAGTCACAAAGTTCCCTCTGACTTGACCGATGACCAAGGAAGAATCTCCATAGACCTCAAGAATCTTGATTCTCATGTCAATAGCCACTTCAATACCATAGATACATGCTTCTTATTTAGTCATATTATTGGTGCATGCAAAGCATAATCTGGCAGTGAAAGGAAGGTGAAAACCTGTTGGAGAGATGAGGATAGCACCGATTCCAGAACCTTTAGAATTGGAGGCACCATCGAACACGAGCGTCCATCACGCCCCTGGTTCGGGTCCTATGTCAGGGTCTGGAGTCTCGTAATCTATGATAAATAGAACATCCTCATCGGGAAAGTCAAACTTCATCTGTTGATAACCCTCTACAGGTTGATGAGTAAGGTAGTCAGACAAAACGCTCCCTTTTATTGCTTTCTGTGTAACATGTTGGATATCATACTCAGTTCATAGCATCTGCCACCGAGCAATCCTTCCAGAGACAGCAGGCCCTTCAAATATGTACTTTATCGGATCCATTTTGGATATCAACAAAGTAGTATGGCAAATCATGTATTGTCGTCGTAGGCGTCGAGCAGCCCAGACCAGAGCACAACAAGTTTTCTCTACGAGTGAGTATCTGGTCTCACAATCAGTGAACTTCTTGCTCAGATAGTATATTGCATGTTCTTTTCTGCCAGTGTCATCATGTTGACCCAATACACATCCCATTGATTCGTCGAGAACAGTGAGATACATGATTAAAGGCCTACCAGGAACCGGCGGTACTAAGATCGGTGGCTCTTGCAAGTATTGTTTTATTTTGTCAAATGCTTCTTGACAATCATTATTCCATTCAACCGATTGAGTTTTTCTTAGTAATTTTAACATTGGTTCACAGGTAGCCGTCAAATGGGAAATGAACCTTAAGATGTAATTAAGTATGCCCAGAAAGCCACGGACTTCTTTTTCTGTTTTGGGAGGCGGCATGTTCTGAATTGCCCGAACCTTGTCAGGATCAACTTCAATGCCCTTCTGACTCACAATAAAGCCCAACAGTTTACCAGATCGAACTCTAAAGGTGCACTTCATCGGATTCAACCGTAATCTAAACTTCCAGAGTCTGTCAAACAGTTTCTTCAGATGAACCAGGTGGTCATCTTCAGTTTTGGACTTGGCAATCATATCGTCCACGTAAACCTCAATCTCTTTATGAATTATATCATGAAAGAGGGTTATCATGGCACGCTGGTATGTTGCCCCTGCATTCTTTAGACCGAATGGCATAACTTTGTAACAATATGTACCCCACAGCGTGATGAAAGTAGTCTTCTCCAAATCAGCTGGGGACATTTTGATCTGATTATACCCTGAAAACCCGTCCATGAAAGAAAAGACAGAGAACTGCGTTGTGTTGTCTACCAAGACATCAATATGAGGCAAAGGAAAATCATCCTTAGGGCTTTCCTTATTAAGATCTCGATAATCCACACACATTATGACTTTACCATCTTTCTTTGGAACTGGGACAATGTTGGCAATCCATTCGGGATACTCAGAAGTGGCGAGGAATCCAGCATCAAACTGTTTCTTTACCTTTTCCCTGATTTTAAGTGCCATGTCGGGTCTAGTCTTCCTGAGCTTCTGCTTGACAGGAGGACATCCTGGCTTGAGTGGCAAGTGATGTTCAACGATGTTGGTATCCAACCCAGGCATATCTTGATAGGATCAGGCGAAGATATCAACATACTCTTTTAATAACTTGACCAACTCGGAGTGTACATGCTTTGTGAGGGATGCGCCAACCTTGACTTCCCTTCTAACCTCATCAGTACCAAGATTGACAACTTCCACTGGCTCTTTATGTGGCTGAATCTCTCTATGCTCGTGCTCAAGGAGCCTTGCTAGTTCAGCCGGTAATTCACAATCTTCCTCACCATCTTCTTCGGCTTGGTTAATTGGAATTCTAGAATTACAACGGATGTTTGCCATGTTGTTATCAATGCGTTTATTATTTCTGCATGTTTATGAATATGTTCAGAATGCTATTTTGAAAAGTGAAAATAAAAGAAACTTTTGCCATTTATTTGTGAAAAAGCCAAATAAAGAAAGAAAATAGAGCATGATTTTGAATGCAAAAACTTTTATTTATTGATCACATAATATTGCAAAAGTGTGAGGCCCTTTACAAGCTATTCACTCGTCTCGGGCGAGGACAAGGGAACGAGAAACCAAAATGCATTACATGTTATATGGGAAAACCACAAGAATCACGGTAGATGTCCAGTTGTTGAGCTTGAAACCCGGCGGACACTTGCGCACAAAGTTTGAAGTCTGATTACTGGGACCAACGTCATCAAGAGCTGCCACGATGTCACCCTGATGGAAACCTGCGCTACTGAACTTAATCAAATTGTACTGCTTCTGACCATGTGAACCAGATTATTGACCAGGATGGTAACCCAATCCAAATCGATTACGCTTTTCAACCACATCAATCACGTGCCCCCAGCCTGGTAATGCACCTCTCTCGATGGTCTCTTTAGCACTCCTGGCAGATGCTAAAATTACTTGCGGTGATCTACCTTGACTAGTTGAAGCAGAGCTGACATCTTCGAATTCGAGACACTGCAACGGCACCTCAGTTATGCCTTCTTTGGTCTCGACGTATCGAAAAGACGATAACTTGCTTACAATCAGATCCTCTTCACCACAGACGTTGACCAACTGATTGTCGAACATAAATTTCAATTTCTGATGTAAAGTGGACGTAACTGCCCCTGCAGCATGAATCCATGGGCGACCCAATAGGCAACTGTACGTGGGATTGATATCCATCACTTGGAAGGTAATGGTAAACAAATGCGATCCAACCTTGATGGGTAAATCTACTTCTCCGATGACCTGCCTTCGAGAACCGTCGAAGGCTCTGACAATTAAGGCGCTTGGCCTCATCTCGTTTCCTTCTACCAGTAATTGGCTTAATGTACCCTTAGGTATCACATTGAGAGAAGAAACGGTGTCCATAAGAACACGCGATAATAGGATGTCTGTGCAGGTTACAGATATGTGCAGCGCTTTATTGTGGGAATTTCCTTCAGGAGGTAATTCTGATTCGTTAAAACTCAAATACCGACTTGCAGTTATGTTGGTCACTACATCATCAAACTCGACGACAGATATATCATGCATAACGTGAGCAGTGTTCAAAACTTTCAATAAAGCTAATCTGTGCGTGAGTGAACTCATGAGTAAAGATAAGATGGAGATCCTTGAGGGAATTTAACCCAGCTGATCCACAATTTTAAAGTCATTTTTCTTAATCAACTTAAGGAACTCTTGATCATCAAGTGTCTCTTTGCTCTTTGAAACATCCTCAGACGGAATATTCGGCATTGGAATGGTAGTAGAAGATGTCCCTTGTTAACCAACAAGGGTTGCAGATGCAGGCGTCTCCTTGGGAGGAACAACAGTTGGCACTTGAATAGGCTGTGTAGTGACCTTCGGAGCAAACACTCATCCACTACGAGTCATACCTCCAATGGATGTAACATTTACGATCTCAGATTCCGCGAACCTTATCTCTTGACCTTCAGAAAACACAGAAGACCCATACCTCCATGGTACTTTCTTAGAATTCTGATACGGAAACGGCTTTGGCGGACAAACAACGATAGGTTGCACCTTCTTCTGTTTAGGGGGTTCAACCAGAACCTTCCTATAGACGATGGTGAATGGCTCGATAGCAGCAACTTCCTCAACAGGTTTAGATCTGGAAAATTGAATTTCACCACGGTTCATCAAAATCTGGACACTACCCTTCAGCCTTCGACACTGGTTGGGATTATCGTCATAAATCTGACACTTACCATGCAGCCCTTTCAACAGCCCATGTTCATTCAACCTCTTGAAAACCACAGTCATCGGAGTCTTTACCTCGTCGACATCCAAGATCAATTCAGCCCTTGAATTATCCTCAATTATGTTAACTGCATGTCCACCGTGATCCGGCAACGGATTATTCTCAATGTTTGGTCCTTCCTCAGCGAAAGTCAGAACCTTCTTATAAATGAGTTCCTGAACCTTGGTTTTGAAAACAAAACAGTCCTCTGTCGCATGTCCTATGTATCCAGCATGATAAGCACATGACGCATTTGGATTATGCTTCGAGCTAAATGGAGGAATTGCAGGAGCGATCTGTTTGGGAACAATTTCCCCTTGGTGAACCAAGTAAGGAAACAATTCCGTGTATGACACCAGAATTTTGTCGAAATTCGGACGCTTATGATTCCCTTGATTGTTGTTGTTCTGACGATTTTGATTCTGCTGATTTTTGTTATTCTGTTGATTCTGTTGTTGATTCTGTGCATTCTAAACTGATTGTTGCGGATGATACTGATATGGAGGTTGTTGATATTATGCAGCAGCAATGTACGGATATGGATAATATGGCATGGGTGCCATGGGTGCTTGATACTGAGGAGAAACTTGAGCTGTCACAGCGTTGGCTTCACCTTCCTTTTTCTTTGACTGACTGTTATGAGATTTCTGGCCGACTGCTGGGAAGCAGCTCCAGGAATCTTTCCAGTCTTCAAACCGTTTTCAATCCGTTCACCAATGGTTACCACATCAGCGAAGTTCAATGAAGAACTACCAACCATCTTCTCATAGTAGGATCCTTGCAATGTACCCATAAAGATGTCAACCAACTCATTATCTGAGAGAGCAAGCCGTACGCGAGATGCCATCTCATGCCATCTTTGTGCATACTCCTTGAATGTTTCAGCTGAGCGCTGAGACTGGTTCTGCAACTGCAATCTAGTTGGCGCCAGATCAAGATTATATTTGTATTGTTTCACGAATGCTTCAGATAGATCCCTCCAAGTACGGATTTTGCTGCACTCCAGGCCCATGTACCAATCCAATGAAGCACCAGACAAACTATCTTGAAAACAATGAACAAGCAATTCATCATTATC
The DNA here is from genome assembly GCA_022829125.1 of Lathyrus tuberosus. Lineage (NCBI taxonomy): Eukaryota > Viridiplantae > Streptophyta > Magnoliopsida > Fabales > Fabaceae > Lathyrus > Lathyrus tuberosus. The sequence goes on along the minus strand of JALAZF010000620.1, from coordinate 1,630,428 downwards.
AATATAGGATGCCATCTTCCTGCAGTACATAGTGATGTGACTACGCGGGCAACTAAAACCTTTATATTTTGGCAACTCAGGTATCTTAAATTTCTGCGGCAACACAACATTTGGAACCAAACACAAGTCTTTGGCCTCCATGCCAAAAGCAGAAAACCCCTCAATAGCTCTGATATGATCTTCCAACAACTTGTAGTCACCAGGTCTATTCTGATTAGTGGGTCTGACAAGAATCTGAGGATTTGACAACTGAGATGCGGCAGGAGCATTCACTTGCGGAGTAGCAAAATGAGACGGATACACCAAACCCGGATTAACCAACTAACCAACATTCTGACCTATCTGAACAGCAAACAGATAATTCGGAGGAGGTATCACAGCGGCTGAGGAAGATGCCTCAGGATAGAACATCCCGGGATGAACATTCTGAACAGCAGGTTGAGCAACTTGAGATGAGACCGGAACATGAATAGGAGGACCCCTATACATATGCTCCTCTTCATCAGGGGTTTCAGTGTCAACTAATCCAGCAGTTTGATGAGTCTGATCCTGAAGATTCTCAGGATCATCAGTCACCACTGGAGGCGGGACTGGAGTAGGTATGACCCATGGATATACAGCAGCATTCCCATTATGCATGGGTGCAACAAAAGGCTAATATGGTATGAAGGCACTACCATTATTTGCAATCTGAGGAGTATAATTCGGAGGCATGCCCCAAGGAAAGCCAGCAGGCATCTTGTTCAAACCGGATTGAGAATTTTTCGGATGTACAACAGGCTGATTCACAGGCTCAACTGGTACTTCAACAGTAGTAGGAGAAGAAATGACAGCAGCAGGAGTAGCTGTAACAATAGGAGGAACAGCCACAACAGGAGTGACAACAGTTGCATCAGTAGTGATCGCAGCAGCAGCGACATCCCTTTGAGCACGAAGAAGTTCCATAATGACATCCATGTTCGTCTGGAACTGATCCATCCGACCTTGGAATTGAGTCAGAGTTTCCTTGTAAGCGGCATTCCCAGCTTCGAAGTCAGCCATGATTCTGGATTTGTTTGAGCGTCGTCTTGCTACAAAGAAGGCGGACAAGGATGAGCAATGGTTTCGGATGAAAGGACATGCATATGTGTGTAAATGAATGTATGATATGCATGCAAAAATAAAGTTTTAAAATCCAGGAATTCTTAAACTTATCTTTGTTGACAATAATCATAAAACATATAAGTAAATGTGCGACAGATAAAATTGGTAAGCAACTTCATTCATTCATTTAACAATAAAGGAAAGAAGTACAAGTTGAATACAAGTCAAATATCTGCCTTTTGGGCTACAACAAGATCCACATGGATTCTATCAAATACCACCCTACAAACAGACAAGAAGTGGAAAACATCCCAATGAAGCTCGTGTGGCAACACATCGGTATAGGCATCCCTCAACAACCCAGGTAGGTCCTCCGACGCATGCTCAGCAAATCTGGCTAGAAGGCCATGCCTCTCACTCCAATACTTCGCATCCTTCATGAGGTTATGCAGCAAAGAATGGTTAGGTCCCTGAAGCATATCCTGAAGAAAGGCCTCTTTCTGATCCAAGAGGCTCTGCAGATGACGGATTTGATGCTCCTAATGAGTGCTCTCTGTGTTGAGCTGACTAATCTGCTCTCGGCTCTGATGTGCCTGATCCTGTAGCTTTTGAATCTCACTAAAGACATTGTCTAGCTTGGTTTGACATCGAGAAAAGTCCTTTTCTAACTGATTAGCACGGTCTTGCTCACTTTGCCACTTTGCCTTGAACTCGGATAACTTCCCTCGAAGCTCTTCAAGTTGCTTGTTGTAGCTCAACTCATCCTTGTAGGCTTGATAATGGGCATTGGAAAGTTGTCTTTTCTTTGAAGCAAGTCCTTCGTAGGTGCTCTTCAAAGCATCACCCACCTTCCTACGCTTGTTTTGTTCATCCTCCACCTCTTTGAGCATGCGCTCGCGCTTCTGGCGGAGCTCGATCTGTAGGTTATCCTTCTCGGAAGTGACTTTATCAAGGCTGAGACGAAGATCGGCATTCTCCTTCTTCAATTTCTCAATAATCAGCTTGAGTTGGTCGACCTCAGATGGAGGAACAATGGCAAGTTCAGGGCGCTTGGCATTCATGGAAGGCTCGGGAGAAAATGGCAACAAGATCTCTTTGACGCGCTCTTTGACCCAAAATGTGTAAGCTTCCTTGGCTACGCAATTCTTCTTACCCAAATTGGCTCTTCCTTCGAAGTGTATCTGAGACCAAACGACACTAAACCTCTTTAGCAAACCCATGTCATCAACCCCTTCATGAAAGATGAACTCTTCTACTACCTCAGGATCTGGTTTGGAAACCATAGGGTATCCCAACTGTCGGAAGGCCATTCTCGGATTATAGTTAATTCCACCCTTTGTACCCAAGAGAGACACATTGGAGAATTTCCCACAATGAAGAATGATTGGAATATCGTCGAAGACTCGAGAATACCAAGAAATGTCATCAGTAGTAAGAGACGTGATTCGTTGAGACCACTTGAGATTACCTTTATTCTCAACAAAGGGACCCTTCTGTGGAAGGTGAGATATGAACCATCGGTACAACAAAGGAGCACAACAGACAATGGTTCCCTTCTTCTTTTCATTCCTGGAATGAATAGAATGGTAGGTATCAGCAAGAAGTGTCGGAACAGGGTTCTTTGGACAAGAAGATACTGATGGCAGCCTGATCTACGAAATCCTCCATGTTCGGAAACAAGACAATCCCATATATCAGCAAAGCAAGAACGGTGTTGAAAGCCTTCCAGTGTCCATCCTTAGAAAAAGAAGTGGCCTTGTCAACCAAGAACTTCGAAGCGAATCCTCAAATACCTTTCCCTTTGGTTTTGAGATTATCCTCCGCATCCTTCTTACTAATGCAAAGCGCATCAGCAATAAGGGGAAATTCCGGACAACCACTAGTGTAAACATAAGGAACCTGCTTAGTGATCTCAACCCCCAGAATATAAGCATACTCCTCGAGTGTAGGTGCTAGCTGATAATCCTGAAATGTGAAGCACCTATATGCCGGATCATAGAACTGAACCAGAGTATAAATGGCAGTGATGTTCACTTCAGTGTTGAGGATGGACAACAGATTACCATAAGTATCTATGAAAACCCCTCTGTGATCTCCAACCAACAAAGATGCCAAACCTCTCAAAATACCCAGCTTAGGCTCCACAAACTTGTAACTGAAGATGCCACGATAACCAGTACTCATCTCTATGATAATGTCAACAAAGAATAAGTCCTCGAAAACCTGGAAATGCACATGAAAAAATTAATTTACATGATGAAATGACATGCAACAAATAACAGGAAGCCAGCACTGTCTGAACAATCAAGTCTGAACAATCCGGATATCTGCATATAATTCTATGTTGGTGCAACATAATCTGATGTGCGTGAGAGAACAAAGGTATGAAGTGGCTTATTTTCCTGCAAAAACCCATCCCCCTCACAGGTGTGATCTAGACACAACAAGGTGGTCCCTAGAAAGGTCGCCCAAACCATAGGACTCAGAATGAAAATCCCCCACCGTAGTGAATTCTCACAGGACGGAAGTATTCTCAAGCGAATCACGATCTGGGATGTGGCTCTCGTGATAACCCAACACGCAAAATGCAGGCCTCACGACTATCCACGTTCTAGCCTATGTGTATACTAGGCCCGGTGTTAGGACCTTTCTCTCCAATAATATCTACCCATCCCAACAACAGCAGAAAATGGCAGATATCCAGAATATGTAGCATATGAATATTCAAAGCAGTAAAGAAATGCAGTAAATAAACATAAAGCTAAAGCATAAAGATAAAGCAAGTAAAGCGTGAAAGATAAACACCCAAGAAAGCAAGAAAACAAACAAAACTAGGCGAGACCCCAACTCGCAAGCGCAAGAACTCCCCAGCAGAGTCGCCAGCTGAAGATGGCTGGTTTATACCTGAGTGAATCGCACACTCAAAGATAACACAGAGTCACCACCAAACTTTATTTAGTCCCAAAGGACAGGGAAAATATCGATAAAACCCATGAAGAAGAGAAACGGGAGCGGGGGTCGGTTATGCAAAAGGAAGGTACTAGCACCTAACGCATTCGTCGTACTCGACGGGAACCATTTCACTTGCTTCTAGGCTTGGATGGGGTTATCTATCTAAAGGCTTCTAACTAAAAGAAAAGGAGAGAGAGGAGAAAGAGGAAAAAGGAAAGAAAGAAAGAAAGTGCTCGCGGAGGATTGGGGCCCTCGTGCCTACGTACCGTCATAGTGCAATAAGGAAATCAGAGTGTCGTAGTTCATGGAACCAGGGGACAGAAAAGAAAAAAAGAAGGAAAGAAGGGTGGAAGTGTGCTCGCCAAGATCATCGCGATCTCGTGCCTACGTATCGTACATTCGAAAGAATGCAGAATCAGAGCTTCCATAGTTCGGGGAACTGAACGGAAAACAAAACAAGAAAAGAGAGAAGTGGTGTCAAAACCAAAAGCAAAAGGGAAAGAAAGCTCTACTAGGGAAAAGCCGAACAGTAAGAGTGATTGTGCAAGAAACTAGAAAAGGAATGGTGTCAACACCAAGAACGAAAGAAACTCCGCTAGGGATAACAAAGAGGATTGGTGTCAAAACCACGAAAGTAAGAGCAAACGTGAATAGAAAGGACTCCGCTAGGGAAGAGAATAAAGACTGCTAAGGACAGAAGGTATGCAACCCTACTGGGAAACAAACAAAGGGATGGTGTCACAACCAAGAGAAAAAGGAAACTCGGTATATTAACTGGCTGGAAGTGGTTAACCGAAGAGAAAGAGTAAGACTCAGGTGGGGAAGAGAGGCTGGTGTCAACAGACGGACTGTGATAAACCAAAAGAGAGAGAGTGATGAACCAAGGGAAGGTGTTTGACTCTGAGGGGACATCGGTATGTTAACTGATAAACAATGGTTAACCGAGGAAAGCAAGGATTGCAACTCTGTGGGGATAGAGAAGCATTAGTTTTAACAAAGAAAGTTGTGATTAACCAGAAGAATGGGTGTGGGACCAATCGAAGGTCGTAACCCAAAAGGGGTGTTGGTATTGACTGAACAAACAACACTTGACCAACGAGGAAGAGTATTGAACCAAATGAGGTGGCTAACCGCTGAGGGATTCAGTTTTTAACAGAACACTGTGATTAACCGAGAAGAATGAGTGATTAACTAAGAGGAGGTGATTAGCTCAAAAGGGGTTCAGTATTTTAACAGACAGGCTGTGGTTAACTGAAGAAACGGGCGATTAACCGAGAAAATGTTAACAGACGGACTGTGGTTAACTGAGAAGGAGTGCAAACATTGGTGTTTTAACTGACAAACAGTGATTAACCAACACAGGGAGAAGAACCAAAAGACGGTTGCGAACTTCGCAGGGGATTCGGTTGTAACAGGAGTACTGTGATTAACCGAAGAAAGAGAAAAGAGACTCTTATAGGGAATCAAGAAGCAATGATTGACCGCAAGAGAAGAAAAGGTATTGAAACAAATGGAGCTTACTAACCCAATGAACACTAATCTTAACCAAGAAGGTGATTGATCAAAAGAGAGGTCGAAAGAGATAGGAGTGATCAAGGATCGACCCGACTGGGGGAAGAAAGCACACTACCGCCTGGAGATAGAGATGACTAAGCTAAGCACAGGGTCATTCGTCCCCTACCTAAAGTAGTCAGAATGAGAGTAGAAATTCTCCCTTCTCATTCCTTCTCTAACACACATGGTGTAATGCAGAAGTTGAAATAAACAGAGTAACAGCTCCAATTTGTACAGTGCTTCACGCGTGGCGAAATGAACAGTGTAAGAGCTTCAGTTCGTACAATACTCCAAGACAAGGCATAGCGCGAAATTCCGACCTCGCGGGGATCGAGAAAGAGAAGATCTAAGGAGGTCCTAAAGAGTGGGAAGGGGAAGATCAACTAATCGAAACATGGTTTCGATCAATTAATCAAAGGGAGTGATTTGCTAACAATTTTCCAAAGGGAATGAAAAATCATTAAAGCAAAAGGTGTGAATTATGGATTAAACATGATTAAATTTGCTCAATAAAGAACAAACTTAATGCAATCAAGAAACAAATATGCAAAACAGTACCAAAAGGACAATTAGTATGCAATACAAAACATGTTAACAAGTGATCAAATGGAATGCAAGATGTTCATGAACAAACATTGCCAAAGTTGCAAATAATCGATAAATGCAAAGTCGAGCATCGAAAATTAACTAGCATGCTTCAAACAGAAGTTAAACAACACTTAAAACATCCACAAATATCAAGTGCATTGATCCATGGAAGTTAGAAGAAGAAAACATGGCAAACACACTTGAAAATGCAAGAAAATGGCCATTCTGCACAGTGGTAACCGGTTACTCACCACAGGGTAACTGGTTACTTGCTTGAAAACTTGCGTTTTTGTGAAAAATTGAACTGTGTAACCGGTTACTCACCACACGTTAACCGGTTACCACTGTGACAGTGGCAAAAATAACAGAAAAAACAACTTTTCAAAAGTGATTTTCTGCACTTAATCACTTATACCAACCACCACATGCTAGATCATGAATTTGTGCACGAGATTTACATCATGTGAGTGCAATTAACATATATTACAAGCATCAATCATGGAGATCAAAGATCACATAAATGCATAACAAATCGAACCGAAAACGATTAAAATTACATCGTAAAGTGCACGGAAACGATCGAAACAGTTAGCAAAGTAAGATCTACCAACCTACAAGGCTGAGATGTGCCTTGGTAATTGTTGCAAAGTGTTCTTGATGCAGAAAATCAAAGAAAACCAGAGGAATCTTCACTTTGTTGACGAAACGTGTCGAAATCGAGCAAAATACGATGAAGCTCCAAAATGAAAAATCGAACCGTTGAATGTTGCAGCAAATACTCAAGATTAATTCATAAGCTGAAATAACTCCAGAAATCCAAGTATAATAGCAAGAATGATGAAGGTTGAGCTCAAGAAATAATCACTTTTGATGTAAAAGTGATTATCCTTTGATGTAGAAATTGAGCTTTGGTGAGGTTTTGAAAGAGAATTGAGATGAAGATGAAGATGTAGCTGAGAAAAATCAGAGAGAATGTGGGAGAATTGTGCAGAATTTGTGTGAAAAATGTGGGAAATGATGGAGCTCCCTTGAAAAGTGAGTGAAGGTGTGCTTATATAGATTTTAGGTTTGGAGTGTGAGAGGTTTGGAATTAGCTTTGGACTTAGCTTTGGGAGGTTTGGAGTTAGGGTTGGAGTTAGTTGGGCTTGACTCACTGAGTCAAGGTTGTTAACTCGGTTAGTTAGGATCAACTCGGTAACAATTCCAATGTGAGCTCGAACATCCAAAGGTTGATATGCTTGGAAAACAAGGAACATGGTGCACTTAATTTAGAGTGAAGAATTGGAATAAATGCACTTGGAATGTCTTGAAATGTCTAGAGATGTCTAGAATATTTCACACACTGCTAGAATTAAGTAGAACCAAATACAAAAGAGAGTGCATGGCTGCTGTCCTAAAAATGCAGCAGGAACTGCAATTTTGCACTGAGTAACCGGTTACTCACCACAGGGTAACCGGTTACTTCAGTCAATTTTTGTCCAAATTGCTTAGGAAATGATACTGAAGTCCCAGTTTCGATTTTCCACCTCTCGTCTTGATGAGTAAACATGGAAACCTTTATTTTGAGCTTGTTTTGATGATGAAATAACCTTGTGAGGATATGATTAATCGAGCTTTGAAAAACCTGAAAATCCTGCCACCGGAAACACACAGAGAAAAGTCTGAATGCGTATGCTGCCGATGTGAATGCACATGCTTTTGCAAAAGGCAAAAGAGGGAGGTCAAATTTCGGGTTACGACTGGTGTGAAGCTCATGACCTTACCTTATACAAAGAGAAGAAAGAACAAGCTTGTATGACAACCAAAATTCGTAAGGAAGCAGTGATCGTCATCTCAAGTCCATTGAATTTTGAACCATCATCATTACTATCATCAGTGCAATTTCCAACATATGGGAACCTGAGTGCATAGTTTGAGTTAACTGAGCATAGGACTGGAGTTTATCACGTAGATTGGGTGGGCACAAATAAACTTTGAGCCTTTATCTTTTGTTTCTTAAACCATGAACCAAGCCACGTTATAACCCTTAAAAGACCTAATTGAAGTAAGGTTATTTTGAAAGCATACTACAACGAGGTTGCGTAAACTGACTCCCAAAGATCTTTGCAGATCATCTATTTTGGCATCATGCCTTTTGCTTAAACTTCTCATTTTGGTGTCTTGAACCGCCATGTTCAGACCAGTGACCCATATGCTTTGCATCTTTCCAAAAATGATTTTGATTTCCAAATTTGCATGAAATTTGAATTTACCATGTTTGTATAAATACTTTTGTTTGCAAACTAGCTTTCTTTTCAAGGAATTTTCAAAAAATTAAGAAACTTGGTCGGTGATCCTATCAGGGGCAAGTTCTTTCCAAATCCTGTTGCAGATTCAGTTCAAGATTTATTGTCCAGGGGCAAGCCCTTCTCAGAATTGGTTTATCCAGAAGATTTTTCAAGACTCATACTAGGGCAAGCTTTCCCAGTGTACAGTAAAACAATCATATTCAAGACTCATACTGGGGCAAGTTTTCCCAGCGTACAGCAAAGCAGTCAGTTACAGAATCAGACGAACTGAAGTAATGATCAGTTCATTGTTGAAGTACAAATAGAGTTAGGGTTTTTGTTATCGTATCCACAGGGATTGTTCGTGATATTACCGCCTTTCTACAGTTGTAACGTTTCAAACTTTAAAGTAACAAGGTGTTTTAGGTTGGTTTCGTAGCGTTCACATTCAAATTTAATTAAAAGCGGTAAAGAGATTGTTTTAACGGTTTATAAAAGCATGTCAAGATTAGGGTTCGACAAATCACTTTGCACATATATAATCGATAAGCTAATGAACTCGGTTAAATGATAAATACAATCACATATCCTCCCAATATGTTTATCTCTAACACATATTGTGAGTTTTGCCATTTTGATCCTTTGTTGATTTCTCACACAAACTATCAAAATGACAACATTAAAGTTTAACATTTGGTGAACATCAACTCCCAATCCTATCTCTAGCTCATGTTCATTGATGGATGAAAAACCTAGATAAAGAGTTGGAGCATATTTCTCAATCATGAACCAACACAAAGAATAAACATAAAAAACAAGGGTTTTCACCATATATTCATCATCCAAGAGTTCACAAACTAGAATCAATCCATATACATACAAAGGAAAGGTTTACCTACCATCTAACCTTGACACAAAAGAGAAATTAGCTACACATATTCATGGTAGCTTGATCAACAAGAATCGGGAGAAGAGAATCGAGCATCAACGACGATTTCTCGACAAAATGATGCTTTCAATCTTCCAAAGATGAAGTGCTACAGTGTATAATGTATTTTGATCTAAAAATGTAAAAAGGATCCTCTAAAATTCTGAACAAAACAACTTAAAAAGGGGTTGAGATTCGCGGAGCGCGCTGAGCGCGCAGCCGCCCGCTGAGCGGGCTCCACTTACAAAATAAACCACCTAAGAGCACGCCGAGCGGGCTAAGGACCCTACTGAGCGCGCAACCCCCTGTAACTACTCCTACCAGCGCGCTGGGAGCGCGCTGAGCGCGCTTCAAGCATGCTCCAAAAATGATTATTTCCCAAAACTGCTTTTGTGGGGCCTTCATAGCTCCATTCTTCACACTTCCATGCAAAAATCTGCAATAAAAACACAAAAGTTAAATAGATAAGTCAAATAACGAAATTAGCTAGAAAACAGTTATAAAACGGAAACAATGGGAAAAGGCTTGGATTTACAAATAAAGCTCACAAAAAGGTGCTAAAAACTAATCTAAATATTAACACTTTTTAGCACCTAACAACTCTCCCCAACTTGTTTCTTTGTTTGTCCTCAAACGAAGGTAAAATAGAATAGAAGCAAGCAGAAAACCGGAAACATACACCAACAAAAATCAATGGTTCAAACCAAATTAACACGCACGCAAGTACCGCTCGGCCTTACAAAGAATGAAAACATGTAAATGAACTAACTTTTAAACATATATAACAAGCACAAATCATAAGCAAACAAATGTTCAAATTGGAATCACCTAATTTATTCAAATGAGCCTAGCTCAATATATACAAGGGACAAAACACACTCATTAGCAAAAGTGTCAGCATCCAGAACAATTCATGCATTCATCAAACCAATTCAACAATAAAACCAAGGAAACAAAGATCTCTTAAGGGCTTCTAAAGGTTGTAACTTGGCAAGGTTTAACAAGAAAGGGATATTTGTAAAAGGCCATTGAAACAAAGTGGTTAACAAAAATTTTCAACAATGAACAACATGCCAATAACCCACTTAGACAAACCTCATAACAATTCAATTCAATCCTTTCTTTTCTTTTCTTATGGTGCACTCTTTCATTCTATTTAGAATTCCATTTTTCATTTTCTTTTCAAGCAACTCCCTTTCGAGTGCAAAGCATAACACAAAATAGTGTTTCATGTTTCTTTCTTTTTCACAAGAGGCACCAATTCACCTTTCCTTTTTCTTTTTCACAAGCTAGAACCACTCTCCCCAACTTTAAACCATACCATATTTAATGTGCAATGTTCTTCAAAAGTATGTTCAAACAAAGGGTTAAGTGTCTAAAAAAAATTAAAAACTAGAATGAATCACATTGATTTTCTTTTTAGCATCAACAACCCACTATTGAGTGTATTCCTTTGATCATTCGACGGGTTTATGCAAGATTCATTCCAATTTCAAGGCTCAGCATGGCTAGCAAGTGTTCACACCTCTCACAAGGTAAAATTGAAGTTTATTTGGATTGGTGGTTTTTCTCATAATCAAAAATTGCCTAGATCATTTCAATGTTTCCAAGGTTTGCAAATGAATACAAGATTAAACATGAATCATACGAGCTAAACAACAATTACAAAATCTCTCAATATTTATGAACAATGGAGGGACTCACATTTGTGGTTGTGTCCTAATTGATTCCAAAATGAACAAAAATGCAAAATGAAGAAAAGCTTGAAAATTATGTAAAGCACAAAGTTCATAAACATACTGACATTCTACAAAGCACAAAACAGAGTACCTTTGTGTGCACAAACTTAGAATTTTATCATCACCATCAATGAATGGTGAAGTGCATCAATTATTGTTCAAAGAAGCAAACTTGCTTCATCCACCAATTACCTTAAAAATAAAGGGCAAACAACAAAAAAAAATTTGTACAAACAAACCATATAAACATAGAACAACATCCACCCGGATGTTAAATTCATTAATCAACAAAATTTTTAACAAATATTCAAACTCACATCCGCCCGGATGGAGAATACAAAATTCCTACACAAGGTAGTCAATACAAAATACAAACCTAATAATTATACCAAAATAAAAAAAAAAACAAAATACAATAAAGGACTAATTAAACCCAACATCAGTCAAAACTAGAGCTAGACACTCCATGGCCCGCTCCATCATCATCGTCATCGTCATCATCACCGTCATCGTGGTTGCCTTTGCCTGCCCCCTCTGAAAAATCAGGCCTGCCCTCAGGCCAACGAGCATAAGCCATGAGGTATTCGCGAGACCTCAACCGGTGGTCCACATGTGGTTCCCGAAACTGCAGCTGCAACTGAACCATGGAATCATGCATAAACATGAAGGCCCGCTGATGAGCCTCGTGCATGGCCCAATTGGCCTCAGTACTTGGATCATAAGCGTGCCCTCGTCCGCGCCCGCGAGCAGGGGCAGCAGCAGCTACAGGGGCAGCATCCTCTAAATCAATCACCCCCATACAATAACGGGTGACATAACCATCATCCACAACGGGGAGCTTCACATTCCCATGGGTAGGTAATGTAATTTGCGCCTCATGGCATAAAGCCATAATCAACCCTGGATAAATAAGGGCGCAAGCCACACGATCTCCAAGCTGTGTACCGCTGGTGGCAGTTCTCTTCATCTCATTAGAAATAATTCGTGCAAAATCCACGGTATGGCTCTCTCTGCGTAAATAAAAAATCAGAGCCGCGGTCTCCATGGGAATAGAGGAGGTGTGGCTTCTTGGTCGAAGGTTGTATAGAACAACAGACATGACAAGCTGTGAGATAGTATCCAACACTCTCCTTGCAAACTTTAGGGGCGCTCCATTAGCGCTTAAAGTGTAAGTACCCCCGCTTACGCAAAAAGCATCCCTAAGTTGGTCGGCATTCCAATTCCGCCGAGCCAACGTCCATCCAAAGTCACACAACTCATCTTCTCCCAGCTGAAGTGGTTTTCCAAGGTAGGTATTGATGGAATCTCTTGAGAAATCGATTTCTTTCCCCTCGAACCCAAGTTTTGAAAGTGAACGCATCACCATCGGAGGGTAACGCATTAGCGTAAAACTCCCTCACAATGTCTATGTGGTACTCAGGAAAGGGAGAACAAAGTTTATCCCACGCACCACCTTGGACAAAATGGGCCATGTTTCTATGGGGACCATCTGGATCAATCAAAATTATCCTGTCCGGCCAAATCGATCTCTTTTCTAGTTGTACGTATCGTTGTTGTTGCTCGAGGCCAACAAAACGCGTCCTATCGAATTGGCCAGCAGGAGCTCGTCTGTTAGGGTTTAATGTCGACCCAACAAGATGCTGCTTCTTTCGTCCAGACATCTGGAAAAAAAACAAAAACAAAAATAAACAGAAAACAGTACCACACTTTAGCGGAAACAGCCTGCTAAAAAAATCTAAATCATAAAAAATTACATAGAACAATCACAGTGCAGCAGAACAGAATTGAAAAAGGGGGGATTTTCTGCAAATCTCAGAGCGAGCTAAGCGCGCAGGAGCGCGCTGAGCGGGCTATGCGAAATGCAGGAAAAAAAACCCCTCTGCAACAGATGGTTCCAAACGGTTAAAACTACAATTAATTCCTCAACACAACCATATTTACAGAGAAATGCCCAAAACGAATTCACATAAATTAAAAACTAATTAAACTATTCACAAAACCTAACTTCTAAAATTTCATACCCTCAATTCTAAAATTCTAACTTCTAACTAACATGCAATCATACTAAATAAACACTTATACAGAAATTAGTCATAAACAGAAGCAAAGGAAAGAAGTAGAACAAGAACATTCAACATTTAACAACAATGACCCAAAAATGGGTTTCTAAATGAAAATGAAAAATTGAAAAATAAAGACTTACAGTGTTGAAGATGATGATGCTTAGCAGAAAATAATAAGGAATATGTTGTTAAGGAACTTGAAAATTCAAGGAGGTTTTGAAAATCTTGAAGGAGGAGAGAGCACAAGAGAGTTTTGAGAGAAAATGAGGGGAATGAGGCAAAGATTCTGAACCCTAGCAACTTAAGTTACATTCTGGGCCGGGTACAGCTTTGTGGGCCCAGAAAAGCAAAATATTTTTTTTCAAAATTTCGCAGACCGCGCTCAGCGGGCTGCTTACTGCCTCGAAGGGGTCCAAAATCTCAAGAGCGCGCGCCTGCGCGCTGAGCGCGCACTGCAATGCTCAGAATCCTCCCAGCTTGAAAATTTCAACTAACAGCAGTCCAAAACAACACTCTAAGCAGCATATAACATCAACTTTACAAAAAACACGATTTAAACAGTAAATGGACTATAAATGCGATAAATACTTACAGTGTTGGGGTGCCTCCCAACAAGCGCTTGTTTAACGTCGAATAAGCTCGACGGTTCAAGATGCTCACTTAAGAACATCAAGAAGAACAGAGCAACACTCGCGATCGAAATTCTCTCCTAGGTAAATTTTCAGACGTTGACCGTTTACGGTCCAACAGTCTTTCTTTTCCAAGTCCTCAATCACGACTGCTTTAAAACTCTTTACTTCTTTGACACGAAATGGTCCCGACCACTTTGATTTTAATTTTCCCGAAAAAAATTTTAACCGAGAATTGAACAAGAGAACCAGCTGGCCAACTTCAAATTCCTTATACTTAATCTTCTTATCATGGTATCCTTTCACCTTCTCTTTGTACAACCAACTTAAATGGTATGCGGCATTCCGCATTTCTTCCAACTCAAGCAATTGCATTTTTCTTTTGTCACCGGCCAAGTTCTTATCGAAATTTAACATTTTCAAAGCCAACAAAGCCTTATACTCCATTTCAACCGGTAAATGGCAAGTTTTACCATAAACCAATTGAAACGGAGTTAGACCGATTGGAGCTTTATAAGCGGTGCGATATGCCCATAAAGCCTCGTCCAACTTTTGCGACCAATCCTTCCTAGAACTTGACATAGTTTTTTCTAAGATTCTTTTTACCTCGCGGTTCGATACCTCAGCTTGACCATTCGACTATGGTTGGTAAGGGGTCGCCACCTTATGCGATACACCATAGTGTTTTAAAACATTTTCAAGAGGTGTATTACAAAAGTGTGACCCGCCATCACTAATGAGCACCCGAGGAGTGCCAAAACGGGAAAATATGTGTTTCTTTAAAAACTTGATCACCGTTTTGCCATCCGCCTTAGGTGAGGCAATCGCCTCAACCCACTTCGATACGTTGTCAACCGCTACCAACATGTACTCGTTCCCAAAAGATGGTGGGAATGGACCAACAAAATCGATACCCCAACAATCAAAAACCTCTACCTCTTGTATGTTTTGGAGGGGCATTTCATCACATTTTCCATTTCCACCCATTCTTTGGCACATGTCACAACTTTTCGCATGGAGATGTGCGTCTTTAAAAAGAGAAGGCCAATAAAAGCCCGATTGAAGGACTTTAGTGGCCGTCCTCGCACCATTAAAATGGCCTCCATACGGCGAGTTGTGGCAATGCCAAAGAATGCTTTGAGCCTCATCGCTCGTGACACACCTTCTTAAAAGGTTGTCACTTCCTAATTTAAACAAATACGGGTCGTCCCACACGTAGTAATTAGCATCCGAAAGGAACTTCCTTTTTTGGTTCCAAGTTAGGTCTTCGGGCACCCAACCAGTAGCTTTATGGTTAGCAAAATCTGCAAACCAAGGCCTAACTTGGATTTTAAAAAGTTTTTCATCAGGAAATTCCTCTCGGATTTCCTTTTCAGCTACGGTAACCTCAACATTGACAAGCCGAAACAAGTGATCCGCCACCAAATTTTCCGAACCCTTTTTATCTTTTATTTCTAAATCAAACTCTTGTAATAAAAGGATCCATCGGATGAGCCTTTACTTCGAATCCGGTTTGGTGAGCAAATACTTGATCGCCGAATGGTCGGTGTAAACAACAACTTTTGACCCGATGAGGTAGGATCTAAATTTCTCAAGCGCATACACAATAGCAAGTAATTCCTTTTCGGTAGTGGCATAATTAACTTGTGCCTCATTTAAAACTTTACTTGCATAGTGTATGGCATGGAAACTTTTTTTCTTCCTCTGACTAAGTACCGCTCCAACAGCATAATCACTCGCATCGCACATAAGTTCAAAATTTAAAGTCCAATTTGGAGCGATGATTATTGGAGCGGTAACTAACTTTTCTTTTAAAATTTCGAAAGCATGAAGACATTCATCGTTAAAGAGAAATACATGTTCCTTGTTTAGCAAGTTGCTCAATGGTTTAGCCACCTTTGCAAAGTCTTTGATAAAACGCCTATAAAATCCGGCATGCCCAAGGAAACTTCGGATCCCTTTTACATTAGTTGGAGGAGGCAACTTCTCTATCACTTTAATTTTTGCTTGATCCACCTCGAGGCCTTTGGAAGAGACTTTGTGGCCAAGCACAATCCCTTCCGTTACCATGAAGTTACACTTCTCCCAATTTAGCACTAGATTTGTCTTCACACACCTCTCTAAAACGGTTTCCAAATTTGTCAAACATAAATCAAATGAACCTCCAAAAACCGAAAAGTCATCCATGAACACTTCCATCATCTTTTCTATAAGGTCGGCAAATATAGCTTGAACACACCTTTGGAAAGTTGCCGGCGCATTACACAAGCCAAAAGGCATCTTTCGATAAGCAAAAATTCCAAAGGGACAAGTAAAATCCGTCTTTTCATGATCTGCCGGGTCAACTGCAATTTGATTATACCCCGAATAACCGTCTAAGAAACAATAGAATTGTTGATCGGATAACCTCTCAAGCATTTAATCCATGAATGGGAGTGGAAAATGATCTTTTCTAGTTGCGGTGTTCAACCTTCTATAGTCGATACACATTCTCCACCCCGTTGCAATCTTTGTTGGGATCAATTCATTCTTTTTGTTTCGGATAACGGTCATGCCACCCTTTTTAGGAACAACGTGCACGGGGCTTACCCATGGACTATCAGAGATCGGGTAGATCATTCCCGCATCCAAAAGCTTTACAACTTCTTTTCTAACAACCTCTTTCATAGTAAGATTCAAGCGACGTTGTGGTTGAGCAACCGTCTTGAAATCCTATTCCATAAGAATCTTGTGCATACAATAAGATGGACTAATTCCCTTAAGATCGGAAAGAACCCACTCTATAGCTTCTTGATTTCTCTTCAACACTTGAATCAAACGGGCTTCTTCTTTTTCGGACAAAAGGTTGCTAATAATTACCGGCTTGTTCTCACTTTCATCAAGGAATGCATACTTCAAATTAGAAGGAAGCATTTTCAACTCAAATTGTGATTTCTCCTCTTTCACATCCTTTTTCAACTCTTCTGTTTCTACCTCCCATGGTTGCATCTCTTTGAAAGATTCAAGCTCATTTAAACATTCCTCAAGAGCTTTTTCTTCTTCTTCGGAAAATACTTCAAAAGAATCATTAAGAGTCATTTCCAAAGGAGAGATTATATGTACATGCTTAGAAACCTCCAACGCCGCTTCTTCAATTGCATCAATTCGAAAGCTATCATGTTTATCTTTTGAATGCTTCATAGCTTCGAAAAGATCAAAGCAAACCTCTTCATTTTGAACCCTCACTTTCATTAAACCTTCATCTACATCAATCATCATTCGGGCGGTTTTCATGAAAGGTCGGCCAAGAATTAAAGGTGCGTCTTCATCTTCCTCCATATTAATAACAACAAAATCAACCGGGAAGAAAAACTTATCAACTTTTACCAAGACATCTTGAGCTAACCCATGAGGATGAGTTGTGGACTTATCGGCCAATTGTAATGTCATCCGAATGGCTTTCATCTCAATGTTCCCAAGCTTCTTTACAATGGATAATGGGATTAGATTAATGCTTGAGCCCAAATTGATTAAGCCCTTTCCAACATAGACGTCACCAATGGTTACCGACAAAGTCACACGCCCCGGGTCAACTTCTTTTTCAGGAAGAGTTCTTTGGATGATGGCACTACAACTCGCATCAAGAACAATAGTTTCTGGTTCCGAATACCTCCTCTTCTTTGTTAGAATGTCTTTAATAAACTTTGCATATTTCGGTATTTACTTCAAAGCTTCGGCAAACGGAATGTTAATTTGTAATTGCTTGAAAATATCCATGAAACGAGCGTAATTTCGTTCATTTTCTTTCTTTGAAGAAGCATGAGGATATGGTAAATTTTGGATCGAAAAAGCGCTCACTACTTCCTTTCCCTTCTTCACTCTCATTCGTCTCTCTTTTATCTTCAACTCTTCACCACACTCCTTTTCTACTTCCACAATTTCATCATTTTTTTCAACTACACCCACATCATCACTTTTTTATTTTCAACAACTTCCTCATCACTCCACTCCTCAACAACACCATCAATTTTTTTATCAACCACCTTTTTCTCAATTTCTTTTGTCAACTCCTTGCCACTTCTAGTAACAATTGCCTTGCAATGCTCCTTAGGATTCACTTGCGTATTTGCGGAGAATGAAGGACCCGATTATTGATCGGCAATTTGCTTGGCAAGTTGCCCCACTTGATTTTCAAGGTTCTTAATCGCCGCATCACTACTCTTTTGGTTGGCCATTGACATTTGCATGAATTGATTCAAAGTATCTTCCAACTTTGAGCTAGCAATCGGAGGTTGTGGAGGTTGATAAGGATTTTGCCGGCTTGAAGAACCGCCTCCATAACCTTGATTATTTTGGCAATTCCCCCTTGGTTGATACCCTTGATTTCCTTGATAATTTTGTTGAGAATTGTGTTGTTGTTGTTGGTAAGGTTGTTGTTATCTACCTTGATAATCTCTTTGATTTGCCATGTAATTCACCTTTTCAAATCCCGGAGGAGGACAAAAACCGGTGTCATGCTCTCCCTTGCACAGTTCACAACAAGCAACTTGCTTACTCTTGCAAGGTTCCTTTAACTCCTTGATTTGTTGAGTCAAAAGTTCCACTTGTTGCGAAATAAGCTTGTTTTGCACAAGTATTGCATCATTCGTTCCTAGTTCAAGTACCCCGGGCTTCTTTTGAGAAGAACCACGGTTGTGATTTCCTTGATGATCATTCAAGGCCATTTTTTCAATGATGGTCGTGGCTTCTTCGGCACTTTTGCCCATTAACGATCCACCCGCGGTGGCATCTAACAACGTTTTGTGCAAAATTTGAAGGCCATTTTGAAAAATGTGAATTTGAGAGAGTTCATCAAAACCATGACCTTTGCACTTCCTTAACATAGATTTGAATCTTTCCCATGCTTCATTAAGAGATTCATTTCCACCTTGGGTGAAAACTGCGATTGCCGTTTTGGCCTCCATAAAGCGATTATGGGGAAAGAATATTTCCAAAAACTTTGCTTCAAGCAAATTCCAATCCGTCATAGTAGCCGTCGGTTGGTCAAGATACCATTCTTTTGCCTTCCCAAGGAGGGAATGCGGGAATAATCGCTTGAACAATGACTCATCTTCTGCTTCAGGCACACCAGTTGTACCCGCAATCTCATAAAACTTCTTCAAATGTGTGAAAGGGTCCTCGTGATCCATACCAGTAAAAGGGCTCTAATATAGAAGCGAGAGGATACCCATCTTCATCTCTGAATGTCGACCATTGTGAGCGGTGCATGCAAACTGAGCATTGTCCCTCAGACTGTTTACACATGGAACTGAAGGTGGTGGAATATCAGCCATTGGTGGCGGTAACTGTGGAATTGGTGGTGGTGTAGAAGTTGAACTTCCAACTTGCCATTGCCTTTGTCTCGCTAGTTGCCTCCTTCGTCTCGTTCGGCTATTGATTCTACGAGCGGTTCTTTCAATCTCAGGATCAAAAAGAAGTTGGTCCGCCGGTAGTTCCTTCACATAAAACAAAGTCTACACACTAAACAAAACAAATTAACAAGCTCAAGATAAAGTTAAACAAGTCTAAAATTTCACAACTATTGCAATGCTTGCAATATCAATCAACAATCCCCGGCAACGGCGCCAATTTGTTGAAGTACAAATAGAGTTAGGGTTTTTGTTATCATATCCACAGGGATTATTCGTGATATTACCGCCTTTCTACAGTTGTAACGTTTCAAACTTTAAAGTAACAAGGTGTTTTAGGTTGGTTTTGTAGCGTTCACATTCAAATTTAATTAAAAGCGGTAAAGAGATTGTTTTAACGGTTTATAAAAGCATGTCAAGATTAGGGTTCGACAAACCACTTTGTACATATATAATCGATAAGCTAATGAACTCTGTTAAATGATAAATACAATCACATATCCTCCCAATATGTTTATCTCTAACACATATTGTGAGTTTTACCATTTTGATCCTTTGTTGATTTCTCACACAAACTATCAAAATGACATCATTAAAGTTCAATATTTGGTGAACATCAACTCCCAATCCTATCTCTAGCTCATGTTCATTGATGGATGAAAAACCTAGATAAAGAGTTTGAGCATATTTCTCAATCATGAACCAACACAAAGAATAAACATAAAAAACAAGGTTTTTCACCATATATTCATCATCCAAGAGTTCACAAACTAGAATCAATCCATATACATACAAAGGAAAGGTTTACCTACCATCTAACCTTGACACAAAAGAGAAATTAGCTACACATATTCATGGTAGCTTGATCAACAAGAATCGGGAGAAGAGAATCGAGCATCAACGACGATTTCTCGACAAAATGATGCTTTCATTCTTCCAAAGATGAAGTGCTACAGTGTATAATGTATTTTGATCTAAAATTGTAAAAAGGATCCTCTAAACTTCTGAACAAAACAACTTAAAAAGGGGATGAGATTCGCGGAGCGCGCTGAGCGGGCTCCACTTACAAAATAAACCGCCTAAGAGCGTGCCGAGCGGGCTAAGGACCCCGCTGAGCGCGCAACCCCCTGTAACTACTCCTACCAGCGCGCTGGGAGCGTGCTGAGCGCGCTTCAAGCATGCTCCAAAAATGATTATTTCCCAAAACTGCTTTTGTGGGGCCTTCATAGCTCCATTCTTCACACTTCCATGCAAAAATCTGCAATAAAAACGCAAAAGTTAAATAGATAAGTCAAATAACGAAATTAGCTAGAAAACTGTTATAAAACGGAAACAATGGGAAAAGGCTTGGACTTACAAATAAAGCTCACAAAAAGGTGCAAAAAACTAATCTAAATATTAACACTTTTTAGCACCTAACAACCATCTATAGCAGTCAGCTAAACTGGGGCAGTTTAACCTGAAGAATCCCCAAACAGCTCTTCATCCTTCCTACAAGGATCACCACTTGATATAGTTTACCAGTGTGGCAATGATGTGTTCAATAGCATCTCTAGTCCCCAAGCAGAATGGCAATGATCTCCATGTTGAGGAATCAGTCTTCCAGTATTGTCTTCTCCACCAAAGAGTCGAGCGGTGTCGTCAGTATCTGCATTTGCATTTTATCATATATCATCTGCATAATTCATATACATATGCATATCATGAGTGTTTCATCCTCATTTGCATTTCTCCCGGGGTCGTGTCGTTATCCACGTCTTACCTTACCAAAATGTTGCTTGTCCTTTTTATTCAGTTTCATTCCTGAATGTTGTCATTCTCTTGCACATCTAATCGTGTTGATAGATGTTTGTTTTCTTTCATTCCAGTGTTATTCCTGGATCTTTATATTCTCACACTCCAGTGTCATTCCTAGATGTCTTTCTCACTATCATTCGATACCATCCCTGAATATAGTGATTTGCCTTTACTTTCAGTGCCATTCCTGAAAGTTCACAGTCATTTAATGTTGTCTTGAATACTGTGATTCCATTTATCCAATGCTTTCTTGGGTATCTCCTTGTTCATATTCGTTCAATGCTTTCTTGGACATTGTGGTTTCTTTTATCCAATGCCTTCTTGGATTTCACCTTTTGTCTCATTTGCGTCTGATGCCTTCTCAGATATTATGAGTTTACCTTTCATTCAAAGCCATTATTGAATGTCTAGTGTCCTTTTATCCAATGTTGTCTTGGATCTCTACCTTTCTCATGTTCATCTGATGCCATTCTCAAATATTGTGATTGTACCTTTCATTCAAAGCTATTATTGAATGTCTAATGTCTGTTTGTCCAATGCTTTCTTGGATCCTTACTTGGTTCACTTTCATCTAAAGCCATTATTAGATATTGTGAGTTATACCTTTCATTCAAAGCCATTATTGGATGACTGGTTTCTTTGCATTCAATGCCATTCTTGAATGTAATCTCTGTTCACATTCATCTAAAGCCATTATTAGATATTGTGAGTTATATACCTTTTATTCAAAGCCATTATTGGATGACTGGTTTCTTTGCATTCAATGCCATTCTTAAATGTAGTCTTTGTTCACTTTTATCTAAAGCCATTATTAGATATTGTGATTTGTACCTTTTGTTCAAAGCCATTATTGGATGACTGGTTTTTTTGCATTCAATGCCATTCTTGAATGTAATCTCTGTTCACATTCATCTAAAGCCATTATTAGATATTGTGATTTGTACCTTTCGTTCAAAGCCATTATTGAATGTCTGGTGTCCTTTTATCTAATGCCTTCTTGGATTACCCTGCTTTGTTCACTTTCATCTGATGCCTTCTCAGATTTAACATTTTGCCTCATTCTTATCTAATGCTTTCTCAGATATTATGATTTGTACCCTTCATTCAAATCCATTATTAGATGACTGGTTTCTTTGCATCCAATGCCGTCTTGGACCCCTATTTGTTCACTTTCACCTGATGCTTTCTCAGATATTATGATTTGTACCCTTCATTCAAAGCCATTATTGGATGTCTGGTTTCTTTTGCCATCTGATGTTTTTCTGGATGTGCCTTTCTCTGTCTTTTCTAGCTTTTTCTTGAAGATCCCGCTTGAACTCTTCAGTATAAGAAAATCCTAGAAAATCCCAGAAAATCTTTTGTTGATGTCTATCCTTTTATTTCAAATTGATCCCCAAAGGAGATCATGTGTTCTTTCTGGTTCCATGCCCAGTAAAAGAGTGTGCTTTTATTTTCCCCAGTGTTTCTTCAGAGTCTTCCTATTGAGCCTCTTACGTTGGTTAATCTGTATCCCCAGTGAGTCTTCCTCATGGATACTAACCTTCATCCTTTCCCAGTAAGCTCTCTATAGTGGTTTGCTCTTTATATTTGGCGTTTTGTTTGCCTGCATCTTTGCAATATCATCATATCATCATACTAGAAGTTCATGGCATGTCGGGATTTGCATGTCTGCTGCTTGTCTTTAGCATCTGCATTCCATCTAAAGGCAAAATTTTCGGTTTACTATATTTAAACACATTTCACCTTGATGCCCCGAGGATTTCCATTCCTCGTGCCATCCGGTAAAGCTATTTAAATAGGGGCAACTGTTGTACCCCAAATTGTACCCTTTAGATGTCATAACATCTCGCATTGACATTTAGATTCAATCATCCATGCATTGTTGACTAACCATTTCATTTTGCTAGCTTGTTTCTTCTGTGAAAAGCCAAGACTTATACCAAGAGGATGACAAAGTCTCCTAAAGAAGAGAAGGCTTCAAATGCAACTATTGAGCTCATCTACATCCTAAAAGTCTCAATCAACAAGAATTCAAAGGTGACTGGCTTTCGTCAGCAAGTGGCTTGAGCCACAAGTTCACCCTGCCTCCAATTAGGGTTTTGTCAAGACAGGTTAATCATGGCCTTTGATTTTGATCAAAAGTTGTTCTCAAACCTTGGGACATGACTCCTTGTGGTAATATACATCCTCGGAGAGTATCTATGAGCCTTAAATGTGTTGGAATAAGCAAGATCATCAGAGATCATTCAAGTGCATTCACGGGCGAAATTAGGGTTTTGACTGAGGCCCTAATCCTCGAGATTTTGATCAAAAATGAAATATCCAAGTCCTCAATCCATCATGACATGTCTCATTGATGGGTTAAGGTATGAGAAATCAAGTTTTAAGAAGTTTCTTGCAAAGGAAGCAAGGTTTGGTTCATGAAACTTTTCAAATGTGGAGATTTCACTACTTGTACCAAAATTGAAACAGTCATAACTTTCAAACCACACATCCAAATTGAGTGACTCAAAGCTCAAATGGAAGATCTTTTCATGATCTTCAAAACATATTAGAGGACCCTCTTTCAATAAATTCTTGGTTTTTAAGTTACAAGACTTGGAAGATAAATCACTCTTGGGGACTTTGTGAAATTTAAGCTTTTTCACCTTTGTTTGCACACGACTTTAACCTAATTTTCCATACATTTCCAAGCCTCAAATCAAAAATCCTTGAACATGAAAGTTGTAGAGGGCATTGAGGGCTTTCCAAAAAGTACTAGAACTCCTCAAACCATTGAGTGAGCTGGGAGTTTCGAAGCCTCAAAGTTGGAGGTTTCATTCCTTAAAGTTCAAGAAACCAACTTTTGTGTATTTGTTCAAACCAGTATCTAATCACCAAATCTTCATACTTCTGAGTTTTAATGATGAGTTTAATCTTAATCCAAGCCTTTCCACGAAAATTCCAAGTGATTTGCATTAAAATATGATATGTGTCTTGTTTGTGCAAGTGGGAGGGAGAGAGAAACTTTACAAAAGCAAGAAACAATAGTTTATTCCTTGAGCCTCTCACCAGTTGTGTTTAGAGGTTCAGAGATTTTTGGAAGATTTTT
Source organism: Lathyrus tuberosus (assembly GCA_022829125.1). Classification (NCBI taxonomy): domain Eukaryota; kingdom Viridiplantae; phylum Streptophyta; class Magnoliopsida; order Fabales; family Fabaceae; genus Lathyrus; species Lathyrus tuberosus. The sequence goes on along the minus strand of JALAZF010000620.1, from coordinate 1,606,350 downwards.
CTCAGCAAGTGCATAATTCACACGAAAGGAAAGGGCAATGTTGGCATGTTGTGCAATTCTAGCCATACCTTGAGCCTTCAACTATCTCCTATAAATAGGGTTGGGTTCTCAGTTGTTTCTCACCAACATTGATCAGAAAACACTCTAAAAAAACTTTTGAACTCAAATACTTGCAAGGGAGAAGGAGAAGGAGGATAGTTTTAGAGGCTGCTGCTTGTTCAAAGGAGGAAAGCTAGGTCATTGTTGAGGGTGCAGTGGACATATTCCACTTGGTAACACTTCTTCTTCACAGTCAATATTCATGCTCATACCTATTGCTATCATCATCATATTTCTGTCATAAATGTTCACATGCTTATGACTGTTTCTCTGGATGTTTTGATGCTATTATGAGAGTAGGAAAGATCCTTGAAAATAGTCCATTCCTGTTAATTTGAGATACTTGTGTCTTTATGATTTGTGAATTTTGTCTTACCTTTAGATTGATATAATTCTAAATGAGCAATAAATGGTCAGAATATTGTTAGCAAGAAAATCTAGTTATTCTCACTAAGTGCAAACTGTGGTAATGTTACCATCTTGGTATGTGTTTAGGTTGTGTGTAAACTCATGATATTTGTCCAAGTTGGATGTGCAAATAGTTGGTTTATTACTTAGTTTGTGTATCCAAATGGTGTGTGTGTCTAAGAGTATAGAAATACTGACATACATCCTTAATGATGTTTGGCTACCTTGTTTTTACCTCTTTATAGTGTGATATTCATAGCTTGTTCATGCTCATGATTGTTAAAACTGCTTTTAAGAATGAAAGATTTGTTACTAATCAATTGTGTTGTGATGCTGTTTGATATCTATCCATGAGCATGTCTCAAATACACATCCTCTTATGCTGTCATGCCATGTTGGTTTTGTTAGAGCCAAGTTGACCTTGTATGTAGAATTAATGTGTGAAACTGCCAGCTTCTTGAAGTTATCATCATTTATGCCATACACTAATGTCATGCTAGTGTGGTAGCCTTTGTCATGAACTTGTATATACTAAGATAAGGAAGTACCTGTGAATTGCCATATCAATACATGTTTACTTGCTTTTTCAAAGTGTAGTGTTTACCATGCCATATTCATGACTGTTGCCATTTTGGCTTGCTACTTTCTTGCATCTAAATCAATCAATCATGTGGATAAGACTTTGGAGTTCATGTAAGTGAGACCCTAAGACTTTCCCTTTTCACATCAGCATGCCAAACCTTGATTTTGTGTGAACAACATGAAAATTGGTCGGATATTGCACTGTCATAATATTTTGTTACTTTAGAACATGTGCATAAAGGTTTGAGAGTGTGTTTTGATATCCATGTATTCTTGCCATAAACTTATGTGCCTGAGTTGTTTCATTATATATGTGCTATGCTTGGTCTTAATTTAATTGACATGGAGAGATTTGTTTTGAAGTTGGTGCTAGGTGTGATCATGAGGCATTTTTTATTGTGGTATATCATAGGCATAGCTATCACCCTGAGTTTGTTAGCAGTGCCAGAGTTCAAATTTGTTTCATATGTCTGAATTATTGATATGTATGCTATGACAAGTACACTCATTAATAATACATGCCATATAGCTATGTACATAGTTATTTTCCTGTGTTTTCTTTGTAATGCCATGATCTAAGATTGTCCCTACATGTCTGAACTATTATTTGGTATAAAACACATTCATTCATAATACATGACCATGAGCTTAGGATGTTTGTAGGCACTATCACTTGTGGAGTTTTTGGTTGCCATGATATGTTGTGCAACTGTTCTGTTGATGTATGAAGCTGCTAGCTCCCTGATACTTTTGCCTTATGCCTTCATTATGCCATGATTGTGTAAACTGCCATTATGCTACTTGTTTTACATGTTAGTCTGTTGTGTTGAGAATGTCTTGAAGGTGTAATTAAGGCCATGTAAATGACAAGTTTCTGATCCTTACTTGTTCCCTCACCTTGTTGACACAACTTCATGTGCATTATAACCAAAACCTTGGTTTTGTTTTCACTTTTGTCTTTGATAAATCACTTGCCTTGACTGTCTTGCATATAATTATGTGTCTGCCACCATCATGCTACCTTTTGTGTGTAGACTATTAATATTCCACCTTATGTATCTAAGTTGTGAATGTGAAAATTGTGGCTAAGTTGTGTATTCAAGATGTGTATGTAAAATTGTTGACATGCTATCTGTTTAGGCATACAAGCCATGTTGTGCCATTTGGTTTGTTTCACACCTTCGGTCAGCTTGACTGTACATATAGCAAGCCTTGGTCCTCATGCCCCTTTTCTCCAATCTATGCATGTCCTGGTTTATTTAGGATTCAATTCTTATTCTATTGCTAAATTGTTGATTAAGCCCTCTAAAGTTTGTTGAAAATCTGATATGGAAACTGGTTCTGGAAGTAGAGAGTGGTGTTTGGAAATTTCCATTTGCTTTCAACTTCATCTTGCCAAGATCACATCAAATGAAGAGGCTTGTTACTTTGTTTCTTTTCCTTCCCATTTCTGATGCTTGTTCAGTTTTTTTTGCAATTACCTTTGTTCTACTATGTGAATGTTCTTTGGAGGCATTTTGTTCTACTTCTTCAATTTTCCTTTGGTTTGCTTGGTGTTAAAGGCTGATGGAATTTGAATGTTTGTTTGACAGTAATTTGGACATAAAAGGAATTGGTGAAAATCAATATTTTTGAGGTACTTATTCATGTTGGAAGTGGAAGTTACCTTTAAAATCTGTCTGAAAATACGTTTGGTCAGTTTTTGCACTAATCTTCCACTAGTGGAAGTTACCTTTAAAATTTGTCAGAAGAAACCTTTGGTCAATATTTGCATCATTTATCATCTTCACCATTTATGTATTGATATCATGCTTGAATATCATCTTTGTCCATGATCACCCATATTGTTCATGTGTACTATAAGCATTATCCCCAAGTGATGTGAGCTTCTTAAACTTCATCCTTCATTCCACTTCAACACTTGTCTTTACAAGAGGTTGTCTTCCCAAATCCAAAGGAAAGTCTCTCTATTAACCTCAAAGTCATAGATAGCTCATTACCCTTTTAACCTAGCCTTAGGTTTGGAGTCGCCGCACTCCACGTAGGTGTCTTGCTTTCAGACCCTACTTTCCCGTGAACACTTCATTCCCTTTTAACCTAACCTTTCCCAAGAGATAGCTATTAATCTCTTATAACTCTTAAACCTTTCTTTAACTTTCCCAAGAGATAGCCATTAATCTCTTATCTTTCAAGACGGTCTAACCCTTTACAAATCCTTTCATAAGAGATAGCCAATAATCTCTTCTCCTAAACAAGCAATCCTCATAAACTTTGCTTTCAAGCTTCTCAACCTACTTTCCCTTGGAACCTTGACCACAGTCAAAACTTCCTCACCCCCATTGAGGGGAACTACGGACGCTCTGATTTCTCAAGTTCATCTTGAGAATACGTAGGCATAGGATTGCGAGATCCTAGCGAGCTACCTTTTTCTTTTTCCACCTTTGTTTCCTTTATATCCAATGCCTTCTTGGATTCCACCTTTTCTTTTACACCCTTTTACCCTTGTGAGGGGAACTACGATTGCTCTGATTTCTTAAGTTCACCTTGAGAATACGTAGGCATAGGATTGCGAGATCCTAGCGAGCTACCTTTTTCTTTTTCCACCTATTTCCTTTACATCCAATGCCTTCTTGGATTCCACATTTTCTTTTACACCCCTCACCCCATAAGGTGAACTACAGTTGCTCTGATTCTTTAGTCAGATACGTAGGCACAAGATGCGACATCTTGGCGATCAAACTTAGTGTATATACCCTTAGGTCTTTACCTTTACCCTTAGCAGATTTCCTTAGCAAGCAAACATAACATAACACAAACTAACAAGAGGTTCCTGTAGAGTACTACGGATACTTAGGGTGTTAATACCTTCCCTTAGTATAACCAACCCCCGAACCTAGATTCTCTTAACTTAGGGTTTTCGTTATTTACCCTTTCCTTTGGATAAATCAAAGCTCGGTGGTGAATTACCAAGATGTGTGATTCAAGTTAATTAATAGCTTGATATCTGATTCTCACCGCAACATGTATATATTACGGTTGCAATTATTTTTACAAGAGAAAACTGAACAATCAAACCCTCAAACGTATTTGATGTCGATGCAAAGTCTTTTCTCCCCTTGATTCAAGATGAATCAAGTGCTCCGAATTTGGTCGAACAAATCATCGTCTCACGCTACTAGATTGAAAGAACCCACCGCTCTTTAATCACCTTCACTCGGTCGATTTCGATCTTCCACAATTCGAACCCAAATCTTTCTCGTACGATCCTCCGACTGTAGCTACTAAACTGAATCGAACAACCTGTTCTTTAGTTACCTTCGCAAAGGTGAATCCTTGTAGAGAAACACATATTGATTCTCAACTCAGCACGAAGGATCCACACACCTTGGTCTAAACGTTATAACTTCAAAAATACACAACACTAACAAAAATGGTTATGTGTAGATGTTAGAGAATGTAAGGTTGAAGATGAAGATGAAGAGAAAAATCAATATATATTTTCACGTTTCTTGTTCTACCTATAAAAAATGAGCCAAAAGCATATATATATATATATATACTATGCTAAGAAAAATAACAGGAATAACAGAATTTTGAACAAAACAACACAGCAGAAAATTGGACCAAAACAGCGAACGGTCGACCCATACAGTTGGGAGGGTCGACCTGAGTAAGGCAGTTAACAAAATTATGCAGAAAATCCACCTTTGCGTCGAACGGAACATGGTATGCGTCGACGCGTACTTTTTCAGTTTTTGACAAATTTAAATGCAGCTCGTATGAGTCAACCGGAGGGTCGACGCGAGCATTCCAGTTGCTGATCCTAAGAAATGCAACTTGTTTGGGTCGACCAGAACAGGGTTGTGAGTCGACTCAAACCCTTGAAACATGTAAAAATCACTATTTTGACATTCTTAAAGATTCTTAACCACACCTAATGCACATAGAACATTGCCAACATGATCAAACACATTTAAAAAACATAATGTGCATTGTATATGAAATTCTACATGTGAATTCTGTTATATTCTAGACATGATATGCTATTTTATACATAAATGTTTTGACATCATTAAAACTGAGTATAGAGATAACTTCCCCTCACAGGAGACCTCTTGGTCCTTGATAGGTGTTTGAGAGGCTAGACAAGTTGAAGATCATGTCATTTCTTGATTGATCCTTTGTCTAAGTGCTCTAAGAGGGCTCAAAACCCTAATTCTTGATTGTAGTGAATGCTCAACAATCCCTGAGGAGATTGATGAGGCATGATGGTACATCCATATTGTGGTGATGATTTTCACAATGATGGGAAATCTTGGTGGTCAAAATTTGGGGTATGACAATAACAACATGACAAACATCCATTGTAATTCTGGGATCCTAATTAACCAAGCCGAAGAACACGATGATGAAGATTGTGAATTACCACTGAACTAGCAAGGATCCTTGAGCACGAGCAGAAAGAGATTCAGCCACACAAAGAGTCAGTGGAAGTTGTCAACCTTAGTACTGATGAAGTCAGAAAAGAAGTTAAGGTTAGAGCATCCCTTGCTAGGTATGTACACTCCGAGTTGGTCAAGTTATTGAGAGAGTATGTTGATATCTTCGCCTGGTCTTATCAAGATATGTCCGGGCTGGATACCAACATCGTTGAACATCACTTACCACTCAAGCCCGAATGTCCTCTTGTCAAGTAGAAACTCAGAAGGACCTGACCTGACATGGCACTTAAAATCATAGAAGAGGTAAAGAAACAGTTTGATGTTGGATTCCTAGCCACTTCCGAATATCCTGAATGGGTTGTTAACATTGTCCCAGTCCCCAAGAAAGATGGGAAGTCAGAATGTGTGTGGATTATCGAGATCTCAATAAGGCAAACTCGAAAGATGATTTTACTCTACCTCATATTGATGTCTTGGTAGACAACACTGCGTAGTTCTCTGTCTTCTCATTCATGGACGGTTTCTCGGGATACAATCAGATCAAGATGTCCCCAGCTAATATGGAGAAGACCACTTTCATCACGCCTTGGGGTACATATTGCTACAAACTCATGCCATTCGGTTTGAAGAATGCAGGGGCAATATACCAACGTGCCATGACAACCCTCTTTCACGATATGATCCATAAAGAGATTGAGGTTTACGTGGACAATATGATTCCCAAGTCCAAGACTGAAGAAGATCACTTGGACCATCTGAAGAAACTGTTTGATTGACTCTGGAAGTTCATACTACGGTTGAATCCTGCGAAGTGTACCTTTGGAGTCTGATTTGGCACACTGTTGGGATTTATTGTGAGTCAGAAGGGCATCGAAGTTGATCCCGACAAGGTTCGAGCAATTCAAAACATGCCGCCTCCCAAAACTGAAAAAGAAGTCTGTGGCTTTCTAGGCAGACTTAATTACATCTCAAGATTCATTTCTCACTTGACGGCTACTTATGAACCGATATTCAAATTACTAAGAAAAAATCAATCGGTTGAATGGAACAATGATTTTCAAGAAGCTTTTGACAGAATAAAAAAATATTTACAAGAACCACTTATTTTAGTACTGCCGGTTCCTGGTAGGCCTTTAACAATGTATCTCGTTGCTCTAGATGAATCTATGGGCTGTGTATTGGGTCAGCATGATGACACTGGAAGAAAAGAACCTGCAATTTACTATTTGAGCAAGAAGTTCACTGATTGTGAGACCAAATACTCACTCTTGGAGAAGACTTGTTGTGCTTTGGTCTGGGCCGCTCTACGCCTAAGACGATACATGATTTGCCATACTACTTTTTTGATATCCAAAATGGATCCGATAAAGTACATATTCGAAAAGCCTGTTGTCTCTGGAAGAACTGCTCGGTGGCAAATGCTGTCAACTGAGTATTGCCGCTACTCGAAAAATAGACGACGTGGTGAGGCGAAAAAAAAGAAACAGAGAGTCGCCATCAAACTTTATTTATCCCATGAGGGGAAGGGAAAACATCGAGAAAAATTAATTATTTTTTTATATCTGGACATTTATCAACCAATTTTATAACTTCATTAACCAATTTTTTATATTGCATTAACCAACTTTGTTTTAATACTAAAAATTAATTTTATATCTGGACGTTTATTAACCAACTTCATAACTTTATTAACCAACTTTTTATATTTTATTAACCAACTTTGTTTTAATAGTAAAAATTATTTTTAATATCTGGACATTTGTTAACCAACTTCATCACTATATTAACCAACTTTTTACATTTCATTAACCAACTTTATTTTAATATAAAAGGCATTATTCATGTACTGTTCACGGACACAGTTCAAAGGACACTGTACATACATATAACATTGTTCACATAACATTGTTCATACCACTTCTAGTGTATGGTTTCACTGTTCACAACATTGTTCACCGTATTTGTGAATAGTGCATACGGTGTAGGTGTAAGAAGGGTGTAAAGATAGCATTATTGATATATATAATATTTTTAACGCAGGTGTAGGGGCGTATAAAATTTTCTGATGTCATTGTACTCAAATGGTAGTGTGCCACATTCAAAATAACAATCTACCAGAAACACAAACACAAATACAGCATCACTGAACTTGTACTATTAGAAATAATATCAAAACACAAAAATCCAATAACATCGTCACCAAACAAACCTTGCAAACTAAACTAAACTATACATTACTTCAAAGGAACCACATAATCAACCACCACCACATTTTCCAAATGCTCCTTAACCTTAACCAAACCCTCACCATCTTCCACAATCTCCAACACCTCCCGTCCTGGAAAAACCACTAGCGACGCTTTCGAGAACCCCTTCGCCCTAGCCGGAGATATATTTTCACCGTAAGACACATAATTAACTCCTCCAACACTCTCCTTAATACCTCAGATAGCCCGAAAAACCTCTTCCTTAACTTCAATGTCCTTCTCCTTCTCTTCCTTGAGTTTTAAGATATTTACACGAAAAGCGGTACCGGGGGAAGGATGTGGTGGGAGAGCAACCTCTCCCACTATCCAATCGACGATCAAAAGGTCGCCGCAGATAGGGAAAATAAAGCCTCTTACAACGTTAGTATCTTTAGAGTGGTCATTATGTGATTGAAGATCCTCCTCTGAATCATAACGACTATCAGTACTAGGGGTACCCTAACCCATATACAAAGTCTACAACTCCCTTTAAAACCAAATTACAACCCGAAATTATAAAAAATTAAAACGAAAATTGAACCAATCATAATAATTACAAGTAAATAATGATTTATCTTTCATACCAATCCACCACCAAGAAAAGAGAACTATTCTATGAATAAACAAGTCAATGTCTCAAACCTCATCCTTAAACATAATTTGGTTCCTCGAGAACCAAATGCACCAACAAATGATTGACCATATACCAGTAGCATTATGTTAATTAAATTGGACAATTTTTTTTTGTTAAAGAGAAATATATAGTCTTTTTACAGCAATGTTATGCTTACACCCGCCTTACACCTACACCATATGCATTGTCCACAAATACGGTGAACAGTGCCATGAACAGTGGTGTGAGTAGTGTCATGTGAACAATACCATGTGCATGAACAGTATCTGTGAACAGTGTCTCTGAATAATTAATGAACAGTGACATTTAATAGTAAATCAAAGTTGGTTAATTAAGTGATGATGTTGGTTAACAAACGCCCAGATATTAAAAATAATTTTTACTACTAAAACAAAGTTGGTTAATAAAATGTAAAAAATTGGTTAATTAAGTGATGAAGTTGGTTAACAAACGCCAAGATATTAAAAATAATTTTTACTACTAAAACAAAGTTGGTTGATGCAATATAAAAAGTTGGTTAATGAAGTTATGAAATTAGTTAATAATCGTCCAGTTATAAAATAACTTTTAATAGTAAAACAAAATTGGTTAATGCAATGTAAAAAGTTAGTTAATGAAATTATAAAATTGGTTAATAAATATCTAAATATAAAAAAAAAAATCATACTTTTAAAAAAAATATTTTATTATTATAATATTTCAAGTAAATAGTGAAATACAATGTAGTTATATGAATGGATGTAAAAATAACATTTCTCATCATTTTAACGTAGGTGTGGGGCGTATAAAATTCCCTGATTTCGTTGTCCTTAAAAGCATAGTTGTTAAGATCTCGATCTAGATCTTAAAATCTTAAGATTTTACAATCTCAATCACCTCCAACGATCCGGATCTTAAGTAGAATCTTGTGTTGTAGGCAAATTGTGAAAAAATCGTAAAATCGTTGATTTTGTGGGATCTTTTGATAGTTTTGACTATGATTGGTCGTTTTTCAGCCCCTATAATTAAAAGGTAAGAAGGATGATAAGATGCAGAGGCGCAACAATTTTGGTACGACAGGGAAAAATGTGTACCTTTTGAAATTATAAAGTTTTAGATTTAGGGTTTTGAGAATAAACATCTCACTTATAGGGTTTATTTTAACTAATTGACTTATGATAATTGTAGTAATTAGGGCTAGAAATGAGTCGAGTCGAGTCGAACTCGCCTTAGCTCAGTTCGACTCGTTAAGAATTAGCCGAGTTCGAGTTCGAGTTCGAGTTCATCACGAACTTTTTTTTCAGCTCAAACTCGACTCGTTAAGAATTGGCCGAGTTCGAGTTCGAGTTCGAGTTCATCACGAACTTTTTTTTCAGGTCAAACTCGACTTGTTAGAAATTCACGAATATCTCGGTTCAACTCGTTAGGTTTATCTCGCTTATTTCACAGACTTAAAAGTAATTTTTTAAAGTATATTTTTTATATATATATTTGACATTTTAAATTAATATTTTTAAATAAAAAATATAGAAATAAAATAAAAGTTATAAGATTGGAATTTATACGATGTTAATTTTATTTGTATAATTATTCGTAGAAATATTTTACTCACTTGAGAATATAAATTATCAATTAAAATCGTTAGATTAAAAGAAAATATGAGACTAAGATTTAGAACAAATCTTTAAACCTACTCTTAAAGACAGTATAATCTATCTCGTATATAATCGAATTGACTCATGAACCTAACGAGTCGAACTATGTATAGTTCAAGGTCAGATCATTTAGTTAACGAACTTAGTTTTTAGCTCATATTCAGCTCATTTGGTTCATGAACCTAGTTCAACGATTTAATTTTCGAATCGAATTTCGAACTATTTTCGAGTTGGTTTGGTTCATTGTCAGTCCTAGTAGTAATTGATAAATATGTCCTTAATGTCTAACAAATATTCCATGTGATAGTAATAAAGTAAAAACTCAATCATACATGTATAAAGAATATGAAAAAAATGTCATTTTCTCACTAATACACTTGCCAACTAACATATATCATGTAAAAATACTTTAAATATATACTATTATTTTTTCATTTTAGTAGGATCTCACGGTTTTTTGTTGTGATATTATGTTTTATGATCTTATTACCCCCTCTCGATCTTACAAAAATAATTAGGTATGATCTTCTTATCTTAACTACGATTTTATATTTTACGGTCTTAATATTCTCTCTCGCTCTTATGTAAGATATCGATTTTGACAACTTTGCTTAAAAGTAGTGTGCGGCATTCAAAATAACAATCTAACAGAAACACAAACACAACATCGCTGAACTTGTACTATTACAAATAACATCAAAACACAAAAATCCAATAACATCATCATCAAACAAACCTTGCAAACTAAACTAAACTATACACTACTTCAAAGGAACCACATAATCAATCACCACCACACTTTCCAAATGATCCTTAACCTTAACCAAACCCTCACCAGCGTCCACACTCTCCAACTCTTCCCGTCCCGGAAAAACCACTAGGGACGCTATCGAGAAACCCTTTGCCCTTGCAGGAGATATATTTTCCCCATAAGACACATAACTTACTCCTCCAACACTCTCCTTAATACCTCCGATAGCCCGAAAAACCTCCTCCTTAACTTCACTATCCTTCTCCTTCCCTTCCTTGAGTTTCAAGAAACTTACACGAAAAGCGGTACCGGGCGAAGGATGTGGCGGGAGAGCAATGTCTCCGGCTATCCAATCGACGACTAAAAGGTCGTCGCAGATAGGGAAAATAAAGCCTCTTACAGCGTTAATATGTTTAGAGTGGTCATTATATATTTGAAGATCCTCCTCTGAATCGTAACGACTATGGAACAAATGAGTATAACGAAGATCTGATAATGGTATTGTTGTTGAGATGGTTTCGTTGTTGCTTAGGATTGGTCCTAGAGTAAGGTGACGAACCTGTTCAAGTGTGACTAATGATTGCATCTCATTGATCATGGCGTTCACTTTCGAGGATTCTGTGTTTTCTTTTACTTTAATAAGAACTATATGTTCTATCCCTTGGGAGTGAGGTGTGGAAGATGAAGAGGTTTTGATTGAAGATCGGGATTTGGACGGTGGAGATTGGTGGTAGGGTAGGGGTTTGAATGATGGAGAGAGGTTTTTTGATTGTTTGGATGGTGAGAATGGGAGGTAAAGAGATGGACAAGTTCTTAGACTCAGCATGATGATGAATTGGTGATACAGTGGTGTGAGATAAAGAAAAGAGATGAAGAAGACAAAGAGTGTTTTTTTTTACGGTAAAATGTTTCAGTTTTATATAGTTGAATTTTGTTCATGGTTTTTAGTGTTCACATTTTTATATTGGTCGGTGGTCCACTTTAGATATTTTATTTCATTTTGTTTGCACGTTCTGCACATGTGAGTCACATTGGACGAGTTATGAAAGGAAAGATTATTGAAATGGGATTGCTATTCGTACCTTATCTTTTTACTTGTTGACTCTTCCATTCCTCTCATGCAATCAGTTAGTGGCCATCTTCTCCCCCACTTCCTAGATTTGAAGCAGATCTGGCTTCATTTAGTCATTGACTCTAATTTCATAATAGTATCTCCTTTATTATTTACAAGATTGTTATTTGTATACATACTAATTTTTGAGAAATTCTTACCTATCCATCACAAAAACCTACGTAGAATTTTATCTATAAAATAAATTGTTTTGAAAATCTTCCAAATTTAAATAATTTAATAAATAAATAAATATAAGAAAATTAAATGATATTACGTGATTGATTATAAGTAGACCATCCAATTTTTAGAGATGGATAGAGAAGTTTTCACCTTAATTTTTTATTTGCAAGATTCTAAAACTAGTAAAACTTGACCAAATAAATAAAACCAACCTCTAAGTCAACTCCCAAAATCTTGCGTGAAATGATGTTAGCAGAAACGGAACAAGAGGAATTGGTTATGATTTTGATGAAGATTCTAATTTTGAAAAAGATGATAAACCAAAACCTCTTTCTTCTCATTTTGTCCCTTCTAGTAAACAAAATAGTGTTGTGCTTAAAGGGAAAGTTGTTTCAAAACCTAAGGCTAAAGCAAAAGCTCATACTCATTTCAACTATGCATACATGTATTCATATCCTGCACAGAAACCCAAGTTTGTTAAAAATTCTGGGAAGACTAACCCAAAATGTCCCAGAAAGACGTGGGTACCTAAGGATAAGATAATCTATGTTGCAGGCATCCTTAGCCGCGCAATTGAAACACCAATCATGGTACTTGTACTCTGGATGCTCACGACACATGATGGGAAGAAGGTATATGTTCCAAAGCCTGGAACTTAAGCCTGAAGGCGTCGTCGGTTTCAGAGGTGATCAAAAAGGGAAGATCATTGGCTCCAAAACAGTTGGTAATGGTTCTCTCCCCTCAATTACTAATGTTTTATTAGTTGAAGGATTAATGCATAAATTATTTTTCTTAACTCAATTAAGTGACAATGGTTATGATATAATCTTTAATCAAAAGTCTTGTAAAGCTGTTAGTCAGAATGATGACTCAGTTCTTTTCAATGGAAAGAGGAAAAACAACATTTACAAAATCAGTATTTCTGATCTAAAAAATCAGAATATAAAATGTCTTATGTCTGTAAATGAAGAGCAATGGACTTGGCATAGAAGATTGAGCCATGTTAACATGAGGAGGATTTCTCAGCTAAATAAGCTTGATTTAGTCAGAGGCCTTCCTAATCTGAAGTTTGCTTCAGATGCTCTTATTGAAGCATGTCAGAAAGGCAAGTTTTCAAAAACTTCTTTCAAAGCTAAAAATGTTGTTTCCACCTCCAGACCATTGAAACTTCTACACATTGACCTATTTGGACCAGTGAAAACTGCTTCTATCAATGGTAAGAAGTATGGACTAGTCATTGTAAATGACTATAATAGATGGACATGGGTTAAGTTTCTAAAACACAATGATGAGTTACATTCAAAATTTTCTACCTTCTGTTTTCAAGTGCAAAACGAGAAAGACTTTAGAATTGTTAAAGTCAAAAGTGATCATGGTGGAGAATTTGAAAACAAAAATTTTGAGAAACTATTTGATGAGAGTGGCATCTCCCATGATTTCTCTATCCCTAGAACTTCACAACAGAATGGAGTTGTAGAGAGGAAAAATAGGACTTTGCAAGAGATGGCAAGGACCATGATCAATGAGACTAATGTGGCTAAGCACTTTTGGGCAAAGGCAGTCAACGTAGCGTGTTACATTCAAAACATGATCTCTATAAGACCTATTCTTGATAAAAATCCTTATGAATTGTGGAAGAACACAAAACCCAACATTTCATATTTTTATCCTTTTAGTTGTGATTATTTTATGTTGAACACTAAAGACAATCTGAACAAGTTTGATTCTAAAGCACAAAAGTGTATTATGTTAGGATACTCTGAACGCTTTAAGGGTTATAGGGTATACAATACAGAAACACGAATTATTGAGGAGTCAATTAATGTTAGATTCGATGATAAGCTTGACCCTAAAAAGTCAAAGCTAGTATAAAAGTTTGCAGATATAGAGATCACCTATTCAGGTTCTGAAGGTAAAACTTCAGAAGCAAAAGACGGTGAGGGAAAAGATTATGAGACTTCTCAACCTGAAGCTGTTGAAGTTCAGACTCCTATAAGGAAGCACAGACAAAGATCCTCACACTCTAAAGAGTTGGTTCTGGGAGACAAGAATGAACCTGTCAGAAGCAGGTCCTCATTCAAATCTTATGAATAAATGCTTCTGGGTTTGGTGTCCCTCATAGAACCTACATTTGTTGATGAAGTGCTTCTGAACATTGAGTGCATTCTGGCTATGTAAGAAAAGTTAAACCAATTCTCCAGAAATGATATGTGGACTCGTGTGCCAAGACCCAAAGGAACTCATGTCATTGGAACTAAGTGGGTCTTCAGAAACAAGATGAATGAACAAGGAAAGGTAGTAAGAAACAAGACTAGACTAGTTGAACAAGGCTATAGTCAGCAAGAAGAGATTAACCATACTGAAACCTTTGCACCAATTGCCAGGTTAGAGTCTAATCGTCTCTTAATTTCCTTTGGTGTTAATCATAATATCATCTTGTATCATATGGATGTTAGAGTGCATTTCTAAATAGTTACATAACTAAAGAAGTGTATGTACACCAACCTCCTGATTTTGAAAATCATAAAAACCCATATTTCGTTTTCAAACTTAAGAAATCATTGTATGGTATAAAAAAAACTCCTAGAGCATGGTATGAAAGACTAAACAATTTTCTTTTAGAAAATGATTTCACCAGAGGGAAGTTTGATACAACTTTGTTCTGTAAAACATTCGAAGATGATATTCTTGTCGTTCAAATTTATGTAGATGATATCATATTTGGTTCTTCTTATGCTACTTTGTGCAAGGAATTTGCTAAGTATATGGAGGTAGAATTTGAGATGAGTCTGATGGGAGAACTCAAGTTCTTTCTGGGGATTCAGATCAATCAAAGTTCAGAAGAAACCTACGTCCATCATAGTAGATACACCAAAGAACTTCTAAAGAAGTTTAACATGTCAGAATGCAAGATATCAAAGACTCATATGCATCCTACATGTATCCTTGAGAAGGATGAGGTAAGCGGTAAGGTAGAGAAAAAGGTATACAAAGGTAAGGTTGGTTCCCTCTCGTACTTAACTGCTTTTAGACCTGAAATTTTCTTTAATGTTTGTTTGTGTGCCCACTTCCAATCAGATCCTAGAGAATCCCACTTAACAAATGTTAAGTGGATTTTCAGGTATCTGAAAGGTACTATTAACCTTGGCTTGTGTTATAGAAAATTGTGATGCTGATTACGCTGGAGATAGAGTTGAAAGAAAAAGCACTTCTGGAAGTTATCAGTTTCTGGGAGACAACTTGATTTCATGGTCTAGTAAGAGGCGATCAACCATAACACTATCAACTGCTGAAGCTGAATACATTGCAGCTTCTAGATGCAACACTCAGATGCTCTGGATGAAAAGTCAGCTAGAAGATTTTTAGATATAGGGGAGTAACATTCCTATTCTCTGCGATAATACTTCTGCTATTTGTTTATCTAAGAATCCCATTTTGCATTCAAGAGCTAAACATATTGAGATTAAACATCACTTTATATGTGAATATGTTCAAAAGGGAATTTTAAACTTAAAATTTATTGATACAGACCATCAATGGACTGATATCTTTACAAAACCCCTTGCTGAAAATAGATTCGTTTTCATTTTGAAAATTTTATCAATGGAATAATGTCCAGAATGAAATAGATGATTATCTCAAAATGTTTATTTTCTCATAATGGTTTAATGAGACTATGAGATATTTTATCTCTGAACGTGTGAGTCTTATGAGGTGAGAAGGTTTCATAAGTTCAGAAGTATCAAGTCAGAACCTCATTATTGAACGTTATGTATTCTGGATATTGAACCGTTTATGCATTAATGAGTTATCAATGAGTCTTGGTAAGTGGAACAATTTTAAAAGACAGTTTTCTTATAAAATTGAACCGCTTTTGAAACGGCTAAGTGACACATTAGGTGAATATATGTCTTGGAATTAGGTAAAATCTTCACACTTTACCCCTTTTCAGATTTCGTGCACTATTCAAGATTTTATTCATGATTTCTAAAAATCTTATATAAACCCACTTCACACACCTTCGCTACTTTCTCTTCCCACACTTTCTCTTTTTCAAACCAAAAAGTTCTCTAAAACCTTAAATCATTCTTCATCATCGACAATGGCACAATATCAAAAACAATATCAACAACAACAACTAGTTTCATCTGCTTAAAGGGTTGTTCGTGGTACTTCGTCGTCGTCGCAACAACAACAACAACAACAACAAACTCCTCATCTCCTTCAAATCAGATCTTCAAAATTTACTTTGGGATCTTCTCAAAAAGTGTTCTCTGAAGAACCCTATGATACTCCTGAACTCACATTATCTACTCGTGCAAATGAGTTGGAAGTTCTCTGTGAACTCATGGTTAATTTGATAATCTAAAGGATAATGGATTTAACTTTTTTAATGATGTTGAACTTCAAGGTTGGGAGAAGTTTTTTTATCGTCTTCAAGATCCAGTTTTCTTTCATTTGGTTAGAGAATTTTGGACTCATACTAAGTCTTCTACTTTCCAAATTACCTATTTTTTCATGGGAAGGAAGATAATCATCTCGAAAAAACTGATTGCCAAACTCATTAAAGATGGTGGGTCTGGTAAAAGATGTTAACAAATGGTGGAGAGAAATTCAGATCTGATTGAGATTTGAAAAGTAATTTTCACTTCTGGAGTTCACTCCAACAAGATTAAAGACCTTCGACCTCATCTGAGAATCTGGGCCAGAATTCTTCTAGAGTGTATTCATCACAGAAAGCCAATAAATTATGCTGATCACATCAATGGTGACCAGTAGTATTCTCTCTACTACATTGCTACCAAGTAAAAAATGAACCTACCCTCTTTTTTATTTCAAAATCTAAAGGATATTGTGAAGGAAACCAGATATGTAAGTAAGAAGAAGAGGAAATTGATTCCCATTGGAAGGATGATATTTGATATTCTGATGGAGAGTAAGTTGATAGACTCTCTAAAAGAAGCTAATATCACCATAGAGATGGAACCCCAGGTTAGAAAGGTGTTCAATGCCATAAGTTTAAAGAATATGGGCCTTATACCTGAACTAAAAAGAAAACCTACTGAAGTTTCCACGAGAGTTACTTCCAACAGAAGGATCCCTTTGGAAGACTTTTCAATCTTCTCAAAGCTAGGTCCTCTAAATGTTCTAATGGAGTACTACGCTAGGTGTGAAATAGGTGTTATAAACAAAACTTCTGAAACTCCTTCTAAGAAGAGGAATAGTTCCAAGAAGAATGCTGATGGAAGGCCTAAGAAGGTTAAGACCTCTAGAAGGACTTTGGACACTTCTGCTAAAGAACCCAGAGCTATTGTTGCTACTCCTTCTGCTGGAACTGTCTTGAGTAAGTTTGCTCCTTCTGAAACTCCTTTTCATTATGTTAATAACAGTTCATCCATCCCATCTACCACTGTTCTTTCACCTATCCATATTTCTGAACAAGTTCACTTCTAAACTGTTCATGTTGAACCCACTGTTTCTGCTCCCCAAACTACTAATCCAAATGATACCATTTAAAAACCCACTATAACTCTTTAACAACCAATACCATCACCATCATTTTCTGAACTCCTTAGAACCATTATCGTACCTACACCTCAACCACATATTCCACCCTCACTTCTATCCCTAATCAATCAACCAAAAAACACCATTCATCCTGACTCTCCCATTATAGAATCAGATCCTAATGACCCTGATTTTGAATCAGACATTGAGATCATTGCCATACCTGACAAAACTCCCCATAAATATTCTGACCAAACCACTTTTCAAACTAACATCTGTCCCACACCCTTGGATGAATTTTTTATGAAGTTTAAAAGCGAGATTGCTGCAAAACTGAACTTTCTCACTAAAGTTTGCACGTCTAATGTAAACCTCTCTGAAGTTTATGCTAAGTGTAACGATTTCTGAAAATGGATTGACTTTAGTTTTGAAGAGTTTGAATTCTTGTGCTTAAAGGAGACTCAAAGGAACTTACATGCCAGAATCTATGGTATAGTTGAACCCTTGCTTCAGAAGGTTCCTCCAACCCTTCTTCTCCTTGCACCTATTGTGGAAGCCCATCCTCCTCCTCCTCCGTCAGATACATAATTCGGATCCATTTCTGGAACAAAGGATGTTGTGGTAGCTGAAGATTCAGGTTATGCACCTTATTTTCTTCTGAATAATTCAGAAAAGCTCAAGGCTGAGAATGCGGTTGTTAAAGAAAGGTTGGACAAGCAGGATGAGATGTTCAAGGCTCAAGCTGGAACCAACACAAGATTTAAGGGATGCTTCAATCCATTCCCTCAAGGTTGTCACCCTTTATTTAGACACTTGTTTTTAAAACTTGTTTCTTTATTAGTTTCTAAGTTTTTTCTTTTCATTTTTGATTCTGTACCATGCATCTTTATATGTGAAGTGAATTTCTGTTTGGCTTTACTTTATCTATTTTCTTTCTTTTTGATTAATGACAAAGTGAGAGAAGAGTGATATATGATTTTGATACATACCTATTTCCATTTTGAAACCCAAACATTTTCCTTTCTTAATCTTAATTCTGACTCTGATTAACTATTCTGAGAACTTTGAATAAGTTCATCATGTTTCAAGTTAAACAAGTTTTTTTCAGGAGTTAAAAATTTTTCAGAAGACATTAACCAGGCTGTTTTGAGCCAGAGTTAACCAGGAGTATATAACAAGGTTGATATATAAGCTCTGAAGAAATCCAAGGCATATATAATTTCCGACAGATCAAGATCTGATACAAGGCTGATAACCAGAACTTTTAATACTCAAGGAAAAGTCAATTCTGAAATACTTCTGTAACCAGGCCTCTACATCTGTAACCAGGCATTATAGGAAGTTATTTCTTTCGTGGTGATTGAAATATTTTATATGTTAAGATTATTTTAAAGTCTTAAATTCAGAGGGAGCTTGCAAATCTAACTCTGAAGTTCTAAGCTGAAAAATAATTTTAATAGTATAAAATTCAAGGGGAGCTTACAAACCTCACTCTGATGTTTTTATATGATTTAACCAAGTAAAAATTGTTCAGCAAAATACATGGTTTTGTCATCATAAAAAATGGGAGATTGTAAGAACAATATTTGGTTATGCATCTGGCCTTTAGTTTCTATGATAGCAATACATTGTTTCTTAGAGAACAATTTTGTACCCTAATATTTTTGTCTAGTGTGTAGCTTTTTCTAAGTGGTTCTGACTCTGAAGATTTGGTGTGTGACGTCAACAGATTCTGGACTCAACACATTTTTCGTATGAAGAGGATACAAATGTACAGTTTACAAGATTACGTCAAGTTTTAGAATGCTCTTAGATAACGGTTCTGATGAAAATTTGTGCTAAATCTTTTGACTCTGATAGAAGATCTTCTGAAGGTTTATCACGCACTCAAGATTCTGAAAAACTAAGTTCTGAAGACTCTGAAGACCAGGTTTTGAGGAACTATGTCAAGACTCTGAAGACAAGGTTCTGAAGTTTCTTTCAACCAGACTCTTGATCCTTTTAAACATGCTTCAACAACATTTACTCATAAGCCTCTGAAGATTATAAGATAAGATCAAAAGGTTTTACGTGAAAAAAATAGTACACAGTACAA
This sequence comes from Lathyrus tuberosus, assembly GCA_022829125.1. NCBI lineage: Eukaryota > Viridiplantae > Streptophyta > Magnoliopsida > Fabales > Fabaceae > Lathyrus > Lathyrus tuberosus. The sequence goes on along the minus strand of JALAZF010000620.1, from coordinate 1,586,657 downwards.
GATCAATATTATTTCCACTATGCGGATTTTGTGGACTGAGGAATGTACTATTGTACCATTTTGTCTCTAACCTTTACAAACCATTATGCAAGGTGACAGCTCATTTGTGAGGATTTTCATTCTACCCTCTAACAGATCTTTTTATTGCCTATATAAAGGAGACTTGGAAGAATGAATGAAGCTGCTAATTTACGAGAATTCACTCTACATCACAACGCTTTTGCTGACCATAATATTCTTGTGAATATAGTATAGAAAGCACACATATGGCTTTTTGTAATCTGCTTTCTTAGAAGAAACTCTGTAAACACATTTTTTGTATGTCATTGTTTGAGGTTGTACTCCTTGAAAGACTAGGGTTTAATCAAGATTCTCGAGAAGACATTGACGGGTAGTCTTTGTCTGTTCGTAATCAGTTGATTATAGTGGATTAACTTCTTGTTGATAAGGAGAAATTACCTTGGCGGATAGACTGGACTAGCTTCGTTAATAGTGAACCAAGATAAAAAAAAAATTTGTTCATTTAAGATTAAGATTAAGATAAAATTTTTAAAACCAGGCTCTCCTATAATTTTATATACGTGACATTTAAGATTAAGATAAAATTTTTAATTTTAATGACGTAGCAATGATGATAGTATAATTTATTATTTAATATTTTTACATATTAAATTAATAATATTAATTAAGTTCTTAAAAATAATTATTTAAAAATCATTTAATGTAAATTTTAAAAGAAATAATCTGGCTGAAGACCCGTTTGTTTGGATTACTTCTACAACCAACAACTTGACATTAAATGGATATATAAAAACTCAAACAAAATGTAATCAAAACAATGTGAACTTTATTTTGAATCCCACAAGTACCTTCGAAGCTCTATTGCACCTTCTTTTCTTTTCACCACAAGCATTCTATTTGATGAACACATATATTAAAACTAAAAATCGACGATAAACTATGGACAAAATGGGATCAACATATCACTTCCATTATGTCTCTTAATATGAGAGGGTGCGGCAACTCTATCAAAAGAAAAAGGGTTGCGAGTGCGATTCAAGTTGGTAAAGTCGACGTCTGCTTTCTTCAAGAGACGAAGAAATCGTATATTGATTGTGACTTGGTGTATGCATTGTGGGGGAACCAAGAGGTGGAATGGTCTGTTTACGAAGCCAACGGGAATGCTGGAGGTTTACTTATCATGTGGAGGAAGGATACTTTAACTCTCAACTGTAGTTTCAGGAAGGATGGTTTCTTGGGTGTCAACGGTTTTTGGAAGGGTCTTGAAGTATTTCTGGTGAACGTCTACTCTCCATGTCAATGGAATAAGAAGAAGGATTTATGGCGTAATTTGACTAAAATGAAAAACTTATTCAATAGGGGTGAGTGGTCATCGGTGGTGATTTCAACGCTATAGCGTTTAAGGAGGAAAGAAAGAGTCCGGTGGGTGTTGTTAGGAGTAAGGAGCTGGAGGCGTTCCGAAGTTTCATAGGAGATCTTGATTGTGTGGATGTGTTGTGTGAGGGAGGTTTGTTCACTTGGTTCAATAGAGCAGGGAATTCCATGAGCCGTATTGACAGATTCCTTGTATCTGTAGGTCTGATTGAAGCCTGGAACATTAAAGGGCAACAAATTGGAAGAATGGAGTTATCTGACCACTGTGCTATATGGTTGAAGTGTAAACTAGACAACTGGGGCCCTAAACCCTTTTGATTTGTCAATTCTTGGATGGAACACCCTGATTTTTTTTAGTTTTGTTAAGGATTGTTGGAACTCTACTATAGCTGATGGGAGGGGTGACTTTGTCCTCAAGGTGAAGCAGTGTACTCTTAAAGATAAGTTGAGAGTTTGGAGTGAGGAGGTCTATGGTTGGGTGGATGTCAAAATAGATAAACCGATCTCTGATCTTAATTCCTTAGATCAGGAAGTCGGCAAACTAGGCTTTGTCAGCTTTGAAGACATGGTTAGTGCTCGAACTGAGGCAAGTAAAGAGGTGTGGGATAAACTCAGTATGAAGGAGGACTTACTAAGGATAAAAGCTAAATAAACCTGGGCGAAGGATGAAGATTGAAACTCTAAATTCTTCCACAATGTAGTTAACAGGAAAAGGAGAAGAAATGGCATTTGGTTTGTTCAGACTAAGAACGGCATAGTCGAAGACGTCGTCGGAGTTAAGAGTGAGGTTGGTAGGTATTTTGAAGAGAACTTCAAGGAGGAATATTATAATCGTCCTTCCTTGGATGAACTGGCTATGAAAAGATTATCGGAGGCGGATAAAGATTGGTTACAGAGGGCCTTTACTGAAGAAGAAGTTAAGGAAGCGATTTGGAACTGTGGGGGAGAGAAAAGTCCAGGCCCAGATGGCTTTACTTTTGCTTTTTTCAAGGGTTGCTGGGACATCATTAAGGGGGATATTTTTTGTTTTGTGAATGACTTCCACAGAAATCCAACTCGAACCAAAGTTGCTAAGGCATCGTTCTTGTCTCTGATTGCATAGACCAGGAATCCTCAACTCCTCCATGATTTTAGACCTATTTGCTTAGTATCTTGCTATCAAAAGATATTATCAAAAAATTTAGCCTCTAGACTGAGGAAAGTGATTGGATCTCTGGTTTCGGTTGAGCAGTCGACATTCCTTCCTAGTAGATGCATCTTCGACGGGGTGTTGGTTGCGAAAGAGTTAATTGATCTGGCCAAAAGAAGAAGGAAGAGATGTCTTTTGTTGAAAACCAACTTTGCTAGGGCTTATGACTGCGCGTCTTGGAAGTTCCTCAAGGAGCTCCTAGTTAAATTAAACTTTGGTGTCAAGTGGATAGAATGGATAGATTCTCTGGTCTTTGACGGCTTCATATCTGTTTTGGTAAACGGTAGCGTAACAAGGGAGTTCAAGGTTCACAAGGGACTGAGGCAAGGGGATCCTCTCTCCCCTTTCCTTTTCTTGCTGGTAATGGAGGTCTTAACTTCAATGGTGAATAAAGCAGAGGCTTTAGGTTTATACAAAGGCTTTAGAACGGATGAAGTTGGTAGATACAAGGTCACTCACTTTGCAGACGATACGTTGTTTTTCGGGGAGGCGGTGTGGGATAACTTATGGAGCTTCAAGGCGATTCTCAGAGAATTTGAGTTGGCTACTGGGCTGAGAGTCAATTTCCTGAACTCTGCTGCGGTTTTCCTGAACTGTGACACTATGGAGCTCCCTTTTGTGTTCCTTGGGGTACGTATAGGTGATTGTCCAAGAAAATCTCACATGTGGAAGGAACTGGTGGAAAAAGTTAGATCAAGGCTTGCAGAATGGAAGGGAAGGCAACTTTCAATAGGTGGCAGACTTGTCCTAATAAAAATTGTGATTAGCTCTTTACCTCTCTATGCTTTTTCTTTTTACAGAGTCCCGACTGGAATTTTGAGGACCTTACAAAGTATTCAGAGTAAATTTTTGTGGGGTGGTAATAAGGATAAGAAGAAGATTCACTGGATCGATTGGCAGATGGTGTGTCGTCCTATAGGGGAGGGAGGTCTTGGTATCAGGGACTTAGGAACATTTAATAAAGCTCTTCTGATGAAGTGGAAATGGAGAATGATTAACGAGGAGGAAAGTTCTTGGAAAAATGTGTTGAGGTTCAAATATGGCAACCTCTCCTTGAATATGCTTAGGCCTGTTACAGAGGCGAATAGCAGATACGATAGCAGATACGAATCCATTTGGTGGCAGACTTGAGGAGTATAAGTTACGACAAAGGCCTAGATAGTGACTACTTCACTGCTAGTATCAGAATAGTTTTGGGAAATGGAGCGGATACTTGGTTTTGGCACTCAAATTGGGCAACAGACATTCCCCTTAAGGATATCTTTCCCAATTTATTTCTCTTTGCTGTAGGTCCTCATAAATCTGTTGCTAGCCTTGGGGACTGGTTGTGTAATTCTTGGAGATGGGATATCTCTTTTTCAGAGTTTCCTGCAGGTACCGTGATGGCAAGGGGGGAGAAGGATCTAAGGTATCTTCTCAATGCTTTTGCTCCTAACACCGAAAGAGACGTCCACACTTGGGATCCAGACAAGCTTGGTGATTCAGTGGCTTCTAAGGATTTTTCTGTTAAGTCTTGTTATTCTATGTTGTGGAAATACAGACAGGCGACTGATGAAGAGTGTACTGCATCTGAAACTATGAACAAGATCTGGAGATCAAAGCTCCCGTTGAAGGTTAAGGTTTTTAAGTGGAGGGTGGCAAGAAATAGGCTTCCAACACTTGAGCAATTGGCAAGGCGTAGGATTATCACGAAGGACGAAGGCTTGGTTTGTGCAGTCTGCGGGAGAGATGTTGAAACTCTAAAACACGCGTTTTTTGAGTGTCCTAGAGCAGTAACAGTATGGGACTGTATGGAGAGATGGTTGGGTATATCGAGTAGAGGCCACAACAACTGGAGGGACTTTGCTCATTCGTATTCTGAAGCATTTTCAAAAGGCTCAGGTAATAGTGCAAGTACCTTAATCTGGTGTACGGCGGTATGGTTCATTTGGTATAGTAGAAATGTTACTTGTTTTAAGCCTAATAGATTGTCTGTTCTTGATATGTCTAATTCAATTAAATATTTTAGTTGGAAATGGAGTGCTCTTCGTAGGAGTCAGAAGAGTATTCCTTTCTACCAATGGTACACAACCCCTACGATGTATTGTAAAGGGTTGTAGTGTTTGTTTGTTTGTTGGGTTCTTGCACCCCTTGTGCGGGTTTTAATCAATTGCTTTTAGAAAGAAAAAAAAACTCGCTTCAAATATACTCCCAAGAGCAGATAATTTTTAAATCACTTATATTCACTAATTACCACTTAACAATTGCAATCAACACAAAAAAGTTAAGATTGGAAACTGAAAATGAAATTACATCCCTCTTTAACCATACAATAAACAATACGATTAATAGTGTGCAGAGACACAAGAAAAGTCTAATAGAGCACTCGAGCATCAGAAAAGTCAGTATCATCTCGATTGACCAACTAAATTTTAAGTGATGGAAAGTTTAAGGATATGAAAATTGATTTTTAAAATTAAGGAAATAAAAATTAAAAACTATCAAAATATGAGGATCAAATATGTATTTAAACCTAAAATTTTTTAAAAACTAAAAAGATAAAATTGTCGAGGATATAAATCCCATATAATAATTTTAAATTTAATGATTGAATTTTTTCAAAAGTTGTTTTTATGCAAAATAAGTCAAAATCTAAAATATTTTGCAGTGATAAAAAAATAGACCATTTCTTAATATACTGCCCAAGTTTCTTATACACCACGTGAAATTTCGTTTTGCCTCCTGATTTCGAATGTGCACATCCGGACGCACCATTTTTTTAAAAAACGCTGATGTGTTCCGGATGTGCACATCCGGGAACATAGGATAACTTTATTTTTTAAAATTCCTGATCTGTAGATCCGAAAAATAGAATAATTTTTTTTTAAATCAGTTTTGTCTGTTGGTCGCATACGTTAATATATCATCGCTAGTTAATATACATTTGAATGAGGGGAGGGAGGAGGTCTTGACAGCATGATGAAGATCTTGAGTCAAGGGATTAGGTTTCCCGCCCATGGAAAACTTTGTTCTTCATATCTCTCTAATAGAAAACTTTGTTCTTCGTATCTCTCCAATAAAAAACTTTGTTCTTCGTATCTCTCTAATAGAAAACTTTGTTCTTCGTATCTCTCCAATAGAAAACTTTGTTCTTCGTATCTCTTCAATGTGTTGTTTCGGTGTAGCCATTAATCTTCAGTCAATGTCAATGAGTAAATATGCATTACAGAGTGAAATGTTGTGGAGAAGAAATGTTAAGAATGAGAGTAGTTACTAACTTACACGATACAATAAACGTGTTTGAATGCATAAATAATTCATTATTATTTACCATTTTGATTTTCAGGGAGCGGCGTGTGGCTTTCTATAAATCAACTGGGTTTAAGCCTAAAAGGATTATATTTTCCAGGTTCGAAGATTGTAGGACAAATGAAGATCAACAGTAAAACATTACTTCATTGACATTATCCAAGATAAATGGCAGCAGAAACGACACAAAGTTGGTGGTACTCCTATTACCACTTGCAGAACCAGAATCAGAATTTTCGACTTCACTTATGTAGTATCGAGTGCGGAAAGCTAGCAAGTGTTCATCGGTTTTAGCCACTATGATAACAACTAAAAAGTTAAAGTTAGCTATGTCATACCTTTCGAATTGCATCCATCTCATAAAGCAAAACCTGACTGAACTGACACTCACTTACTCCATCTCTGATAAGCAGAAATTAACAATGCAAAATAAATCAACTATAAAATTAAAACAAGTTATAATATATACATATACATAAATATACATCAACATGTATCAATTAGGCACCACCTTCGATACTACATAAGTGAAGTCGAAAATTCTGATTCTGGTTCTGCAAGTGGTAATAGGAGTACCACCAACTTTGTGTCGACTCTGATGTCATTTATCTTGGATAACGTCAAAGAAGTAATGTTTTACTGTTGATCTTGATTTGTCCTACAATCTTCTAGGATAGATTTGGGAGTTCGGATATTCACAGTGCCGTTTTATGATATATAACTTATGATTACAGAGGTCATGTTTGTCACCATAGGTGAGTGACCGCTATTTTGTTTAAATATGGGTTAGAACTACTAGACAACTTTTGGATACGAAACAAGTGACCATCATGCGTTTTGATAAATATTTTGAAGTTATCATTAAAGGATGTCTGCCATATTCGTTCCTCTAACCTTCTGTTAAAATACATATTATTATTATTTCTTAAAATTAATATACATTTTAAGTTTCATCTATTTTTCTGGATGTGCACATCCGGAATACGAGTAACTTGTCATTCCGGATTTGCACATCCGAAACAAGGCAACGTTTTTTTAAAAAATGGTGCGTCCGGATGTTCACATCCGAAACTGAGAGGCAAAAATGAAATTTCACGTGGTGTATAAAAAACATGAGTGGTGTGTTAAAAAATGGTCAAAAAATATTAGGACCACGAAACTGTTTAATCTAGGCCCATAGATAAAAGGAGATGCAATGACCTTGGCCAAGAAAAAAATATTTAAAGAAGGGGCCATAAGTGTGAAAGCTCTGTATCTGGGAAGGATTTAAAGGGTTTGAAACTTATTCACACCTATAAGTCCCACAAAATAGTACACCAATACTGCGTGCTTATAAAGCTTCTACAGGCCTTTAAGTCCCACAAAAGAGTACACCTATGTTGTATGATTATAAAGCTTCTATAGGCCTTTTAACTTATATTAAACGTGAACCCTCAAACTAGGTGATTAAATCTTTAAGATTTGGAATACAAGTATTACTCATGGTTCCAAATTAAATTAGTACAAAATTGAATTGTACTATAATTGAAACAAAATTGCTAAATGTTAAGTCGTCTAATAATACTAGAAACATTTACTTGCGACATTCTATATATTAGTCTAACCAGAAAACACAAACCTTCGCGGGACATTCACTTGCAAACTTTTTTTTTTTATATACTCAACCAACAAAAAAAATTACCATGTGCACAAAAGGAAAATACACAGAAAAAGAAAAAAAAACATTAATATCCTAAGCAATACATTGGCCTGAAGGTCCAATCCTCTCACTTATGAGTTTATGCACTGATATATAGGATAACAAACCAATCCCAAGCCTGTCGTTTCGCAAGTTTGACAAGTTCATTAACATCTAAACGATCAACACAAAAAAGGATTGCATTTCTACAGCGCCAAATAGTCCGACAAACGGACACTAGTACAAAGTGACGAATATAATTTTAAAATTTACACCCATTATACAGAAAATGGGTGTAAATAAGAAATCTGATAGCACATTTGTAAATAAAATGTTAATTTAAGTATTAACACGTGACAATAGACACTCTATTTTTAAAAAAGGGGGTAAAATTAAAAATAGTATTATAATAAATTAAAATCATTATTATAGTCAAACTCTATTACTCTCGTTAAAGATATAACAGATGTAAATTTAGATTGACCGAAAAAAATTATTTATTTTAATACCTCTAAATATTAATTTTAAACACATTAATAAATTTCAATATATTTTATTAAATATTAATTGGATAATTAAGTAAATTAATGAGGATAAATTTATTAAATTAACATTTTATAAATAAAATAATAAAAAAACACATAACAAATATTGCATCCGTCAAAACCATTTTCTAAAACCCATTTCTCTAAATCCATTCCTTCTAAAACCCTAAAACTCCATTTTCTTTCTCTCATTGCACATCTTAACCCAATTTCCATCGATCAAAACACAACCTTTCTCATAGCACATACGCCCTTGCTTTCCATGCGATCACACCTCTTACTTGCTTCTCTGGATCTGAATCAAAACCCTAAAATTGAAATCCTCACTGTTTCAGCTTTTGCGTTTTGTTACCGACGAAGCTCACTGTGAGATTATGCCGAATTTTATCATAGTTTTATTTTCTTACGATTGATTATGGAAATTCAGAATTTGCTTCATGTTTGTTTGTGTCTCACATCTGTATATCGATCTAGGTTTTGTTATGCGTAACTTGTTGTTACAGCCGAATTTTCCGTATAGGTGGTTGGGATGTCGACTCTTGCTAGGAAGAGACTGATGAGAGATTTTAAAAGGCTGCAACAAGATCCACCTGCAGGAATCAGTGGTACATCTCAGGATAACAACATCATGTTGTGGAATGTTGTTATATTTGGGTGAGTTCGATTCATAATTATATAAAGATGCATAGGATTATGTATACTTGTATAATTTAGTCACTTTTGTTTTTCTCCTATTTTACTTCACTTTGTTTAAGTATGAATGGATAAGCAATTTCTGCTTTCTTGTCTGATTTGGATTGCAGTCCTGATGATACTCCATGGGATGGAGGTGAGTTGGTTCTTTACTACAACTCCTATCTCTAAACAATTGTGATACATGTGTCAATTTGGTTATTTACCCATCTTGTGTATTTCTAAGTATTTTTAATTTTTCTATTGTATTAATTGTTTATGTTCTGTTATATAAATTAAACTTGGTTTTTCGATTGCATTACAATTATGTTGCAAGCAAAGATAGTTGTAGTTTTTCCGTCCTCTAAAAGATTTTGGGTTTCTTAATAGGTGTCTAGGCAATCTTAAAATTGAGTTTCTTTCTTCTAAAACTGGCTTCTACTTTGTGATTTGATGCTATTTTATGATTCTAACTCTCTCTGTGTCTCTCTTTTGTGATTTGGTGCTCTTACCAATTCAAAATGTGGAACTGCCGGTTTGAAGCTATTTTCTGGTTTTTGGGCTGATTTTTTGGGGTTCAAAGCTCTAGCATTTTCAGGATCATTCAAACTGGATAGAAGTCCGGTTCCCGGTCCGATCAGATTTTTATTACATTGAGATTTCTGGCTTAGTCTAAATTGCTTGTGGCTCAGTGGCTCTGGTTCTTTTCTTACGGTCTTTATTTTGTTGTTGATGATGGTGTCATTGTTTTGAGATCTAATTTGATTTCTTTTTTGGGTTGAAGCTTTGCAGGGATTGAGTGTGTTTTATGATTTCGTCATTTTGTTCCATTGCTGTTTTTGTAGTTTTTTCCCATCTTTTGTTGTTGGTTTTCTTCTCTTTGTTGTGTTCTCTTATGGTACGCCTTGCTATTTGATTACATTTCATTATACTATGTTGAGTTTTTTTAATACTTTAGTAGTTTATTTCAATGTCTAGCCTTTGTAACTTATGAGACTAAAGTGTTGCAAAGTGTTTCTCAATTTCCCTATAATGTTGCCTTCTCTAAAAGCATTACTGAAGTGCCGAAGAACAACATCCGGTTCTGAGATTCACTTACTGCAGGTTAAAGACGAGATTGATTTCAACGATGGTTAGCTCGAATTCGAACGGCAATGATGAGAATGGTGGTAAAGTGAGAGGTTCATGGAATCCGCAAGAAGATGATGCAATAAAGAGATTGATGAAAGAGTAAGGTCCGTGAAACTGGTCTGTGATAAGCAACGGAATCGAAAAATCATGCCCTCTACGATGGTGTAATTAGCTGAGTCCCGAGATGCTAAAATGGATCGGGTTGGAAATTCTTGGCTAGGTACTCTGAGGTTGGTGTGCCAACGGCGCTGCAGGAGCAGATCATGGATCATAAGGAGGTAATCAGTCAAACTGCTCCCCACTCATTTGGCCTGGCTCAGACATACTTCATGGCACACATCCTGCACCGTGTTGATGGTATGTCCGCTGCCCTATCCCTGCGTGTGAACACATCTCCTCCACCTGTCTAGAGAGTCATGATTTGTGATGCTGCTCAGCGGGGGTGGGCATCTCTACCAGCTGGTGGTGTAGTCAATATATACTACTTACTCCAACTATGTACAGTTGATTGAACAGGGTGTTCTTTCCGTTAAGGCGTTACCTCCTGCGTATTCGGCTTTACATCGACCATATGGTATAGACCAGCGACAAAACCATTGGAACACGGTTCTTTCATGCTTATCCTAATTTGCTTTGTCGACTATGTTATTCTAATATTGTGGAACTCCTTCATGCCTTTTTTTTTGCAGAATCTGATTCCTATGGCTAGTCAACGATCTGAGTTTGGTGAGCAAGTATTGAATGATCACTAGGTATCTGTCACTTCAGCAAGTGAGGATTACTCTTTCAAACATATGCCCAGGAATCAATATGCAGAAAGCTTGTTCATATATGAAGTTGACAGGTAAAAATTGCACTCCTGAATATAATTATCATTTGGGAGTCACCATTTTATTATGAGATGAAATGCATTGAAAACATGACGTGCATTTAAAGGTGCTGGGATTGTTAATTTTGATGTAGGTTTGAGCTAGGTGTTATTTGATTCTGTGAGTTCTACTGCTAAACGAGCTGATGAGTTATACACCAACATTATTGAAAATAAGATCAGCATGGAGAATGTTCTACTGCGATTCTAATAGCTTTCGCCATGGAACTTTACCTACGGTAGCATAAAACTTCTCTTCCCATAAAGGTACTGTTGAATACCTATTATCTGTGAACCAAAAAATTAAACAGAATCAAAAGAAAGAACAAAACGAAATGAAAGAAAGCAAGAGAAAACAAAAGGACACTTGTACAAAGGTGATTTTCCGTTATAAAACAATGATCTCCAGTGACCCACTTGATTGTTGGTGATCCCTTGGTTTCGTTTCCAATTAGCCATTTCAATAAGCAACAGAGAAAACAATGATGAAAAGAGTTTGACAGAGAGACTGAAGAAGTTCTTCCACGAGACACATCCTTAGATTTGTACTTCCCTAGTATTTATAGGAAGATGTTATTACTTTTGCTTTTTGTTCTTTAATAACATTTCCTAAAACCGATTCTTAGATTTGAAATGTAATTAATGTATTTTATGATTTTAAACACAAATATGCATGCATATGAAACCTTTTTATGTTGATTCTATATCAATCAAATAATGGCATCGTTTCACATTGACTTTCTTTTGGAAATTTATATATTTTTAAGATTTAATCTCAGTAATTAACTCATGTGTAATTGTTAGTAATGGTAAATTTATTTATAACATGATGCAAATTCTGTTGATAAATTAGTTTTTAATGGACCGGCTTTGAAGTGTTAACATGAAATGTGGAGTGTGATATGATATATTGATATGTTCCTATTATAACATCACTCTCTCGCTACTGTTAAAATTTTACAAACATTATGATGTAATTGTTGATTTAAAATTCAAATATGGATTATATATTTTGATGGATGCTTTCATTAGTGGGAACTATTTGTCAATGTATGGACTCTTCTTTTCAACTAATTAAACATTTGATGGTTTCATTAGGGATATTGTAGAAAGTGTTTACCTAAATATGATCACTAACATGCTATTTTGGAGTCAGTTATAATAAAATTTGCAAGAATTTGGTGTCAATTTCGTGTTATTCGACAAATTTCAGTTGTTGACTATTGTATTAGTGTTTTGATTAGGTATCTCATGGTTCATCAAAATCCATTCATTTAGCCAACTTTTAATTTTGATCAATAATTAAGAAACATGATGTGTAATATTCAGCATATCGTTACTCTGATTACAAGTTTTTATGGATGTGAAGGGGAATTTAGCAGAGGTAGACAACAAAGAGGATAGTGCTTCCCAAAGATGGACCTTGTGCAGACATACATTTTTATGATTTAGCACATGTTTCTCCTGTGGTGTTTATGTTCAAGCTGAAAGAATGTTATTATTATGGTATGATTTTCTGATTTTCTCCATTTGGTAATGCTAATAATGGTTATCTGTAATAGTAACTTGTTAGATAAGATTTTGCGTACTAATTGTTTGCTGAAATGACTCAATTAAATAATTTTAAATGTTTACTGTATACATCATGTTTCTTATTTTTCTTGCCGTAGGCTTGCTTGTCATGGCCGATGGCAACCAAGGCGAGGTTGTTGAAAATGGGTATGTTGCAGGATAACTTGTGTCAAATCTGTGGTTCGTGTGAGGAGACTTAGGATCATTTCCTTTTTGAATGCAGTGTGTTGAGTGAGGTTTGGAATAATGTGCTTGTGTGGCTGGGATTTAAGAACCATCCTCAGGTTTGGAAGGAGGAGATTGGCTAGATCTTAAGGCATACGAAAGGAAAGGGTTGGAAAGTCGGTTTGCTCAAAATGGCGGCAGCCGAAACTATATACGGTATATGGCAATATAGATATGCTGTGATATTTGAAGATAATAGGAATATTGAGAAAGTTACTAGTAATATTATAAATAGTATAGTGTATAAAGGTTGGAAAAAGAAAAGCTATAGGCCACATTTAACTAAGTTTTTGATGTAGTAGGGTTGGTTGTGTTTGTTGGGCTGGAACCAAGCGATCGCCTTTTATCGATTTTGATTTTCTGATATATATATATATATATATATATATATATATATATATTCTTTTATAAACACTTCAAGAACAACTTTTTCTTGTGCTCCATACTGATCCAAAATCTAGACAACAAACTTTTGTTGTTCAATGCCTGTATGTGTCTCCCATGTTTGATAATCAAACTAAAGGGTTTACTCATTTGATTATATCTGCTTTTCGTCGTTTCATAAAGAATGTAAGTGTCAATCTTATATAATACTAATTAAATTGAATATGTTATGCATACCATACTTTTGTTGTAATATTGTATGTTGGTAATATAGAGTTTTGGTGGCTGAGATTAATGAAATTAAAGAGAAGCAGCAAAAAGATTACATTGTTCTGTCTATTGCTACTGGGGCTAAACATTTTCTCCTTCCACTTTTGGAATTTAACTTTTAACTTTTCTGATGCCGAAATTCTTGAGTTCTTTTTTGTTTTTCCTGTAACGATTATTTGAGTTTATAATTATGAATAATGGAAGAATGATACATACAGGTATGGGATTTCGATCGTAAAATCGGGTGTAATACATCATATTTTTACACCCTATTTAAAGAAAATAAGGTGTAAATTTGCCAATATCTAGGGTAAACATTGTTCAATTTACACTCAATTTTTATCAAATGAGGAGTAAATATGTTTAATTTAAATGCAGTTATTTAAAAATTTACACCCGTTTTCTAAAAAACGGTGTAAATATTACATATTTATACACCTGTTTTAAACAAAAAAGGGAGTAATATATCATCTATAAATGTATACATGTAAATATTTACACCCGATTTCTATAACACAGGGTGTAATATACTATCTATAAATGTATATATGTAATCATTTACACCCGATTTCAACAAAAAAAAGGGTGTAATATAACGTCTATTTACACCCGTTTTTAAACGAGTGTAAATTCGTCAGACATTTCTCACCCGTTGAATTCACACTCTCTAATAACGGGTGTTAAATGTAAAAAAACGGGTGTAAATTACTCTTTCTGCACTAGTGGGACATGCAAATAAGCATCTGAAAGTTAGATTTCACTTTAACTTTCACCTGAGTCCAAAAAAATCCAAAGATTATTCCCCACGAAATCCGCCTCCCAATCACCATCTATGTCAATCCAAGTGCAAACAGAGTACCAAACACATATAACAATAGATTCATTAGCAAACCTTCTTCATGGCTATCGGATAGAATCCCTCTTCTTGGCAAAACATCTCGCGTTGGTAACTTGTTCAGAAAAGCCTCCAACAAAAAATTGAATTTTACTAGGGATTTTAGTCTTCCACATCTGTAACATCTCAAATTCGATTGAATTATTTAATTGAATTAGTTGAATTTATTTAATTAATTGGTGATGGTGTGTATTTAAATAAAATTATATGTTTATATGTTGTTGGGGTGTGCTAGTGATAATAGGGTGTGGTGAGAAGGTAGAATAAATTAGAAAATAATAAGAATAATTGGAATTTTAATTATTATTATTATTATTATTATTAGAAATAAAATAAGAGAATTGGTGAGATAGGAGATTTGAGCCATTTGTGAGAATTGAGGAAAATATGTGACAAGATGAGGGAGCTAATAAGTTGGGCAAAAACCGTAATTTTCAAAAAAAATTGAAAATCTTATCAATTCTAAAAGTATGGAGGAAGTTAGGTTTTTAGAGAAATCTTACAACACGTAAAACAAGAGGCAAAGAGGAACCAATAGCTTTTGGGGAAGGAGAGTTAAGATCTGGAACAGAAATTCAAAGAAGATGTTCAAATCACTATCATTGCTGGAAATCTAAGTTAATGGGGGAGAAAGGGCTACCAATTTAGTTGTATTGCATGATGGGGTAGTGATGAGAAGTCCTTAATCTCATTAGGGTTCTAAGCTTTCTTGCGATGACTTTTTATATGATGAATTTCATGGAAATTGTTTGTTGATTTTGTGTTTTTAGGTGTTGTTATGATTGAATCAATGTTTGAATAATCATGAATATGTATATATGAAGTTTTGCCATTTATGAGGGTGTGAAAGCTTGAGTATTGTTTACGATAATGAGGAAATTACAATTGAAGTTGATGATGAAATTGCTATGAATTGTGGTGAAATGAGTGATTTATGTGTTAATGATTATGCTAGTATGATTCACCATTAAAAATCATGTTTGGGTCGGCTAAATTTGTGTGAAATAATTTGGATTGATGCATGAAGATTTTGGGATAAGAGAGATGGAGATCATGGGAGAAAATTAGGGTTTTTGGAAGAAATTGCAGTGTCAATCGATTGGCACTCCCAATCAATCGATAAAATTCCCTCAAAAGTTGGAAAAAAATCAGTTCAATCGATTAATGGGGTAAGTTCAATCGATTAAAATGCATGGAAATGTGATTTTTGCAAAGTCAGTAGCTGAACACGTTTGATGACAATCGATTGACACCTCATGTCAATCGATTGTCTTAAGCCAATTTTCCAAAATTCTGTTTTGTTTTTTGTTGCACTGTCCAACGATTTTGGCAGTAACTTTCATTTTGTAAGTCCAATGAGATGCGGGTCGAAGCGTTGGGAAGCTAACACGCAAAGCTATCTCATGGTAGTGCATAGTGAATTGTTTGAATTATAATCATGTATCTTATGTGGAAATTTTTGTGTTGAGTTGTATGACCGGTTAGCGAATCGTTATGTTTATACGATGATGTGTTGTTGTTTTGCTGAAGTAACATGAATGAATGCCTATGAAGTTAATTTGGGAGAGTTGTCGTTGTTTGTTGTTGTTTATTGATATCATAACATTGATTAATGGTTGCGTATGATAAAAGATGTGGTGTATAAATGGTGAGATGTGTATGGTGAACCTTTTTGTGGTAATGCATGTTGTTAATAGTCATGCATCATGGTGTACAGACTTCGGTCCAATTTTGGCATGCTCTGGCCATATGGTGGGGATCAAGAGCGAGTAGCCGGTTCTATATGGGAACTGGTGAAACGTTACCTATGGTGATGGTAATGATTTGGCGTGCTCTAGTTCTATGGTGGGGATCTGGAGCGAGATGAACCTGAGTATTCATGAATGGTACCGCATGCATAGTGAGTCAGTTATATAGTACATTTGCATACATAATTGCACATGTAGTTGATTGTTCATGATGTTGAATGATTGGTTGTGAATGTGTACATGCTTTTATGAATGGGTGTGAGAATATGTTGTTGATGATTGTGTAAGGAATGTCTGCTTGTTGTGTGTTCTCTACCATAGCATTATTTACACTATTTATATTGGTTTGTAGTTTCTCACCCCCTTTGTTTTCCTATTTTCCACGATGGGAATCTTTTAGATACTCGGGAGGAGAGTTTGCTGCTATAAGTGGAAGTTAGCTCTTGGAGTTACTCCTTTTAGTTTCATAGTTGTTTAGAAGTCTTGCTATGATCCTATAACGTCGGGGTTGTGAACGTTTGTTGGCTTATTATGTTTTGTTGGAGCTTATTTGCTTTATTTGGTTTATATTGAAGTTGTTGAGAGAATATCATGATAACTCCATATTTTGATATCAATTTATAAAATTTTGAAATTGAGACTAAATATCTAAATAATATGTTTTTTGTTTAATTGAAATAAGATCGATACCACCGCAATGATATGGCGTCTCATTTGGACTTACGGATTAAAAGTTACGACCAAAATCGTCGGACAGTGCAACAAAAAACAAAAAATAATTTTGGAAAACTGGCTCAAGAGAATCGATTAACATGGGTGTCAATCGATTGTCAACAAACGTGTCCAACAACTGACTTTGCAAAAATCACATTTCCAGTCATTTCAATCGATTGAACTGGCCTTATTAATCGATTGAACTAGTTTTTTTTTTTAACTTTTGAAGGCATTCAATCGATTGATTGGGAGTGTCAATCGATTGACACTCCAATTTCTTACAAAAACCCAAGTTTTCTCCCACGATCTCCATTCCTCTGATCCCAAAATCTTCAGGCATCGTTCCAAATTATTTCACACAAATATAATAGATCCATACATGATTTTTAACGGTGAATCATACTAGCATGATCATTAACACATAAATCACTTATTTCACCATAATTCGTAGCAATTTTATCATCATTTTCAACAGCAATTTACTCATTATTATGAACAAGACTCAAGCTTTAACACCCTCATCAATGGAAAAACTTCATACATATATATATATATATATATATATATATATATATATATATATATATATATATATATATATATATATATATATATATATATATATATATATATATATATATTCATGATTATTCAAACATTGATTTAATCATAACAACACATAAACACAAAATCAACAAACAATTTCTAGAAAATTCATCATAAATAAGTCATCTCAAGATCTTAGAACCCTAATGAGATTAAGGACTTCTCATCACTACCCCATCATGCAATACAACTAAATTGGTAGCCTTTTCTCCCCCATTAACTTAGATTTCCAACAATGATAGTGAATTGAACAACTTCTATGAATTCCTCTTCCCAATCCTAGCTCTCATTTCCTAAAAGCTTTCGGTTCCTCTTTGCCTCTTGTTTTACGTATTGTCAGATTTCTCTAAAAACCTAGCTTACTCCCTACTTTTAAAATTTATAAGGTTTCCCAACATTTCTCAAAATTACGGTTTTTGCCCAACTTATTACTACTTTATCTCCTCTTGGTATATATTTTTCTTAATTCCCACAAATGGCCCAAATATCCTATTTCACCAATTTTCTTATTTTATTTTTAAAATAATTAAAATTCTAATTATTTTCTAATTTATTCTACCTTCTCACCACACCTTTCTATCACAACCACACCCCAACAACATATAATCATATAATTTTATTTGAATGCACAACGATATCAATTATTTAAATAAAATTAATTAAAATAATTCAATTAAATAATTTGATCAAATTTGGGGTGTTACAACTCTCCTTTGGTTATAGAATTTTTGCCCTAAAAAATTGTCTGAAGGAACAGAATCGGATACAACTCTCCATATGACTATCCAGCTTCCAAGTTATGCTTCCACCAACTTATCCTCCTCACACTACCTTCACCAACGCAATCTCCTTGCCACTCAACTACTTCACTTCCCAATCTTCTATACGCATGGGTGATGCCTCAACAGTCAGGTTCTCTCTCACCTGTATATCTTTCATTTGGATCACATGAGATGGATCTGAAATGTATCTCCTCAACTGAGACACATCATGAAGATTAGCAAGCGGCAGTTGCAAGGAAATCCGATAGGCCACTTCTCCTATCCTCTGCAAGATCTGATATGGACTAACAAAATGTGGCATGAGCTTTCGAGACTTCAAAGCTTGGCCAACACCTATTACTGGAGAAACTCTAAAAAAATACATGATCCCCCTCTTGAAACTCAAGTGCTTTCCTCCTTTCATCGTAACTCTTATTGTGACTCTGCGAAGCTTTCATATTTTCTTGAATCATCTTGATATTATTAGAAGTTTGTTGCATAATCTCAGGTCCAATCACCACACTCTCGCCAAATTCATAGCAACACAAAGGGGTCCTACACCTCCTACCATACAATGCCTTAAACGGGGCCATCCCAATACTTGAGTTGAAATTTTTACTATAAGTGAACTCAATCAACAACACGTAGTTATCCTAAGCACCTCCTTGTTCTAGCACATAAGCGCTCAATAGATCCTCTAAGGATTGGATTTTCCTCTCCGTTTGACCATCAGTCTTCATGTGATAAGCGGAACTCAACTTCAACTTAGTATCCAAAGCTTCTTTCAAACTCTTTCAAAACCTCTATGTGAACCTCAGATCTCTATCTGGCATAATGCTCGACGTAATACCATGCAGACAAACAATCTTTTCGATGTACAACTCAACCAATTTCTATAACAGATAATTGGTCTTAATCTATATAAAATGAGTCGATTTCGTCAGTCTATCAACAATGACCTAAATAGAATCACATTCCTTTGCCGTCTTCAACAAACTTGTCACGAAATCCATGGAAACGCTATCCCACTTCCATTCTAGAATACTCAACGGTTGCGTCAGGCCCAACAGCTTCTGATGTTCAATCTTTGACTTTTGACAAGTTAAACAAGCATACATAAACTTAGCTACTTTCTTCTTCATTCCTGGCCACCAAAATAACTTCTTCAAGTCTTAATACATTTTAGTTGCACCTGGATATATACTCAACCCACTTCTGTGAACTTCCTCAATAATACTCTTCTTAAGCTCGAGTACATCTGGTACACAAACCCTGTCTCTGAACCTCATCTTACCATTCTCATCAATTATGAAGTCACCACCCTTATCTTGATTAATTAACACAAGTCTGTCAACCAATCCCACATTGGTCTTCCGACCCTATCTGATCTCTTCAAGGATACCACTGGTCAGCTTTAACATACACAACTTCACACTATTAGGAGTATTTTTATATACCAAGCTCATGTCTCTGAATTGCTCAATCAATTCCAACTCTCTGACCATCAACATTGACATATGCAAAGACTTCCTACTCAATGCATCAGCTACAACATTAGCTTTACCTAGATGGTAACTCAAGCCAAAATCATAGTCCTTCGAAAATTCGAGCAATTATCCCTGCCTCACATTCAACTCCTTCTAATCAAATAAATACTTCAAACTCTTGTGATCATTAAACACTTTGAATCTAGAGCCAAATGAATAATGTCTCCAAATTTTCAACACAAATACCACAACTGCCAACTCAAGATTATGCATAGGATAATTCCTTTCATGAACTCTTAAATATCTTGAGGCGTAAGCTACAACCTGACCATTCTACATTAGCACACCTACTAGAACCATCTTCGAAGCATCACAATACACAACAAAGGATTCACTGGGATTCAGCAAAATTAAAACTGGAGAAGACGTCAACTTTTTCTTAAGTTCTTCGAAAATCTCTTAACAATACACATCCCAAACATTAGGTTGACTCTTTCGAGTCAACTGATTCAACAAAAATTCTAGCTTCGGAAAACCTTTTATGAACTTCCTATAGTAACCAATCAACCCAAGAAAACTTCTAATTTCAGTAACAGACTTCGGAGTCCCCCATCGCAACACAACATTTATCTTCAACGCATCAACCGTAATACCACTACTAGAAATCACATAACCAAGGAAACTCACTTCTCACAACCAGAACTCGCACTTGGACAACTTTGTGTACAACTGGTTCTCTTTTAATGTCTGTAATACAACTCACAAATGTCCATATACTCTTCGTCAAACTTCAAATATATTAAGATGTCATCAATAAACACAACTACAAACTGATCTAAATATGAATGAAGGATTCTATTCATATACTCCATGAACATTCTTAGCACATTAGACACACCAAACAACATTATTGAATACTCGTAATGACCGTACCTCGTTCTAAAAGCAGTCTTTGGAATATCTTTCGGCTTCACATGAATTTGATGGTAACCTGAACGCAGATCAATCTTGCTAAACATACGAGCACCTACCAACTGATCCATCAAATCATCAATCCTCAGAAGTGGATACTTATTCTTGATCATCACTTTATTCAGTTTTCTATAGTCAACACATAACCTTATACTACCATCTTTCTTCTTGACTAGTAGCATCGACACACCCCACGAAGAAACAAACGAACAAATTTATTCTCAAGCAGATATTCTAATTGCTTCTTTAGTTCACTCAAATCTAAAGAAAACATTCGATAATGAGCCATCCATACATGACTAGTTCCAGGTACTAAGTCTATAGTTAACTCGACTTCTCTCTCCAGCGGAAAATCACTTATACCATCACGAAAGACTTCTAGAAAATCACATACCACAGATACCTTGGTAATCACAACTTTGATTTTTGCTTTTATAGAAGCTAATATCATAAACATTGTATCATCATCCTTCACAAACTCATCCAGTTTTTCAGCAGACATAAACAACTCATTACATGCATCAAACTTTGGAAATAACATCGTTTTGTTGAAACAGTTGATATGAACTTCGAATCTCCATCTTCAACAAACTCAGAAAACAACATAGACTTGTCAAAAAACCAGCACTCTTGCAATCAGCGGCACGAAAAACCAACTCTCCACACCTGAAACATCTTAGAGAAGCAGAAGCTTCTCCCCCAGTTGTTTCAATCTCGCTCCTGCCAACAAGCGGTTAGAAAAACACACGAGTGCCGATAGTGTTTCATACACATGTCACATACTAGGGAACAAACAACATTACAACAACCTGGCCGGATGGACCGACCTACTATGATACCATTATGTAACTCCCTAAACCCTGAAACTTATATAATAAGCTTTACACAATAATATTAAGGTGTCGCCAATGACAAATCCTCTAATAAATCAAACATTTAACAAATATGCAGTGGAAATAACAACGTCATACAACATGTGTCATTGCACGCTCACCTTGACTTAGGGTATCATTGCGGCGGTACCAACCTTATTTCAATTAAATAAAACAACATAACTTAGATATTTGATCTAACTTCAAAATTCTATAAATTGCTATCAAAGTATGGAGTTATCATGATCAACTCTTAACAACTTCAACATAAACCAAATAAAGCAAATAAGCTCCCACAAAACATAATAAGAAAACAAACGTTCCCAATCCCTAATGTTACAGGATCAGAGAAAAACTTCTAAACAACGATGAAACTAAATGGAGCAACTCCAGGAGCTAACTTCCACTTACAATAGAAAATTCTACTCTTGAGTATCTGCAAGACAACCATGCTAGACAACAGGAAAGGAAATGGGGTGAGAAACAACAAACCAATATAACTAGTGTAAAGAATGCTAAGGTAGATAACACACAAAAAGCACACATTCATTAAACAACCATCAACAACATATTCTCACACCCATTCATAACAACATGTACACATTCACAAACAATCCTTTAGTATTATGAACAATCAATTGCATATGCAATTATGCATGCAAATGTACTCTACAACTAACTTATTATGCATGCAGTATCATTCATGAACACTCAGGTTCATCTTGCTCCCAATCCTCACCATAGGACTAGAGCACACTGAATCGTTACCATCACCATAGGTAACGTTTTACCAGTTCCCATATAGAACTGGCTACTCGCTCCTGATCCCCGCCATAGGATCAGAACACGCCAAAACTGAACCGAAGTCCTTACACCATGATGCATGACTATCAACAACATGCATTACCACCAAAATGGTTCACCATACATATCTCACCATTTATGCACCACATATTTCATCATACGTAACAATTAATCAATGTTACAATATCAATAAATAACAACAAACAACAACAACTCACCCAAATTAATTTCATATGCATTCATTAAGGTTACTTCATCAAATTAACAACACATCATCGTATAAACATAATGATTTGCTAATCGATCATACAAGTCAGCATAACAATTGCCATATAAGACACATGATTATAATTCAAACATTTCATCAAGCACTACCATGAGATTGCTCTGCGCGTTAGTTTCCCAAAACTTTGAACAACAACTTATTTGGACTTACAGAAAGAAAGTTACAACCAAAATCGTCAGACAGTGCAACAAAAGACAACATAATTTTGGAAAATTGGCTCAGGAAAATCAATTGACATGCAGTATCAATCGATTGTCATCAAATGTGTCCAGCTACTGAATTTGAAAAATCACATTTTCAATAATTTCAATTGAATGCACTAGCCTTATTAATCGACTGAACGTATTTTTTTTCAACTTTTGAAGGCATTCAATCGATTGACTGGGAGGGTCAATCGTTTGACACTGCAATTTCTTCTCAAAACCCCAATTTGCTCCCACGATCTCCACCCCTCACATCCCAAAATCTTCATGCATCATTCAAAATTATTTCACACAAATTTAACAGACCTAAACATGATTTTTAATAGTGAATCATATTAACATAATAATTAACACATAAATAACTTATTTTACCACAATTCATAGCAATTTCATCATCAATTTCAATAGAGATGTCCTCATTATCATGAATAAGACTCAATATTTCACACCCTCGTCAATGGAAAAACTTCATACATACATATTCATGATTATTCAAACATTGATTCAATCATAACAACACCTATAAGCATAAAATCAACAAACAATTTCAAAAAAATCTTCATATAATAAGTCATCACAAGAAAGTTTAGAACCCTAATGAGATTAAGGTCTTTTCATCACTACCCTATCATGCAATACACCTAAATTGGTAGCCCTTTCTCCCCCTTGCCTTAAATTTCCAGAAATGATAGTTAATTAAATAGCTTCTATGAATTCCTTTTCCCAATCCTAGCTCTCCTTCCACAAAAGCTCTTGGTTCCTTTTTGCCTCTTGTTTTACGTATTGTCAAATTTCTCTAAAAATCTAGCTTCCTCCCTACTTTTATAATATATAAGGTTTCTCAATATTTCTTAAAATTATAGTTTTTGCCCAACTTATTACTAGCTTATCTCCTCTTGCCACATATTTTTCTCAATTCTCACAAATGGCCCAAATCTTCTTTTTCACCAATTTTCTTATTTTATTTCTAATAATGATTAAAATTCTAATTATTCTAATTATTTTCTAATTTATTCTACCTTCTTACCACACCTTACTATCACTACCACACCCCCCAACAACATATAATCATATAATTTTATTTAAATGCACGCCAACATCAATTAATTAAATAAAATAAATCCAAATCATTAAATTAAATAATTTAATCGAATTTGGGGTGTTACAACATTCGCTTCAACTCTAAGCAAGCTTTCCTCCAAAGATACATTCGAGTTGTTGAGATCCTTTAACCTTTCAAAGCTTGATTTGACCGAAAATCCCTCAGCTTTGCACTACCAAACAAACTCATCAGCCACATAAAAAAATAGGATAAACATGTAGAAACAATACCATGAGTTTGTGCTTCTTCTACTGAATTTTTTTGGATAAACATGTAGAAACAATACCATGAGTTTGTTCTTCTTATGATGAGCTTTGGCTAGTAAGGAGGGATGCTCGAAACCAAGATTCCAAGATCAGCTACCATAATTGGACATCTTATTTCCAACTTCCTCATAAGTGTGTGAGCAAAGCAGGTATGATATTATATCTAGAAATCTCTTACTTGGTTATTTGCAAAATATTGGCTTACTCCTAATTGACTACAACAACAAACTTTTAGTATCATTTTATTGTATAAATTAGATTTAAGAAATCATTTTTTTCACACCTCAAGTTTCAATGTGGTTTGGAAAATAACCACCAACATTAATAATTACAAGATTGAAACAATAGTGTGTAACATAACTACTTGAATTATAATACTACTATAAAACTCATTCATTTATATGCTTTCATCAGTAGAAGCATTGGATTTAGAAGCTGAAAACATTGAAAATGCTTTCAACAGTAGTCTACAATGTTGTTTTACCAAGACATAACTCATAGATAGCCAAATCTATTACAATTGTAGCAGAGACCAAAACATATGTCCTAATGGAAGATAAAGTCTAACTACATCTATTGAAATACCAATGTTAATGTGAGTCATATTAAGTTGTTAAATTCTAACAACATCTGATTTCATTGGGGGAAAATTATGTCATGCAGTTTAAATAATATAATGTTCGACATGAAGGATCTGGGAGCTTCCACTAGTATTCTTTGGATTGACATTCGGAGACATAAAATGTAGTCGAGATTATGCTTATCTCAAGATACATACCTGAAGAAGATTCTCGACAAGTTTGGTATGTCGAATTCAAAGCCTGTTCTAAAATCGACTAATCCTCAGTACAAGTAGAGTACGATTTAAAGTCCTAGTACTAAAGTCCAAAGAGCCTATATGAATAGCATTTTGTATGCTAGTATAATAGGTTCTTTGATGTATGATATGGTTTGTACGAGGCTAGACATAGCATATAAAGTGAGCCTTGTAAGCAGGTATATGGGCAATCTTGGGAAGGCGCACTGGAAAGCATTAAAGTGGATTCTTAGGTACATAAATGGGTCTCTGAGCTGAGTTGTGATTTATGGTGGAGCTTGTGGTGATGATAACAAAGTCAAAATCGAAAGATTTGTCGACTCTGATTATGCAGGTTGTATGGATTCCAGAAAATCTATTTCTTGATATGTGTTCACTATGTTTGGCACAACAAATAGTTGGAAAGTAACACTTCAGAAGGTTGTTGTCTTATCAACCACTGAAGCATAGTATATCACCCTCACTGAAGCTGTGAAAGAAGCATTGTGGTTTGAAGGTTTTGCTAAGGAATTGAAACTTCAAGGTAGAGTTATCACTGTTAAATGTGATAGTAAAAGTGCAATACACTTGTCGAAGAATTCAGCCTATCATGAGCAAACCAAGCACATCGATGTGAGGCTACACTTCATCAGAGAGATAATCAATCGTGGATAAGTTCAAGTGCTGAAGGTTTCGACTGATGATAATGCTGCTGATATGATCACCAAGACATTGCTGAGTAGCAAGTTTTTCCACTGTATGTAATTGATAAAGCTGCACGATGAAAACTAGTTTGTTCTCTTGTTTGTGTAGATTTTGTTCCAAAATGGAGATTTGTGGTATTTGAATTAAACTATAGTGTCGACAAGGGTAGCTTCATGGTTCGACAGGAGTTGTGTATGTTGTAGTCGAAGTCTGTTCTAGCATACTGTCGAAATATGTTAGCTTGTAATTTAAGTTAGTATGTCGAATTAGGCCTTGCTTGTAAGCCCAATTGTTTAAGTTTGCTTGCTATTAAAGTTAGCTTAGTAGTCTATAAATAGGCTAGTTCTCTTAGGTTATTGAGAGAGGTTAATTGTTGGTATTCACTTGTAATCTTTGAACCCTTATTAAGTAAGTGAATAGTAAAACAAATCTAACCAATTTTATATTCTTCTTCTTCCTTCTTCTCTCCCTTTTCTAAAACCTAATAGGGTTTCTTGTGTTTGTTCAAGAAACTCAAATATTTTTCTCATATTTTGATTTGTTCTTGACGCTATCAATTCACAATAGTGTTATTGTAAAATGCATGATCATACTAAAATAAGTCATATAAACGGACATCAATGGCCTATAAATGATTTATCTCTCCTACATAACATGAGTAACATCTAAGGGGTCCTTAATATAGTGTGATTGTAAAATGTAGGACCATACTTAAATAAATCAAAATGAAATATAAATTAATTTATTGCAACTATGTTTACCCAAATATCACAAATATAATATCAAACTATACAACGGTTATACATGTTATGTTTTTCTATTCAATATTAATATAATGGTGAAATGATGATTATACACATGTTCATTATCATATTTTGCTAAATCACACAACATTCTCGTTGTGATGCTAGATATCATTCATTATATATATTATTAAATATGTGTTATAATATATTAGGTTAAATATGTTTTTAGTCCCTATAAATATGGCACCTTTCAAGTTTAGTCCCTACAAAAATTTTCTTTAAACTTTGGTCCTCATAAAGTTTTCCGTCTCCAAATATAGTCCCTCCCGTTAGTTTTCACTAACGGAAGCTTATGTGTCATGCCATATGTAACAACATCTTTTATTACATGTGATATGTTTTATTTCAATTCATCGGCGTGGAAAATGCAGATAAGAAAATCCTATTAACTTTAGATAAGTCAACTTTAGAGGTTTGCCCTTGCAGAAGTCTCCATTGTTTATGTGTTGAAGGTGTGCATCAGTCAATGAACAACGAACATTGATTTGAACTAATCTGGGAACAATGAACATTGATTCGCACCATTCAAAGAAGAAATTAGGCTGTTTGCAGTGGTCCCAAAGCGAAATCTTTGGAGTGGTCCCAATAAGAAGTTCCTGAGAAGGCGAGCAAGTGGTCCCAGGTAAGATGCAACTGTCTCCTCTATATTCCCTCATTTGAATATCATATGCGTTGCTTTCTCAGTGGTCCCTTTCCTTATTCAATTTGTTATTCTGTTGTATATTAAGTTTGTTCACCTTTTTAGGAAAAATTAGGGTAAATCATTTTTACATTGTAATGGTAAAATTTAAACGTAGGTTAAATGTTGTGTACAGGAAACAGATGGGTTTATGGTTGTATTTTACTCAAAGGGTCGTTTCGTAAAAGATCCTAAGATACGATATGAGGGAGGGGATGTTTATGCTTTTAATGGTCAAGACCCTGATTATTGGTCTTTCTTTGAAGCATGTGACCTGGTTAAGTTGATTGAACTTGAGTTTGATATAAGTGGTGTTAAGATGTGGTGGAAACATGAAGAAAGATCATTTGAACACGACTTAAAACTATTTAAGGATGATGGTGATACTTCTGAGTTATCCATGTATGCTGTAGGAAATAAGTCTGATGTTGAGATATTTTGTGAGCCCAAATTTGTAGGAGATGATACCTTTATGGATAGGTTTAGAGAAAGGGGAAAGGGAATCAAATGTGATGAAGATGTTGACAGGTTGATTGAAGAAAGTGACGATTCTAGTGATGAATCTGTTAGAGGAGTTCACTTTGATGATAGTGAGGAGGAGAGGATGAAAGGTTTTGATGAAGGCCTTGATGAAGTGTTTGATAATGGAGTTAAAGTAGAACAAAAAGACGCACTTGTTGCAAATGAAGAGGGCACTGCTCATGTAGACAAGAAGATGTTTATAACATAAGAGATGGGTAAGGAACATGTCATTGAGGATGCCTACATGACTGATGAATTAGACAGTGGTGGTGATGATGACAGCTGTGATTAAAGGCCCTGTGTAGTCAGTGCTGTGTAGTTGAGTTTTAACATCCACCACATTTAGGATTAAGACTTTGTTTGCAAAGCACAAATGTGAAAGACAGTTATTCAACAAAAGTGTTAAAGCAGAATGGGTGGCCAAAGTAATTATTGATGAATTTAAGAACAACTCTAGGATGAGGTTAAGTGAGGTAGTAGCAGACGTCAGACAAAGGTATTCAACAGAAATTCCAGGATGCAGAGCATTCAAGGCAAGACAGATTGCAAGACACATTGTTGAAGGAGATTCTAGCAAATAATTTAGTCTTTTATGGTCCTATGCTGCTGAGTTAAGAAGGGCTTCAGCTAGGAACACTTTCAAGATCAACACCAGTGTTCCTAGTCCTGACTTGAAACCTAGATTTGAGAGGTGCTATATGTGTTTTGATGGGACCAAGAATGCTTTAAAAAAGGTATGCAGACCATTCATTGGAATAGATGGGTGCCATTTGAAACACAAGTATGGTGGTATTTTACTCATTGCTGTTGGGAGAGACCCTAATGATTAATATTTGCCAATTGCCTTCGCTATTGTAGAGACTGAATCAAAGGATTCATGGAGTTGGTTTCTAAAATTGCTTATTGGAGACATAGGAGATGGCTGATGGTGTTTCATCTCTGACCAACAAAAAGTAAGTTGTACTTTCATCAATATTTGCCATCTGACATTTTTCAATCACTTGAAGGTACTAATGAAAACAATGTTTTCTTGGTTTAGGGTCTTGTTCAGGTTTTTGAAGAGGAGTGTCCAGCCTATGAACACAGGTTCTGTTTAAGGCACTTGTACGCTAACTTCAAAAAAAAGTTTGGAGGAGGAACCTTGTTTAGAGACCTTGTGATGGCTGCTGCAAAGGCAACTTATTTTGAGGCACATGAGGCAAGAATGCTTATGATCAAGGAGGTCAGTTTGGAGAAATAAAATGGTGTAAGCATGCTTTTCCCTTTTTCTCAAAGTGTGATGTCTTAATGAATAATTTAAGTGAGTCTTTCAATGCAACCATTATTTTACAAAGAGACAAACCAATCATTACCATGTTTGAGTGGATTAGGAATTACCTAATGGGGAGGTTTGCCACACTTAGAGAAAAGGTAGATAGTTATAAAGGGCAAATAATGACAAAACTATTAAGGAGGTTAGATAGAGAGATTGAAAGAAGTGCTAGTTGGACAACAACCTATGCTGGTAGATTAACCTTTCAAGTCACACATGTTTTGTTTACTGATAGTGGCATAGAACCAATACAAGCCATAGGTGTAAGGCTTGTTTTGAACTAGGTCACAATAAAAAGACCTGCAAGAAGAACAAGCATATTATGGTTTTTCCCTCTGGTAATAACACCCAGGCCAGTCAAGACTTGCCCACCCAGCCCAGTCAAGAATTACCAAACCATGCCACTCAAGACTTACCTACACAAGCAAGTCAGACTAGCAAGATCAATTTGGCACCAAAAAAAGGGTACTGTTTAACTTATATCTTACATTTACTGATTATTTATCTAGGTATTTTGTGCAAGGGTAACAATGTTAATTATTTGTTTGTTTCATGTAGGGGAGGCCTAAGGGATCTACCAACAATTGTACATCTAAGGGGGGAACAAAGAAGACAAAAGTGAAGGAGGGAATAGTCAAAGATGCACCTATTAATGAGGCAACCAACACTTGGGAACCAATTGTCAATGAGGAAGCTGCTATCATGGAGGGGAAATCAACTGTCAAGAAGGGAAAGTCAAGTGTCAAAGAGGCAAAGTCAACTATCAAAAAGGCAAAGTCAACTAAGAGGCAAAGTCAAGTGTCAAAGAGGAAAAGTTAAGCATCAAAGAGGCAAAGTCATGTGTCAAAGAGGGAGAGTCAAGTGTCAAAGATGGAAAGTCAAGTGCCAAAGAGGGAAAGTCAAGTGCCAAGGAGGGAAAGGCTTCTATATATAAAGGAAAGGCTACTATCGAGGAGGGAAAGAGTTTTGTCAATGAAGGAATGGCTTCTGTCAATGAGGGAAAGACTACTGTTAAGGAGGGGAAGGCCAGTGTCAATGAGGGAAAGGCTAGTGTCAAGGAGGGAAAGGCTAGTATCAATGAGGGAAAGGCTAGTACTGATCCAACTGAGGGTATGGCAACTGATCCAACTAATCAAGATGCAACAGTCACTGATGAAATGGTAATTGAACCATGTGATCCAACTGACCAAGCTACACGTTCTTCATGTTTGGATGAAACTCTGGCTGCATTATTAGGAGGTGATGAGGTCTTGGATATTCAACCTTTAAGGGTTGACAAATCACCTCTCAAGGCAGTTGCACCAAGGCAAAGTAATGTCAAGGTTTTCTTTGGTAAGCAACTCAAAGTGTGCAAGAACAAGCCTTTCAAACCACCTGGTATTAGAACAAATCTTTCAAGGCCAAGTTCAAGTGAACCACCTAAGTTTAAAACCCAGAGCAGGTACAAGACACAGACCAATGTTGCAGCAGAAAAAAGGCATAGTGAAAGATTGAGGACCTTGAAAACAAATAACATTTATGGCCCTGGGAAGAAACACAATGACCCTTTGGATCTAACTGAAGAAGACAACACCACTGGCAAAGGTCTAACCCAATGAAGCATTAGTTTTTGACACGTGGATTTGTTTAGGAACAAATATTTTTATGTAATGTATTGATGTACTTTTTTGCTCAATGTGATGTACGGATGTAGCCTTTTGAACAAATCATGTTCTTTTGATGTAATGGAAATTATGTGTTGTATTGATCAGTTTATTGTACTGATGTACTCTTATGAACCTGATATGGTATGTTAATTTAATGAAATCTATTGAGAACAAATCTGTCTTGTGAACATGTTATGGTATGCTAATTGTGAACCTGTGAATATTCTGTTTTGATCAGTTTCTTGTACTCATGTTTCTTGATTGTTAAGTCCATATGGTTTCAATTTTATACAATAAATTTTAAGACCACCTAATAGGTCAATTTTATACAGTCAATTATATGCTAGTTAGACATACAGAACAATACTAATTTACTGAAAATGTGTTCGATTTTATACAATTAATTTTATACAGTCAATTTTATATAGATAATTATATGCTAGTTAGACATACAGAACAATACTAATTGATTGAAACTATGTTAAATTTTATACAGTCAATTTTATACAGTCAACAATAGTTATACAGTCAATTATATCTCATATTATGTCCATTATAGGTCAGATTGTGTCAAAACTATATTCCTTGACTGAAACTACAAAATGAACATACCAATTGAACAATACTAAATGAATTACATAAAATTCCATTTTGTATTTCAAACCAATTCAAGATTACAAAACTAGTTCATGTTACATTTCACAACATACCACTTAGACAAGATTAACACTTACACAACATTACAGATGATTAAACCTAATCAACAATTACACCTAATTAACAAATAAAAATTAACCAAGACTGAAACTACAACACATAATGTCTTTAGCTTCCCCCAAAATGCTTCTGCCTTAATCTTTATCTTCAACCTCTTGTTCTTCTTCATGGATGATTCGTAGAGCTCCTTCAGAGTTTCTAAAGCTTGCATTTCCCTCACATTACTATCGTCCTTCCTCCCTTCTGAATCTACGCATTCCTCATCATCATTTCCTTGTGCAATTTCATCATCCCAAATAAATAAATTGCAAGTACCCTCGTTTTTCCAATACGGACATCTCCAAAACAATCGACCTTTGTTCTTTCCGTTCTTGCACATGTATGAAATCATAACACCATTGCATCTACACCTTTTCACTCCACGGTTCGTCAGAGTCGTCGAATAGTACGAAACTACTTTGCTTAACCTAGATGAAGACGACATATTTCTGAGATGAAGGAGGGAGACGAATAAGAAGAAGAAGAAGAACGATTGGAAGGAATACGAAGAAGAAGATGAAGAATGTGAACAAATGGAAACAATGTGGTGTTATGGAGGAAAACAGTGAACAAAAGGATTAGGACTCACTCAGTTTTCCTCTACTATTTATGATAACAAAAAAATTATTCCAACCCAAACTGACGTGACCATGACAAAGATCCCAGTGGCATGCCACATCACCCTCCGTTAGAAGAAACTAACGGGAGGGACCATTTTTCTGGACGGAAAACTATATAAGGACCATTGTTTGAAGAAAAATTTTGGAGGGACTATAATTGAATGTTGATATATTTATAGGGACCCCATACATATTTAACCCTAATATATTTCTACGTGGTCACATACATGAGGACAAATAAATGACACATTAAATGAGTAAGAATTATTTATCATTCAATGATACACTTACAACACACAAGTATGAAGAAGACAAACATAGAACACTTTAAGTTACAATGTCCATAGATGATTCTATAAATAAAAACATTATGCGAAAGTGCAAAGATATTTGTGTGAAAGAAACCTAGGGACACACACACTCCTTGAGTGCTTCTGATTAGATGTTCCATTTGTTCAATTAGTATTGTTAAGGAAATCGCTCTTGTTCAAAAATTGTTCATGTGGACTACATATAGGCCTTGTCATTGTCATTCCAATAATGTTTGGTTCATTTCTAACTTTCGACGCAAAGGTTTTGTGCTATACGTAGTTGCATAACTTCTGATTCACGAATATTCATAAGGGTTCTATGGTTTACTTGTATTTTTATTAATTCACAATTTCCATACAACTTGGTTGAAAGTATGTTAAGGTTTACTCTATTTTGAAAATATCAAACAAATCCATTTGCAAACAAAAAAATATATCTCAAGTTTTTGTTTAAAAAGGAAGGTGTGATCATACCAAAGAATGGGTTTGTGAATGTTGTCCAAAATTCTTTTTAGAATCTAAGAAAGAACAATATTGGTAAATGGACCCATTGATCATAGATGGAAGATGAAGAAGAAGATGAAGTACTAAAGTCGTCATCAACAAACTTAAATTATTATTTGACATTAGATAAACCTTCATAGGACAAGCCTAATCTTGATTGTTGATGTTGTCAAGTAAGTTTGTTACAAGAAAAATGAACGGATTTTTACATGGATGTAAGTATTAATGGTTTGAATGATCAAAAAAATTTGTTTTCTTTCATATTTTATATATTTATATTAAGAGAAAACATACATTGACACCCATTTTTAACATCCACACTGTAATAGTATGCATACAAGATACAAATTTTGTTTCTTTAGTAATTTATACTGCTTTGATTTTTGTGCAAGAATATTTTGTATTAAATTTTATACTGTGAGATATTGTATCGAACTCTAATTTTAGCATGTTGTCGAAGTCCGCTCACAAGCTGTTGTCGAAGATCTACATGATGTAGTCGAATTGTGTTATAGTATATAGGAGATCGAATTGGGCCTTGTGTTATGAATCTAATTGTTTAAGTTAGCTTGTACCCTAAGTTAGCTTGTAATGGGTAATTGTTAAAAAGCCCATTCGTTTAGTATGTTAGGTTTATTATAAATAGCATACTAGTCTCTCTTCCTAAGGTGTGACAAAACCTTATTAGGTTGAGAGAGGTTAATTGTTGGTATTCACCTGTAATCTTTGAACCCTATTGAGAAAGTGAATAGTAAAACAGATTTAACCAATTTTCTATTCTTCTTCGTCTTTTCTCTTCCTTTGTGAACCCTAATAGGGTTTCGTTTGTTTGTTCAAGGTTTTTCCTTCTTTTCTACCCTTGTGGATTTCTTGGTGTTCAAGAAACCAAATATACTTTGTTATTCCGGTATTGTTTTTCACAACAAATTGGTGCGGTGAGCATGGAGAAGATGCCTTCAACAAAGTATGAGATTGAAAAGTTCACCGGAGTGAACGATTTTGGTCTGTGGCACTTGAAGATGAAAGGCCTACTGGTTCAGTAGGGTTATTTGAAAGCGTTGAAGGGAGAGGCAGCCATGGATGTTGCGTTAACGGTAAAAGAAAAGACGACCATGATAGAGAAAACCCATAGTGCAGTATTGTTGAGCCTTGGTGATAAGGTTATTCGACAGGTATCAAAGGAGACTACGACATCGGGGTTATGGTTGAAACTTGAAAGTTTGTACATGACCAAATCTCTGGTGAATCGACTCTACCTGAAGCAAGCTTTGTATTCATTCAAGATGAGTGAAGACAAAGTTTTGGCTGAGCAGTTGGATATGTTCAACAACCTGATTCTTGATCTTGAAAATATTGATGTGAAGATCGATGACGAAGATCAAGCACTGTTGTTGTTGTGTGCTTTGCCCAGAACACATGCTCACTTCAAATAAACTCTCTTGTATGGAAGGGAGTCCCTGAGCTTTGAAGAAGTTCAATCAACCTTGTATTCTAAGGACCTGAACGAACGAAAGGAGTATAAACCTTCGACGGTTGGTGAAGGTTTGGCCGTTAAAGGAAAAATATTGTGAAAGGATGGTAAGTTCGACAAGAAAAAAGGTAAAAGTCAGCAGAAGTCTTATTGTGGCGAAACATCTGGTATTCGATGTTATCACTGTAAGAAGGAGGGTCACACAAGAAAGGTGTTCCCTGAACGTCTGAAAGATCATGGAGGTAAGGATAATGGCAACGCAGCCATTGTTCAAGAAAGGTGTTCCTTGTAGTTTTAAGCGGCGACTCAAGAAAATAGTGGATTGTGAATTCAGGTTGCACTTGGCACATGACTCTAAACAGAGAATTATTCGAGGAGCTATGTGATCATGATGGTGGATCGGTGCTACTGGGAAACAACAAATCCTGCAAAATTGCAGGTATTGGATCTGTGAGATTCAAGCTCCATGATGAGTCAATAAGGTTATTGATTGAAGTCAGGTATGTACCTGATTTGAAGAGAAACTTAATTTCTCTTGGTGAATTCGACAGGAAGGGATGTGTTTTCCAAGGAGAGAAAAGTATCCTAAGAGTCATGAAGGGGTCGAAGGAAGTCTTGAGAGGCGTGAAGAAACAAGGCTTGTAGACCCTTAAGGCTGAGGTTGTAAGTGGTTCGACAAATATTGCATCCACAAAACCTGTGTCGAAGACAGAATTATGGCACATGAGATTGGGCCATGTCAGTGAAAGAGGCCTGGTCGAATTAGGGAAGCAGAACCTGCTAGGTGGTGACAAAGTCGAAAAGTTGGAGTTTTGTGAATCTTGTGTATTTGGTAAATCCTGTAGGGCAGAATTTAACAAAGGCAAGCAAAGAACACATGGATCCCTGGATTACATTCATGCTGATCTTTGGGGGTCTGCAAGGAATCTTTCACACGCAGATGCAAGGTATTTTCTATCCATCGTTGATGACTATTCTAGGAAGTTATGGGTATTCATTCAGAAGATGAAGGATGAAACTTTTGATAATTTCAAAAGATGGAAGGTTCTGGTCGAAACTCAAACTGGCATAAAGGTTAAGAGGTTGAGAACCGATAATGGCCTTGAGTTCTGCAACGAAGCGTTCGACAGTTACTATGTTGAGTCTGGGATTGCAAGGCATAAGACTGTAGCAGGTACTCCTCAACAAAATGGCTTAGATGAGAGATTCAATCGAACAATCCTTGAAAGGGTTAAATGCATGTTGGTTAGTGCTGGGTTGAAGAAGGTGTTTTGGGCAGAGGCTATTTCGACATCAGCTTATCTGATAAATAGATGTCCCTCGACTACCTTGGGAATGAAGACACCTGAAGAAGTTTGGTCGGGACATCCACCTAGTCTCGACAGACTGAGAGTATTTGGTTGTGTGGCCTATGCTCATATTAGGCAAGACAAGGTCGAACCTAGAGCTCTGAAATGCATGTTCATGGGATACCCTAAAGGAGTCAAAGCTTAAAGGCTATGGTACCTAGAGCCAGGTCACAGGAGGTGTATCACCAGTCGAGATATATTTTTCAATGAACCTGAGATGACTTTCAAGAAAACTGATGATGCTGACGAAAGGTTGGAATAAGGAGAGATTCTTGTTGAGGTGGAGCATGTTGATACTGAATTGCGTACCCCAGATGAAGTCGAAGAAGAAGCAAAAGATGTTGTCGAAGATGATGAGACTGATAATGACTACCTACTAGCAAGAGACAGGTCGAGGAGAGTCATCAAGCCACCTCAGAGACTTGGGTATGTAGATCTTATAGCTTATGCCTTAATCTCTGCAAGTGAGGTTCTCGACGAAGAACCTAGAGACTATAAGGAAGTTATGATGAGTCGAAATAAGACTGAATGGCTGAAGGCCATGGATGATGAAATGAACTCTCTTCATGAAAACAACACATGGGAACTGATTAAGAAACCTGCTGGAGCCAGGTTAGTCAGTTGTAAATGGATTTTCAAAGTTAAGGAAGGAATCGAAGGAGTGACGCTGAAGAGATACAAGGCAAGATTGGTCGCTAGGGGGTTCACTCAGAAAGAAGGTGTCGACTTCAATGATGTGTTCTCTCCTGTTGTGAAGCACATGTCCATTCGAATGTTGCTTGCCACGGTGGCACAGTTCGATCTTGAACTGGAACAAATGGATGTGAAAATTGTGTTCTTGTATAGTGATCTAGATGAAACAATCTGATGAGGCAACCTGAAGGGTATGTCGAAAAGGGGAAGGGAGATTATGTGTTTAAACTGAAGAGATCTTTATATAGACTGAAACAATCTCCTCGACAGTAGAATAGGAGATTTGACAAGTTCATGGCACGCATAAGTTTCATTAAAAGTCAGTTCGACCACTGTGTTTACGTCAGATTTTGACCTGGTAATTCATTTGTTATTTTGTTGCTTTATGTGGATGATATTCTAATAGTAAGCAACAAAGTCGAAGAGGTAATGAGGGTGAAGGCTGAACTCAATAAGGAGTTCGAAATGAAGGATCTGGAAGCTGCGTCCAGGATTCTTGGGATTGACATCCGAAGAGATAGAAAGCAGTCGAAATTATGCTTATCTCAGGAGGCATACCTACGGAAGATTCTCGAAAATATGGTATGTCGAATTCAAAGTCTGTTGTGACTCCGAAAAACCCTTAATTCAAGCTGAGCATAGATCAGTGTCCCAATACTAATGTAGAAATAGCTTATATGAATAGCATTCCATATGCTAATATAGTGGGTTCTTTGATGTATGCTATCGTCTGTACTAGACCTTACTTAGCATATGTAGTAAGTCTTGTAAGCAGGTACATGGCGAATCTTGGAAAGGCTCGCTGGCAAGCATTGAAGTGGATTTTAAGGTACATAAATGGGTCTCTGAATAGAGTCCTAATTTATGGTGGAGCCTTGAGTGAAGATAGTAAAGCAGCAATCGAAGGATATGTCGACTGTGATTATGCAGGTTGTATGGATTCTAAAAAATCTATTTCTGGATATGTGTTCACTTTGTTTGGGACAGTAATCAGTTGGAAAGCAACACTTCAGAAGGTTGTTTCCTTATCAACCACTGAAGCGGAATATATTGCCCTAACTGAAGTTATGAAGGAAGCATTGTGGCTTGAAGGTTTTGCAAAGAAGCTGAAACTTCAAGGTCCAGTTATCACTTTTAAATGTGATAGTCAAAGTGCAATACACCTATCGAAGAATTCAGCCTATCATGAGCGAACCAAGCACATTAATGTGAGGCTACATTTTTTCAGAGGGGTAATCGAGCGTGGAGAAATCCAAGTGCTGAAAGTTTTGACAGATCATAATGCTGCTGATATGATCACCAAGACATTACCCAGTTCCAAGTTTTTCCACTGTATGCAGTTGATAAAGCTGCATGAAGAAAGCTAGTTTATTCCTTGATGTTATAAAGTTTGTTCCAAGGTGGAGATTTGTGAGATATTGGATCGAACTCTAGTTTTGGCATGTCGTCGAAGTCCGCTCACATGTTGTTGTCGAAGACCTACATGCTGTAGTCGAATTGTGTTATAGTATATAGGAGATCGAATTGGGCCTTGTGTTATAGATTCAATTGTTTAAGTTAGTTTGTACCCTAAGTTAGCTTGTAATGGGTAATTGTTAAAAAGCTCATTAGTTTAGTATGTTAGGTTTATTATAAATAGTATACTAGTCTCTCTTCCTAAGGTGTGACAAAACCTTATTAGGTTGAGAGAGGTTAATTGTTGGCATTCACTTGTAATCTTTGAACCCTATTGAGAAAGTGAATAGTAAAACAGATTTAACCAATTCTCTATTCTCATTCCTCTTTTCTCTTCTTTTGTAAACCCTAATAGGGGTTCGTTTGTTTGTTCAAGGTTTTTCCTTCTTTTCTACCCTTGTGGATTTTTTGGTGTTTAAGAAAGCAAATATACTTTGTTATTCCGGTATCGTTTTTCACAACATATACGGTGTAACATACGGTGTATAAGAAGAAGTGTCAAAATAGCACACCTCTTATATTAAGCATACTTCATCTTTACTGAACTAATTTATAAAGTAAACAATGTTATTTTTTATAAACTGTAATAAGATTTTAACTTTAATTTAGGTGAAATTTAAGTTTTTCCAATAGTTAGATAGACTAATTTGTTGTAATATTTTATAATGTTTTTAATTGTTGTATTCTTAGAATTGTGGTATGAACCTAACTCAATCCTGCAAAATTGATGTGTAAGATGAAAATTGTCATCATTTATAAACATATATTAAGGCTACATTTTTTTTATTATATGAAACTCTTATCACATCTCTTCATACACAACACTATTGTGTATCGTGCGTGGTTATAAGTGGTGAGTGACCTATTGTAAGAAACCTAATAACAGGTGGTCCAATAAATTATGAATAAACTCTAATACCATCTTAGAATTGTGATTTGTGTCTAATTCAACCCTACAAAATCGATTTGTAAGGTGAGAATTGCCCCCTCCCCCACCCCCCCCCCCCCCCCCCCACACACACACCCCCAACCACCACCATTTATAAACATATATTCAGTCCATATGTTGTCTGGTGTGAGACTCTTAACACCCTCTTCATGCACATCGCTATTAGGTTATAAGTGGCGTGTGAATATAAATGGTGGGTGGTGTATTAGTAAAAACTTAACAGTCCCTTGATCGCTTACTTGTGACATTTGACTTTCCTTCTTTGTATCCTTCAATACCTTCATTATGTTGGGTTTGAAAAGTTTGATTTAGTTTGACATTACTTAGAGATATGATATGTATAGAGTTTATAAAGTATGGACAACCCTCACCATACAAGTCAATTTTGTAGGTATAAATTATACTCAATCCAAATTTTAAGATGACATTCTATATCTATTGTTGAGCTTCCCACGTTGTGCATGCTACATGCTTATACAAACCTAAGAGTAATGGGTTGTGTTGGAAATTTTTCCTTCATTAAGCTTCGTCCCCAATCGCCAAATTGTTACATTTGACTTGTCTTGCAGCTTCCAACATATTCATTGTGTTGAGTTTGAATGGATGAATTTAATCTCACATTGCTTAGATATATGATTTGTGTAGCATTTATAAAATTTAAATTGTTCTCACTTATAAGTCATTTTTATAAGAATGAGTTAAATTCAAATCTAAATTTCAAGATTTATATGTTAATTTATAAAATACCAATTTTTTTAGAATTAAAATAACTAACCCCTCAAATGGAATATAATTAGCATGACAAAGGGACAGGAACGATTTTATCTTTCTACATCCAAATCCGAATTTCTAGTGTGTAGTCAATTTTTGAAAATAGAAAAAGTTTGTTTCTCCAAAATCAAATTATATTATATATAAAACAAATAGTAAAAAATTCCAAAAAAAAATTCAAAACCATATATTTCAATTAATAAAGTAAAAATCAAAATATCAAAATATTAATCATACAACTAATATTCCAAATCTTCAAAACTAAACAAAGTATGAATTGATACAAATGTGATGAATTTATGATGGATATTGGTGCCCCTCTTACCCAACTCATCATCATATTTTGTAATAAAAAAAATTCAAATACATAGATTTTTCGATCAAACTCAAGACGGAAGCTAAAGCTATACTTGAGACAACACTAATTTTCTAAAAAAGAGTTTGTTTTTATTTAAAAAATAAAGAAAAAGATAAGATGATAGCATATTAAAAATTATCATGGAATTATTATAAGAACCGTCATTAAGCCATAATCAAACATTTGCAGCATGGGGTGGTGGATTATTATAATCAACTTACATTAATAGGGTCATATCATATCAACAAGTTACATTATTATTATAAAAAATTTGCTTTCAAAGGGCAAACTAGAGTTGGCCTCCTTTCCAACCTATTTGCTGGAAATGCAAGGAACAAACAGAAAAGTAGATTCCCACTGCACATGTTATGTGATAGACAATGTTTAATTTGTCTTCGCTTGTGTAGGGACCAAAAACATTTTTTATTATAGATTTTTCAGACCTTGATGATTACCTCAAACATTGCATGCATATCATATCTGTATAGAACACTGTTCCCTACCATTCTCTTTCTATTAATATAAGGTTAATTGATTGATATAAGGTTTAACTGAATTGTGTTATCCAAGTTGTTATTGTTTGCTTGGTTGTGAAATGAGTTATTTATGATTTTAATGTTAATATCAATATGTCATTTTTTGTGTGCAGTGGTAAACAAGAGTGTGACTAGTGATTAATCAATAATGAACTAGTTAAGTTAATAATTCCAAATCCTTTTTGGGCCATTTTAAGAAAGTGACAGTAGCAAGCAATCATAATTTTTGCCACATGGTGGTGTTTTACTTTATTAATAAAGATTTTGCAATGTTTTTAAAAACCGAACCGAATTCATCGGTTGAATTGGAAATTTGAGGCGTCATCAAATTGGTTTAATTGTTGAACTGAGTAAGTTATTGACCCAGTGAGAACCGGTCAAAACTGGTAAAAATCGGTGTATTGGCGATTTTGGAAAATTCGCGGATTAAATATTTGTTTTTTTTTCATAGACAAAATGACGCGTTTTTTATATTTTTTTAAAAAAATTAAAATTTTGTAGGTATTGTGATTTTTTTAGAAATCGAGTTATCTGTTTCGATCAATTTAATAAATATATAGTTTTATTATAGAGATCGATTTATTCAACCAAGTTATCTGAGTTAATCCAATTTAACCAGGTAGTTTGACCAATAATCTAGTGGTTCGACCAACAAATTAATGATGCAGTACCTTAACTGATTTGATGACCGGTCTAATTTTTAAAACATTGAGATTTAGAAATCATCCTATATTTAATATAAAATGGAGAATAAAAAATTATTGGAGGATTAATAATGGTGTTACTAATGACTATTTTATGAGGTTAAATTTTTATTATTGATCCAAAAGCATTTGAATTGGTAGGTAAGAAATCTCATTCCTCTTAATCAAAGGTCTTAGAGTCTAAACTCAACATACAGCGGTGTTAAATTTTCTTTGAAGGAAATTTTTGCTATCCATTGTGATTTTTCTTGGCTTAAGAAATAATTATCTACAATTATCTTTCTTAACTTAAGAAATTAATCTCAATAATTAAGCATAAAGAATACTCAATTTTAAAAACTTTTGGCACTAAAAACATAAAATTTAAACAGAATAACTTTTTCGACATGGAATCTGGACGCTACACGAACGAAACAATCGTGTAGCCTAGTTGAAGCTGCCAAAATTTAGTTTAACAACTTAATCTTAATTGCATCTCTATTAATTGCACCATTAGAGATGTTCTATAAAGAGAGTAATGAATATGGATAAAGGAATCAATTTTGTAGATAAGGAAAATGTCCTTTCCTACAATGTGCAAAATCTAAACCAGAAACAGGCCATTTTCAGCAATCACTCATGTGGGCCTTTTTCCTAAGATCAGGAAATTAGGTTGCCACAAACTGGACCCACCAACAAAGAATCTGCTCAATCAGTGAGAAGAGAGAGAGAAATCCAAGCCAGAGAATTTTCAACTATAATAAGGTTTGTCATTGAGGACATTTATTGCATAAAGAGAATAAAAAGTAGGGGAAATTTGAAAAGTAGATCAAGAGGAAGAACCTAAGAAAGAAGAGATAAACATGGAGAAGTTAACTTCCAAAAGAGAATCTTTGTGTCCCTTGTCATGTTGTTGAGGTGTCACTGTTTATATACATCTACCTATAGAGACTATACTGTACATTTCTGTATTATAACTATATGCTAACAAAAATACTTTACTTTACCAGCCAATGTCATTCATTTGAGTAAAAAAGAAGAAAAATATAAAATAATAGTCAACAACTCATAGTCTCTTATCTAAGATTCTGTTTTTGTGGTTGTGTGTGATCACCAACAAAAAAGACTTATCAAAAGCTGATTTCTTCCCTATATGTAACAAACATATGTATCAACAATGTAGCACTCACTTTTCTGAAAAAATTATGTGTTTGTATTTTTGTATTGGTACATGTGTCTAACACCAACCGACAAAACAGTAATACTTATAATTACATTTAATTTATTTATTTTTTTCAAATTATTATTAGTAGTGGTGTCGTGTCTGAAGTCTTCGTGCGTCTAACAATGATTCTGATTGCAAGAGTGTGGTTTCGAGGTCACGACATTCCATTTATTCACTTTTAAGGGGTGAAATTCAAGTTATTATGTCCTTGGTTCTCACACACAAGGACAAACATGAAATAAAAAGCTCTGATTTCATGGGAATAGGCCTAAAACAGGATCTGCAATCCTTTCTCAATTTCAGATATCATCTATAAAGTAGAACAAAGGACCAACATTTTGGGTTGAACTAGAAAAGAGAATAAAAAAAGGTATCATGATGAGTTCCCATCTAAAAGAATTATAGACAAAGTTAAGTGAAGAGCCTTTACCTCCTTTTAACAAGGGGAAAAGTTAAAGCAAGTTGAAACACTCAACTCATGCAATCAAGTTCATCATTGAAAAAACACCAGTTAGAGAAGAAACTATCAATTATTACCATTTTCAACACAATGGTGATTCAATTTCTATACTATCATAAACATGCTTGATTTTTTATTAGATCCAAAATTACAAGGTGTTACAATGAGAGGAAATGGATTGAAATTTTGAAAATCAACATATAATTTTTATATTATAAAATCACATAGTTATGCTTAAGAAAATCTTGTAACACAAGAAGATAGTTTCGATTTCGATTTCGACTAAAGAACCTAAACATGTTCTACACCTTAACAAGATTGTGAAGTTTATGGTTCTTCACAAATCAAAAGAATTAAGAAAAACAAACCCTCTTTTTTCTATGTAGGTCTGATTCTTTTGTGTCCACCTTTTCCATCTGATTTCACAGCACCACTTGAATCTCCTTCTGAAGTAACGTCCATAGATTTCGTAAACGAACTCGAAAGATCGGCGTATAAATCAACAACTCTTCTAATATTGTTGTTGAGCTCTTTGATAAGTGCAACATTTCTGCTTAAATTATCAGGAATCTTGGACTCATGATTCTGGTTTATCTCGTTGATTAATAACCTGTTCTGATCCAAAATGTTCTG
The DNA here is from genome assembly GCA_022829125.1 of Lathyrus tuberosus. Lineage (NCBI taxonomy): Eukaryota > Viridiplantae > Streptophyta > Magnoliopsida > Fabales > Fabaceae > Lathyrus > Lathyrus tuberosus. The sequence goes on along the minus strand of JALAZF010000620.1, from coordinate 1,543,484 downwards.
CACTTGAACAAAACTCTTCTGAAAAGTACCCAAAATCTTAGTATCAATTTGTGTTCCATTTCCAATACCAGAAAATGTATCATCCTCCATTCTTGTTATTTAGAGTACAAAACCCAAAATTCAAATCAGAACAAACCCTGCACAATCATTACATATAACAAAATATTAAAAAAAATGATTTAACAATTATGAATAATAAGGTGCTACAAAAATTTCGCTTCTTAAAGGTGAATAAGTGGAATGTTGCAGATTCAAAACCGCACCACTGCATTCAGATGTCCGAGCACAGCTATCAAGCTGGCTTAACGAGACATCCAGAAACATTTAAAAACATTGAGCCGCGGGTTAGAACTTGCGTCAATGCAATCAGATGCCCCTGCACAGCTACCAACCGAATCGACTTAACGGGACCCGCATAAACATTTAATAATTTGAGTTGCGAGTTCGAAACCGCATCACTGCAGTCAAATGTCTCACCACAACTACCAACTGAGCTCTGCAGAAACGTAAAGTCGTGGGTTCGAACCCGCGAATAAGCACTTAATGCGCTTTTATAATAATTTTATCCATAATCATATCCTACAATCTGTACAGGCCTGCACTAAAAACATAACAGAGAGACAAAACGTGAACAGTTTTGGAATTTTTTAAGGCATTTTGGCAGATGAGACAAGGTCTGTTGTAGAAATCATGACTTCTATTAGTTACTTTTCCAGAGCAAATGGAATCAAACTATAAACATGAATAATTATTATACATTACTAATTTCAAGTACTAATACAAGTACTATTATTATTATGGATAGTGATAATAACTAATAATTTAAATTATATATATTTTGAGTTAGGAAAAAAAAAAAAAAAAGCAGATCCCGTTTCCATAAAAGGGTGCCTTTTGTTATTGTACTCAGAAAAATATTTACCTAAAAGCACAGAGTTTCATAAAAGAATCTCAGAAACACAAATTGCCTCAAAAATAAAAATCAATCATTAACCTTTTTCAACCATAAATAAAATAAAATAAAAAATAAAAAAGCTAAAACCAAAAATAAAAATAACTAACATTCCAAAATTCATACATACATTGAATTACATTGCTCAGAACTAAATTATAATGAGCAAATAAAAAAAAATTAAAATGTTGAAATTATGGATAGAATTGGAAAATTGTTGATTTCAAGAAACAACGAATCTAAAAAAACCTCAAAACAAATTGATGAATAGTTTCTTGATAATTTAATTATAAATTGTTGATATGATGAATATGAGAGATAATATTATAGGTACGGAATGAAAAATGGTACCTTGTGAATCGGGAGCATTATATTTTGGAGGAGAAGAGAGATTGAGAGATTTAGCGGAAGAGTGATGATGGTGAAATCTCCGAGGGAAGGAAGGAGGTATGTGCGTGCTGTGAAATGTGAAATGAATTCTTTGTTTAGAGAGAGAAAGTGAAGAGAGAGAAGAGAGCGAGTTAGAGAGAGAACCTGTAGATTTGACAGTCACGCTCACGTTTGGACCCTTTTCTTGTTCTTAATAGTAAATTTTTAACAATAATAACCTTTTTTCTCATAAGAATTTAATGATATTTTAATGTTTAATATTCAACTTTTTTTTTACCGAAAATAGGTGTTTTGATTTTTTATATTATTTGTTTGTTGATAATTAGAAATTTAGAATTGGTGAGGATTTTGTCCATATCAATGAAAAAAAATTTGTATCCAACTTCATTGATGTTATTCACATTTTTTTAGAGGTTTTTAAGAAAAAATGTTGATAGGGATTGCATAGCGTACGGCCCTCCTTATAACGCCTCAAATTATTTTCAAAATTGTTGACTAATTCCACAAATTAATATGGGTTTTAATATGGTGTAGAAGCATGATTGGGTATAGAAAAGTTGGTAATTTCATTAGTTTTTTTTTTATAATTTTTTCTTTTTGATGAATGATTTATGAATATAAGTTAAATTTTGTGATAGCATGAATTGTATGATGTATTATGTGAAATCCATGTACTGTTTTACCATGGAATTTGTGTGTTCTTGTTAATGATGTTGCCTTGAATTGGTGTTTTTATGTGTATGGTGATTTCGATGAATAAAGCATGATAAATCCATGACTAATCCAATAAAATGAAAATTAATTGATAGATGGATAATGTATTGTTGTTAGATATTATTTCCCCAGACATTGTTGTTCGATTTGGGGTCTACGAAGGAAAAATCAAAGTTCTGAATTGAACTCTGGCCAAAAACACAGATTTTGTTTCTGCTTCAGGGTGATGAGCGTCATCCTAATGACGACCAGGTCATCATGTCTTTGAAGGCGCTGACGGGTGGCAATTGCCTGACAGGTAGACTGTCATGGTCCCCAAGCATAATTTTATAGGACGGTCGTCACATGGATGATGTGTGAGGTGGTGTGGGTGGTGACTGGCGTCATGTTAGAGAAGTAGTTAGGAGGGTTAACATTTAGTTAACCATTCTGTTAAGCTTGGGTAGTTAGTAGTTAAATGTAACAGCTTCTGTTAAGGATTGGTATATATAAACCAGTACCTTCTTCATCTTCTGCATAATATTACGATTCACATTTACACTGCTATTACCATTTCCTTCTGATTTTTCTGTTACTGCACAGAGTGCTTATTGTAACAATATGAACTGAGTTCATATCTCTAATATGGTATCATTCGTAGAATCGATCCTCATCGCTTCCTCTTCTGTTCATCTCTGATTCATGTTCTTCAACTGTGTGCGCTATCTTGATTCAACAATGGCGGAGTCTGAAAATCAAGAATCGGCTAACAAAGAAAATTCTCAAGAAATTTCAATTGTGTTTACAACCACCAAAGCTGCGAATTCATTCGGACCGAAACTCTCCATCAAATTGCAAGAGAACAACTACCTTCTATGGAATCAATAGGTTGAATGAGTGATTTTGTCTCAAAAGATGCACTAATTGGTTGTCAATCCTCAGATCCCGTTGAAGTACAAAACGACTCAAGATCGTATTGAAGGTGTGATTTCTGACGAATACGAAGCTTGGATTGTGCAGGACCAAGTTGTGTTCATTTGGATATTATCCACCATCTCTGAATCTATTCTACCCAGGATTTTAGCGTGCAAGCATGCGTTTGAAGTTTGGCATAAGATTAATCAATTATTTAATGCTCAAATGAAAGATAGGGTTCGTCAACTTCGTGTAGAGCTCAAATCCACTAAGAAATGGAATAACTCGATTACTGAGTTTGTTCTACGAATCAAAGCTATTGTGAATTCCTTATTAGCAGTTGGTGATTCTATTACTGAGCAAGATCAAGTAGATTCCATTCTTGATGGTTTGCCTGAAGAATACAATTCGTTCGTTATGCAAATGTATGCATGTTCCCTGCCTCCTACACTGTGTGATGTTAAAGCTTTGGTGTATGTGCAAGAAGCACAACTTGACAAATATCGTCAAGAATTAGCCACAACAAATGTTGCTGCTAATGTGGCTCACACTATTCCAACTGAGAATAGTTCTAGAGTAGCATACTCTAGCTATCATGGTCGTGGAAGATCAAGTCGTGGGCGATATCGTGGTAGTGGTAGACACACAACTGGTAATAGGCCTACTTTCCAACTCAGTGAAAAATATGGGCATGTTGTCAGCACATGTTGGCATAGGTTTGATGAGAACTACATGCCTCAGGCTTCATCAAGTGATCAAACAAATGCTGCAAAGAACTCTACTCACACTCATACTTCAGCTCAAGAGGTTGCTCAGGAGCCTCAAACCGTGGCAATGATGGCTACCACAAGTAAACATAAGGCTTACACTCAAGAATACTCACAGCCTGCAGAATTAGAATCACAAGCCTGGTTTGCTCATTAAGGTACTTCTCACCACTTAACACCTTATGCTTCTTTCTTGCAAACTAAATGCAAATATGTAGGGCCTAATAAGGTGTATGTTGGTAATGGTCAGACTCTTAGCATTGAATCTGTAGGTTCTTCCCAAGTTATCTCTAATGTTATTCCTAATTATAAGTTAAAGTTCATCAATATCCTACATGTACCCTCTATCACTAGGAACCTGTTGTTTGTTTCCAAATTTTCTAGTGATAAGAATGTTGTTTTTGAATTTCTTCCTAACAAATGCTCTATTAAATATCAGATTTTAAAAAAAATACTGTTGAAGGAATTCTAGATGCTAGTGGTCTCTATTGCTTTCCTCAACTGTCCTTGGAGCCCACAAGTTCTCAATCTGTGCATCACAACTTGAGTTTCATTGTTGGAATTCAAAGTTATGTTGCCTCTCATTCAAATTCAATTTCCTATAATAATTGTAACACTAGTATGTTGTGGCATAATAGGCTAGGTCATACAAATTTTACTTTTATTGCTCGTTTTGAAGTTGTGTAATATACATTCATCTAATAAACATGATTTTCATTTTTGCAATTTTTGTAATCTTGGTAAAGCACATACTATATTAACTTGTGGGGTTATATGCACCTCTAGGTATACACAAACCCTGTGATGTTATCTACATTGACTTGTGGGGTCCATCATCCAATTCTTCTAGTTCAGGCTACAAATACTATATTGCTTTTGTAGATGGCCACTCTAGGTATACATGGTTATATTTCCTCAAAACCAAGTATGAAGCCTTACGTGCCTTCAAACAATTCCATACCTTTGTTCAAACTCAAATCCAAGTCACTGTCAAGTCTGTCCAAAGTGACTTTGGTGGAGAATTTCGCCCTTTCACAAAATTCCTCATTGAACTGGGGATCACTCACAGACTCACTTGTCCTCATACCTCTCATCAGAATGGATCTGTTGAGAGGAAACATCGCCACATAGTAGAGATATGGCTCACATTGTTAGTTTATGCCTCATTACCTTTATCCTTTTGGGACCATAGCTTTTCTACAACTGTCCATGTCATAAACAGGCTTCCTACCTCATCCCTCCAAAATGCTACTTCACCATTTCATGCCCTTTAGGGTAAGAAACCTGATTACACTTCACTCAAGGTGTTTGGATGTTATTGCTTTCCATTACTTAGAACCTACAATAAAACCAAGTTCCAACTAAGAAGCCAGGAGTGTGTTTATTTAGGTGTTTCTTCTCAACATAAAGGCTTTAAATGCCTTAGCAGTGAGAGAAGAATTTATATCTCTAAGGATGTTACTTTTAATGAATAATCTTTTCCCTTTTCTACATTGTTTGGTGCAAAGTCTAAGTCTAGCAATTCTATTAATGTCAGGGGTGTGTCTAGTTCTGTCACTGCCCCCTTACTACCTACACCTACTACACTTGTGCCAAAACCATAAAATTTTACTGGCTCACATCATGTCAATTTTGCTGGCTCACATTATGTCAATAACAGCCTAGGATCCCACCCTACTGCTGCACCTATTCTTCCTAGTGGCTCTTGTAGCGAGCAATTTTTGTCAGTGATGCGACCACCTTATCGCTGGTTTTTGGGTTTTCTCCTCAATGAAGAGGAGGGGGGTGCTACTTTCTGATTTCTTATTTATCCCATGAAGCTGGAAGGGAAAGGGAAACTATCCAAAACTAACCTTGCACGCGAATGTTTAACTGAACAAACGCTTAAAGAGATTCGGGGAGTCGGGGTCAGGTTATACGATGGGGAGTTGTCAATTACCCATCATATACGTGGTTATCCACAGGATGTTAGTTTTAGGTTTCACTTTGTACTTGATGGTGTTTATCCGTTAATGGGTTGGGAAAGTTTCTTGGGAAATGTGAGTGAGTGAGTGAGTTTTTGTTGATGTTCGAGTGTTTTTGGTAAGGTATTGGACCTAAGTTTTGATTGGTATGAAGGTACTGGACCTAGGGTTTTTTATTAGTATGCTTGCTAAGATTTCACAATCTTATGCCTACGAATTCCCGTTTAAAGGAAATAGGGAAATCAGAGCAATCGTAGTTCCCCTATTCTATGGGAGGAAAAAGATGTTTTGGTATTTTGTTCAAAGCCCAAGATTGAAGCTAAAAGGTTTATTTGTGTCTTGTTCAAAGCCCAAGATTGAAGCTAAAAGGTTTGACTGAGGAAGAATTTGTCATCTCTAAAGAGAGATTGGACTTCCTCTGAGGGGATTGTTGATTTTTGTGTGCCTTGATCAAAGCCCAAGGTTGAATCTAAGAGGTTGATTGACTCTTCTAGGGAAGTTTTTATACAAGGCCTAAGAGTAGGCTGAAAGAGATTCGGATCTTTGGGGATGTCATTATACAAAGCCTAAGAGAAGGCTGATGGTTTGACTTTTCCGGGGAAAGTGTTTTATCTGTCTTGTACAAAGCCCAAGATTGAGGCTAAAAGAGATTTTTACTCCGCGGGGGAGGTTTGTATGTGTCTTGTACAAAGCCTAAGATTGAGGCTAAAATGAGAAATTTAACTGACTCGAATGAGGATATTTTAAGTGTCTTGTACAAAACCCAAGATTGAGGCTGAAATGAGTTTGACTCTCCGGGAGAGTATTATCTGTCTTGTACAAAGCCTAAGATTGAGGCTGAAAAGAGTTTGACTCAGCTTAGGAAATTTATTTCTCGAAGCCTAAAGAAGGCTATGAGGAATTGACTCGGCAGGGGAAGATATTTGTCCCAAGCTTAATAGAAGGTTATGAAGATTTATGTCTTGTACAAAGCCCAAGATTGAGGCTAAAAGGGTTTGACTCAACAAGAGAGTGCTTTTATCTGTCCTGTACGAAGCCCGGGATTGTGGCTGAGCAAGCTGGAGAAATCATTATACAAAGCCTAAGAGGAGGCTGTCTTTTGCTAGGGGAAATCTTTATACCAAGCCTAAAAGGAGGCTGCAAAAGATTGACTCAACAAGAGAGTGTTTTTAACTGTCTCGTACAAAGCCCGAGATTGAGGCTAAAAAGGTTAACTCAACAAGAGAGTCTAAAAAGGTGATTGACTCAACAAGAAAGTCTGAAAAGGTTGACTCAACAAGAGAGTCTGAAAAGGTGATTGACTCAACAAGAGAGTCTGAAAAGGTTAACTCAACAAGAGAGTCTGAAAAGGTGATTGACTCAACAAGAGAGTCTGAAAAGGTTGACTCAACAAGAGAGTTTGAAAAGGTTAGCTCAGATGGGGAGAATCATTGTACAAAGCCCAAGAGGAGGCTGATTGTGCGGAGGAAAAATCATTATACAAAGCCTAAGAGGAGGCTAGCTTATGCCGGGGATTATTGAGATCCCAAGGCAGGTCCAAATGGGGAATCAACTCTTGCTGAGGGTTACAGAAGAGTTGGGGTATCAGATGCCTTGAGGTTCTGATATTGGTGATAAACTGACCCTGACAGGGGAACTTTTAGGAGAGAGACTGGGTTTTAGAACCCATGGGTTATAACTCTATTGGATATTTATCCAGAGTGACCGGGGTTTTTCCTATGCTTGTAAGGAACTTGAGAATGTCTTTGAGACCCAAGGGAATTTAGACTGTCCAAGTCTATTGGTGTGGAAGAGTTTTATCTTTTGTATGATGCCCAAGAGGAGGCAGGTGTTTTAAGGAATGAGAATCAACCCTAAATTGGTCTGAGATTTGACACAGGAAAGACTGCTCTAGCAAAGGATGACTAAGTTCTGTCTTATACCTTTAAGACGTCTTCAGGGTCCTTGTATTAAGCCCAAGAAAATGCATGAGAACTTCTAAGAAGCCGGAGGGTCCTTGTACAAAGCCTAAGAGGAGGCGAGGATGCTTTTAGGATGCCTGTGTGTCCCAAACCAAGAAAAGTTCAAGAAATGCTATTCACCGAGAATAGATCATTTAGTGAAAGTTCTGAGGTTTGAAGAAATTCAAGAGATGTTATTCACCGAGAATAGATCACCTCTGGGGAACAGAATTTCTTTGACAATTTCTAATAGTGATGGCCTGAGAAAAGGTTTACCGAGAATATTGCATTTCTCTTTGTTCCATATTGTTTAAGCCCAAGAGAAGGCAAGACTGTATTTGGAAATCCTATGGAGATCTAGTTTTGACCGTATTAAAGAGTCACCAACTGGCTTTACCTAGTTCTAGACCTAGTTGCCGGGGAAAACTCTAAATAGTTATACTAGTATATATACAGTTGATATATGACAAGTATTTTAAAAGGATATGGAAGAAGGATTTACAGTGCGCAGCTTCCCACAATACAGTTATATATATGAAAGCGAGTAAATGAAAGTTGTTAAAACTTACAGGTGAGCAAGCTTCCATGTTGTATTGTCAGTTGTTCAAAGAAATTAAAGAAAGTTTTGATAACAACATATATATATATATATATATGCTTAAATAGTATTTTCGTCCCTGTAAGTTGGCAAGGTTTTGGTTTTCGTCCCTGAATCTTTTTTTTTTCGGTCTGAGTCCTTAACATTTGATTTCTTTTTACGATTAGTCCCTGGAGTTAAACTTCTGTTACAAAAATGATGATGTGGCTAACGTTGCTGACATGGCAAGCTTGTTTTTATCATTTTTCATTTATATTAATATCCAATAATTCCACGTCGCTTTTTTTAATCATTTTCTATTATTTTTAATTTCCAATAATTCCACATAAGCATTGTTTTGTTTGTTGAGTGTTAAATGATGAATGCATTATCTTTCAAAATAAGGCCCAATGTAGTTTCAAACCTAGGACCTTTAGATTACAACAACAACATGTTTCCACCAAGCCATTTACTTCCTTTTGTTTATATTTGTAACGCATATACTAATATACTAATATTACTACATCTATTAAATATACTAATAGTAATATACTAACATACTAATATACTAACATATTACTGCAACTTAAAATTATTAGTTAAAATAATTAATACTGCTAAATAATTAATACTGCAACTTATACTAATCATTAATATTGTAAATAATTTTGTAACTATACTAATAATTATGAAATATTTAGTAAATAATACTGTAACTTAAAATTATTAGTTGAAATAATTAATTATTTTATTAATTAGTAATTAATAATGTTATAGTTGAAATTATTTAACAAACTAATTAAATAATATTTCACTAAAATTAATATTTCATATTCTATTTTAATATTTCACCAAAGTAATTAAAATTATAATGCTTATGTTTCACTAATTAATATTTCAACTATTTTAGTATTTAAATATTAATAAATAAAAACTACTTATTAATATAGTAATTATTTACAGTATTATTAATATAAATACAATATTATTTACTAAATATTTAATAAATTAATTATAAAATATTTCACTATTAGTTAATAACACTATTAGTTAATACTGTATTATTAGTAAATAATACTTTATTATTAATTAATTTAAACTAAATATTAAATAACTATTATAAGTATTATTAGTTTAAACTAATAATTTAAATATTAAATAGTTTAATTAGTATTTTTAATAGTTTAATTTACTAAATAATTACAGTAAATTTATTTAGTTTAATTTATTAAATAATTAGAGTATTAATTAATTACAGTAAATTATTAATAATAGTTTAATTTATTAAATAATTATAATATTAATTAAAGTAAATTAAATAAATGAGATATTAAATAATTATAATTATTAATATTAAAATTATTTAGTTATTTAAATAATAAATAATTACGATAATAAATAATAAATAATTACTAGTAAGTAATATTGTATTATTAGTTAATAGTAAATAATTACGATACTAAATAATAAATAATTATGATAATTAATAATTGAAATATTAAATATTTGGAATATTAAATTAATGAAATATTTAATAAACTAATTATTTATACTAATTTATAAAATAATTTATATTTATATTAATAAGTATTAAATATTAAATTATATAAAATAATTTATACTAACTGTATTAAATAATTTATATTAACTATATTAAATAATTTACACTAATTATATTAAATAATTTATACTACCAGTATATATAAATATTTATATTAAATAATTTTTATTTATATTAATAAGTATTAAATATTAAACTCTATAAAATAATTTATATTATCAGTATAAAATAATTTATACTAATTGTATTAAATAAGTGCAGTATTTTAAATATAAGTATTAAATAGTAAATATTGGATTTATGTAATATATAAATTTGTTGCAAATTAAAACACAAGTGAGTTGAATGGTCTAGTGGCTAAGAACCAAGTTGTGGAAGTAAAGGTCATGGGTTCAAGTCCTCATGGGACCAAATTTTGAATTTTTGCCTTCTTAAACTATAAGGACCAAAATCAGAACGGCTTATGTGGAATTATTGGGGATTAAAATAAATGAAAAATGATAAAAAAAACACTTGCCACGTCAGCGACGTTAGCCACATCACCATTTTTGTAACGGAAGTTTAACGTCAGGGACTAATCGCAAAAAGAAATCAAATGTTAAGGACTTGGATCGAAAAAAAAAAAGATTCAGGGACCAAAACCAAAAACTCGCCAACTTACAGGGACGAAAACATTATTTAAGCTATATATATATATATATATATATATATATATATATATATATATATATATATATATATTTGAACTTAAATCAAAAGGGAAGTTATTTTTGGAAAGATTGTTGGGGCTTATACTCAAGGAGAGACCCAAGATTTAACAGTGATCACACCGTTGTTTTGAATATCGTATCGGGACTTATACGACGAATGAGGCCCAAAGCGATTTTTATTACAAAGGGATGGGTCTTACAACTCAAGGAGAGGCCCAAAGAGGTTTTGAAAAAGAAAGATGAGACTTACAACACGAGGGGAGGCTCAATGAAAGACAGTGATCGCACCGTCGTTTTGAGAACCGCAGAGGGACTTATACAATGACTGAGGCCCAAAAAGGTATTTATTTACAAAGGATTGGGTCTTACACTCTATCAGAGGCCCAAAGTGTTTGAAAAAAGGTTCGTTAGGGTGAAAATCAACGAAGATTAATTAAAAAGAAAATTAATTAAAATGATAAAAACACCAAATAAGTTTGAATAAACAACTTGTGATTATTGGTTAAGGTTTGAAAAATGATTTTTTAATCACAAGATGAATTAAAACTCATTTGGTTTTAATTTCCAAGATGAAAATTCATTTTTTGAAATGTTTAAAACAATAAAAAATGACTTTATTTGCAAAAATACCACTATATTAAATAAACAATATAAATTTGATTTTTTTTGTGGAATAAAATATTTTAACATTTTTGTGATTTTTTTGCAAAAATAACCAATAAAAAATAATTAAAATTGAGAGAGAAATTAACTTTCCAAATCATTTAAAATAATATGACAAATATTAAGAAAATGGAAAAAATGGTGAAAAAAAGGGTCTGGGGCGAGGGGGATTCGAACCCCAGACCTCCAAGTTACAGCGCGCGCCTTCTACCACTGGGGTGGTGATACATCCGTGTATCAAAACCACCCCATAAATACATAAGGGATGCCTTGTTTTAGGCCTGGGCAAGGCAAGGCAAGGCCAGCTTTTGGGCCATTTACGTGAAGCCTCTAACTTTCTCATTTCTCCATGGATTGGGACAAAATTTATATGCATCTGGCCTAGAATTTCCCAAGGAATCCAATGGTGGTCATGGTTTTTTCAGATGAGGTCCCTATTTTAAAACCCGATAGTGGTTTTGAAATAGGCCTATATTTGCATTTTCTATGCTAACACATGGTACATGCAAGAATTACATGGCAAATTGGCTCAAACACAACATATATAACATGTATGAAATGTTTATGATCAGTGGACTTCAAAGCAATGCATAATTCAAAGAGTTCAAGTTGTGATGCTTACCTCTTTGGGAGCTTTTTGTGTTATCTGCCAAGTTTCTTGTGCCAAAAGTAATTTGATGCTTTAGACACTCTCAATTGATCCTTAGAAGCTTTTAGAATGGTTGGAACCAGTTGGAATCTTCAGGAACAAGTTTGAGCACTTTCTTGCAAAAGGGGCAAAAGTGGCCAATAGGGCAACTCTCTCAAATGGTGTTCTAGATGCGGGGAACCATTTGGTACAGTTCAAGGATGATATTTGGAGTGTGTTTGAGGTTTTATCTGGTTTTGAAAGTGAATGAATCAAGACATGGCTTGAAAAATGCAAAAAGTCCAATTTTGAGGTTTTGGAAGTGGACTTTGAGATTTTGGTGTTACAGGTCACATATTAGTGTTTGAACAACTTAGATACAACATATTAGAGGTGTTTGGATCATGAGCTGTGATGGAATTGCTCTCTAACTCAAAAACTCAGAGATACCTTGCAAAAGAAGGCATTTTGTCCTAAAGAGAGGGATTTTGAGGAAAGCATTAGTTTGGTTGCTTTGGTGTACTCAAACTGATCACAAATGAGCTCTATTTATAGTAGAGCAAGTTTGTTTTGCAAGCAATAGTGAATGGCAGCTGCAACAGGCCTTTAGCCAATGTTAAGCAAAAGGAATCTCAAGTCTCCTCTATCCATTGATTTGAGGTTAGGGCACAGTGTCATACCCCAAATTTTGACCACTAAGATTTCCCATCATTGTGCAAATCATAATCATAATATGGATGAACCTTATACCTTAGTAGTCTCGCCAAAGATGGGTGAGCATCCACTACAATCAGACTTAGGGTTTCAAGCCCTCTCAGAGCTCTTAGACAAAAGATCAATCAAGGGATGACACGATCTTCAACTTGTCTAACCTCTCAAACCCCCACAATGGATCAAGAGGACTCCCACTTCAAGGATTAAGCACAAGGTTGCTCCCTTCTAGGTGGATCAAGCCTCAAGAGCGCCAGTGTCACCAAATTAGGGTTTTGGTCGACCAAGGCCTCCAGATGGAAATTTTCCTCTGGGCATGAGCCAATGCTTCAAAGCATAGCCTAATATGCTCCATGGAACCTCATGAACCCAATCATCAAGTCAATTTTGCCTCAGGGGGTGCATTTACCAAAAATCAGGAATTAGGGTTTCTTGACATAATTCACCCCTAAGTTGACTTTTGGGACAAAACATGAGCCAAGACCTCAAGAGAGGATTTGAGTGTCTCTAACATACTACATTGATCCATTTGCAACAATGTATTAATCCAAGAAGCTTGAGTAACAAGTTTCAATTTCATCTGAACCACAGTTAGGGTTTCGAGGAAAAAGTCAACTGTAGCTTTGACTTTTGACCAGGACATGCTCCCAAGCCCTAGGACATGATTCAATACACCCTATATCACCTATGAAACCAATCCATCAAGTAGGTCAAGGACATGATTTCATTGAGGATCGCACAGTTTGGAATTCATCTGACAAAAAGTCAACTGTGCACAAAAGTCAAACTTTGACTTTTTGAGATTTTTCACAAAAATGGTTTTTTAACACTAAAATGATGTTAAGGTATGATTTGAATCATCATTCATCAAGAAAAATCAAGAAAAGTGGGGTAACTTGTAAAAGGGGTAACCATAAAAACTTAGAAAAATTTCTAAGTTATGAACAAAGTGGCAAGGGTACCAACTTTGGAGGATCATAACTCCTAAACCACAAGGCCATTCTTCCCCATCCAAAGCCGGATTTGTAGCTCTCATTACCCTCTACAAAAGCTTCAACTACACCTCACTCCAATTCATTATGGATTTTGAGTTATGATTGGGCCAAAATGACTAAAACATGAAAATACATCATTTTCCAACACTTAGAAAAATTCTGGCCAAGGCAGATTTTGTTGAAAACACCAAAACTTGTGAGATCTTTTCACATAGTTGCAAACTGAATCAGGTCCAAAGGTAAACATCAATATTGTTGCATATTTTTCAAAGAATCCAAAGAGCCTCTCAGCATGAATTAATTCAACTTGAGCCAAGAGAAATCCATGCCCAAAGTCATGCTGCTGCAAGTTGTTTTGGAAAAATCAGTTTTCATGTTTGCTTGCCACACACGATTTCTGAATCAAAACTGAGGATCATTATGCCACATGTACTCAAACCAATCACAATGCATTTGATCCAACTGTCATACCCCAAATTTTGACCACTAAGATTTCCCATCATTGTGAAAATCATCATCACAATATGGAAGAACCATCATACTTTATCAGTCTCCCCAAAGATGGGTGAGCATTCACTACAATCAAAACTAGGGTTTCAAGCCCTCTCTGAGAGCTTAGACAAAGGATCAATCAAGGAATGACATGACCTTCAACTTGTCTAACCTCTCAAGCATCCACAAAGGATCAAAAGGACTCCCACTCCAAGGATTAAGCACAAGGATGCTCCCTTCTAGGTGGATCAGGCCTCAAGATCGATAGTGTCACCAAATTAGGGTTTTGGTCGACCAGGGCCTCCAGATGGAAATTTTTCATCTGGACATGAGCCAATGATCCAAAACACAACCTAATGTACTCCATGGAACCTCATGGACCCATTCATCAAGTCAATTTTGCCTCAGGGGATGCATTCATAAAAAATCAGGAATTAGGGTTTCTTGACCTAATTCACCCCTAAGTTGACTTTTGGGGCAAATCATGAACCAAGACCTCAAGAGAGGGTTTGAGGGTCTCTAATGAACTATATTGATCCATTTGGAACAATGGATTAATCCAAGAAGCTTGAGCAACAATTCTCAATTTCATCTGCACAACAATTAGGGTTTTAAGGAAAAAGTAAACTGTAACTTTGACTTTTGACCAGGATATGCTTCCAAGCCCTAAGACATGATTCAATATGCCCTGTCACCCATGTAACATGTCCATCAAGTTTGATTTAGGTTAAGGACATGATTTCATGAAGAATTGCACAGTTTGGAATTCATCTGATCAAAAGTCAACTGTGCACAAAAGTCAACTTTGACTTTTTGAGATTTTTCACCAATATGGTTTTTTAACCCTAAAATGATGTTAATGTATGATTTGAATCATCATTCATCAAGAAAAATCAAGAAAAGTTGGATAACTTGTAAAAGGGGTAACCATAAAAACTTAGAAAATTTTCTAAGTTAAAAATAAAGTGACAAGGGCACCAACTTTGAAGGATCATAACTCCTAAACCACAAAGCCATTTTTTTTCATCCAAAGATGGATTTGTAGCCCTCATTACCCTCTACAAAAACTTCAACTAGACCTAAGTCCAATTCATTAAGGATTTGGAGTTATGGAGTGATCAAAATGGCTGAAAAGTGAAAATGTCACTTTTTCCAACACTTAGTGAAATTTTCACTAAGTCAGAATCTGCCTTCACTTTTTGCCAAATGTAGGGGGATTTTTCACTTGGATTCAAAAGAGATCAAAACCAAACATGTTCAAACAGTTGTTGTATCATACAAGGGCTTTCCAAAATGGTCAAGAACATTACCAAATTCAACTTACACCATGAGATATGACATTGGCAACTTGCCTTGCTGAAATCTGTCAAAGGCAAGGCAGAATTTGCAACTTTGCTTGATTTACCAAAATTAGCCAAATTCAAATGCTCCTATCCACTTGGACACATCAAAGGATTGAATCTAAAGGGGACAATCACTGAGTCAATCCTCCAAAGTCCATGGAACAAGAAATATCATGTTGAACCTAGAATGGCCAAAATAGGGACAAGACTCCAAATTTGGATTGAAGCATTCAATGGAAGCATCAAGGTGGCATGGACTGAGCCATTCTCATCTGAAATCAGTCAAGACTCATCCAGGACCAAGGGAACCAAAGCTCTGTGCCCTAACCTCTAGTCAATGGCTAGAGGAGACTTGGATTTTCATTTGCCAACATTGGCCAAACCTACTTACCAGTTGCCATTCACTATTCCTTGCAAAACAAACTTGCTCTACTATAAATAGAGCTCAATTGTGATCAGTTTGAGTACACCAAAGCCATCTAACAGATGCTTTCCTCAAAATCTCTTTCTCTTGGCAAAATGCCTTTCTTAGCAAGGTAGCTATCGGGTTTTGAGTTTGAGAGCTTTTCCAATCAAACCAATCACTCACACACCTCACATACATCATATAGAAGTGATCCAAACACTCACATAACATCTGGAACACAGATTTCACAAAATCACCAGCTGGTTGCTCAAACTTTCAATCAAGTTGCAGCTGAGGTACCACAAATCGTTCCAGCCATTTTCAATCAAGTCCAGGCATTCAAACACACTCCATAGGGTGTAAGGAAGCTGTTCAGATCATCACCACTCATCTGTAACACCTCCAAATCAAAAATCACATTGCACTTGCTGTCACGGCCTAGAGGTAAGCATACACTTGGTCATCTCTCAATCTATGCATATTTCCTCGCACAATAATTTGGCCATATGTTCATAATCATGCATGGAATGTTTTCCCTCAATTAATTGCATTGTTTGAATCGTGTATAAAAAATTCTAGCCTTCATGCAGAAATTAGGGTTCTTGAGGATTTTTCATGATTTCTTGTTATATGTTTAATTTAAATGAAATTAATGGACATAGACATGATCGTGAGGTTGAGACGAGCATAATGATATGTGGATTGCATGTTATAATCAAGTATTCAGGGAGATTGGATAGAAAATGCAAATCAGCCAAACCCAGAACACGCGCGTGTTCTTCAGCTGTTCTTGGCGCCTTTTTTGAATTTTCAAATATTTGAATTTTGTGATTTTTCTTTAATTGATTCAAAAATTAATTTCTCTATGAGTTTTAATGATTTTGAGTTGATTCTTTTTTTAATAATTCACAAAAATGTTAAAATATTTTATTTTCCCAAAAAATCCCAAAAATATTATTTATTTAATATAATTGATATTTTTGCAAAGAATTAATATTTTAATTGTTTTTGACATTTTAAATATTTTTTCCACATTGATTTTGCAACTTTTAATGCTTTCTAATTATTTTGTAGGTCAATACTTAATTTTTGAAGCATTAATCCAAGATCACAATTTGTTTTCCATATGTTAAACAATTTTGATCATTTTAATTGAATTTTTATTCAATTAAATACATTTTTGAAAACAAATTAGGGTTTTTGGATTAATTCAACCCTCATAAATCATTTTCAATACACTTTGGGCCTCTAATAGAGTGTAAGACCCAATCTGTTTTTTGACCAAACCATTTTGGGCCTCAGTGTATTGTATAAGTCCCGATACCGTCAAAAACAAACGGCGCGATCGTCGCCTTTTGAAAAATAACCTACTGGGCCTCTCCTTGAGCTATAAGACCCATTCAAAACTTTTGGGCCTCTAATAGAGTGTAAGACCCAACCCCCTTTTAACCAAAACATTTTTGGGCCTCACTTATTGTATAAGTCCCTCTGCGTTAAAAGAAAATCTCGGCGCGATCGCCATTTTTAACGAAAAATCAATTGGGCCTACCCTCGTGTTATAAGCCCCACTCTTTTTCTTTAAAACATTTAGGCCTCTTGAGAGAGTGTAAGACCCATCCCTTTGTACAGGAAAACATTTTGGGCCTCAGTCACTTCTATAAGTCTCTCTGTACAAATTCAAACAGTGCGCTCACTGATAAAACCCTGGGCCTCTCCTTGAGCTGTAAGCCCCAAATCTTTCTTTTTCAAAGCACTTTCTCCTTTGATTTTGAATATACTGTTATTTTCAATCTATCTTTGTTGAACAACTAACCAAACAACATGGAAGCTCTACAACCGAGTAAGTGGTTATTGCTTTCATTTACTGCTTTCATATACATATAACTGTATTGTGGGGCTGTTTCACTGTAAGTCTTCTTTCATAAACTCATATCAACTGTGTAATAATAGTATAGATATTTCGAGTTTCCCCGGCAACTACGTCTAGAACTAGGTGACGCCAATTCGTTTATTTGTAGAAATAGACAACTAGATCCCCAATAGGATCACCAGATACAGTCTTCTCTTCGGCTGTCCTCATTAGGAATTGTCAAGAAACTCTACTCCCAAAGATGAATGTATTCTCCGTGAATGGCATCTTTGAGTTTCTTCCAAATTCTCGAACTTTCCTGACTTGATCTATTCCTTGTGAATAGCTTGCCTTGAATTTCTCGGGGTTTGGGGACCCATCGGCTTCTTAAAAGCATCGGCCTCCTCTTGGGCATCGTACAAGGACCCATATGCTTCCTAAAAGCAACCCCGCCTCCTCTTGGGCTTAGTACAAGGACCCTACGGCTTCTTAGAAGTATTCACAGCCTCCTCTTAGGCTTCGTATAATGATCTCTTCCTTCGGGAATGACAGCCTCCTCTTGGGCTTAGTACAAGGACCGATCGGCTTCTTAAAAGTTTCCAGCCTCCTCTTGGGCTTCGTACAAATTGTCCCGACGACCTCCTAGAGGTATAGGAACAGAACTTAGTCATCTTCATAAAAAAGTCCTTTCATAGAGTCTACTACTATTTCTCAAAGCATAGTACAAAAGAGGACACTCTAGACTTGAACAGTCTAATCTCCTTGAGTCTCAAAGACATTCTCAAGCACCCTTCGTTAAATAGGAAGGAAACCCGCAGACTCGGACAGTCTCAATACCCTTCGAATTTCTTGATTCCTTAAAGAACAGGAATAACCCGGATCCTTGAATCAAATCCTTGAGTACAACATTGCTCATATAAGAACTGATTTTCTCTTTTAAAATCAGTATACTGGACCTGTCACTTAACTGAAACAGTAACCACAGCCTCCTCTTGGGCTTTGTACAATGATTCTCCCCAGCGGAGCTAACAATTTTCGCCTCCATCTTGGGCTTTGTACGAGATACAAAAACTCTCTTGTTGAGTTAAATAGCCTCCATCTCGGGCTTTATACGAGATACCAAAAGATTCCCTCGTTGAGTCAAAATCTTTTAGCCTCTCTCTTGGGCTTTGTACGAGACACATAATAGCCTCCTCTTAGGCTTTGTATAAGAAAACCACTGGTTAATCCAATTAACCTTTTAGCATCAAAGCTGTGCCTCATTCACAGTATACAAACATCAACAACTCCTTCCCCTCCATCTAACTGCTGTAAGCAGCAAGCCTCTGGATCATATACATCCATGTCACTGTCCCTCTTTTAGCATGAGAAATTCCTAAGGAAAGATAGCATTGCACTACACTGAGTTAAAGTCTTCTCCTTCAGGTTGAAATCCCCTATAAAGGAAATTATGGCATTACCGGATTCACAAATCCCGGTTAAAGTAATTCTCCTTTATAAACATTTGTCATAGACAAACCCCTCTTTAGAGATGACAAATTCTCTCTAAAGACAACACCCTTTAGCTTCATATCTTGGGCTTTGAACAAGATACAAACCACCTTTCGCTTCACATCTCGGGCTTTGAACAAGACACCAAAAACACCCATTTCCTCCCATAGAATAGGAGGAACTACAAACGCTCTAATTTCCCTGTTTTGGATAAACGGGAATACGTAGGCATAAGATCGAAAGAAAAGATCTTAGCGAGCATAATCAACAAAAAAAACCAAATCCCATACTCTCACATTCAAAAGCATCAGTCCTAACATCCTAATCCTTGTTCCCCGCCAGAAACCTTCTGTCAAGATAAAAAGAAAGAAAACAGTATTGGCGAAAATACAAATAACCAGTACAAAGGCCCCCCACATTGATAGCATCCGTGACCTAACAGACCGCTGTTTAAACTCAGTATGCAAAGCAGGGTTAATTGGAGACATCTATTTCCCTTCCTTATTCAGCTCACAATAGGATAAAAAAATGAATCGACCTGTAGTTTAAGCTCAACCGCAGAGGACTACCAGCGCTTAAGAACCGCGTCCAAAATCGCTCGCTACAGAAAAATGGCGCCCACCGTGGGGCCGGGTCTCTGTTTTTTTCTTCCTTTTCACCTCTTGTGTGAATACCACAGATTGGGGCTTCCGCCGGGGAACCCATTTTCTGTCAGGAACTTAGGATTCATAGCTTTAAAAGGTCTAGGATGTTTTAGGACAAATATATATACTGCTTTTCCTAATTGCTATACGTGTTTATTTTTCTGCTAATGGGAATGCGGGTGATGCCGTATGTGGAAAGATTGAGTATACACTTAAGATAAGTGATGGCGACGGGGTCGACCATCAACCTCAGTGGAGGCTGACCAACGCAACCCATTCTCTCACCTAGACAATGGGCCGGTTGTTAAGTCTGAGAATCTGAGGAGCCAAACCCTTTCGTAGTGCGGAAACTATCGGAAATAGTTGTTACGCGATACTACCCTTATTTGAGGCTGGTGATCTATTCTCGGTGAATGGCACTTACTCTAAGATCGCTCTACAACTCGCTGGCGATCCGCTTGTTGTTTTGCTTTCCTGGGAGGAGCTGATGATAATGAGTACAGGTACAAAAATCACCCTAGTATAAACCTTTGGGGGATGGGTAGAGCCTTGACTTCATGACAACGACCCTTTGACCCCATGTTTTTTCTATGTTTTTGTGTGCTGCATTCATGCATTCATTTAAAAAACATTAAAACATTCAAAAAATCTTCTCTTCTAGTCTCTCTATTTTTCAAATTAAACTAAGACTGTGATTGCAAATATCAGAGAAAAGGATTGCACTAATGGATTTCGGTAGAAGGAGAACTCATAGTTACACCTTCGAGGTTCCAAAGTTAGAGGATTTGAGAAGGTTAGTGAGGATGATCACTAACCCAGAGGCTTTCAGAGCCAAACACGGAGGTTTGCTACCACTGTTAAGAGTCCATGTAATTGAGGGAATCATGGATGCGCTTATTCAGTTTTATGATCCAGTTTATCACTGTTTCACATTCCTGGATTACCAGTTAGCACCAACGCTGGAGGAGTATTCTCATCTGATTGATCTACACATTACAGATCAAGCTCCATTTTCTGGACTGGAAGAAATTCCAAAGAATCAGACCATTGCAAGAGCAATTCATTTGGACGAGTCTGAGGTCAAGGCTCACCTAACTACCAAGGGTGGCATCCAAGGTTTGCCAGCCCAGTTCTTGACAAAGAAGGCCCTGTATTTTGCCAGTATAGGAAACGTGACTGCTTTTGAAGGCATCTTTGTCTTGCTCACCTACGGGTTATTTTTGTTTCCCAACATCAATAACTTCGTCGATATTAACTCCATTAAGGTTTTTCTCATTGGAAATCCTGTGCCGACTTTGCTCGCAGATGCGTATCATTCTGTACACTTGGGAAATTTGTACAGCGGAGGGGAGATCACATGCTGTGTACCTTTGCTTTACAAATGGTTTATCTCTCACTTGCCCAAGTCTGCTGCTTTTTGGGATTGCAAGAGTGCCTTACGTTGGTCGCAGAAGATCATGTCTCTTACCAACTCTGACATTGATTGGTGTAATAGGATTTATGAGGGAATCAGAATCATTGACCGTTGTGAAAACTTCCCCAACGTAGCCCTCATAGGAACTAAAGGAGGAATCAACTACCATCCGGTGTTGGTTCGCCGTCAATTTGGATACCCGATGAGACGCATCCCACTGGGTGTTCATCTGGAAGGTCTTTTCTTCAAGGAAGGAGAAAATGACAGAGCACTAAAGATGGAAATAGTGCAAGCTTGGAAGCATGTTCATAAGAAAGGACGAGAGTCTCTGGGAAAACCAGACTGTGTCTTGGTGGAGCCTTACCTTCATTGGGTACAAACTAGAGCTCTCAAGCTAAAGATGCCTTATCCTCGTTACGAAATTCTTCCGCCGAGGGAATCTGTCATGTACTTCATGACGGAAACTGAAAAGCTTCAGGTTATTCTCAACAAAGTTCAAAAGGAGAGAAGGTCTTGGAAGAACAAGTACCGCACCCTCGACATAGAGTGCATCAAAATACAACAATTACTGAAAGAGAAAGATGCTCTGATTGAAATTTTGGAGCAACATGCTGTGGATAATCAGGATGACCAAAGGAATTTGCTCGCTCCTTTCACCTGGCAAAGGAATGACAACCCGACAACGGCCCAAGAGCCCCGGTCAAAGAAAAGGAAGATACCAGAATCAGCACCCGGGACCCATTAGCTTAGGTTTCTGTTTCTGCACTTTGTAATCTACTGTATTTCCGTTCTTGTAATCCTTTGAATTCAATAAAAAGGGGTTTCCCCACCGTTTGATATTTGCAATCTAATTGTCGAAGTTTATTTTGATTAAACCTTAAACAATTAATATAATCGTTGCATTCATCATTCTCACATCGCGTATTCTTCTTACCTACGAATCTCACGTTTGTGTCTCAGTTCTAGAGTCAAACTGTCTCATTCGTATAATACTCGGGCCAATCGTCAGAAAAATATGGATGATCTTGAGGAAGAAAATAGAGAATTGAAAGAAGAGATCGACGCTCTAAGGGAGGATATGAGAAAGCTTCGAAACGACATGCAAGCCATGGCAGAAGCTCAGCTACAAAGGACTGTGATCTCAGAGATCACCTCGACGCCTATAGTGGAGAAGTATGATCCTAGGTATCAAATACCGAAAGATCATCCTTGGGGCATGCCTGTTAACTATATCCCGGAAGGATATGTTTTGCCGATCACTGAAGATCAGGGAATCACAATAGAAGCCGCTGGTCCTAAAGGTTACAAACTTCGGGAAAGCGAAGATGCCAGGGGCATACTGAAGACTCCTGAAGGTTACAAACTTCGGGAGACGCCAAGACTCACTACCGTAGTCACGGTACCACCCCCTGTGGTGCACACTGTCTCAGAAGGACAGATTCCACAAATACCTTCTGGTAAAAAGGAAACTATGTTTGACAGAATGGAGGAATTCCAGGAATAGTTTTTGGAAATGCAGAAGGAGCTGCAAGCCATTCGCGGTCAGGATTTATTTGGAAAGGACGCCGCAGACCTTTGTCTAGTCCCAAATGTGAAATTCCCGCACAAATTCCAAGTGCCCGACTTTGAAAAGTACAAGGGTAACTTTTTCCCTCAGAGCCATCTGGTGATGTACGCTCGACGAATGTCAGCTCAGACGGAGAATCAGGACCTACTGATTCACTACTTCCAGGATAGTTTAACCGATGCCGCATTAAAATGGTACATGGGTTTAAACCGTGCCACGATCATCACTTTCAGAGATCTTGGCACTGCCTTCGTCCAACAATACAAATACAATTTGGACATGGCACCCGACAGAGATCAACTCAGATCAATGTCGCAAAAGGACAAGGAAACCTTTAAGGAGTATGCTCAAAGGTGGCGTGAAATTACCGCTCAAATTTGTCCACCTCTTGAGGAAAAAAAGATGACAAAGATCTTCTTAAAGACCTTAAGCTCATTTTACTATGACCGAATGGTTGCCAGTGCACCCAGTGATTTCACCGAGATGGTCGGTATGGGCGTACGTCTTGAGGAAGCCGTCCGAGAAGGACGTTTGGTAAAAGACACTGGATCGACGAGCGGTACTAAAAAATACGGTAGTGCTCTCCCTAAGAAAAAAGAGCAAGATATTGGGAATATCTCTCTCGGAAAGCAAAGGCGACGTTATCAACCGGTAGCAGCTGTGACTCCTGCTATCAACCCTGCGTCTATTCCTACGTATCAACCTCAGGTTGCGCAAAGCCAACCTGACCAACAAAGGAAACAACAGCCTCTTCAGCAGGCCCGTCCTCCATATAACAACAACCGTACAACACGGCCACCAGGATTTGATCCTATACCCGTAACGTACGCAGAGCTGTTTCCGTTACTACTGGCTAAGGGGCACATTCAGAGTAAATCTCCTCTTACAGTACCAGAAAATCTGCCTTTTTGGTTTAAGGTGGATTAAACTTGCCCTTATCAACAAGGAGGTCCAGGGCATAACATAGAGACTTGTCTCAATTTCAAGTCCGGCGTGCAAAAACTTGTTAGGAGCGGGGTCTTATCCTTCAAGGATACAAATCCTAATGTTCTTACGAACCCGCTGCCTCAACATGAGAAGGCTGCCATCAATTTGATAGAAGGAGAGACTAACGATGTCTATCAAATTCACGATGTACTCTTGTTGAAAACCAATTTGGTTAAGATGCATTGTAGACAGAGTGGATATGGCCATGTGCCACCTCATAACTATCACCAGTGTGATATCTGCTCTAAAGATAACCAAGGATGTTCTGTAGTGCAAGCAGCTCTACAGGAACAAATGGATCTCGGATGGATCCAAGATCACCGAGTTCGTGGAGTTAACATGGTCTACACGAATTCCAACGTCATTCAGAACCACGATATCCGTGCAATGAATGTCAACTTGGTGGCGATGCACTCAAGGCAAAGCCAGTATCATAATCTGCCGCGACACGATTACAGTTCATGTCTGACTTGCTTGGTAAATAAACAGGGATGCTCTATCATACAGGAGGCCCTCCAGCGTCAGATGGATCTTGGATGGATCCAAGACTACCATGAGAGGAACCCTTATCAGATCAACATGGTTCAGATCTTCGATATTCGCGTGATGAATACCAACCTGGTAGAGTTACATGCTGAGCAGGTCCAACTCGGATTCTTAATATCACATGACTATCAAAGCTGTAAAGCGGGTTGCGAAAATGATCGGGGTTGTACCCTTGTCCAGGAGGCACTTCAGCACTTGTTAAATCACTGGTGGATGGCAATCTATATGGATAAAGATACTCAGCAGATTAGTATCAGTAACAGGAATTCTACTCGACGTCAGAGTCAGGATGTCCGATCATTGGAAGCTAACCTAGTGAGGTTACATTGTATTCAAAGTGGGCGTGGCCAAATGCCACCACACAACTATGACAGTTGTAGCGTCTGTTCGGAAAGTAACCAAGGGTGTTACCTTGTGAGAGCAGCTCTTCAGGGTCAGGTCGATCGTGGAGAAATTCGTCCATATCCGGGTCCTGGACCCATCGACTAGACCCTGAACTACCTTGCCGAGCAAGTTGAGGATGTTGTCACAATCTCTGGTCATCACAGGACCAGGGATGTTTTTGCCATTATCCCTCTACTTGACGAATCTAAAGTTCCCAACCGGGAACGAATCGAGATCACTTATGATGGTTAGAAAAATCAGAAAGTTCCCATAGTCATCTATCTGCCGGGACCACTACCGTATGAATCAGCTAAGGCTATCCCTTACAAATACGGTGCAAAGATAATTGAAAATGGAAAGGAAACTCCATTACCCTCTGTCGTGAATATTGCAGACATCAGTCGTGTAACACGGAGTGGTAGAATCTTCAACCGAGGAGTTGGAGAACCTAACAAGGAAAAGGAACTTCAGACAGAAACTCCTGATCCACCAGTCGGTCAATCCAGTAATCCCGACCTTTTGAAAAATAATGATGAGATGTTGAAGCTCATCCAAAGGAGCGAATACAACATTGTTGATCAACTGTTACAAACTCCTTCAAAGATCTCAGTATTATCACTGTTACTCAGTTCAGAAGCCCACAGGGAGGCTCTACAGAAAGTCTTGGAGCAAGCCTTTGTGGAACAGGATGTAACAATTAGACAGTTCGATAGCATTGTCTCTAACATCACTTCCTGCAACAATTTGGGATTTAGTGATGAGGAATTACCTGAAGAGGGTCGTCGTCATAACATGGCGCTCAACATTACAGTTAACTGCCAGGACGATGCTTTAGCCAGCGTACTGGTAGACACAGGGTCAGCCCTTAATGTTATGCCGAAGTCCACTTTGATGCAATTATCATTCAAGGCCCTCCGATGAGAATCAGCGAGGTCGTCGTCAAAGCGTTCGACGGATCCAGAAAAATGGTTATCGGCGAAGTTGATCTTCCCATAACTATTGGTCTTCACACTTTCCAAGTCACTTTCCAGGTCATGGACATCCGGGCAACATACAATTGTTTATTAGGAAGACCTTGGATACATCAGACTGGAACGATCACTTCGACCCTCCACCAAAAGCTAAAGTTCGTCAAGAACGATCAACTTGTCACAGTTTGTGGGTAACAAGCCTTGCTTGTAAGCAACTTGTCATCATCTACTAGTATAGAACTCGAGGAGGTTATTGGGACGCTGTTCCAAGCACTGTCGGTGAGCGAAAACAATCAGTTCTGAGGAGGAACCTCGATTTCCTCATACAAAGATGCTATTAAAGCAGTCGAGAGTACCAATACAACAGGATGGGGACAGCTTGTCATTCCTATTGACAATAAAACAAAGAAGGGTCTTGGTTTTTCTACAACCTGTACCCAGACAGCTGTCAACGATGAAAGTTTTCACCCCCTTCAAAACTTCTTCCATAGTTGAGGTTTTCTTCACCCAGTGTCTCAAGCAGTACATGCTATTAATGAGGAAGATCCCATTGACACGGAAGAAGAATGGAAGTCCTATCTTAATGAGGACAGTTATATGTCTCAGGAAGAGGTACCTATGCCTTTTTGCTTTCCCACAGAAAGTCCGAGAGTTATACCACGGTCAGACGTCGAAATGATCTATGAAGATTGTGATCCAGAAGGATGCCGTGCTCCGCCAAATTCAATAGAGGAAGACACTCTGATGAAAGACAACTTTGACCATAATTACTATAGCCCAATGGTTGGTCTTCCAATGTGGCAACCTTATCCAGGAGATTTGAAGCAAGAAAGTCAGCCGAATGATGAAAATCAGCTGAGTCTCATTGAACAGAATACCTGTGTCCCCACCATGTCATGGGATCAACACTCAGGTCATTCAGAAACTACTCAACATGAAGATGAATTCGCAACATTTGCAGGACTTGAATTCATCAACTATGCTTTTCCTGAGGTTAACGTCATCGAGAGAGATGACTCCTCCAATTCCAAAGAAGTTTGGGACACCTTGGGACAACCAAGTGGAAAGTACGACTATATGGTCAAGTACACTGCTCCCGAAAGCTCTCGTATCAGGCTCGGAGATATCCAGCCTACTGGATGGGGAGATACAGCTGAGAGCACAAATGCTATGTAAAATGCAACAGAGGAATTCTCCTACGACAATTCTGCTTGGGAAATAGATTCCAATGATCCCGCTCCACCAGAAATCAGCGTTATTTCTGAAGACAAATCAAGGAAGGTGCCAGACTTTGTGATTCACCGAGGAGTTCGCCGCCAGTGGGTTGCCGTCGAGGTTCCGAAGGTCGTTCATCAGTCAAAGTAATTGTCGTCTTTTAACCTTTCACCCTGCCCAGGTGAAATGAATGTTTTGATAGGGCTCGCTTTCTGTAAATTTCCCTCTTCGCTTCGCCCAAAGCGACAGAGTTTTGTTTTATAGGGTTGTAGTTTCAAGGATCGACTTGTTCATTAATAAAATAATGTCGTTATGTAATTTCCGCATTAATTGCTGTTTTCTCTTTTTGCTTTTTCAGAAAATGGTAATCCTAAAAAACAATTCAATAATAAAAACAAGCAGTAAAATAAATACACTGCACACACTTGCATTTTCTCTATCTCTTCTAAACACGAATCATCACGTCATGCAGATTGCTTGTTTTAAACCCCGTTGAAACATACGATCCGATGCCTTCTCCCAACTTTGAGTTCCCGGTATTTGGGGCTGAAGAAGAAGTTGACAACGAAATTCCAGAAGAGATCTCCCGACTACTCAGACAAGAGGAAAGGTCCATTGAACCTCACAAAGAACCGTTGGAAACGGTAAACTTGGGTTCGGGAAAAGAGAGAAAAGAAATCAGGATCGGGGCACTGCTCAGTCCAACTGCCAGAGAGAGTTTGATAAAGCTTCTCAGAGGATTTCCCGATGTATTCGCTTGGTCCTATCAGGATATGCCAGGGTTGGATACCAGCATCGTGGAACATCACTTACCGTTGAGATCGGAATGTCCGCCAGTAAAGCAAAGGTTAAGACAGACTCACCCGGACATGGCCATCAAAATCAAGGAGGAGGTACAGAAATAGATTGACGCGGGTTTCCTCGTTACATCTGAATATCCTCAATGGTTAGCCAATATTGTACCCGTTCCCAAAAAGGATGGAAAGGTCAGAATGTGTGTTGATTACAGGGATCTGAACAAGGCAAGTCCAAAGGACGACTTTCCTTTACCACACATTGACATGCTGGTTGATAGTACAGCAAAGTTCAAAGTTTTTTCCTTCATGGATGGATTCTCAGGCTATAACCAGATCAAAATGGCGCCGAAAGACATGGATAAAACTTCGTTCATCACCCCATGGGGCACCTTTTGTTACAAGGTAATGTCGTTCGGTTTGAAGAACGTCGGGGCAACCTATCAAAGGGCCATGTCTACTCTGTTTCATGACATGATACATAAGGAAATCGAGGTATATGTCGATGATATGATTGCAAAATCAAAAACAGAGAGTGAGCACGTTGAACATCTGTCAAAATTGTTCGAACGTCTAAGAAAGTTTAAGCTCCGCTTGAATCCCAACAAGTGCACCTTCGGTGTCCGTTCAGGGAAACTACTAGGGTTCATCGTCAGCCAGAAAGGAATTGAGGTTGATCCTGACAAGGTCAAGGCCATTCAAGAAATGCCTTCTCCGAAAACTGAAAAACAAGTCAGAGGATTCTTGGGACGTTTGAACTACATCTAAAGATTCATATTCCTTATGACTGCCACGTGTGCGCCGATTTTCAAATTACTGAAAAAGAACCAGGATTGCGTTTGGTCAGAAGATTTCCAAACTGCCTTCGACAGTATTAAGGAATACCTGTTGAATCCGCCGATTCTATCACCTCCAGTGGAAGGAAGACAACTGATCATTTACCTCACAGTCCTAGAGGACTCAATGGGATGTGTACTTGGCTAACAAGACTAAACTAAATGGAAAGAGTCTGCCATCTACTATTTGAGCAAGAAATTCACCGACTGCGAGACTCGGTACACGATGCTTGAGAAAACTTGTTGCGCTTTTGCTTGGGCAGCCAAACGTCTTCGCCAATACATGATTCGTCATACTACTTGGTTGGTCTCCGAAATGGATCCAATCAAATACGTTTTCGAAAAACCTGCTCTCACGGGAAGGATTGCCCGTTGGCAGATGTTATTATCAGAATATGACATAGAGTACCATGCTCAAAAAGCCGTTAAGGGAAGTATTTTAGCCGATCATTTGGCTCATCAACCGATTGATGATCAAGAATCAATCGGGTTTGACTTCCCAGAAGAAGATGTCATGTATCTAAAAATGAAAGATTGCGATGAACTGGTACCCAATGAAGGGCCAGAACCAGGTTCCCAATGGGGATTTATCTTTGACGGAGCAGTTAATCATTACAGAAACGGAATTGGGGCAATCATTGTTACCCCTCAGGGTACCCACATTCCTTTCACTGCTAGACTTACGTTCAAGTGTACGAACAACGAGGCCGAATATGAAGCTTGTATTATGGGTCTCGAAGAAGTGATTGATTTAAGGATCAAAAACTTGGACGTATACGGCGACTCAGCCTTGATTATCAATAAGATAAAAGGAGATTGGAACGCATACCAATCAGGACTGATTCCTTACAAATATTATGCAAGAAGGTTGTTACCTTTCTTCAACAGAGTTGAGTTTCATCACATCCCTCGTGAAGAGAATCACATGGATGATGCATTAGCCACTCTCTCTTCCATGATTAGTGTAGGTCAATGGAATGACATACCTAAGATCGACATAATGCGCCTTGAAAGGCCCGTTTACGTCTTCACGGTTGAAGCAGTCATAGACGACAGACCTTGGTATCACGATATCAAATGCTTCCTTCAGAAACAAGAGTACCCATCTGGGGCACTCAGAAAAAACCAGAAAACCCTCAGAAGATTGGCTGGAAACTTCTTCTTGAGCGGTGACACTCTCTATAAGAGAAATTTTGACATGGTCTTGCTCCGATGCGTAGACAGACCAGAAGCAGACATGCTTATGAAAGAAATTCATGAAGGATCCTTTGGTACTCATGCCAACGGACATACAATGGCGAGAAAAATTCTAAGAGTAGGGTACTATTGGTTGACAATGGAATCCGACTGCTACAAGTACATGAGGAGGTGTCACAAGTGTCAGATATACTCCGACAAAATTCATGTACCGCCATCACATCTCAAAGTTCTTTCTTCCCCATGGCCATTTTCCATATGGGGAATCGACATGATCGGCATGATTGAACCTAAGGCTTCAAACGGACATCGGTTCATTCTAGTAGCCATTGACTATTTCACCAAGTGGGTCGAAGCTGCGTCATTCGCTAATGTAACCCGACAAGTGGTGGTCCGATTTATCAAAAACAATATCATCTACCGTTATGGTGTTCCAAGCGAGATCATTACTGATAATGGATCTAACTTGAACAACAAGATGATGAAAGAGTTGTGTGCAGAGTTCAAGATCGAACACCATAACTCATCTCCCTACCGACCCAAGATGAACGGAGCGGTAGAAGCGGCTAACAAGAACATCAAGAAGATCGTTCAAAAGATGGTTGTAACCTACAAAGACTGGCACGAGATGCTACCCTTTGCTCTTCACGGTTATCGAACATCTGTCCACACTTCAACAGGGGCAACCCCTTTCTCTCTAGTGTATGGCGTGGAAGCAGTGCTCCCCATAGAAGTAGAGATCCCGTTAATCTGAGTATTGATGGAAGCTAAGCTCACCGAAGCTGAATGGTGTCAAAGTCGACATGACGAACTGAATCTGATCGAAGAAAAGAGAATCACGACACTATGCCACGGTCAACTGTATCAACAGAGAATGAAGAAGGCGTTTGACAAAAAGGTTCGACCTCGCATCTTCAGGAAAGGAGACCTCGTGCTCAAGAAGATACAATCATTTCTCACTGATTCGCGAGGTAAATGGACTCCGAATTATAATGGCCCCTATGTGGTCACGAAAGCTTTCTCAGGCGGCGCCTTGAGACTTGCGACCATGGACGGAGAGGAATTTTCCTACCCCATAAATGTTGATGTAGTCAAGAAATACTTCGCCTAAACTAAAAAAATAAAAACGTCTCGATGGATTGAAAACCCGAAAGGGCGGTCCAGGGAAAAGTTAGAGACATGAAAAAAAATCATCCCGGTGGATTGGAAACATCAAAGTACAATCCAAGCAAAAATTAGGGATAATGGCAAGTAACTATGTTAACCAGAGGCGAATCCCTCAGCAGCAGCAGTTATACCATCCATCGGAGGAAAACTCCAGTTAAGGTCATCTTCGACAGAAGCTCAGGATGCCCCGAATTCAAAGTTGGTAGAAGGATAGTGGTCGTTATGTTTCAACATAGCCCTTTTCCCTGTAAATTACCATTTTTTTAACTTTGTAAATACTCTTTGGAATCACGCGTTTGGCTGATCTCCATCTTATCAATAAAGTTTGAGCCTTTGTGCTTTTGTTTGTAATTCTTACTTGTTTTAGCTTTACAGAACGACGTGGTTAACATGATTAACGATTCTTGAAATAAAACAAAAATGAATTTACTTGTTAAACTTTTTCTGCTTTTAAAATAAAGACGACAATTTATTTTGACTGTTGAACATCAAAAGAACGTCGCTCGCTTCTCCAGAAGTAATCGAGATTCAAAGTGCAGAATCAAAGTACTCATTCTAAGCCAGTGCGCCCGAATGAAGGATCAGTTATGCTAGATACGGATACTCCGTCTGACACCCCTCGGCCGAGTTCTTACCTCCTAAGCCCGATCAACAGTAGCTCCCAACAGGGACTGTCTCTCCTAAGCAAGGTGGAATTGCTATCTTGAACCAGTGATATTTCTATACGCCCCGCGATGGCCGAGTATCCAGTCGTGTTCACCCGTCAGTTTGTATGTTGCGTCAGCATATACATACATGCATCATGCATTATTTGATTTGCATTCACATTTCATATTGCATCACTATCACGCTAGTCGGTCTTGTCCCCTAGTGATAAAAGTCCTCTCAATTGAGTTGTCAGCCCTTTCCTCGTCAGGAAGTGTTACGTCTGAACATTCTCACTCCTCCAGTTTATTTCTGGAATGAAGTTGGCTTCTCGACCACTTTGATAACTTGAACCTCTGAAAGACCAGAGAACCTTCAACCGATGTCACTCTTATCCATTGAAGATGATATCCTTGCTTTCCCGGATTAAAGAAAATCCATAAAGAAAGCCTCGTAATCAGAGATTCGGCAGCATGTCAGTTTCGCTCCGAAAGAACCGCTGATGAAAAGGTCATCGACACCTCAAAATTGGAGCCCATCATATGGCATTTCTCCAGGAAGATCCTGAGAAAAGTATGATGTAAGACCCCAAGCGGAAGAAGTCTCTCAAGAAACTCATTTTCCCCAGATAGAGTCGACAAATGGCGTCTCCAACAGAGAAGTTTGTACACCTCTACAATTCAGACGATTGGGTTCTCCAGCAAGTCTGACATCAAAGCTTTTTCCATCAAATGGCATCTCCCCAGGAAAATTCGGCGAGAAGTTTGAGGGAAATCCGCTACAAATAGCGTTCCTTATCAGTGAAGTTTATTGACAAAAGAAACTGAGACCAGTTCCTTGGTAGGAAACCAGGATTGAGGGGAAGTTTACAAAAGAAACTAAGACCAGTTCCTCGGTAGGAAACCAGGATCGAGGGGAAGTTTAAATCGGAAACTAAGACCAGTTCCTTGGCTGAAAACCAGGATCGAGGGGAAGTTTAAATCAGAAACTAAGACCAGTTCCTTGGTTGAAAACCAGGATCGAGGGGAAGTTTAAATTAGAAACTAAGACCAGTTCCTTGGCTGAAGACCAGGATCGAGGGGAAGTTTGCCTTTTCTAAGCATCATTGCTTAGCAAAAGAAGATGAAGGCGCAAGCTGCCATTCATAGCCATCAAAATTTTGGGTATTCCGATATTTAATCCTCTTGCACCCCGAATGCCCGAATACCTTCGTCATTCACACATTCGGGTCCAAGAAGATTAAATAGGGGCATCTGTCATACCCCAAATTTTGACCACTAAGATTTCCCATCATTGTGAAAATCATCATCATAATATGGAAGAACCATCATACTTCATCAGTCTCCCCAAAGATGGGTGAGCATTCACTACAATCAAAACTAGGGTTTCAAGCCCTCTCTAAGAGCTTAGACAAAGGATCAATCAAGGAATGACATGATCTTTAACTTTTCTAACCTCTCAAGCATCCATAAAGGATCAAAAGGACTCCCACTCCAAGGATTAAGCACAAGGATGCTCCCTTCTAGGTGGATCAGGCCTCAAGATCGACAGTGTCACCAAATTAGGGTTTTGATCGACCAGGGCCTCCAGATGGAAATTTTTCATCTGGGCATGAGCCAATGATCCAAAACACAACCTAATGTACTCCATGGAACCTCATGGACCCATTCATCAAGTCAATTTAGCCTCAGGGGATGCATTCATCAAAAATCAAGAATTATGGTTTCTTGACCTAATTCACCCCTAAGTTGACTTTTGGGGCAAATCATGAACCAAGACCTCAAGAGAGGGTTTGAGGGTCTCTAATGAACTATATTTATCCATTTGGAACAATGGATTAATCCAAGAAGCTTGAGCAACAATTCTCAATTTCATCTGCACAACAATTAGGGTTTTAAGGAAAAAGTCAACTGTAACTTTGACTTTTGACCAGGACATGCTCCCAAGCCCTAAGACATGATTCAATATGCCCTATGACACCCATGGAACAGGTCCATCAAGTTTGATTTAGGTCAAGGACATGATTTCATGAAGAATTGCACAGTTTGGAATTCATCTGATAAAAAGTCAACTGTGCACAAAAGTCAACTTTGACTTTTTGAGATTTTTCACCAAAATGGTTTTTTAACCCTAAAATGATGTTAATGTATGATTTGAATCATCATTCATCAAGAAAAATCAAGAAAAGTTGGATAACTTGTAAAAGGGGTAACCATAAAAACTTAGAAAATTTTCTAAGTTAAAAATAAAGTGACAAGGGCACCAACTTTGAAGGATCATAACTCCTAAACCACAAGGCCATTTTTTTCATCCAAAGATGGATTTGTAGCCCTCATTACCCTCTACAAAAACTTCAACTAGACCTAAGTCCAATTCATTAAGGATTTGGAGTTATGGAGTGATCAAAACGGCTGAAAAGTGAAAATGTCACTTTTTCCAACACTTAGTGAAATTTTCACTACGTCAGAATCTGCCTTCACTTTTTGCCAAATGTAGGGGGATTTTTCACTTGGATTTAAAAGAGATCAAAACCAAACATGTTCAAATAGTTGTTGTATCATACAAGGGCTTTCCAAAATGGTCAAGAACATTACCAAATTCAACTTACACCATGAGATATGACATTGGCAAGTTGCCTTGCTGAAATATGTCAAAGGCAAGGCAGAATTTGCAACTTTGCTCGATTTACCAAAATCAGCCAAATTCAAATGCTCCTATCCACTTGGACACATCAGAGGATTGAATCTAAAGGGGACAATCACTGAGCCAAGCCTCCAAAGTCCATCGAACAAGAAATAGCATGTTGAACCTAGAATGGCCAAAATAGGGACAAGACTCCAAATTTGGATTGAAGCATTCAATGGAAGCATCAAGGTGGCATGGACTGAGCCATTCTCATCTGAAATCAGTCAAGACTTATCCAAGACTAAGGGAACCAAAGCTCTGTGCCCTAACCTCTAGTCAATGGCTAGAGGAGACTTGGATTTTCATTTGCCAACATTGGCCAAACCTACTTACCAGTTGCCATTCACTATTCCTTACAAAACAAACTTGCTCTACTATAAATAGAGCTCAATTGTGATCAGTTTGAGTACACCAAAGCCATCTAACAGATGCTTTCCTCAAAATCTCTTTCTCTTGGCAAAAATGCCTTTCTTAGCAAGGTAGCTATCGGGTTTTGAGTTTGAGAGCTTTTCCAATCAAACCAATCACTCACACACCTCACATACATCATATAGAAGTGATCCAAACACTCACATAACATCTGGAACACAGATTTCACAAAATCACCAGCTGGTTGCTCAAACTTTCAATCAAGTTGCAGCTGAGGTACCACAAATCGTTCCAGCCATTTTCAATCAAGTCCAGGCATTCAAACACACTCCATAGGGTGTAAGGAAGCTGTTCAGATCATCACCACTCATCTGTAACACCTCCAAATCAAAAATCACATTGCACTTGCAGTCACGGCCTAGAGGTAAGCATACACTTGGTCATCTCTCAATCTATGCATATTTCCTCGCACAATAATTTGGCCATATGTTCATAATCATGCATGGAATGTTTTCCCTCAATTAATTGCATTGTTTGAATCGTGTATCAAAAATCATAGCCTTCATGCAGAAATTAGGGTTCTTGAGGATTTTTCATGATTTCTTGTTATATGTTTAATTTAAATGAAATTAATGGACATAGACATGATCGTGAGGTTGAGACGAGCATAATGATATGTGGATTGCATGTTATAATCAAGTATTCAGGGAGATTGGATAGAAAATGCAAATCAGTCAAACCCAGAACACGTGCGTGTTCTTCAGCTGTTCTTGGCGCCTTTTTTGAATTTTCAAATATTTGAATTTTGTGATTTTTCTTTAATTGATTCAAAAATTAATTTCTCTCTGAGTTTTAATGATTTTGAGTTGATTCTTTTTTTAATAATTCACAAAAATGTTAAACTATTTTATTTTCCCAAAAAATCCCAAAAATATTATTTATTTCATATAATTGATATTTTTGCAAAGAATTAATATTTTAATTGTTTTTGACATTTTAAATATTTTTTCCACATTGATTTTGTAACTTTTAATGCTTTCTAATTATTTTGTAGGTCAATACTTAATTTTTGAAGCATTAATCCAAGATCACAATTTGTTTTCCATATGTTAAACAATTTTGATCATTTTAATTGAATTTTTATTCAATTAAATACATTTTTGAAAACAAATTAGGGTTTTTGGATTAATTCAACCCTCATAAATCATTTTCAAAACACTTTGGGCCTCTAATAGAGTGTAAGACCCAATATTTTTTTTGACCAAACCATTTTGGGCCTCAGTGTATTGTATAAGTCCCGATACCATAAAAAACAAACGGCGCGATCGCCGCCTTTTGAAAAATAACCTACTAGGCCTCTCCTTGAGCTATAAGACCCATTCAAAACTTTTGGGCTTCTAATTGAGTGTAAGACCCAACCCCCTTTTAA
Organism: Lathyrus tuberosus; assembly: GCA_022829125.1. Taxonomy (NCBI): domain Eukaryota; kingdom Viridiplantae; phylum Streptophyta; class Magnoliopsida; order Fabales; family Fabaceae; genus Lathyrus; species Lathyrus tuberosus. Next base: position 1,507,587 of record JALAZF010000620.1, on the reverse strand, counting down.
CCAAAACATTTTTGGGCCTCACTTATTGTATAAGTCCCTCTGCGTTAAAAGAAAATCTCGGCGCGATCGCCATTTTTAACGAAAAATCAATTGGGCCTACCCTCGTGTTATAAGCCCCACTTTTTTTCTTTAAAACATTTGGGCCTCTTGAGAGAGTGTAAGACCCATTCCTTTGTACAGAAAATCATTTTGGGCCTCAGTCACTTGTATAAGTCCCTCTGTACAAATTCAAACAGTGCGCTCACTGATAAAACCCTGAGCCTCTCCTTGAGCTGTAAGCCCCAAATCTTTCTTTTTCAAAGCACTTTCTCCTTTGATTTTGAATATACTATTGTTTTCAATCTATCTTTGTTGAACAACTAACCAAACAGCATGGAAGCTCTACAACCGAGTAAGTGGTTATTGCTTTCATTTACTGCTTTCATATACATATAACTGTATTGTGGGGCTGTTTCACTGTAAGTCTTATTTCATAAACTCATATCAACTGTGTAATAATAGTATAGATATTTCGAGTTTCCCCGGCAACTACGTCTAGAACTAGGTGACGCCGTTTCGTTTATTCGTAGAAATAGACAACTAGATCCCCAATAGGATCACCAGATACAGTCTTCTCTTCGGTTGTCCTCACTAGGAATTGTCAAGAAACTCTACTCCCAAAGATGAATGTATTCTCCGTGAATGGCATCGTTGAGTTTCTTCCAAATTCTCGAACTTTCCTGACTTGATCTATTCCTTGTGAATAGCTTGCCTTGAATTTCTCGGGGTTTGGGGACCCATCGGCTTCTTAAAAGCACCGGCCTCCTCTTGGGCATCGTACAAGGACCCATAGGCTTCCTAAAAGCAACCCCGCCTCCTCTTGGGCTTAGTACAAGGACCCTACGGCTTCTTAGAAGTATTCACAGCCTCCTCTTAGGCTTCGTATAATGATCTCTTCCTCCGGGAATGACAACCTCCTCTTGGGCTTAGTACAAGGACCGATCGGCTTCTTAAAAGTTTCCAGCCTCCTCTTGGGCTTCGTACAAATTGTCCCGACGACCTCCTAGAGGTATAGGAACAGAACTTAGTCATCTTCATAGAAAAGTCCTTTCATAGAGTCTACTACTGTTTCTCAAAGCATAGTACAAAAGAGGACACTCTAGACTTGGACAGTCTAATCTCCTTGAGTCTCAAAGACATTCTCAAGCACCCTTCGTTAAATAGGAAGGAAACTCGCAGACTCGGACAATCTCAATACCCTTCGGAATTCTCGATTCCTTAAAGAACAGGAATAACCTGGATCCTTGAATCAAATCCTTGAGTACAGCATTGCTCATATAAGAACTGATTTTCTCTTTTAAAATCAGTATACTGGACCTGTCACTTAACTGAAACAGTAACCACAACCTCCTCTTGGGCTTTGTACAATGATTCTCCCCAACAGAGCTAACAATTTTCGCCTCCATCTCGAGCTTTGTACGAGATACAAAAACTCTCTTGTTGAGTCAAATAGCCTCCATCTCGGGCTTTATACGAGATACCAAAAGATTCCCTCGTTGAGTCAAAACCTTTTAGCCTCTCTCTCGGGCTTTGTACGAGACACATAATAGCCTCCTCTTAGGCTTTGTATAAGAAAACCACTGGTTAATCCAATTAACCTTTTAGCATCAAAGATGTGCCTCGTTCACAATATACAAACATCAACAACTCCTTCCCCTCCATCTAACTGCTGTAAGCGGCAAGCCTCTGGATCATCTACATCCATGCCACTGTCCCTCTTTTAGCATGAGAAATTCCTAAGGAAAGATAGCATTGCTCTACACTGAGTTAAAGTCTTCTCCTTCAGGTTGAAATCCCCTATAAAAGAAATTATGGCATTTCCGGATTCACAAATCCCGGTTAAAGTAATTCTCCTTTATAAACATTTGTCATAGACAAACCCCTCTTTAGAGATGACAAATTCTCTCTAAAGATAACACCCTTTAGCTTCATATCTTGGGCTTTGAACAAGATACAAACCACCTTTCGCTTCACGTCTTGGGCTTTGAACAAGACACCAAAAACACCCATTTCCTCCCATAGAATAGGAGGAACTACGAACGCTCTGATTTCCCTGTTTTGGATAAACGGGAATATGTAGGCATAAGATCGAAAGAAAAGATCTTAGCAAGCACAATCAACAAAAAAAAAAACAAATCCCATACTCTCACATTCAAAAGCATCAGTCCTAACATCCTAATCCTTGTTCCCCGCCAGAAACCTTCTGTCAAGATAAAAAGAAAGAAAACAATATTGGCGAAAATACAAATAACCAGTACAAAGGCCCCCCCCACATTGATAGCATCCGTAACCTAACAGACCGCTGTTTAAATTCAGTATGCAAAGCAGGGTTAATTGGAGACATCTATTTCCCTTCCTTATTCATCTCACAATAGGATAAAAAATGAATCGACCTGTAGTTTAAGCTTAACCGCAGAGAGCGACCAGCGCTTAAGAACCGCGTCCAAAATCGCTCGCTACACCAACCTACAAAGCTGAGTTGCAGCCCTAAGCAATCCATTCCAATTGTTCAAACACATCACATATGATGTATTTGAGGTGTCCAAACACTTAAACACCAACTGTAACACCCCTAGCTCAAAATCACCCTTCAACCAAGCCATTATGCCTCAATTATGTAGTTGGAGTTCTCCAGTTTGATCCAGAAGTTTTCAGAGTGTTCCAAAGCTTGCAACACACTCCACAACATCCATTGAAGCTGTAGGGATCATCAAATCGCATCTGGAACACCATCTGTGCAGAGTTCCATTTCAGCTTGCATCAAGGTAAGCCTCAAAACTTCAACTTCACGATCTATGCATATTTCCTCGCATGATATTTTTGCCAATTGATTTCCATCATATGTTGAGTGTTTCCCCTCAATAAATTTGATCATAACCCTCATAACTATGTCTGCATGACTGCTTGTGCAAAATTAGGGTTCATACGGTCACAATGATATAACTTGCTATACACTGAAAATAAATAAAATCAAGTATTGCCATCTTGTTCCTTGTTGAAAAACACACGAGTTTGGTGTTTGAATCATGTCAAATGGTTGAGAGATGAATGAGATAGGGGGCTTCATGCACGAGCTCGGGGAAGAAGATGACCATGGCGCCATTTTTCAGGTTTTCCAACCAAGTTCTCTATATATTTTTCACTTGCCATATGTTTAATGAATTGGCATTGCGCCCCAGTGGTTGATCAGCTGGTTTGTGTGTATTGGCAAGCGAGAGGTCTGGGGTTCGAATCCCCCTCGCCCTAGATCTGTTTTTTATCACTTTTTCTTATTTTTTGCTATTTTTCATATTTATTTTAAATGATTTGAAAAATTAATAACTCACTCAATTTTAATTATTTTTTATTGGTTCTTTTTGCAAAAAAATCACAAAAATGTTGAAATATTTTATTCCACAAAAAAATTAGATTTATGTTATTTATTTAATATAGGGTTAATACCCATTTTGCCCCCTGCCATATAGGCGCTTTTTGAAAAACCCCCCTGTAAAAAAAAAACTTGCAAAAAAAACCCTAACATTTGAAGATTCTCTAAATTTTGACCTTCATCACATTCAGTCACCAAAAACCTGCCATTTTGACCCCTGCCATTTTGGCAGCGTTTTCATTTTGACCCCTGCCATTTTGGCAGCGTTTTTATTTTGACCCCTGCCATTTTGGCATTTTTAGTGACTGGATGTGATGAAGGTCAAAACTGAGAGAATCTTCAAATGTTAGGGTTTTTTTTGCAAGTTTTTTTTACAGGGGGATTTTTCGAAAAGCGCCTATATGGCAGGGGGCAAAATTGGTATTAACCCTTTAATATAATTAGTATTTTTGTGAATAAATTCATTTTCATTGTTTTTTAAACATTTTAAAATGAATATTCATCTTGAAAAATCAAAACCAAATGAGCTTTAATTCATCTTGTGATTAAAATATCATTTTTTAAATCTTAACCAAAGATCATAAGTTGTTTATTAGAACTTATTTGGTATTTGTATCATTTTAATTAATTTTCTTTGAATAATTACTTTAAAAATGATGAAATTAGGGTTTTTGTTGATTTTCACCCTAAACAAACTTTTTTCAAATCACTCATGGGCCTCTATTAGAGTGTAAGACCCAACCCCTTTTGAAAAACCAAAATAATTTGGGCCTCAGATGTTGTATAAGACCTACTGTGTTTTCAAAAACCTCAGCACGATCGCCGTTTTCAAACAAAAATCATCTGGGCCTACCCTCGTGTTATAAGCCCCATTCCTTCTCTTTAAATCTTTTTGGGCCTCTATTAGAGTGTAAGACCCAACCCCTTTGAAAACAAAACCTTTTTTAGGCCTCAGTCATTGTATAAGACCTATTGCGTTTTCAAAAATCTCGGTGCGATCGCCATTTCAAACAAAAAATCCTTTGGGCCTCTCCTTGAGCTGTAAGCCACACCACTTGTACAAAATTAAATCTTTGGGCCTCTAATAGAGTGTATGACCCAATCCCCTTTTAACCAAAACCTTTTTGGGCCTCAGATATTGTATAAGTCCATATGCGTTAAAAGAAACCTCGACGCGATCGCTAGTTCAAAAGTTAAATCATCTGGGCCTACCCTCGTGTTATAAGCCCAATTTCGTTTCTTTAAAACTCTTTGGGCCTCTTGAGAGAGTGTAAGACCCATCCCCTTGTAAAGAAAACCTTTCTTAGGCCTCAGTCACTTGTATAAGTCCCTGTACAAAACGACAGTGCGATCACTGATAAAACCCTGGGCCTCTCCTTGAGCTGTAAGCCCCAGTTTTCCTTTAAAAGGCACTTTCTCCTTTGATTTTGAATATAATATTGTTATCAAAGCTTTCTTTGTTGAACAAACTAACAAAATAGCATGGAAGCTCTACAACCGAGTAAGTGTTTACCCGCTTTCATTTACCGCTTTCATATGTATATAACTGTACTGTGGGGCTGTTTCACTGTAAGTCTTCTTTCATAAACTCATATCAACTGTGTAATAATAGTATAGATATTTAGAGTTTCTCTGTCAACTACGTCTAGAACTAGACAGAACATCGTCTCCTTACATCCGACGCTCTCCCGAATATTTCAACCATAAACCATTTTCTTTTACAACAATTTTAGATAACTAGATCTAAGAAATCTCCCCCTTTGAACAGTTCATATACAGAAGGCCAATGTTCCAAGTGAAACCCCTTCTGGAACTGTTCATCAGCCTCCTCTTGGGCTTAGTACAAGGACCCACAGGCTTCCTAAAAGCATCCCCGCCTCCTCTTGGACGTTGTACAAGGACCCGTCGGCTTCTTAGAAGTTTTCACAGCCTCCTCTTAGGATTCGTATAATGATTCTTCCTCCGGGAAGATAACCTCCTCTTGGGCATCGTACAAATTGTTCCTCGGCTTCTTAAAAGTTACTCTCGCCTCCTCTTGGGCTTCGTACAAATTGTCCTGACGAACTCTTAAAGGTATAGGAACAGAAATTAGTCATCTTAATAGAACAGTCTTTCAAAGAGTCTAGATCTTTCTACCGCGAATGTACTGTCTCTTAAATTTCTCTTAAGCATAGTACAAAAGATAAAACTCTAGACTTGGACAGTCTAATTTCCTTGAGCCTCAAAGACATTCTCAAGCTCCTTTCAAAATGGGAAGAAAACCCGCAGACTCGGACAGTCCCAATACCCTTTGGATTTCCCATTTCCTTAAAGAACAGGAAATATCCCTGATCCTCTGATCAATCCCAAGGTACGACGTTGCCCATATAAGAACTGATTTTCTCTTTTAACCAACATACTGGACCTGTCATTCAACTGAAATAGGAACCATAGCCTCCTCTTGGGCTTTGTAAAATAATTCTCTTCAGCGGAGCTAACCCCTTTCAGCCTCTATCTCGGGCTTCGTACGAGATACAAAAACACTCTCTTGTTGAGTATAAAAGGCTCTCTTGTTGAGTCAAACACTTTTAGCCTCCGTATCGGGCTTCATACTAGACACCAAATCACTCTCTTATTGAGTATAAAAGACTCTCTTGTTGAGTCAAACATCTTCAGCCTCTATCTCGGGCTTCGTACGAGATACAAAAGCACTCTCTTGTTGAGTCAAACACCTTTCAGCCTCTATCTCGGGCTTCGTACGAGATACAAAAAACACTCTTTTGTTGAGTATAAAAGACTCTCTTGTTGAGTCAAACCCATTTTTCAGCCTCCATCTCGGGCTTCGTACGAGATACAAAGATTCTCTTGTTGAGTCAACCTTTAGCCTCCGTCTTGGGCTTTGTACAAGACACGCATAAAACACTCTCTTGTTGAGTATAAAAGATCCTCTTGTTGGGTCAATAGCCTCCTCTTAGGCTTTATATAAGGAAAACCCCGGTTGAGCCAATCAACCTTTTAGCATCAAATCTGTGCCTTGCTCACAGTATATAAAACATCAACAACTCTTTTTCCTTCATCTAAATTGCTGTAAGCGACAAGCCTCTGGATTATTTACATCCACGCCACTGTCCCTCTTTTAGCATGAGAAATTCCTAAGGAAAGATAGCATTGCTCTACACTGAGTTAAAGTCTTCTCCTTCAGTTTGAAAATCCCCTATAAAGGAAATTATGGCATTGCTGGATTCACATATCCCAGTTAAAGTAATTCTCCTTTATAATCAGTCACCCAACAGTTGTGACAAACAGACCAAATATCCTTTAGAGATGACAAATTCTCTCTAAAGTCAACACCCTTTTAGCTTCATGTTGTGCCCCAAAATTTACCCCTTAGATGTCATAACATCTTTTGCATGAGCATCATAGATCAATCACCTATGCATTGTTAACTAACCATTTTATCAGTTTTTGTTTGTTTTGTTTCACTTGTAAATCAGGGTTTGTTTCAAGAGACCTCCTCTCCTCAATAATCCAATGTGATTTGTTGTCATCACAAGTTCTTCCTCAAGAACCAGACAAGGTCATCAGGATAAGGGTCTGTGTGGTGTGGTTTGAGATTCAGTGGAAGTTTGACCTAATCTTGGTCAAACAAGTGGCTTGTATCAGTATCAGGTTATCAAGCTATGGCAGAGATTCTGAACTAGGTTTTTGGTCCTCATCAAGTCATTTTTTTCATAAGTGTGCACTCAAGGCATGAGGATTAGGGTTTCTCACCCTTGGAGTTTATGATTGACAAGTATCGTTCAGTTGAGTCTCCTAAGGCTACCTGGTTCATGGTGTGTGCAGTACTGTTTTAGTTCAATTGAGGGTGCATGGCTATCAAAGAGGTCAGAGCAGTTGGTACATTTCAAGTTGTGTGCAAGTGTTTGGATGTGTGGCAGTTAAGTACAGTGGTCAAGGTTTAGGGTGTTGTTCAAGCGTGGAAGTGCGTATCCATTCCCGTAGCCGTCTTTTATCCACTTTGTTATTTAGTTTTCATTGACCATTTTCATTCAATTACCCATTTCTCCTAATCCATTCCTAAACCATTTTTTTCCATATTCACTCCAGTGACCATTTTTATCCATTTTATCATTTATCCATTTTTAATCCAATTTTCAACCAACATCAAAATCCATTATATCCAAGTATCCATTTTTCTTTCTTAGCCATTGTTCATTCTAACCATTTTCAATACCCATTTTCCATTTCGATGTTTCGTTTATTATTCATCCAGTAATCCATTTTGTTTTTAAGCCATTAACCCATCCATATTTCATTTGAATCCATATTCCATAATTATCCACACTTTTTTTTGTTCTTTTCAAATTCTATAACCATTTCTTTCCTTCCAATTATCCACCTTTTATTTCAATTATCCACATTTTATTCCAATTATCAATTTCACCTAAATCAATTTTAAAATTTAAAAAACCAAGTTATTTTTCATATCCATATTCCTTAATCCAACTTCCAAATTATTTTCTTTAATTATTCATCATTGACCACTTTAATAGTCATTAAGTCCATTTCATTTTTCAAAGCCAATTGTCTTCTCTTTTATTTATTTATTTATTAATCACCCAAAAAAATCCAAATTATCACATTTTCTTCTTTATCCTTCACAAAGTCATACGACCCACTTGATTCAATACAAAACAATGAGACAAAACTGCTACCCTGCTATCATACTGCCCAAATCGTGACAGCTCATGAACCACACCATACAAAGTCTCAACGTTGCCCTTCAAACATAAACCTCTGTTACAAAAGCCAGCTCACACCACAGACAAAAACTGGTTTACAATACAACACCTGCAACTTTAGACACAAGCCATACCATTAGGCAGCACAACCAGATTTTTTTACAAGACAATATCAAATCTTCCAAACCTCCCCGGCGCATCGACAACAATAACTCAACCAGCTGCTGCAAAACCGTACTCCTCAAATCCCTCCGACACGCCATGTCCTGCTATGCTGCGGACAATACAACCAAAAGCCAAAATTTTCTCCAAGAACCTGCTACAGCACAATAATGTCAGAAGAGGACATGTATTGAAAACTTCATGAATAAGTTTTGAGAATTGAATTTAAAAAGGAGGGAGACCCTCGTGAAAAAAAAGAGGGAGGAAGGAAGGGATTCAAATATAAAGACCTGGATGAAAAAATCTTCCTCTGGAGCGAACAGGAACAAAAACTTCTCCACAAATCCCTTTTCATTTTCAACCAAACTAATCCTCCATTCCAATTCCCAAAACAGAAAAACTCCAATTCGGAACCTCCACCCTCAACCTTCTTCAAATCATTCACCCTCTTTTCAACCTCACAATCGTTAACCCCTCAACACAACAACCACCATCCAAATCAATCCCAAAATTTAACCACCTCATAACCCCTCTCAACCTTCAACAGCAACCTTCTTTCAATCCTCATAAACCAAAAATTAAACCTTCATACTTCTTAACCTTCAACCTCTATTTTCCATAACTCGCCAACCATTAACTTTTCTTCAATCAAAACAACCACAAACCTCCATTAATCTTTTCCGAACTTCAAATCTCCCTAAATCTCTCAACAACAACACACCAACACCAAACCTATTCAAAACCACAACACCCATCTCAAACAAGCACACCGGAGAGACGGAGAGAGACAGATTCATTTGGATATGAGACCAAACAAACCTGAAATCGTGACCAAACCCAATCGCGAGCAAATCGAAGCAAGAGGAGAAGATCGAAACCGATTCGAGTGAGGGAGAGTTTCGTTCGCGTAAAAAGATTGGAAACGGAATCGCGAGGAGTTTGGGACGTTCATTTTGATCTTCATCAATCACTCTGCTTCATTGAGGAAATCGCTACTATTGTTGTTGTTTAACTATACTGCTCTTGTTCTTCGTTTTAAAAGGAAATGAAAAAAATATGACTTTGTTTTTAGGGTAACCTTTGAACATGTTTTAAAAGGGGAGGTGACATTGTGATACTGATTCTCATTCCTTCTAGTTTTTTTTCGTTTTAATTTCTGCCTCTAGTAGACTTGGGCTTAGGCCCATTTTGGTTTAAATCAGTTCATACTCCTATTCAAGTTCAACGCCCCTCCCCTTTTTTTACCGTTTTTTTAACTAATTTTCTTCTTTTTTATTTTATTTTTAGTTAACATTTTTTTTTCTAACAAGTTTCTGAGCTTTTAATCTTTATTCTTTTTATGTCTTTTTTTTTCTTCACTAATTTTATTCAAGTGGTTCATTGCATTTTCTTTATTTGGGCCGATGATATTACAAAAATCATGTTTTGTTGATTTATCCAAATCAATAAATCTCTTGATTAGTATGAGGCCCACATTTTCTCTTTATTGGTCGATGAAAGTAAAAAATATAAGATTATCGATTTCTCGATTAAATCTTGATTTAGACGAGACCGACTTTATTTTTTCATTTCGATTCCACTTTCTTTATTTTGGGCCAATGATATTACAAAATCATGACTTGGTTGATTTATTCAAAATGGCTAAAAGTCTTGATATGTATGAGGCACATTTTCATTTACTTTTTATTGGTCGATGAAAGTTAAATATCGAGACACTAGTGCAGAAAAGACTTTTTACATCGGGCGAAAAACACATTTTACATCGGATCTGAGTCCGATGTAAAGCCAAGCGATGTAGTAAGTTAAAGACATTTTACATCGGGCAATAGCCCGATGTGAAAAATACATCTACTACATCGGTGGACTATTACGTCTGATGTGAAATATGGGTTTAATTTTTTTTTAAATAAATTCACATTTAACATCAGTTGTCTTTCTGGCCCGATGTAAAATGTAGGTTGTTACATCGGTTGCCTTTCTGGCCCAATGTAAAATATAAGTTTTTACATCAGTTGCAAAGCGCGTCTGATGTAGTATGTATGCTATCTTTCTTAAAAAATTAGACTATTTTTTAGTGGAAACAAAGTGGAATCCTGTAATTTTTTTGATACCTAATTTTTCATATTTTCCCAACATCACACATACCACATTTAAGTCGCTAGTTGATATCTAATTTTTCATATTTTTTCAACCAACCTATTAATTTCATTGCACCAAATAGCAAAGATGCATATTCTTCAAAATGAACAATTGATTTACAAAAGTACTAATCTAGGATACACACAAGTGTACAAAATTATAAGTATATTTACACTGTGGACTACTACAACAAAGCCAATAAAAACATACAAAAATATCCAACTATTTATAAGTTCTTTTTCACACTTGAATTACACACATGTTCATGATTTCTACTGTGTATGTTGGTATTCCACTCGGGAGTGGTGCTGTTGAGCCTTGATTGATTACAATGTCTGATTTCGTGCATTTCTCACCACATATTCGGTTTGATTCCACCTTCTCAGTACCTGCACAGTAGATTTTGCATTAAAAAAATTATCACAAACCCATCAAAAGCTAGAAATAACCCATTTACCAACACAACGAAAAAAACTTCTAAAAACAAAGAAAAACGAGTTCAACAAAATCAATAGCCAGAAAGTTTACAAAGCTCAAAAGCTCACACAATTTCTTAATCAGGAACAGAAGCACAGTTTCTAGAAAAACATAAGAAATTTAAACTTCAAATAAGAACACAAACTAATCATTCTACCAAATCAACGAACTGAAAAAGCAACATTTGAAATGATTTCACTTTGAAAGTTAGGATGAAACGAAAGGAAAAAGTTACCAGGATGAGGAAGAAGTTTACGATGAGGAGTATGAAGGAGTGTGTAGTTTGTTCCTTCCTCAAATCCAAACAAGAACTAAAACGACAACAACATTCCAGAGCAAGCCCCACCCCCAAAATCCTGTAACCATACACAAAACGACAAAAAAAAGCAATAGTTCAAAAATGGTTACACTTTCATAACAAAAACCACTACGTAGAAACAACAATGATCGAATCGTCTTCAAAAAGAGGAACGTACCGGTAAGAGTAGCAAGAAGTCCGATGGAGAAGAGTAGGCAAACGGTGACGATAACGCGTTTCGGTTCCATGAAAACTCACTGTAGAGCTTAGAGTGGCATGGAAGAAAGAGAGAAGAAGAAGAAGAAGAAATAATTAAAGAGATAAATTTGCAGAAGAGAAAAACAAAGGTGATATATAACACATAACATCAAGTGATAGTGAAAAATGAATAATAACCATCTATTTTCTAAAGATGATATCACGATGTCGTCGTGTCAGTGTCGGGTTCGTGTTCGGAGTGTCCTTGCTTCATCGATCCATTACATTAAATCAAACATTTCAAAAACAATAAGGAGACCCAACAATAATGTTGGTAGACAGCTCCATTAAGTAATGATTTAGGTGAACAAGCCTAAAAGAATTAATATGCAATAATTATCAACCATCCACATAACCTTCCTAAACTCTCAGTTACCGGAGTGTGATTGGGGTGTATGGCACCAGCTGTTCTCAATCGTGACCATGTATTGAATAATAACACCACATCATTATCAAGTTTTAGTTCTTAGCTACAATTAAAGTTTGTGAGAAAAACACATGTAGTACTCCACCAAATGTGTAATTTTCCACCAGAAAAGATATCACTGCTCTAATCCAAACAAAATAATTATAAAAAGAGATAAAGGAGCTGGAAACCTTTATAGAGATTGTAGGGAACATGGAATTCTTTTCTCAAACTAAACTACCATTCCTCCAGAAAGTAAGATTTTCCCTTGGTAGCAATAAGCCACTTCACATCTGGACCGATCTTCTCAATGACGACATCAAACCTAACCATTCCTCCATCAACGAAAAGCTCATCCCAACCTTCACATCTGACTCATTACAATAAAAACAAGTAACCACAACACAACAGTTTAAAAATAAAATCAGAAACAAAATGGTTCAGCTTAATGAAATAGAAAATGCCATTTCAACATCAATTTGAAACAAAAAAATTCAACAACTATTCAAATGGTTAACACAAAATTAAACGTGTCATTTGTGTCATCATTTAAAGATTTATAGATTTTCATTATTTCAAACTGATTTTCAAATAATATTTCTGTAATGAAATAGAAATTAACCTTCAGCAAAACCCTCATAGTTGACATTGATGGTACGTTATGGAAGTGAGAGAGAAGAATCAAATGCCCTAACACTGAAAGTCCAGATCTGACCATCCTGAATAACACATAGAGTAAAATTCATCACCACAACAATAATGGAAATTGAAATTTGAGTAATGAGATCGAACAAGAAAATAAAAACGGATGTATACTTCCGCTTTAGCAAAAGAAGCAGCACCAAGATCATCCATATGAATCTCACTCCCTTCAGTATCCATCATAATCGCAACCGCAAATCCCTTCTCATGGATAAGCATTTGAACACGGTCGATGACAGTTTTATGCCATTCTCTAGTACCATGACACATGTTGATTCTAGCAACGTTCATTCCTCCAACATCAAGAGGTTCAAGCTGTTCGAACCCACACGTAGCTGGTCCCACAGTGCAGACGAGTTTTGTTCTCCTGGTGCTACGGAAGCCATTATCTTTTAGCTCTGTTTCGGTGATGGCATCGACTTCGATTGAGCCTAGATCTGGTGGAACTCCCGGTCCGACTGCGTTGGAGTCAGAGGAGATTATTTGGGATGTTGAGGAGGCGCGGATGATGGGGAAGCGGCGAGGGGGAAAGGAGAGGGTGGGAGATGGGAGGTGGTTGGTGGTATGGTGGTGGAAGGTTGTGTGTGTGGTGAGATGATTGGGAGAAGGGAGTGGAGTTTTGTTTGGGGGAGGTGGAGATAATAAGGGGATGGAAACATTTGGGAGTTAGAGATGGAAGTGAGTTATTTGTTTGGGAAACCATGAGGTTTTGCAACTTGCGAATGCCGAATTCGGTCTTTGGGTTTGTGAAAATTGACTTTTTACATCGGTTGCTATTAGGCCCGATGTAAAGGCCCATGTTTCACATCGGGTTCAAATTAAGGACCGATGTGAAATCCTTTATAACAAATGTCACCTTGTTATTTTTTTCATCAGAGGACTTAATAACATCGGGGCAAAGTCAGACCCGATGTAAAATCCTTTATAACAAAACTTCATATTATTTACGAAACTGCCACCGCATTATTTTTCACATCAGTGAAAATAATTGTCTGATGTAAAATCCCTAAATCAAATATTTTTCACTTCATATTGTTATGAAATCTAATGTAAAATCATTTGACAAATATTTTTCACATCATATATCTTGAAATCTGATGTAAAATCATTTAACTAAATGTCTTATTTTTAGTAGTGAGATTATCGATTTACCGATATAAATCTTGATTAAGACGAGACCGACTTTATTTTTCATTTCAACTCCATTTTCTTTATTTTGGCTAATGATATAGAAAAATCTTGACTTGGTTGATTTATTCAAAATCACTAAAAGTCTTGATGAATATGAGGCCACCTTTTTTATTTTTTTGGTCGATGAAAGTCAAAAATCTAAGATTATCGATTTATCGATTTAAATCTTGATTAAGACGAGACCAACTTTATTTTTCATTTCGATTTCATTCCCTTTATTTTGGGTCAATGACATAGCAAACTTCATGGTTTGGTTGACTTCATTGAATCGACAAAACTTTGATCAATATGAGACCACTATCTTTTATTTCAGTTTCATTCACTTTTTAGTCGATGAAAGTCAAGAATCGTTGATTATCGATTTCTCGATTAAATCATGATTAAGACGAGACTAATTCTATTTCTTTTCAATTTTCAATTTCTTTGAGTACTAACTTTTCATTTCTCTTTTGGTGAGACTTGTAAATATTTCTGATAAAGTCTTGTGGGTGACCCTCTTTGTTCTTGTTATGATTGTGGTTACCTGTTTCGTTTGACACATCCCCTATTCCAAAGGAAAGTTCTTCTCAGTTGACTCATAAGTCAATAAAAAAATCATCCCACCTTGGCCTCATAAGACCCTTTCCCTTTTCCTGGCCTCATAAGAGCCATGGAATCTTAACTTAGCAATAGGTTAGAGTTTTGAACTCTATGTGATTCTCATCATCATGAGAACTCACTTTTCCCCTATAACTTAGACTTAGAGAGTTTCTTTAAACTCTAAAATGAGCTCACACTCATTTTCCCCTTGGAACTTTAGCCATAGTCAATGGTTCCTCTTTCACCCCTTAGTTAGGTGAACTACGGTTGCTCTGATTCTTTAGTCAGATACGTAGGCACAAGATGCGACGTCTTGGCGAGCAAACTTAGTGTATATACCTAGGTCTTTACCTTTAGCAGATTATCTTAGCAAGTAAACATAACATAACACAAACTAAACAAGAGGTTCCTGTAGAGTACTACAGATATTAAGGGTGCTAATACCTTCCCTTAGTATAACCAACCCCCGAACCTTAGATCTCCCCCCTTTAGGTTTTTTTTGTTCTTTACCCTTTCCTTTGGATAAATCAAAGCTCGGTGGTGAATTTCAAAGTTTTGCGATGCAAGTTAATTAATAGCTTGATATCCGATTCTCACCGCAACAGGAATGGCGACTTCACTGGGGACTATCCTTATTTTTTAGGGTTAAGCCCACCTTTGTTTTACTTGCTTTATCTATGCTTGTTTGCAATATTTGTGTATATCTGTTTGATTGCCTATATATATGCTTTGATTGTTCATCTTTTGGTTGGCTCGGTTCTTGAGTGGTGAGATAAATCCTATACCCGGATTTGAGTGCAATTAGGATAGGACGATGGTATTCAAGGAGGCTTTGAGGGAGTTGAATCCTGAAAAGTTGAATTGAGAACACCATCACTCAGTTGAGGCCCTCTTGAGAGTCTAGTTATGTTGAACGAATCTGTTCGTGAAAACGTGCTACTCTCAACCTAAGAGCCCATGATATTGAGAACCGTAGTTACCAAACCCCACTAAGCCTTTTTAGGATGTAGTGCGGTGACCATGATGGAGTATATTTCTGAATTGGTTGTCACGCGATACTACACTCAGACAAGATGCTCCTGAGAATTTTATTGATTACCAAGTCGTTTGGGAAGTCGATTCCAAGTCGTTTGTGACATCAAACTTCTCTGATTTGGTAATAGCTGGAGAGCGCATTGAGAGCGGTCTCAAGAGCGGAAAAATCTAGGACACCAGAGACATCCTAGCTGGTGAGAGTGAATCAATTGTCGGTTCTCAAGAAGAATGGGAGAAAGAAAGTAATTCCACTTGGGAATCTCCAATACCTCAGCGCTCATGCAACTCAAGTGTTCAGAGTCCGCAATCTTTTGGGTCTCCGCGTCAGACACCATTCTCTCCTCAAAGACAATATTCTTCTCCAAATCGAAGACCTCACCAGTATCAACAGTCATTTCATCGTCATCCGCGTCAGCATGCACGACAAAGGCCAAGAAAACCAAAAAGGAATTTCACTCCATTGCCGATACCATACAGTCAGTTCTTACCAGATTTAATCAAAAGTGGATTGATAGTTGTAGCGAGCGATTTTGGAAGCGGTTCTTAAGCGCTGGTCGCTCTCTGCGGTTGAGCTTAAACTACAGGTCGATTCATTTTTTATCCTATTGTGAGCTGAATAAGGAAGGGAAATAGATGTCTCCAATTAACCCTGCTTTGCATACTGAGTTTAAACAGCGGTCTGTTAGGTTACGGATGCTATCAATGTGGGGGTGGGGGCCTTTGTACTGGTTATTTGTATTTTCGCCAATACTGTTTTCTTTCTTTTTATCTTGACAGAAGGTTTCTGGTGGGGAACAAGGATTAGGATGTTAGGACTGATGCTTTTGAATGTGAGAGTATGGGATTTGGTTTTTTTGTTGATTGTGCTCGCTAAGATCTTTTCTTTCGATCTTATGCCTACGTATTCCCGTTTATCCAAAACAGGGAAATCAGAGCGTTCGTAGTTCCTCCTATTCTATGGGAGGAAATGGGTGTTTTTGGTGTCTTGTTCAAAGCCCAAGACGTGAAGCGAAAGGTGGTTTGTATCTTGTTCAAAGCCCAAGATATGAAGCTAAAGGGTGTTGTCTTTAGAGAGAATTTGTCATCTCTAAAGAGGGGTTTGTCTATGACAAATGTTTATAAAGGAGAATTACTTTAACCGGGATTTGTGAATCCGACAATGCCATAATTTCCTTTATAGGGGATTTCAACCTGAAGGAGAAGACTTTAACTCAGTGTAGAGCAATGCTATCTTTCCTTAGGAATTTCTCATGCTAAAAGAGGGACAGTGGCATGGATGTAGATGATCCAGAGGCTTGCCGCTTACAGCAGTTAGATGGAGGGGAAGGAGTTGTTGATGTTTGTATACTGTGAACGAGGCACAGCTTTGATGCTAAAAGGTTAATTGGATTAACCAGTGGTTTTCTTATACAAAGCCTAAGAGGAGGCTATTATGTGTCTCGTACAAAGCCCGAGAGAGAGGCTAAAAGGTTTTGACTCAACGAGGGAATCTTTTGGTATCTCGTATAAAGCCCGAGATGGAGGCTATTTGACTCAACAAAAGAGTTTTTGTATCTCGTACAAAGCCCGAGATGGAGGCGAAAATTGTTAGCTCCGCTGGGGAGAATCATTGTACAAAGCCCAAGAGGAGGCTGTGGTTACTGTTTCAGTTAAGTGACAGGTCCAGCATACTGATTTTAAAAGAGAAAATCAGTTCTTATATGAGCAATGTTGTACTCAAGGATTTGATTCAAGGATTCGGGTTATTCCTGTTCTTTAAGGAATCGAGAAATCCGAAGGGTATTGAGACTGTCCGAGTCTGCGGGTTTCCTTCCTATTTAACGAAGGGTGCTTGAGAATGCCTTTGAGACTCAAGGAGATTAGACTGTCCAAGTCTAGAGTGTCCTCTTTTGTACTATGCTTTGAGAAACAGTAGTAGACTCTATGAAAGGACTTTTCTATGAAGATGACTAAGTTCTGTTCCTATACCTCTAGGAGGTCGTCGGGACAATTTGTACGAAGCCCAAGAGGAGGCTGGAAACTTTTAAGAAGCCGATCGGTCCTTGTACTAAGCCCAAGAGGAGGCTGTCATTCCCGGAGGAAGCCTATGGGTCCTTGTACGATGCCCAAGAGGAGGCCGATGCTTTTAAGAAGCCGATGGGTCCCCAAACCCCGAGAAATTCAAGGCAAGCTATTCACAAGGAATAGATCAAGTCAGGAAAGTTCAAGAATTTGGAAGAAACTCAAAGATGCCATTCACGGAGAATACATTCATCTTTGGGTGTAGAGTTTCTTGACAATTCCTAATGAGGACAGCCGAAGAGAAGACTGTATCCGGTGATCCTATTGGGGATCTAGTTGTCTATTTCTACGAATAAACGAAACGGCGTCACCTAGTTCTAGACGTAGTTGCCGGGGAAACTCGAAATATCTATACTATTATTACACAGTTGATATGAGTTTATGAAAGAAGACTTAGAGTGAAACAGCGCCACAATACAGTTATATGTATATGAAAGTAGTAAATGAAAGCAATAACCACTTACTCGGTTGTAGAGCTTCCATGTTGTTTGGTTAGTTGTTCAACAAAGATAGATTGAAAACAACAGTATATTCAAAATCAAAGGAGAAAGTGCTTTGAAAAAGAAAGATTTGGGGCTTACAGCTCAAGGAGAGGCCCAGGGTTTTATCAGTGAGCGCACTGTTTGAATTTGTACAGAGGGACTTATACAAGTGACTGAGGCCCAAAATGTTTTTCTGTACAAAGGGATGGGTCTTACACTCTCTGAAGAGGCCCAAATGTTTTAAAGAAAAAAAGTGGGGATTATAGCACGAGGGTAGGCCCAATTGATTTTTCGTTAAAAATGGCGATCGCGCCGAGATTTTCTTTTAACGCAGGGGGACTTATACAATAAGTGAGACCCAAAAATGTTTTGGTTAAAAGGGGGTTGGGTCTTACACTCTATTAGAGGCCCAAAAGTTTTGAATGGGTCTTATAGCTTAAGGAGAGGCCCAGTAGGTTATTTTTCAAAAGGCGACGATCGCGCCGTTTGTTTTTGACGGTATCGGGACTTATACAATACACTGAGGCCCAAAATGGTTTGGTAAAAAAAAAAATTGGGTCTTACACTCTATTAGAGGCCCAAAGTGTTTTGAAAATGATTTATGAGGGTTGAATTAATCCAAAAACCCTAATTTGTTTTAAAAAATGTATTTAATTGAATAAAAATTCAATTAAAATGATCAAAATTGTTTAACATATGGAAAACAAATTGTGATCTTGGATTAATGCTTCAAAAATTAAGTATTGACCTACAAAATAATTAGAAAGCATTAAAAGTTGCAAAATCAATGTGGAAAAAATATTTAAAATGTCAAAAACAATTAAAATATTAATTCTTTGCAAAAATATCAATTATATGAAATAAATAATATTTTTGGAATTTTTTGGGAAAATAAAATATTTTAACATTTTTGTGAATTATTAAAAAAAGAATCAACTCAAAATCATTAAAACTCAGAGAGATATTAATTTTTGAATCAATTAAAGAAAAATCACAAAATTCAAATATTTGAAAATTCAAAAAAGGCGCCAAGAACAGCTGAAGAACACGCGCGTGTTCTGGGTTTGGCTGATTTGCATTTTCTATCCAATCTCCCTGAATACTTGATTATAACATGCAATCCACATATCATTATGCTCGTCTCAACCTCACGATCATGTCTATGTCCATTAATTTCATTTAAATTAAACATATAACAAGAAATCATGAAAAATCCTCAAGAACCCTAATTTCTGCATAAAGGCTAGGATTTTTGATACACGATTCAAACAATGCAATTAATTGAGGGAAAACATTCCATGCATGATTATGAACATATGACCAAATTATTGTGCGAGGAAATATGCATAGATTGAGAGATGACCAAGTGTATGCTTACCTCTAGGCCGTGACAGCAAGTGCAATGTGATTTTTGATTTAGAGGTGTTACAGATGAGTGGTGATGATCTGAACAGCTTCCTTACACCCTATGGAGTGTGTTTGAATGACTGGACTTGATTGAAAATGGCTGGAACGATTTGTGGTACCTCAGCTGCAACTTGATTGAAAGTTTGAGCAACCAGCTGATGATTTTGTGAAATCTGTGTTCCAGATGTTATGTGAGTGTTTGGATCACTTCTATATGATGTATGTGAGGTGTGTGAGTGATTGGTTTGATTGGAAAAGCTCTCAAACTCAAAACTCGATAGCTACCTTGCTAAGAAAGGCATTTTTGCCAAGAGAACGAGATTTTGAGGAAAGCATCTATTAGATGGCTTTGGTGTACTCAAACTGATCACAATTGAGCTCTATTTATACTAGAGCAAGTTTATTTTGCAAGGAATAGTGAATGGCAACTGGTAAGTAGGTTTGGCCAATGTTGGCAAATGAAAATCCAAGTCTTCTCTAGCCATTGACTAGAGGTTAGGGCACAGAGCTTTGGTTCCCTTGGTCTTGGATAAGTCTTGACTGATTTCAAATGAGAATGGCTCAGTCCATGCCACCTTGATGCTTCCATTGAATGCTTCAATCCAAATTTGGAGTCTTGTCCCTATTTTGGCCATTCTAGGTTCAACATGATATTTCTTGTTCCATGGACTTTGGAGGCTTGGCTCAGTGATTGTCCCCTTTAGATTCAATCCTCTGATGTGTCCAAGTGGATAGGAGCATTTGAATTTGGTTGATTTTGGTAAATCGAGCAAAGTTGCAAATTCTCCTTGCCTTTGACAGATTTCAGCAAGGCAACTTGCCAATGTCATATCTCATGGTGTAAGTTGAATTTGGTAATGTTCTTGACCATTTTGGAAAGCCCTTGTATGATACAACAACTGTTTGAACATGTTTGGTTTTGATATCTTTTGAATCCAAGTGAAAAATCCCCCTACATTTGGCAAAAAGTGAAGGCAGATTCTGACTTAGTGAAAATTTCACGAAGTGTTGGAAAAAGTGACATTTTCACTTTTCAGCCATTTTGATCACTCCATAACTCCAAATCCTTAATGAATTGGACTTAGGTCTAGTTGAAGTTTTTGTAGAGGGTAATGAGGGCTACAAATCCATCTTTGGATGAAAAAAATGGCTTTGTGGTTTAGGAGTTATGATCCTTCAAAGTTGGTGCCCTTGTCACTTTATTTTTAACTTAGAAAACTTTCTAAGTTTTTATGGTTACCCCTTTTACAAGTTATCCAACTTTTCTTGATTTTTCTTGATGAATGATGATTCAAATCATACATTAACATCATTTTAGGGTTAAAAAACCATTTTGGTGAAAAATCTCAAAAAGTCAAAGTTGACTTTTGTGCACAGTTGACTTTTTATCAGATGAATTCCAAACTGTGCAATTCTTCATGAAATCATGTCCTTGACCTAAATCAAACTTGATGGACCTGTTCCATGGGTGTCATAGGGCATATTGAATCATGTCTTAGGGCTTGGGAGCGTGTCCTGGTCAAAAGTCAAAGTTACAGTTGACTTTTTCCTTAAAACCCTAATTGTTGTGCAGATGAAATTGAGAATTGTTGCTCAAGCTTCTTGGATTAATCCATTATTCCAAATGGATCAATATAGTTCATTAGAGACCCTCAAAGCCTCTCTTGAGGTCTTGGTTCATGATTTGGCCCAAAAGTCAACTTAGGGGTGAATTAGGTCAAGAAACCCTAATTCCTGATTTTTGATGAATGCATCCCCTAAGGCAAAATTGACTTGATGAATGGGTCCAAGAGGTTCCATGGAGTACATTAGGTTGTGTTTTGGATCATTGACTCATGCCCAGATGAAAATTTTCCATTTGGAGGCCCTGGTCGACCAAAACCCTAATTTGGTGACACTGTCGATATTGAGGCCTGATCCACTTAGAAGGGAGCATCCTTGTGCTTAATCCTTGGAGTGGGAGTCCTTTTGATCCTTTGTGGATGCTTGAGAGGTTAGACAAGTTGAAGATCATGTCATTCCTTGATTGATCCTTTGTCTAAGCTCTCAGAGAGGGCTTGAAACCCTAGTTTTGATTGTAGTGAATGCTCACCCATCTTTGGGGAGACTGATGAAGTATGATGGTTCTTCCATATTGTGATGATGATTTTCACAATGATGGGAAATCTTAGTGGTCAAAATTTAGGGTATGACAGATGCCCCTATTTAATCTTCTTGGACCCGAATGTGTGAATGACGAAGGTATTCGGGCATTCGGGGTGCAAGAGGATTAAATATCGGAATACCCGAAATTTTGATGGCTATGAATGGCAGCTTGCACCTTCATCTTCTTTTGCTAAGCAATGATGCTTAGAAAAGGCAAACTTCCCCTCGATCCTGGTCTTCAGCCAAGGAACTGGTCTTAGTTTCTGATTTAAACTTCCCCTCGATCCTGGTTTTCAGCCAAGGAATTGGTCTTAGTTTCTAATTTAAACTTCCCCTCGATCCTGGTTTTCAGCCAAGGAACTGGTCTTAGTTTCTGATTTAAACTTCCCCTCGATCCTGGTTTCCTACCGAGGAACTGGTCTTAGTTTCTTTTGTAAACTTCCCCTCGATCCTGGTTTCCTACCAAGGAACTGGTCTCAGTTTCTTTTGTCAATAAACTTCATTGACAAGGAACGCTATTTGTAGCGGATTTCCCTCAAACTTCTCGCCGAATTTTCCTAGGGAGATGCCATTTGATGGAAAAAGCTTTGATGTCAGACTTGCTGGAGAACCCAATCGTCTGAATTGTAGAGGTGTACAAACTTCTCTGTTGGAGACGCCATTTGTCGACTCTATCTGGGGAAAATGAGTTTCTTGAGAGACTTCTTCCGCTTGGGGTCTTACATCGTACTTTTCTCAGGATCTTCCTGGAGAAATGCCATATGATGGGCTCCAATTTTGAGGTGCAGATGACCTTTTCATCAGCGGTTCTTTCGGAGCGAAACTGGCATGCTGCCGAATCTCTGATTACGAGGCTTTCTCTATGGATTTTCTTTAATCCGAGAAAGCAAGGATATCATCTTCAATGGAGAAGAGTGACATCGGTTGAAGGTTCTCTGGTCTTTCAGAGGTTCAAGTTATCAAAGTGGTCGAGGAGCCAACTTCATTCCAGAAATAAACTGGAGGAGAGAGAATGTTCAGACGTAACACTTCCTGGCGAGGAAAGGGCTGACAACTCAATTGAGAGGACTTTTATCACTAGGGGACAAGACCGACTAGAGTGATAGTGATGCAATATGAAATGTGAATGCAAATCAAATAATGCATGATGCATGTATGTATATGCTGACACAACATACAAACTGACGGGTGAACACGATTGGATACTCGGCCATCGCGGGGCGTATAGAAATATCACTGGTTCAAGATAGCAATTCCACCTTGCTTAGGAGAGACAGTCCCTTTTGGGAGCTACCGTTGATCGGGCTTAGGAGGTAAGAACTCGGCCGAGGCGTGTCAGACGGAGTATCCGTATATGGCATAACTGATTCTTCATTCGGGCGCACTAGCTTAGAAGGAGTACTTTGATTCTGCACTTTGAAGCTCGATTACTTCTGGAGAAGCGAGCGACGTTTTTCGATGTTCAACAGTCAAAAGAAATTGCCGTCTTTATTTTAAAAGTAGAAAAAGTTTAACAAGTAAATTCATTTTTGTTTTATTTCAAGAATCGTTAATCATGTTAACAACGTCGTTCTGTAAAGCTAAAACAAGTAAGAATTACAAACAAAAGCACAAAGGCTCAAACTTTATTGATAAGATGGAGATCAGCCAAACGCGTGATTCCAAAGAGTATTTACAAAGTTAAAAATTGGTAATTTACAGGGAAAACGGCTATGTTGAAACATAACGACCAATATCCTTCTACCAACTTTGAATTCGGGGCATCCTGAGCTTCTGTCGAAGATGACCTTGACTGGAGTTTTCCTCCGATGGATGGTATAACTGTTGCTGCTGAGGGATTCGCCTCTGTTGAACATAGTTACTTGCCATTATCCCTAATTTTTGCTTGGATTATACTTTGATGTTTCCAATCCACCGGGATGATTTTTTTCATGTCTCTAACTTTTGCCTGGACCGCCCTTTCGGGTTTTCAATCCACCGAGACGTTTTTTTTTTTAGTTTAGGCGAAGTATTTCTTGACTACATCAACATTTGTGGGGTAGGAAAATTCCTCTCCTTCCATGGTCGCAAGTCTCTAGGCGCCGCCTGAGAAAGCTTTCGTGACCACATAGGGGCCATCATAATTCGGAGTCCATTTACCTCTCGAATCAGTGAGAAATAATTGTATCTTCTTGAGCACGAGGTCTCATTTCCTGAAGATGCGAGGTCGAACCTTTTTGTCGAACGCCTTCTTCATTCTCTGTTGATACAGCTGACCGTGGCATAGTGCCGTGATTCTCTTTTCTTCTATCAGATTCAGTTCGTCGTGTCGAATTTGACACCATTCAGCTTCGATGAGCTTAGCGTCCATCAATACTCGGATTGACGGGATCTCTACTTCTATGGGGAGCACTGCTTCCACGCCATACACTAGAGAGAAAGGGGTTTCCCCTGTTGAAGTGTGGACAGATGTGCGATAACCGTGAAGAGCAAAGGGTAGCATCTCGTGCCAGTCTTTGTAGGTTACGACCATCTTTTGAACGATCTTCTTGATGTTCTTGTTAGCCGCTTCTACCGCTCTATTCATCTTGGGTCGGTAGGGAGATGAGTTATGGTGTTCTATCTTGAACTCTACACACAACTCTTTCATCATCTTGTTGTTCAAGTTAGATCCATTATCAGTAATGATCTCGCTTGGAACACCATAACGGCAGATGATATTGTTTTTGATAAATCGGACCACCACTTGTCGGGTTACATTAGCGAATGACGCTGCTTCGACCCACTTGGTGGAATAGTCAATGGCTACTAGAATAAACCGATGTCCGTTTGAAGCCTTAGGTTCAATCATGCCGATCATGTCGATTCTCCATATGGAAAATGGCCATGGGGAAGAAAGAACTTTGAGATGTGATGGCGGTACATGAATTTTGTCGGAGTAAATCTGACACTTGTGACACCTCCTCATGTACTTGTAGCAGTCGGATTCCATTGTCAACTAATAGTACCCTGCTCTTAGAATTTTTCTCGCCATTGTATGTCCGTTGGCATGAGTGCCAAAGGATCCTTCATGAATTTCTTTCATAAGCATGTCTGCTTCTGGTCTGTCTACGCATCGGAGCAAGACCATGTCAAAATTTCTCTTATAGAGAGTGTCACCGCTCAGGAAGAAGTTTCCAGCCAATCTTCTGAGGGTTTTCCTGTCTTTTCTGAGTGCCCCAGATGGGTACTCTTGTTTCTGAAGGAAGCATTTGATATCATGATACCAAGGTCTGTCGTCTATGATTGCTTCAATCGTGAAGACGTAAGCGGGCCTTTCAAGGCGCATTATGTTGATCTTAGGTATGTCATTCCATTGACCTACACTAATCATGGAAGAGAGATTGGCTAATGCATCAGCCATGTGATTCTCTTCACGAGGGATGTGATGAAACTCAACTCTGTTGAAGAAAGGTAACAACCTTCTTGCATAATCTTTGTAAGGAATCAGTCCTGATTGGTATGTGTTCCAATCTCCTTTTATCTGATTGTTAATCAAGGCTGAGTCGCCGTATACGTCCAAGTTTTTGATCCTTAAATCAATCGCTTCTTCGAGACCCATAATACAAGCTTCGTATTCGGCCTCGTTGTTCGTACACTTGAACGTAAGTCTAGCAGTGAAAGGAATGTGGGTACCCTGAGGGGTAACAATGATTGCCCCAATTTCGTTTCCGTAATGATTAACTGCTCCGTCAAAGATAAGTCCCCATTGGGAACCTGGTTCTGGCCCTTCACTGGGCAACAGTTCATCGCAATCTTTCATTTTTAGATACATGACATCTTCGTCTGGGAAGTCAAACCCGATTGATTCTTGATTGTCAATTGGTTGATGAGCTAAATGATTGGCTAAAATACTTACCTTAACGGCTTTTTGAGCGTGGTACTCTATGTCATATTCTGATAACAACATCTGCCAACGGGCAATTCTTCCCGTGAGAGTAGGTTTTTCGAAAACGTATTTGATTGGATCCATTTCGGAGACCAACCAAGTAGTATGACGAATCATGTATTGGCGAAGACGTTTGGCTGCCCAAGCCAAAGCGCAACAAGTTTTCTCAAGCATCATGTACCGAGTCTCGCAGTCGGTGAATTTCTTGCTCAGCTAGTAGATGGCAGACTCTTTCCGTTTAGTTTTGTCTTGTTGGCCAAGTACACATCCCATTGAGTCCTCTAGGACTGTGAGGTAAATGATCAGTGGTCTTCCTTCCACTAGAGGTGATAGAATCGGCAGATTCAACAGGTATTCCTTAATACTGTCGAAGGCAGTTTGGCAATCTTCTGACCAAACGCAATCCTGGTTCTTTTTCAGTAATTTGAAAATCGGCGCACACGTGGCAGTCATAAGGAATATGAATTTGGAGATGTAGTTCAAACGTCCCAAGAATCCTCTGACTTGTTTTTCAGTTTTCGGAGAAGGCATTTCTTGATTGGCCTTGACCTTGTCAGGATCAACCTCAATTCCTTTCTGGCTGACGATGAACCCTAGTAGTTTCCCTGAACGGACACCGAAGGTGCACTTGTTGGGATTCAAGTGGAGCTTGAACTTTCTTAGACGTTCGAACAATTTTGACAGATGTTCAACGTGCTCACTCTCTGTTTTTGATTTTGCAATCATATCATCGACATATACCTCGATTTCCTTATGTATCATGTCATGAAATAGAGTAGTCATGGCCCTTTGATAGGTTGCCCCAGCGTTCTTCAAACCGAACGGCATTACCTTGTAACAAAAGGTGCCCTATGGGGTGATGAACGAAGTTTTCTTCATGTCTTTCGGCGCCATTTTGATCTGGTTATAGCCCGAGAATCCATCCATGAAGGAAAAAACTTTGAACTTTGTTGTACTATCAACCAGCATGTCAATGTGTGGTAAAGGAAAGTCATCCTTTGGACTTGCCTTGTTCAGATCCCTGTAATCAACACACATTCTGACCTTTCCGTCCTTTTTGGGAACGGGTACAATATTGGCTAACCATTGAGGATATTCAGATGTAGCGAGGAAACCCGCATTAATCTGTTTCTGTACCTCCTCCTTGATTTTGATGGCCATGTCCGGGGGAGTCCGTCTCAACCTTTGCTTTATTGGCGGACATTCCGATCTCAACGGTAAGTGATGTTCCACGATGCTGGTATCCAACCCTGGCATATCCTGATAGGACCAAGCGAATACATCGGGAAATCCTCTGAGAAGCTTTATCAAACTCTCTCTGGCAGTTGGACTGAGCAGTGCCCCAGTCCTGATTTCTTTTCTCTCTTTTCCTGGACCCAAGTTTACCGTTTCCAACGGTTCTTTGTGAGGTTCAATGGACCTTTCCTCTTGTCTGAGTAGTCGGGAGATCTCTTCTGGAATTTGGTTGTCAACTTCTTCTTCAGCCCCAAATACCGGGAACTCAAAGTTGGGAGAAGACATCGGATCGTATGTTTCAACGGGGTTTAAAACAAGCAATCTGCATGACGTGATGATTCGTGTTTAGAAGAGATAGAGAAAATGCAAGTGTGTGCAGTGTATTTATTTACTGCTTGTTTTTATTTGAATTGTTTTTTAGGATTACCATTTTCTGAAAAAGCAAAAAAAAGAAAACAGCAATTAATGCGGAAATTACAGAACGACGTTATTTTATTAATGAACAAGTCGATCCTTGAAACTACAGCCCTATAAAACAAAACTCTGTCGCTTTGGGCGAAGCGAAGAGGGAAATTTATAGAAAGCGAGCCCTATCAAAACATCCGTTTCACCTGGGCAGGGTGAAAGGTTAAAAGACGGCAATTACTTTGACTGATGAACGACCTTCGGAACCTCGACGGCAACCCACTGGCGGCGAACTCCTCGGTGAATCACAAAGTCTGGCACCTTCCTTGATTTGTCTTCAGAAATAACGCTGATTTCTGGTGGAGCGGGATCATTGGAATCTGTTTCCCATGCAGAATTGTCGTAGGAGAATTCCTCAGTTGCACTTTGCATAGCATTTGTGCTCTCAGCTGTATCTCCCCATCTAGTAGGCTGGATATCTTTGAGCCTGATACGAGAGCTTTCGGGAGCAGTGTACTTGACCCTATAGTCGTACTTTCCACTTGGTTGTCCCAAGGTGTCCCAAACTTCTTTGGAACTGGAGGAGTCATCTCTCTCGATGACGTTAACCTCAAGAAAAGCATAGTTGATGAATTCAAGTCCTGCAAATGTTGCGAATTCATCTTCATGTTGAGTAGTTTCTGAATGACCTGAGTGTTGATCCCATGACATGGTGGGGACACAGGTATTCTGTTCAATGAGACTCAGCTGATTTTCATCATTCAGCTGACTTTCTTGCCTCAAATCTCCTGGATAAGGTTGCCACATTGGCAGACCATCCATTGGGCCATAGTAATTGTGGTCAAAGTTGTCTTTCATCAGAGTGTCTTCCTCTAATGAATTTGGTGGAGCACGGAATCCTTCCGAATCACAATCTCCATATATCATTTCGACGTCTGACCATGGTATAACTCTCGGACTTTCTGTGGGAAAGCAAAAAGGCATAGGTACCTCTTCCTGAGACAATAACCGTCCTCATTAAGATAGGATTTCCATTCTTCATCTATGTCAGAGGGATCTTCCTCATTGATAGCATGTACTGCTTGAGACACTGGGTGAAGAAAACCTCCACTGTGGAAGAAATTTTGAAGGGGATGAAGACTCTCATCGTTGGCAGCTGTCAGGGTACAGGTTGTAGAAAAACCAAGATCCTTCTTTGTTTTATTGTCAATAGGAATGACAAGCTGTCCCCATCCTACTGTATTGGTACCCTCGACTGCTTTAATAGCATCTTTGTATGAGGAAATCGAGGTTCCTCCTCTGAACTGATTGTTCTCGCTCACCGACAGTGCTTGGAACTGCGTCCCAATAACCTCCTCGGGTTCTATACCAGTAGATGATGACAAGTTACTTACAAGCAAGGCTTGTTCCCCACAAACTGTGACAAGTTGATCGTTCTTGACGAACTTTAGCTTTTGGTGGAGGGTCGAAGTGACCGCTCCAGCCTGATGTATCCAAGGTCTTCCTAATAAACAACTGTATGTTGCCCGGATGTCTATGACCTGGAAAGTGACTTGGAAAGTGTGAGGACCAATAGTTATGGGAAGATCAACTTGGCCGATAACCATTTTTCTGGATCCGTCGAACGCTTTGATGACGACCTCGCTGATTCTCATCGGAGGGCCCTTGAATAATAATTGCATCAAAGTGGACTTCGGCATAACATTCAGGGCTGACCTTGTGTCTACCAGTACGCTGGCTAAAGCATCGTCCTGGCAGTTAACTGTAATGTTGAGCGCCATGTTATGACGACGACCCTCTTCAGGTAATTCCTCATCATTAAATCCCAAATTGTTGCAGGAAGTGATGTTAGAGACAATGCTATCGAACTGTCTAATTGTTACATCCTGTTCCACAAAGGCTTGCTCCAAGACTTTCTGTAGAGCCTCCCTGTGGGCTTCTGAACTGAGTAACAGTGATAATACCGAGATCTTTGAAGGAGTTTGTAACCGTTGATCAACAATGTTGTATTCGCTCCTTTGGATGAGCTTTAGCATCTCATCATTATTTTTCAAAAGGTCGGGATTACTGGATTGACCGACTGGTGGATCAGGAGTTACTGTTTGAAGTTCCCTTTCCTTGTTAGGTTCTCCAACTCCTCGGTTGAAGATTCTACCACTCCGTGTTACACGACTGATGTCTGCAATATTCACGACGGAGGGTAATGGAATTTTCTTTCCATTTTCAATTATCGTTGCACCGTATTTGTAAGGGATAGCCTTAGCTGATTCATACGGTAGTGGTCCCGGCAGATAGATGACTATGGGAACTTTCTGATTTTTCTGACCATCATAAGTGATCTCGATTCGTTCCCGGTTGGGAACTTTAGATTCGTCAAGTAGAGGGATAATGGCAAAAACATCCCTGGTCCTGTGATGACCAGAGATTGTGACAACATCCTCAACTTGCTCGACAAGGTAGTTCGGCGTCCAGTCGATGGGTCCAGGACCCAGATATGGACAAATTTCTCCACGATCGACCTGACCCTGAAGAGCTGCTCTCACAAGGTAACACCCTTGGTTACTTTCCGAACAGACGCTACAACTGTCATAGTTGTGTGGTGGCATCTGGCCACGCCCACTTTGAATACAATCTAACCTCACTAGGTTAGCTTCCAATGATCGGACATCCTGACTCTGACGTCGAGTAGGATTCTTGTTACTGATACTAATCTGCTGAGTATCTTCATCCATATAGATTGGCATCCACCAGTGATTTAACAAGTGCTGAAGTGCCTCCTGGACAAGGGTACAACCTCGATCGTTTTCGCAACCCGCTTTACAGCTTTGATAGTCATGTGATATTAAGAATCCGAGCCGGACCTGCTCATCATGTAACTCTACCAGGTTGGTATTCATCATGCGAATATCGAAGATCTGAACCATGTTGATCTGATAAGGGTTCCTCTCATGGTAGTCTTGGATCCATCCAAGATCCATCTGACGCTGGAGGGCCTCCTGTATGAAAGAGCATCCCTATTTGTTTACCGAGCAAGTCAGACAGGAACTGTAATCGTGCCGCGGCAGATTATGATACTGGCTTTGCCTTGAGTGCATCGCCACCAAGTTGACATTCATTGCACGGATATCATGGTTCTGAATGACGTTGGAATTCGTGTAGACCGTGTTAACTCCACGAACTCGGTGCTCTTGGATCCATCAGAGATCCATTTGTTCCTGTAGAGCTGTTTGCACTACAGAACATCCTTGATTGTTTTTAGAGCAGATATCACACTGGTGATAGTTATGAGGTGGCACATGGCCATATCCATTCTGTCTACAATGCATCTTGACTAAATTGGTTTTCAACAAGAGTACATCGTGAATTTGATAGACATCGTTAGTCTCTCCTTCTATCAAATTGACGGCAGCCTTCTCATGTTGAGGCAGCGGGTTCGTAAGAACATTAGGATTTGTATCCTTGAAGGATAAGAAGTTTTTGCACGTCGGACTTGAAATTGAGACAAGTCTCTATGTTATGCCCTGGACCTCCTTGATGATAAGGGCAAGTTTGATCCACCTTAAACCAAAAAGGCGGATTTTCCGGTACTGTAAGAGGAGATTTAGTCTGAATGTGCCCCTTAGCCAATAGTAACGGAAACAGCTCTGCGTACGTTACGAGTATAGGATCAAATCCTGGTGGCCGTGTTGTACGGTTGATGTTATATGGAGGATGAGCCTGCTGAAGAGGTTGTTGTGTCCTTTGTTGGTCAGGTTGACTTTGCGCAACCTGAGGTTGATACGTAGGAATAGACACAGGGTTGATAGCAGGAGTCACAGCTGCTACCGGTTGATAACGTCACCTTTGCTTTCCGAGAGAGATATTCCCAATATCTTGCTCTTTTTTCTTAGGGAGAGCACTACTGTATTTTTTAGTACCACTCGTCGATCCAGTGTCTTTTACCAAACGTCCTTCTCGGACGGCTTCCTCAAGACGTACGCCCATACCGACCATCTCGGTGAAATCACTGGGTGCACTGGCAACCATTCGGTCATAGTAAAATGAGCTTAAGGTCTTTAAGAAGATCTTTGTCATCTCTTTTTCCTCAAGAGGTGGACAAATTTGAGCGGCAATTTCACGCCACCTTTGAGCATACTCCTTAAAGGTTTCCTTGTCCTTTTGCGACATTGATCTGAGTTGATCTCTGTCGGGTGCCATGTCCAAATTGTATTTGTATTATTGGACGAAGGCAGTGCCAAGATCTTTGAAAGTGCTGATCGTGGCACGGTTTAAACCCATGTACCATTTTAATGCGGCACCGGTTAAACTATCCTGGAAGTAGTGAATCAGTAGGTCCTGATTCTCCGTCTGAGCTGACATTCGCCGATCGTACATCACCAGATGGCACTGAGGGCAAGAGTTACCCTTGTACTTTCCAAAGTCGGGCACTTGGAATTTGTGCGGGACTTTCACATTTGGGACCAGACAAAGGTCTGCGGCGTCCTTTCCAAATAAATCCTGACCGCGAATGGCTTGCAGCTCCTTCTGCATTTCCAATAACTGTTCCTGGAATTCCTCCATTCTGTCAAACATAGTTACCTTTTTACCAGAAGGTATTTGTGAAATCTATCCTTCCGGGACAGTGTGCACCACAGGGGGTGGTACCGTGACTACGGTAGTGAGTCTTGGCGTCTCCCGAAGTTTGTAACCTTCAGGAGTCTTCAGTATGCCCCTGGCATCTTCGCTTTCCTGAAGTTTGTAACCTTCAGGCTCAGCGGCTTCTGTTGTGATTCCTTGATTTTCAGTGATCGGCGGAACATATCCTTCCGGGATATAGTTAACAGGCATGCCCCAAGGACGATCTTTCGGTATTTGATACCTAGGATCATACTTCTCCACTATGGGTGTTGAGGTGATCTCTGAGATCATAGTCCTTTGTAGCTGAGCTTCTGCCATGGCTTGCATGTCGTATCAAAGTTTTCTCATATCCTCCCTTAGAGCGTCGATCTCTTCTTTCAATTCTCTGTTTTCTTCCTCAAGATCATCCATCTTTTTTTGACGATTGGCCCGAGTATTATACGGATGAGACAGTTTGACTCTAGAACCGAGACGCAAACGTGATATTTGTAGGTAAGAAGAATACGCGATGTGAGAATGATGAATGCAATGATTATATTAATTGTTTAAGGTTTAATCAAAATAAACTTCGACAATTAGATTGCAAATATCAAACGGTGGGGAAACCCCTTTTTATTGAATTCAAAGGATTACAGAAACGGAAATACAGTAGATTACAAAGTGCAGAAACAGAAACCTAAGCTAATGGGTCCCGAGTCCTCTCTGAAGAGAAATCGGGTGCTGATTCTGGTATCTTCCTTTTCTTAGACCGGGGCTCTTGGGCCGTTGTCGGGTTGTCATTCCTTTGCCAGGTGAAAGGAGCGAGCAAATTCCTTTGGTCATCTTGATTCTCCACAACATGTTGCTCCAAAATTTCAATCAGAGCATCTTTCTCTTTCAGTAGTTGCTGTATTTTAATGCACTCTACGTCGAGGGTGCGGTACTTGTTCTTCCAAGACCTCCTCTCCCGTTGAACTTTGTTGAGAGTAACCTGAAGCTTTTCAGTTTCCGTCATGAAGTACATGACAGATTCCCTCGGCGGAAGAATTCCGTAACGAGGATAAAGGCATCTTTGGCTTGAGAGCTCTAGTTTGTACCCAATGGAGGTAAGGCTCCACCGAGACACAGTCTGGTTTTCCCAGAGACTCTCGTCCTTTCTAATGAACATGCTTCCAAGCTTGCACTATTTCCATCTTTAGTGCTCTGTCATTTTCTCCTTCCTTGAAGAAAAGACCTTCCAGATGAACACCCAGTGGGATGTGTCTCATCGGGTATCCAAATTGACGGCGAACCAACACTGGATGGTAGTTGATTCCTCCTTTAGTTCCTATGAGGGGTACGTTGGGGAAGTTTCCACAACGGTCAATGATTCTGATTCCCTCATAAATCCTATTACACCAATCAATGTCAGAGTTGGTAAGAGACATGATCTTCTGCGACCAACGTAAGGCACTCTTGAAATCCCAAAAAGCAGCAGACTTGGGCAAGTGAGAGATAAACCATTTGTAAAGCAAAGGTACACAGCATGTGATCTCCCCTCCGCTGTACAAATTTCCCAAGTGTACAGAATGATACGCATCTGCGAGGAAAGTCGGCACAGGATTTCCAATGAGAAAAACCTTAATGGAGTTAATATCGACGAAGTTATTGATGTTGGGAAACAAAAATAACCCGTAGGTGAGCAAGACAAAGATGCCTTCAAAAGCAGTCATGTTTCCTATACTAGCAAAATACAAGGCCTTCTTTGTCAAGAACTGGGCTGGCAAACCTTGGATGCCACCCTTGGTAGTTAGGTGAGTCCTGACCTCAGACTCGTCCAAATGAATTGCTCTTGCAATGGTCTGATTCTTTGGAATTTCTTCCAGTCCAGAAAATGGAGCTCGATCTGTAATGTGTAGATCTATCAGGTGAGAATACTCCTCCAGCGTTGGTGCTAATTGGTAATCCGGGAATGTGAAACAGTGATAAACTGGATCATAAAACTGAATGAGCGCATCCATGATTCCCTCAATTACATGGACTCTTAATAGTGGTAGCAAACCTCCGTGTTTGGCTCTGAAAGCCTCTGGGTTAGTGATCATCCTCGCTAACCTTCTCAAATCCTCTAACTTTGGAACCTTGAAGATGTACGTATGAGTTCTCCTTCTACCGAAATCCATTAGTGCAATCCTTTTCTCTGATATTTGCAATCACAGTCTTAGTTTAATTTGAAAAACAGAGAGACTAGAAGAGAATTTTTTTGAATGTTTTAATGTTTTTTAAATGAATGCATGAATGCAGCACACAAAAACATAGAAAAAACATGGGGTCAAAGGGTCGTTGTCATGAAGTCAAGGCTCTACCCATCCCCCAAAGGTTTATACTAGGGTGATTTTTGTACATGTACTCATTATTATCAGCTTCTCCCAGGAAAGCAAAACAACAAGCGGATCGCCAGCGAGTTGTAGAGCGATCTTAGAGTAAGTGCCATTCACCGAGAATAGATCACCTGCCTCAAATGAGGGTAGTATCGTGTAATAACTATTTTCGATAGTTTCCGCACTACGAAAGGGTTTGGCTCCTCAGCTTCTCAGACTTAACAACCGACCTATTGTCTAGGTGAGAGAATGGGTTGCGTTGGTTAGCCTCCACTGAGGTTGATGGTTGACCCCGTCGCCATCACTTATCTTAAGTGTATACTCAATCTTTCCATATACGGCATCACCCGCATTCCCATTAGCAGAAAAATAATCACGTATAGCAATTAGTAAAAGCAGTATATATATTTGTCCTAAAACATCCTAGACCTTTTAACGCTATGAATCCTAAGTTCCTGGCAGAAAATGGGTTCCCCGGCGGAAGCCCCAATCTGTGGTATTCACACAAGAGGTGAAAAGGAAGAAAAAAACAGAGACCCGGCCCCACGGTGGGCGCCATTTCTCTGTAGCGAGCGATTTTGGACGCGGTTCTTAAGCGTTGGTCGCTCTCTGCAGTTGAGCTTAAACTACAGGTCGATTCATTTTTTATCCTATTGTGAGCTGAATAAGGAAGAGAAATAGATGTCTCCAATTGACCCTGCTTTGCATACTGAGTTTAAACAACGGTCTGTTAGGTTACAGATGCTATCAATGTGGGGGGGGGGGGCCTTTGTACTGGTTATTTGTATTTTCGCCAATACTGTTTTCTTTCTTTTTATCTTGACAGAAGGTTTCTGGCGGGGAACAAGGATTAGGATGTTAGGACTGATGCTTTTGAATGTGAGAGTATGGGATTTGGTTTTTTTTGTTGATTGTGCTCGCTAAGATCTTTTCTTTCGATCTTATGCCTACGTATTCCTGTTTATCCAAATCAGGGAAATCAGAGCGTTCATAGTTCCTCCTATTCTATGGGAGGAAATGGGTGTTTTTGGTGTCTTGTTCAAAGCCCAAGACGTGAAGCGAAAGGTGGTTTGTATCTTGTTCAAAGCCCAAGATATGAAGCTAAAGGGTGTTGTCTTTAGAGAGAATTTGTCATCTCTAAAGAGGGGTTTGTCTATGACAAATGTTTATAAAGGAGAATTACTTTAACCGGGATTTGTGAATCCGACAATGCCATAATTTCCTTTATAGGGGATTTCAACCTGAAGGAGAAGACTTTAACTCATTGTAGAGCAATGCTATCTTTCCTTAGGAATTTCTCATGCTAAAAGAGGGACAGTGGCATGGATGTAGATGATCCAGAGGCTTGCCGCTTACAGCAGTTAGATGGAGGGGAAGGAGTTGTTGATGTTTGTATACTGTGAACGAGGCACAGCTTTGATGCTAAAAGGTTAATTGGATTAACCAGTGGTTTTCTTATACAAAGCCTAAGAGGAGGCTATTATGTGTCTCGTACAAAGCCCGAGAGAGAGGCTAAAAGGTTTTGACTCAACGAGGGAATCTTTTGGTATCTCGTATAAAGCCCGAGATGGAGGCTATTTGACTCAACAAGAGAGTTTTTGTATCTCGTACAAAGCCCGAGATGGAGGCGAAAATTGTTAGCTCCGCTGGGGAGAATCATTGTACAAAGCCCAATAGGAGGCTGTGGTTACTGTTTCAGTTAAGTGACAGGTCCAGTATACTGATTTTAAAAGAGAAAATCAGTTCTTATATGAGCAATGTTGTACTCAAGGATTTGATTCAAGGATTCGGGTTATTCCTGTTCTTTAAGGAATCAAGAAATCCGAAGGTTATTGAGACTGTCCGAGTCTGCGGGTTTCCTTCCTATTTAACGAAGGGTGCTTGAGAATGTCTTTGAGACTCAAGGAGATTAGACTGTCCAAGTTTAGAGTGTCCTCTTTTGTACTATGCTTTAAGAAATAGTAGTAGACTCTATGAAAGGACTTCTCTATGAAGATGACTAAGTTCTGTTCCTATACCTCTAGGCGGTCGTCGGGACAATTTGTACGAAGCCCAAGAGGAGGCTGGAAACTTTTAAGAAGCTTATCGGTCCTTGTACTAAGCCCAAGAGGAGGCTGTCATTCCCGGAGGAAGAGATCATAATACGAAGCCTAAGAGGAGGTTGTGAATACTTCTAAGAAGCCGTAGGGTCCTTGTACTAAGCCCAAGAGGAGGCGGGGTTGCTTTTAGGAAGCCTATGGGTCCTTGTACGATGCCCAAAAGGAGGCTGATGCTTTTAAGAAGCCGATGGGTCCCCAAACCCCGAGAAATTCAAGGCAAGCTATTCACAAGGAATAGAACAAGTCAGGAAAGTTCGAGAATTTGGAAGAAACTCAAAGATGCCATTCACGAAGAATACATTCATCTTTGGGAGTAGAGTTTCTTGACAATTCCTAAAGAGGACAGCCGAAGAGAAGACTGTATCTGGTGATCCTATTGGGGATCTAGTTGTCTATTTCTACGAATAAACGAAACGGCATCACCCAGTTCTAGACGTAGTTGCCGGGGAAACTCGAAATATCTATACTATTATTACACAGTTGATATGAGTTTATGAAATAAGACTTACAGTGAAACAGCCCCACAATACAGTTATATGTATATGAAAGCAGTAAATAAAAGCAATAACCACTTACTCGGTTGTAGAGCTTCCATGCTGTTTGGTTAGTTATTCAACAAAGATAGATTGAAAACAACAGTATATTCAAAATCAAAGGAGAAAGTGCTTTGAAAAAGGAAGATTTGGGGCTTACAGCTCAAGGAGAGGCCCAGGGTTTTATCAATGAGCGCACTGTTTGAATTTGTACAGATGGACTTATACAAGTGACTGAGGCCCAAAATGTTTTTCTGTACAAAGGGATGGGTCTTACACTCTCTCAAGAGGCCCAAATGTTTTAAAGAAAAAGAGTGGGGCTTATAACCCGAGGGTAGGCCCAATTGATTTTTCGTTAAAAATGGCGATCGCGCCGAGATTTTCTTTTAACGTAGAGGGACTTATACAATAAGTGAGGCCCAAAAATGTTTTGGTTAAAAGGGGGTTGGGTCTTACACTCTATTAGAGGCCCAAAAGTTTTGAATGGGTCTTATAGCTCAAGGAGAGGCCCAGTAGGTTATTTTTCAAAAGGCGACGATCGCGCCGTTTGTTTTTTACAGTATCGGGACTTATACAATACACTGAGGCCCAAAATGGTTTGGTCAAAAAAAAGATTGGGTCTTACACTCTATTAGAGGCCCAAAGTGTTTTGAAAATGATTTATAAGGGTTGAATTAATCCAAAAACCCTAATTTGTTTTCAAAAATGTATTTAATTGAATAAAAATTCAATTAAAATGATCAAAATTGTTTAACATATGGAAAACAAATTGTGATCTTGGATTAATGCTTCAAAAATTAAGTATTGACCTACAAAATAATTAGAAAGCATTAAAAGTTGCAAAATCAATGTGGAAAAAATATTTAAAATGTCAAAAACAATTAAAATATTAATTCTTTGCAAAAATATCAATTATATGAAATAAATAATATTTTTGGGATTTTTTGGGAAAATAAAATATTTTAACATTTTTGTGAATTATTAAAAAAAGAATCAACTCAAAATCATTAAAACTCAGAGAGATATTAATTTTTGAATCAATTAAAGAAAAATCACAAAATTCAAATATTTGAAAATTCAAAAAAGGCGCCAAGAATAGCTGAAGAACACGCGCGTGTTCTGGGTTTGGCTGATTTGCATTTTCTATCCAATCTCCCTGAATACTTGATTATAACATGCAATCCACATATCATTATGCTCGTCTCAACCTCACGATCATGTCTATGTCCATTAATTTCATTTAAATTAAACATATAACAAGAAATAATGAAAAATCCTCAAGAACCCTAATTTCTGCATGAAGGCTAGGATTTTTGATACACGATTCAAACAATGCAATTAATTAAGGGAAAACATTCCATGCATGATTATGAACATATGGCCAAATTATTGTGCGAGGAAATATGCATAGATTGAGAGATGACCAAGTGTATGCTTACCTCTAGGCCGTGACAGCAAGTGCAATGTAATTTTTGATTTGAAGGTGTTACAGATGAGTGGTGATGATCTGAACAGCTTCCTTACACCCTATGGAGTGTGTTTGAATGCCTGGACTTGATTGAAAATGGCTGGAACGATTTGTGGTACCTCAGCTGCAACTTAATTGAAAGTTTGAGCAACCAGCTGGTGATTTTGTGAAATCTGTGTTCCAGATGTTATGTGAGTGTTTGGATCACTTCTATATGATGTATGTGAGGTGTGTGAGTGATTGGTTTGATTGGAAAAGCTCTCAAACTCAAAACCCGATAGCTACCTTGCTAAGAAAGGCATTTTTGCCAAGAGAAAGAGATTTTGAGGAAAGCATCTGTTAGATGGCTTTGGTGTACTCAAACTGATCACAATTGAGCTCTATTTATAGTAGAGCAAGTTTGTTTTGCAAGGAATAGTGAATGGCAACTGGTAAGTAGGTTTGGCCAATGTTGGCAAATGAAAATCCAAGTCTCCTCTAGCCATTGACTAGAGGTTAGGGCACAGCGCTTTGGTTCCCTTGGTCTTGGATAAGTCTTGACTGATTTCAGAAGAGAATGGCTCAGTCCATGCCACCTTGATGCTTCCATTGAATGCTTCAATCCAAATTTGGAGTCTTGTCCCTATTTTGGCCATTCTAGGTTCAACATGCTATTTCTTGTTCCATGGACTTTGGAGGCTTGGCTCAGTGATTGTCCCCTTTAGATTCAATCCTCTGATGTGTCCAAGTGGATGGGAGCATTTGAATTTGGCTGATTTTGGCAAATCAAGCAAAGTTGCAAATTCTGCTTTGCCTTTGACAGATTTCAGCAAGGCAACTTGCCAATGTCATATCTCATGGTGTAAGTTGAATTTGGTAATGTTCTTGACCATTTTGGAAAGCCCTTGTATGATACAACAACTGTTTGAACATGTTTGGTTTTGATCTCTTTTGAATCCAAGTGAAAAATCCCCCTACATTTGGCAAAAAGTGAAGGTAGATTCTGACTTAGTGAAAATTTCACTAAGTGTTGGAAAAAATGACATTTTCACTTTTCAGCCATTTTGATCACTCCATAACTCCAAATCCTTAATGAATTGGACTTAGGTCTAGTTGAAGTTTTTGTAGAGGGTAATGAGGGCTACAAATCCATCTTTGGATGAAAAAAAATGGCTTTGTGGTTTAGGAGTTATGATCCTTCAAAGTTGGTGCCCTTGTCACTTTATTTTTAACTTAGAAAATTTTCTAAGTTTTTATGGTTACCCCTTTTACAAGTTATCCAACTTTTCTCGATTTTTCTTGATGAATGATGATTCAAATCATACATTAACATCATTTTAGGGTTAAAAAACCATTTTGGTGAAAAATCTCAAAAAGTCAAAGTTGACTTTTGTGCACATTTGACTTTTTATCAGATGAATTCCAAACTGTGCAATTCTTCATGAAATCATGTCCTTGACCTAAATAAAACTTGATGGACCTGTTCCGTGGGTGTCATAGGGCATATTGAATCATGTCTTAGGGCTTGGGAGCATGTCCTGGTCAAAAGTCAAAGTTACAGTTGACTTTTTCCTTAAAACCCTAATTGTTGTGCAGATGAAATTGAGAATTGTTGCTCAAGCTTCTTGGATTAATCCATTGTTCCAAATGGATCAATATAGTTCATTAGAGACCCTCAAACCCTCTCTTGAGGTCTTGGTTCATGATTTGTCCCAAAAGTCAACTTAGGGGTGAATTAGGTCAAGAAACCCTAATTCCTGATTTTTGATGAATGCATCCCCTGAGGCAAAATTGACTTGATGAATGGGTCCATGAGGTTCCATGGAGTACATTAGGTTGTGTTTTGGATCATTGGCTCATGCCCAGATGAAAAATTTCCATCTGGAGGTCCTGGTCGACCAAAACCCTAATTTGGTGACATTGTCGATCTTGAGGCCTGATCCACCTAGAAGGGAGCATCCTTGTGCTTAATCCTTGGAGTGGGAGTCCTTTTGATCCTTTGTGGATGCTTGAGAGGTTAGACAAGTTGAAGATCATGTCATTCCATGATTGATCCTTTGTCTAAGCTCTCAGAAAGGGCTTGAAACCCTAGTTTTGATTGTAGTGGATGCTCACCCATCTTTGGGGAGACTGATGAAGTATGATGGTTCTTCCATATTGTGATGATGATTTTCACAATGGTGGGAAATCTTAGTGGTCAAAATTTGGGGTATGACAATAGTGCCAGAGGAGATAGATCCAACGTCTTTTCCAGACTCACCGGGTTTTGACACCGATGTCCGTTGTGACTACCATGCTGGGGCACAGAGGCATTTAACTGAAAATTGTAGAGTGCTCAGAGACAAGGTTCAACTCTTCTTGACTCCAATAAGTTCTCATTCACGCCTCAAGGCATTCAAATCAACAATCCTTCACTTAATCAGGCGAGTTCATAAGAGTCTGAGATGGAAAAATTTTTCGAGAGTGGATGTGAAGATGATTCTCAGACTGATCTCGGCAAACAACTCTGAAGATGGTTATCTCAGCTTGGAAAATCAAAAAGGAAATTCCAGTTCCCTGAAGCTGGCAATCTTTTGGCTGTTTAGCATTTTTTATTGTATTTTCTTTGCATGTTTGAATCTGTTTTTGCTTATAAACTATTGTTTTTCAAATTGGCAAGATTAATGAAGTGTTTATGCATCTTTTGATTAAGTCCATCCGTATTCACTCATTCTCTTTCTTTTACTGTCATAAAACAAAACAAAACAAAAAAACAGACAAATTTTTTTTCAAACTATTGTTCAAGCAATGATTGGGGAGGATGATGAAAACATTATATCCATAATTGCTGTGGTATGCTTTCAATTAAACCTTGCCGAGGATGTAAGGCATTGTTTCAATTCCCAAACACTGGAGAAATAAGGAAGATAATCCCTCGTTAACCCTTCGAGCCTAGAAGTAGGAGTTTCCTTTCCTTATACAAAAAACCCTTAAATCTCAACCTTGGGGCAGGGTAGTTCTCAGTTCAACTTAGTTATGCATTCGAATGCAAGCGCTTCATGCAAGACATCAGTCAGCTCTCTCAGATCAAATGAGTTAACATTATACAAGTTGTTCCTCCAAACAGCAAATAAGGAAGGATCATTGAGAAATCCTTAATCGAAGAATAAGTCGAGTCCCTTTCAAGGTAAAAGCCAACAAAGATGGGAAGCCCAAAACTTCGCCTTATACAAGAAGGTTTGTACAACAATCAAGAAAAGAAGAGGTCTCAAAACCTCAACCAAAAAGAAGAGGTCTCAAAACCTCACCAAAGCAAAGAAGAGGTCTCATAACCTCAAACAAAGACAAGAAGAGCTTTCAAAACCTCAGTGAAGACAAGAAAAGGTCTCAAAACCTCAGCAAATAAAAGACAATCAAATGTTGTAAGGGAGTAATGACTATCCTAGGTGTCTGAATCATCATTAACTATCATCAATTCATTCCTAGTCTATAGGAACGTAAATGTGTAGCTTAAGATAACTGAGCATATGACTGGAGTTCATCACGAAGATTGGGTAGGGACAAATAAACTTTGAGCCTTTATCCTTTGTTTCATAAACCGTGAACCAGACCACGTTACAACCCTTAAAATACCTAATTGAGGTAAGGTTGTTTTGAAAGCATACTACAACAAGGTTAATTAACCTGACTCCTAATGATCTTTGCTATCTGTGTGTGTTGATTACTTCATCTGTCATTCCGTAAATGACTAGATCCACTTTGTTTTTAATTATTTGATTATTCCACTGTGTGTGTTTCATCAATAAACTTTGTTTTCAAAAGCTTGCATGAATTTTGCCTTGAAATTGCCAATTTTTAATGAACACTACTTGTTTACAAAACAATTCAATATCAGAGAAATCCCAACGAATGCAGCCAGCTAGGGAATTCGACTTGATAAAAGAAACTCAGTCAGGGGCAAGCAAGCGGAGGAATATGCCATTCCACCATCCCAAGAGTTACTAAATCAGAGGCAGAAACTCTTCAAATTCAGGATATTGGGGCGATCTCTCTTGAGGTCATCTTATGACAAGTTTGTTTCAAGGCAAGGACTCCAATGACCCACCAACAGGGGCAAGTTATTCCCTTGTTGTCACTATCGCAGTCTAAGGACTTTGTATTGTAAAATACGGTTAATCTGGGGCAGTTACGTCGAGGTTCATCTCTCTTCAAGAGTTTGAAGATATTGAAGCATCTGGTTTGCCAATTCTTCTGTAAAATCCTTTTGACGACTTATCCTCACGAATCAGTTAATCAGAAGCAGTCAAGTCGAGGTTTGACAAATTTCTCAAAGGCCAATCAGTCTGGGGAACTTCCTTCATAGACCAACCAGTCTGAAGAGCAAGTTTAAAGACTTTGTTGTGCAAACAGCGTTAATCTGGGGCAATTACGTCGAGATTCATGAATCTCTCTAAGAGTTTGAAGATATTGAGGCATTTCGCATGCCGATTCTTCTGTAAAATCCTCTTGGTATTTTCTGCCAACATACCATGTAATCTGGGGCAGAGAAGATTTGAATATTACCTGTTGCAAGAGCTGTTGTTTATTATGGTGATTACCATACAAGTCAGGATGCAGAATTACCCTGTTCTCGTGGTATCATTTGCCAGCTTCCCAGTAAGCTGTCTCTTCAGCTAAATCATGGTAGTTCTCCATGGATCTTCCTCCTCCAATAAGGAAATGAAGCTCATGATGGCAATCTTAGTGAAGTCATGATGCTATACCTTAGGTGGAATACTTTTTTCCCAATGAAGTAGATCTGCTGATCCTACTTGTTCATCCCCAATAATGGTTCAATCTGATGAGTTTGGCTGGGTATCCTTGTCGAGATGTTTATTTCATCTCCAGTCTCGTTTCCTTTTGTCTGTTTTGTCAGCATATGCATAAGCATCTTAGCATTTTTGCTTCCTTTTCTGGTGTTTACCTGTTTTGGTTTACTTTGGCGTTTATCTGCCCAAGTGACTGGGTTTATCTATTCTCTCCAATAGAGTTGTCAGCCTTAGGCATGAAGTGCCCATCTTTTATGAATTCCCCACAGAGTTTGATTCTCGTGGATGATGGTTGGTTCAGTTATCTTTTCCACATGTGGATAAGATAAGTTCCCATTTGAGTTCATTCCTCAATTGGAGTATTGTTTGACCGTTTCTTTCTAGCTTGTTCCTAGATCGATCTTTGGTCCCTGGCAGGTGTGGTTTTCTGAGCCCGTCTTGAACGTGCATTTATTTTGCACTGTGTCTCGCAAGAAGTATCTCTTACATATCCCCATTGAAGACAATTACTTCTCCAGCAGTGTTGTAATATTAACATCTCTTTAGAATTTATACCCATCAACAAGTAGCAATCTCTTGAAGAAGCCTGTTTTTCTATGGCGATAAATGGCAGTCTCTTATGTGAAACTTATCTATCTCTGGTTCTAACCGACATTTTTGTAACCATAATTGGTATTCCCCAGGAAGTCTAACCTGCAACCCCGGTACCAATCTATCTGATACTCAATCACCTCATTTGGATACCTAAAGTCCAGTAATCGCTGGCATTGTTTAACTAGGTCAAATATGAACCTAAATTTCAGGTTATCGTGAACCCGTTGTTTGAAACCAGGTCAGATGTGAACCTAAACCTCAGGTTATCGTGAACCCGTTGTCTGAATCCATCGTTTGAAACCAAAACTTCAGGTTATCGTGAACCCGTTGTTTGAAACCAGGACTTCAAGTTATCGTGAACCCGTTGTTCGAAACCCAGATCAAATATGAACCTAAACTTCGAGTCAAATATGAACCCGTTGTTTGAACCCAGGTCAAATATGAACCTAAACTTCAGGTTATCGTGAACCCGTTGTTTGAAACTAGGACTTCAGGTTATCGTGAACCCGTTGTTCGAAACCAGGTCAGATGTGAACCTAAACTTCTGGTTATCGTGAACCAGTTGTTTGTATCAGGTTATCGTGAACCTAAACCTCTGGTTATCGTGAACCAGTTGTTTGTTTCAGGTTATCGTGAACCTAAACTTCAGATTATCGTGAGTCTGTTGTTTGAAATCAGGTTATCGTGAACCTGTATTTCTGGTTATCGTGAACCATTTGTTTGTATCAGGTTATCGTGAACCGTTTGTTTATATCAGGTTATCGTGAACCTGTATTGCTTAAACTCAGGTCAAATATGAACCTAAACCCCAAATCCAGCTCATACTGGTATTCTTCATAATCCAAATTGTTATTTTATCCAACTCAAATTGGTGTATAC
Source organism: Lathyrus tuberosus (assembly GCA_022829125.1). Taxonomy (NCBI): domain Eukaryota; kingdom Viridiplantae; phylum Streptophyta; class Magnoliopsida; order Fabales; family Fabaceae; genus Lathyrus; species Lathyrus tuberosus. Next base: position 1,463,278 of record JALAZF010000620.1, on the reverse strand, counting down.
TGGCATATCACTTCTGAGTCCAATCCTTGTTGGCACTTTAATTTGGTTCCCAGCAGAAGTTCAGTCATTATCAATACCTCTTTGTATATCACTTCTGAGTCCAATCCTTGTTGGCACTTTAATCTGGTTCCCAGCAGAAGTTCAGTCATTATCAATACCTCTTTGTATATCACTTCTGAGTCCAATCCTTGTTGGCTCTTTAATCTGGTTCCCAGAAGAAGTTCAGTCATTATCAATACCTCTTTGTATATCACTTATGAGTCCAATCCTTGTTGGCACTTTAATCTGGTTCCCAGCAGAAGTTCAGTCATTATCAATATCTTTTTGAAAGTCCTTGTGATTGATCATCATTTGGCACACACAGAGTTTGTCTCTGTCTTTTCTGGCTTTTCTTGAAGATCCCGTTTGAACTCTTCAGTGTAAGAAATCCCCAGAATATGTCTATCCTTTTATTTCAAACTGATCCCCAGTGAAGATCATGTCTTCTTTCTGGTTTCATGCCCAGTAAGAATGTGTTTTTTCTCCAGTGTCGTCCGGTCACATATGAACCTGTCGTCCATCTCTCTGGATTTTTCCCCAGTAGAGAACACCTCTCCGGCTCCTATCCCCAGTGAGGATCAGTAGGGTTTCCCCCTTTATTTTTTCCATCTCCAGTGTTGCCTCAGAGTCTCCTCAGTGAGTCCTTTTTTTTGTTGGTCAGCCTGTATCCCCATTGAGTCTTCCTTGTGGATACCAACATTCATCTTTCCCCAGTAAGATCATCTGTGGTTGTTTGGTGTTTATCCTTCGGTGTCCTGTTTGTCTGCATTTTTGCACTATCATGACATCATATCATCATACTAGAAGTTCATGGCATGTCAGCATTTGCATGTCTTGTTGCTTGTCCTTAGCATCTGCATTCCATCTAAGGGCAAAATTTTCGGTTTGCTATATTTAAATACCTTTCACTTTGATGTCCCGAGGGTTTCCATTCCTCATGCCATCCGGTAAAGCTATTTAAATAAGGGCAACTGTTGTACCCCAAAATTTACCCCTTAAATGTCATAACATCTTTTGCATGAGCATCATAGATCAATCACCTATGCATTGTTAACTAACCATTTTATCAGTTTTTGTTTGTTTTGTTTCACTTGTAAATCAGGGTTTGTTTCAAGAGACCTCCTCTCCTCAATAATCCAATGTGATTTGTTTTCATCACAAGTTCTTCCTCAAGAACCAGACAAGGTCATCAGGACAAGGGTCTGTGTGGTGTGGTTTGAGATTCAGTGGAAGTTTGACCTAATCTTGGTCAAACAAGTGACTTGTATTAGTATCAGGTTATCAAGTTATGGCAGAGATTCTGAACTAGGTTTTTGGTCCTCATCAAGTCATTTGTTTCATAAGTGTGCACTCAAGGCACGAGGATTAGGGTTTCTCACCCTTGGAGTTTATGATTGACAAGTATCGTTCAGTTGAGTCTCCTAAGGCTAGCTAGTTCATGGTGTGTGCAATACTGTTTCAGTTCAATTGAGGGTGCAGAGCTATCAAAGAGGTCAGAGCAGTTGGTACATTTCAAGTTGTGTGCAAGTGTTTGGATGTGTGGCAGTCAAGTGCAGTGGTCAAGGTTTAGGGTGTTGTTCAAGCGTGGAAGTGCGTATCCATTCCCGTAGCCGTCTTTTATCCACTTTGTTATTTAGTTTTCATTGACCATTTTCATTCAATTACCCATTTCTCCTAATCCATTCCTAAACCATTTTTTTCCATATTCACTCCCGTGACCATTTTTATCCATTTTATCATTTATCCATTTTTAATCCAATTTTCAACCAACATCAAAATCCATTATATCCAAGTATCTATTTTTCTTTCTTAGCCATTGTTCATTCTAACCATTTTCAATACCCATTTTCCATTTTGATGTTCCGTTTATTATTCATCCAGTAATCCATTTTGTTTTTAAGCCATTAACCCATCCACATTTCATTTGAATCCATATTCCATAATTATCCACACTTTTTTTGTTCTTTTCAAATTCTATAACCATTTCTTTCCTTCCAATTATCCACCTTTTATTTCAATTATCCATATTTTATTCCAATTATCAATTTCACCTAAATCCATTTTAAAATCTAAAAAACCAAGTTATTTTTCATATCCATATTCCTTAATCCAACTTCCAAATCATTTTTTTTTTAATTATTCATCATTGACCACTTTAATAGTCATTAAGTCCATTTCATTTTTCAAAGCCAATTGTCTTCTCTTTTATTTATTTATTTATTAATCATCCAAAAAATCCAAATTATCACATTTTCTTCTTTATCCTTCACAAAGTCATACGACCCACTTGATTCAATACAAAACAATGAGACAAAACTGCTACCCTGCTATCATACTGCCCAAATCGTGACAGCTCATGAACCACACCATACAAAGTCTCAACGTTGCCCTTCAAACATAAACCTCTGTTACAAAAGCCAGCTCACACCACAGACAAAAACCGGTTTACAACACAACACCTGCAACTTTAGACACAAGCCGTACCATTAGGCAGCACAACCAGATTTTTTTTCAGACCAATATCAAATCTTGCAAACCTCCCCGGCGCATTGACAGCAACAACTCAACCAGCTGCTGCAAAACCGTACTCCTCAAATCCCTCCGACACGCCATGTCCTGCTATGCTACGGATAATACAACCAAAAGCCAAAATTTTCTCCAAGAACCTGCTACCGCACAATAATGTCAGAAGAGGACATGTATTGAAAACTTCATGAATAAGTTTTGAGAATTGAATTTAAAAAGGAGGGAGACCCTCGTGAAAAAAAGAGGGAGGAAGGAAGGGATTCAAATATAAAGACCTGAATGAAAAAATCTTCCTCTGGAGCGAACAACAACAAAAACTTCTCCATAAATCCCTTTTCATTTTCAACCAAACTCATCCTCCATTCCAATTCCCAAAACAGAAAAACTCTAATTCGGAACCTCCACCCTCAACCTTTTTCAAATCATTCACCCTCTTTTCAACCTCACAATCGTTAACCCCTCAACACAACAACCACCATCCAAATCAATCCCAAAATCTAACCACCTCATAACCCCTCTCAACCTTCAACAGCAACCTTCTTTCAATCCTCATAAACCAAAAATCAAACCTTCATACTTCTTAACCTTCAACCTCTATTTTCCATAACTCGCCAACCATTAACTTTCCTTCAATCAAAACAACCACAAACCTCCATTAATCTTTTCCGAACTTCAAATCTCTCTAAATCTCTCAACAACAACACACCAACACCAAACCTATTCAAAACCACAACACCCATCTCAAACAAGCACACCGGAGAGACGGAGAGAGACAGATTCATTTGGATATGAGACCAAACAAACCTGAAATCGTGACCGAACCCAATCGCGAGCAAATTGAAGCAAGAGGAGAAGATCGAAACCGATTCGAGTGAGGGAGAGTTCCGTTCGCGTAAAAAGATTGGAAACAGAATCGCGAGGAGTTTGGGACGTTCATTTTGATCTTCATCAATCACTCTGCTTCCTTGAGGAAATCGCTACTGTTGTTGTTGTTTAACTATACTGCTCTTGTTCTTCGTTTTAAAAGGAAATGAAAAAAATCTGACTTTGTTTTTAGGGTAACCTTTGAACATGTTTTAAAAGGGGAGGTGACATTGTGATACTGATTCTTATTCCTTCTAGTTTTTTTCGCTTTAATTTCTCTCTCTAGTAGACTTGGGCTTAGGCCCATTTTGGTTTAAATCAGTTCATACTCCTATTCAAGTTCAACGCCCCCTCCCCTTTTTTTTAGCGTTTTTTAAACTAATTTTCTTCTTTTTTTTTTCTTTTTAGTTAACATTTTTTTCTAACAAGTTTCTGAGCTTTTAATCTTTATTCTTTTTATGTCTTTTTTTTTCTTCACTAATTTTATTCAAGTGGTTCATTGCATTTTCTTTATTTGGGCCGATGATATTACAAAAATCATGTTTTGTTGATTTATCCAAATCAATAAATCTCTTGATTAGTATGAGGCCCACATTTTCTCTTTATTGGTCGATGAAAGTAAAAAATATAAGATTATCGATTTCTCGATTAAATCTTGATTTAGACGAGACCGACTTTATTTTTTCATTTCGATTCCACTTTCTTTATTTTGGGCCAATGATATTACAAAATCATGACTTGGTTGATTTATTCAAAATGGCTAAAAGTCTTGATATGTATGAGGCACATTTTCATTTACTTTTTATTGGTCGATGAAAGTTAAATATCGAGATTATCGATTTACCGATATAAATCTTGATTAAGACGAGACCGACTTTATTTTTCATTTCAACTCCATTTTCTTTATTTTGGCTAATGATATAGAAAAATCTTGACTTGGTTGATTTATTCAAAATCACTAAAAGTCTTGATGAATATGAGGCCACCTTTTTTATTTTTTTGGTCGATGAAAGTCAAAAATCTAAGATTATCGATTTATCGATTTAAATCTTGATTAAGATGAGACCAACTTTATTTTTCATTTCGATTTCATTCCCTTTATTTTGGGTCGATGACATACCAAACTTCATGGTTTGGTTGACTTCATTGAATCGACAAAACTTTGATCAATATGAGACCACTGTCTTTTATTTCAGTTTCATTCACTTTTTAGTCGATGAAAGTCAAGAATCGTTGATTATCGATTTCTCGATTAAATCATGATTAAGACAAGACTAATTCTATTTCTTTTCAATTTTCAATTTCTTTGAGTACTAACTTTTCATTTCTCTTTTGGTGAGACTTGTAAATATTTCTGATAAAGTCTTGTGGGTGACCCTCTTTGTTCTTGTTATGATTGTGGTTGCCTGTTTCGTTTGACACATCCCCTATTCCAAAGGAAAGTTCTTCTCAGTTGACTCATAAGTCAATAAATAAATCATCCCACCTTGGCCTCATAAGAGCCTTTCCCTTTTCCTGGCCTCATAAGAGCCATGGAATCTTAACTTAGCAATAAGTTAGAGTTTTGAACTCTATGTGATTCTCATCATCATGAGAACTCACTTTTCCCTATTGTAATACCCCAAAATTTGCCCTCTCATTTCTTCATATCATTTAGCCTGAGCTTTCATTTCATTGCATTGCATTTAAGCATAGAAAAACAAAACATCAAGCATTGCATTGCATCTTGCATAAGGGCATGTGATCAGTTGTTTCTTAAAGGTGTTGATCATCCAAAGCTAAAGAATAAGAGCCAAGTGTTTCTCACAAGTCTCAAGAGTCCCTTAAGCCATATATCATCTCACTTTGATCCACAAGGCATGGGAAGAGGAGAATTCATCAAGAAGATTGGGCAGTGTATCATCTCCTACACAAGGCAGTTAAAAATTGGGATCTGACCCACAAATGGGCAAGCTCCTTGAGTTTTTATCATCTCCAAATGGCATATCTCATCATTGTTTGAGAGGATACACATCATATTAAGAGGAATTTGGATTTGGAGGATGTACTATTTCCTCCTAACCAGAGGGTGCCAAAATTAGGGTTTGACCTAAAAGCAGTTTATCTCTGATTTTTTGGACAAAAATTGATCTCATGGTATTCTTCATGTTCTCAAGTGTATATGGATGGAAAATTGCTCATCAATTGGTTTCAGAAGGGTTTCAATTGATCAGTTGCTTGATAATCAAGAAATTGGGGAAAAAGTCAACTGTGCATTAAAAAAGTCAACTCCTGACTTTTTGAAGTCAAATTCAGGAAATTCATGTTACATATGTTCAATGGACAAAATTTGATCAAGAAATGATGGAAGAATAATGAAAAATCAAGAAATCACAAAACTGCCAAAAATAGAAACTTTAGGGTTGCCAAAAATAGTAACTTTGGACCATTTTGCACCCTACTTTGAGGCTCTCTTTCTCCAAGATAAAAGCTCCAAACCTTAGGCCCAAGTTGAGCCAATTAAAGTTCATGTTCTAAGCTTCAAATCCATATAAAGAACATCGCCATTGGATAAAAATTGAGTGAGTTATGGTTGATCAAAGTGTGAGAAAACTAGGTCTAAAATCAAGTCATGACCAAGCATGCCCAGGCCCACGCGCCATAATTTTGACAAACACTTGCTGTGCCAAATGTCAAGCTGAATTTCTCCAAGATAAAGGCTCCAAATGAAAAACTTTTCAACATCAAAGTTGTTCCTTGCCATGCCCTCTTCAATGTTGATGTTGGACAAATTTTGATTTGATCAAGTTATGATGAAGATGTATTGGTCCCAAGTAGGTATGTTCATGCTGAAACTCCATGCACCAAGTTGCCACACCATGCCACAATATGCCTCGCCCTTCCACCAGTTCCAAACCTTTGTGTTATGAGATATTTTTCATCAACTTCCAAGCCTTAATTCAATCCAATTCTCACACCAATATTGTTCCATAATGTTTCCTATTTCTAATGCCACAAAGATCTCATGATTTCATACACTAGTGAGAGAGAATTTCATCTTCAAACATCCATTGGTGCATTAAGGGTGTTGCTGCTACAAAATCATAAAAACTCATGGTTAGTGTTGAGAATCCATATCAGCTTACACGTGCATTCCTCCACCCTTTCCATCATTGCCTCATTTAGCCAAACATCTTTTGCATACTATGGACTCCCCATGTTGCTTCATACATGAGAAAGGGAAATAAAACTTGTTGAACAAGTTTCTGCTACAGCTTCATTTCATCATCGCCGTTCTATTAACCTCCACCATAAATCACCATCACCGTATCACAGCCAAGTAACTCGCCCTTAACTAACTTGACTCAGTTAGTTAGGGTGCACTCACTTTAACCACATCAACTCACCCTAACTCACTCAGTTGACCAGTAGAGTTAACTTCTAAACTACACATATAAATCAGAATTTCACTTCACAAATGGAACTTTAACTTCATTTTTTCAATCTCTCTTATTTCTCACGATTCACCTACACCAAACTCTCTGATTTTCTCTTTGAATTCTTCAAGAACTCACTCATTGTTCTTCAGTTTTCTTTAGAGTTTTGCATCAAGATTCTCCATCTTCATCCATAATACATTGAGGTTGCATAGATCTTCATCTTGTTCTCCAACTGTTTCAATCAATTTTTTACTGATTCAAAGCCTTTCTCAGCCTTTATTTGGCCAATCGAAGCTCAAGGAAGAAGCACATTCCTCTGGTATTCTTGTATATCCAAAGCTTCATCAGTTTCAGGTTTGATTTCTCTAACTTTGATCGCACGTTTTTCTCCATTATTACTTGTTTCTTGTTGATTTTACTTCATTAGGAGATCTGAAGTATCCGACTAGTTGATAGGCCTCTTAGAGGCATAGATTCAAAATCTAGGGCATATTTTAATCTCCTCTGTTCTCTGTGTATGTGCCTGTGGTGTGAGAAGTGATTATGGATTCATGATGTATGTAGTGTCAGCTTCATTTTGATATCATGTTTGCGTATTTCTGGAGATTTTGAAGTTTACAGGTGGTGGTTGCTCGCCGGAGAAGTTGACCGGAGGTCCTTCTCCGGCCGGTGGTTTTAATGTGTTAGGGTTTCTCAGTTTGAATGGTGACCGTTTGATCATGGCATCATGTGGTTAGTATTGTGACAACACATAAGTGACACACCCTCCCCTTCACGTGCATATTTTTGAATCTGAATGGCTTGTGTATGGGCGTGTGCATGTTATCTTGTGTGGACTCTATCTCTGAATGGTTTGATACATGAATTATGTGATGATCTTGCATTAAGATTGATCTAACGTCCATAGCGTTGCCAACACATTAATGAAACCATGTGCCATACGCGTGCAATTTATTTTTTAACCTGAGTGTCCTTGTGTGTGCATGTGCATGATTGCTTTGGTGTGCGTGAGATGTGGTGCGTTAGATCATGTTATTTGATTCATTGCATGGCTATGATTGCACCTTCTTGGTAACTGCATGTACACGCGTCACACACAATTAAACGTTAATTGGATTTGGACTCTAATTGATGTTCGCACCCCTCCTTTGGTCCCATTATGGATTTTTGAACGTGGAAATTACTTCTCTGCACCCCCTGTTTGCTCTTCCTTTTTTCTTTTGATTTCCTTTTATACTTGTTTCATAATTGACTTGTAAAAATACCAAAACATCATTAAAAATTCTACAAAAATTCATGTGATATCTTGACATGTTTAAATAGTTTTCTATTATTTTTAATTTTGATTTTGTGAATATTTACATATTATTCCATAATTTTCCTTTTATTTCTTTTGAAACTTGTTTCTATTTTCACATCTTCATTTCAAAGATTTATTTCTCATAGTTCCTTAAATATTTTTGCATCAATATTTTTGCATCCATTCAGTAACATTCAAAACTTCATAAAAATATATTTTTTTTCATTTTTAGAACTTTCTTTTATTGCATTTAGGTCCCTCATCTTTGCACTTTGGTTCATGATTCATAAGTGACTATTGCTTGATTGTTTGAGGTCATTCATTTCTGAATTTTTGTATAGGATTTTGGTATGATGTTTGCTTCTGGTTGAGGTCTCTTGAGACTTAATTTGATGATTTTTGAATTGTGTTTGGTATTTGTTTGATGACTCTTGTTTGATGTCCCTTTTTATGAAATTCTTTGATCATGTTTGTTTACTTGCTTGATAAGGCACTTGTGCCATTGTATGAGATCACTCTTCTTGACTTATTGAGACATGTTTAGATCATTATAGGTCTTTTAAATGCAATTATAGGTCACTGGTTTGAAGTTGATGCTTTCTTTGTGTACATGTTCAACACTTGTTTCACATGTTTCCCTTTGACCTATCTCCTCATTCTTTTGCATCTAAGTGCCAACTTGACTTGTAATTGGTTTGCTTATGCCATGCCATACTATTCATTTGCATTTCATATGATGTATGCCTCTGACTTTGAAGTATTTCATTCATTCCATATGCCATTTATGTCTTACTTTGCATACTTGAACATGTTTCATCCAAATGCATGTTTCTTTTGCTTCTAACTTCTAAATGACTTGTAATTGCTTGAATGTGATTGGTTTGTGCATTTTATTTTCATCCTAATATGACATATCACTTTTGACTTGGGTACTTGAGTTTCATCTTGCACTTTTGTAGGTTTGACTTATGCCATGAATGTTTTCTTTCCATGTTAAATTCATGTTCATGTTCTCCCACTTCTTCTCCTAAGCACTTTTAATGTTTGGACACTTGATTGTATGCCTCATATGACATTTATATATCATGTTTAGGCACACGTTTAGGTCATCTACATTCCGACTTTGACATTATTTGAAGGATAATTGCATGATCACTTTACATGTTCACTCATTCTTCCTCTATTTCTTCCATGATTCACTTCTTTGATGATTAGTGCTTTGTTTGTGCATAATCCATTTGTGTTTGGTATCTTAAAATTAGAGGTCACTCTTATTGTTTATATTCTGATTTTGATTAGGTTGTATCTCTTAAGATCATTGTTTCCTTAGTCCTTAATTGATTTGATCATTACTTGGTGTTTCTCTCATTATTTCCTACTTGTAAATAATTTTGTGAGCTAACATTTTCATATAGGTGCTAAAGGTAAGTAAGTGTGTGGGCTTAGTTCCACATACATTTATTTCTCTTATATTCTCTTATTTCATTTAATCATTCAAGTTTATGTTTGATAAGCATTTACATGCTTTCCTTGAATAACTTTTCTTTCATCCCTCTTTAAGATCAACTTAACTTCCATTTTGGAAGTAAGTTGTTTCTTTTGCTCTTCTTCTTCCTTCTTTTAGAAGTAAGTCTGTTAAACCCCATTGACCATAGGATCACCATGTATGATAACATTAGGATTGAGTCTTAGTCTCCCTCATTAGATTTTCACCTTTGATCCGCTTTTGAGTCTCTTCTTCTCATCTTCAAACAAAAGTAAAAAACACTTAATAAAGGCATAACACCTATTGTATTTAGGCCTTTCATATGGAAACAAGGAAGTGTGGGGTCTTCTCTCATTTTCTTGGAATGTTTAGCATACGTCTCGTCTTGGGTCGATATGCGAGGCATTCGATCCTACATGAGGGACTTAAATACAATACATGTTACAAAACATAAAATAATCAAAACACTTCTTTCTTAAAAGACAAAAAAACAAACAATGACGTCTTTCCTTCGGGAATTCTTTTCTCATCTCACTCATTCTCAACGTACGAACGGGCTTCTTCTCGTTCTCTTGCAAGATGGTAACACACTCGGACCAGCGAGCCTGCAACACCTGAGCTAGAACGTTAGTCGTTCCCTAAAAAACATAAACAATCTTTCCCTTAGTTGAGGGGAACTACGTCGCTCTGACTCTCATGTTCCCGATGAGATACGTAGGCAGTGGGGTAGGGCCCATTCGAGCACTTCTTTTATTTTCCCTACATTTGTTTCTCTTTCTCTCTCCTTTCCTTTTCCAGTTCTCTAGTTATCCATTCCTTTTCCAGCATCCTTTCCTTACACCCTTTGATTGAAACAGCAAGCGTGGATCCCATCGGGTACGATGGATGCGTGGGGGTGCTAATATCTTCCTCTCGTGTAACCGACTCCCGAATCCAGTTCTCTTGGTCGCAAGACCATGCTCTTTCCTTTTCCTCAGGTTTGCGCAGTGTTTCCTTTCCCTCTCTTGGGATAAATACACATTGCTGGCGACTCTGTTTCGTGCCACTTTCGCATTTGTACTTGGATGAAAATCCCGGGAGCGACACCTATAACTTAGACTTAGAGAGTTTCTTTAAACTCAAAAATTAGCTCACACTCATTTTCCCCTTGGAACTTTGGCCATAGTCAATGGTTCCTCTTTCACCCCTTAGTTAGGTGAACTACGGTTGCTCTGATTCTTTAGTTAGATACCTAGGCACAAGATGCGACGTCTTGGCAAGCAAACTTAGTGTACATACCTAGGTCTTTACCTTTAGCAGATTATCTTAGCAAGTAAACATAACATAACACAAACTAAACAAGAGGTTCCTGTAGAGTACTACAGATATTAAGGGTGCTAATACCTTCCCTTAGTATAACCAACCCCCGAACCTTAGATCTCCCCCTTTTAGGTTTTTTTCGTTCTTTACCCTTTCCTTTGGATAAATCAAAGCTCGGTGGTGAATTTCAAAGTTTTGCGATGCAAGTTAATTAATAGCTTGATATCCGATTCTCACCGCAACACTTCACATCTTGGGCTTTGAACAAGATACAAATAGACCCTTCAGCTTCACATCTTGGGCTTTGAACAAGATACCAACCAAATTTAGCTTCACATTTTGGGCTTTGAACAAGATACCAACCAACTTTAGCTTCACGTCTTGGGCTTTGAACAAGACACCAAAACACCATTTCCTCCCATAGAATAGGAGGAACTATGATCACTCTGATTTCCCTATTTTGGTAAACGGGAATCCGTAGGCATAAGATTGGAAGAAAAATCTTAGCGAGCACACTAATCAAAAACCTAAAGTCCCCTACCTTCACCCAATCTGGCGCAGTATCCTAACAAAATTCCCCATGAACAGTCCCAGTATTTCATTCTGAACAAAGTAAGAAGTAAGAGGCCCCACCTCCATATAGCATCTGTAACCTAATAGACCGCTGTTTAAACTCAGTATGCAAGCAGGGTTAGTTGGAGACATCTATTTCCCTTCCTTCATCAGCTTCAATAGGATAAAAAATGAATCGACCTGTAGTACCTCCCCAGAGCGACAGTGCTTAAGAACCACGTCCAAAATCGCTCGCTACAGGAAAAGTGGCGCCCACCGTGGGACCCGTCTTTCTTTCTTAGAATCTAAGGTGAAAACCTTGGATAAGTTATTTTCATGACAGTTTCACTGGGGAATGTCATTATTGTTAGGATCGGCCCTCACTAGGATCTTAGGTCAAAACCTTTAAATTGGGAAGGTACCACAGAATGGAGACTCCGCCGGGGAGCCATTTTCTGTCAGGAACATAGGATTCATAGCTCTTAAAAGTCTAGGACATTAGGACAAATATATATACTGCTTTTCCTAATTGATATCCGTGTTTATTTTTTTGCTAATGGGAATGCGTGTGATGCCGCATGTGGAAAGATTGAGTATACACCTAGGAAAAACCTCTTGCAGTAGTGCGGAAGCTATCGAAAATAGTTGTCACGCGATGCTACCCTCTTCTGAGGTTCTTCGAAATAACATCACCTAGCACGGTTCCCAGCCCGCTGATGTTATCTTAACAAGAATCAATGATTTTAAGAGACAGGTACAAAAATCACTAGTATAAACCTTTGGGATGGGTAGAGCCTTGACTTCATGACATCGACCCTTTGACCCCATGTTTTTCCTATGTTTTTGTGTGCTGCATTCATGCATTCATCTAAAAAACACTAAGCAAAGAAAATTTTCTCTTCTAGTCTCTCTTTTTCAAATTAAACTAAGACAATGATTGCAAATATCAGAGAAAGGAGATTGCGCTAATGGATTTCGGTAGAAGGAAAACTCATAAGTACACCTTCAAGGTTCCAAAGTTAGAGGATTTGAGAGGTTTGGCGCGAATGATCACAAAACATGAGGCTTTCAGAGCCAAGTACGGAGGTCTGCTACCTCTGTTAAGGGTCTATGTAATTGAAAGAATCATGGAGGCACTCATTCATTTTTACGATCCGGTTTATCACTGTTTCACATTCCCGAATTACCAGCTCGCACCAACGCTGTAGGAGTATTCTCACTTGACTGATTTACACATTACTGATCAAGCTCCCTTTTCTGGACTGGAAGAAATTCCAAAGGATCAGACCATTGCAAGATCAATTTATTTGGATGAGTCAAAAGTCAAGACTCACATGATCACCAAGGGAGGAATCCCAGGTTTACCAGCCAAGTTTTTGGTAAAGAAGGCTCTGTACTTTGCTAGTATATGGAACATGACTGCTTTTGAAAGCATCATTGTTTTGCTTACGTACGGGTTATTTTTGTTTCCCAACATCGATAACTTTGTAGATATCAACACCATTAAGGTTTTTCTCATTGGAAACCGTGTACCGACTTTGCTCGCAGATGCGTATCATTCTGTACACTTAAGGAATCTGTACAGCGGAGGGGTGATCACGTGTTGTGTACCCCTACTATATAAGTGGTTTATTTCCCATTTGCCTAAGTCTGCTACTTTTTGGGATCATAAGAGTGCCTTGCGTTGGTCGCAGAAAATCACGTCTCTTACCAACTCTGACGTAGATTGGTGCAATAGGATTTATGACGGGATCAGGATCATTGACCGTTGTGGAAACTTCCCCAACTTACCCCTCATAGGAACTAAGGGAGGAATCAATTACTGTCCAGTTTTAGTTCGTCGTCAATTTGGATACCCGATGAGGCATGTCCCGCGTATTGCTCATCTGGAAGGTCTTTTCTTCAAGGAAGGAGAAAATGACAGGGCACTAAAGATGGAAATAAGGCTCGCTTGGAACCATGTTCATAAGAAAGGACGGGAGTCTCTAGGAAAACTGGACTGTGTCTCGGTGGAGCCTTATCTCCACTAGGTACAAACTAGAGCCCTCAAGCTATAAATGCCTTATCCTCGTCACGGAGTTCTTCCACCAAGGGGATCTGTCATGTACTTTATGACTGAGACAGAAAAACTTCAGGTTACTCTCAGCAAAGTTCAACAGGAGAGGAGGTCTTGGAAGAACAAGTAATGCATTCTCAATGTGGAGTGTACCAAAATACAGCAACTGCTGAAAGATAAGGATGCTCTAATTGAGATTTTGGAGCAACATGCTGTAGAAAATCAGGATGACCAAAGGAATTTGCTCGCTCATTTCACTTAGCAAAGGAATGACAACCCGACAACGGCCCACGAGTCCCGGTCCAAGAAAAGGAAAGTGCCAGAATCAGCACCCGAGTTCTCCTCAGAGAGGACTCGGGACCCATTAGCTTAGGTTTCTGTTTCCGTACCTTGTAATTTACTGTATTTCCATTTCCATAATCCTTTGAATTCAATAAAATGGGGTTTCCCCACTATTTGATATTTGCAATCTAATTGTCGAAGTTTATTTTGATTAAACCAAAAAATGATTAATATAATCATTGCATTCATCATTCTCACGTCACGTATTCCTCTTCCCTACGAATCTCACGTTTGTGTCTCGGTTCTAGAGTCAAACAGTCTCATTCCTACAATACTCGGGCCAATCGTCAAAAAAAGATGGATGATCTCGAGGAAGAGAACAGAGAGTTGAAAGAAGAGATCGACGCTCTGAGAGAGGATATGAGAAAGCTTCGTAATGACATGCAAGCCATGGCAGAAGCTCAGCTACAAAGTGTCGCTACTCGAAAAATAGTCGACCGGAGGCGAAAGGAGGAAGAAACAGAAGAGTCGCCATCGAACTTTATTTATCCCGTGAGGGGAAGGGAAAACATCGAGAAAACCCAAAGAAGAAAAGGATAAGATGGTCTCGCAACCAAATTACGGGTTCAGAAGTCGGTTATGCGAGGGGAAGGTATTAGCACCCCTCACATCCATCGTACTCGATGGGAACCATTTGTTTGTCTATGTGTAAGGATGTTTGCTAAAGGATATTGCTTTCTAAGTGTGTTCTAAGAGGGAAAGAGAAGGGTGAGAACCATAGAATGTGAAAGAAAAAGATAAAGGAAAAGGTGGGGAGAAGAAGAGGGGACTCGATAGGACTTTGCGGTCCTATGCCTACGTATTCCCTCGTGCAATAGGAAAGTCAGAGTCAACGTAGTTCGGAGGACTACGGGTGAAGAAAATGGAAGGGGGAAGATGGATAGAAGGTGGCTGAGTATGGGTTTTGAGGAGTACGAACAGAGTTTGTGGTTTGCGATTGAGTGGATTATGTTGTGTTGAATGTCAGTTTTGGATGTGAGATGATTGGAGATGATTAAAGGTGGGTTCAAATTGATGGTTTTCTGTTCACTGTGGTTTTGAGACCTTTGAAGGTGAAGGTGTGAAAGGTCCAGATTTGCAGATTGATGAAGGAAATGGTATAATGATGTGAAGTGGTGAGGAATTTCTGAAGTGGTGAATCATGTCCAGAAGAGAGTCTCCTTCAGACTCTTATTCTCTTTTTTTTTACCTCTGTTCTCTCTTTTTTAATTGAAACAAACTTGCTTTTTCTCCTTTTTTAATTTTTCGGTTGTTGCTTGTGTTGTCCCTCTCATGGCACAGGTTTTGTTTGGATGCAGGGTCTTGTCGTTTTCAACAATGCAGGCTTGTTATCTTCTGTGCAGGCTGGGAGTGTTTTGTGGGGTAGCAGGTTTTGGTTTGGTTAGTTTTGGTAATGGAATCACATTTTGGTGCAAATACAGACTGTGGTTTTGCAGGCTGAGACGGTTTTAATGAACTGTTGTTTTCATTGTGCAGGTTATGGTTTTGATTTGCAGCTTGTGGTAGAATTGTTTTGGAGTGGTACTGTGAAAGCTGCAGTTTTTGTACGATTTAGCAAAAGCTGTAGCAGGATTTTTCTCTTATTATTATTTTTTTGTAATTTTGTTGTAACTAAATGGATGTAAATGGATCTTCTTTTGAAATGAAAAATGGGCCTTTTTTGAAATGGAATATGGTTTGTATTTGGAAATGAATGAAATGATATTGAATGGAATTTGTAAATTGGATCGAAATTGGTATTTGGAATTTTGGAAAGAATGTTTGGGTGTTGAATGTATATTATGGCCATAAAAATTGAATTGGAAATTGTATTAGAAATTGGATAAAAAAAGAAGTGAATTTTGGATAATAAATAATGGAGAATGAATTTTTGGATTAAATGGATAATAGAAAATGGTTCCAATGGATAATGGATATTTGGAAAGAATTTGGATTCAAAAGTGGTTTATTCATTGAATATGGATTGGATTAAGAAAAATTATCTAAGGAAAGGTTATGGAAAAATGGTTTTAATATGGATTATGGATAATGGGTATTTGGTTAGAAAAAAATGGATAATGGAAGGAAATGGACTAGAATGGACTATGAACTCAGTTTAAAGAATGAACAACCAAATGAGCCCAAAACCTATTTCAAACTTTCCACAAACATCCAATTAAAGGTACACAGCTACCACTGAATAACTTGCAACAGAAACAACAATCATCTGAGTCAATTTGAAACCTTACGGTGATTATTGAATCCACTCTGAGGAAAATAATTCGGCAGATGAACCACCAATGAACTGATGAACCTGATGAATGAACCAAACTCCACATGAATTAAAATTTGGTGACCTGATGACCTCCACACCACATAACTCAACCTTGGGTACACACCGGTTGAGAAATAGTCCACTGACACTGATATTTGCAATTAGAGCATACTCTTTAATAGCTTGATCAAGAGTAGGTCAACCATCTATCTGAACTGGATCATGAATGAACAGCCAGGTTTGACTTGAAGCTATACCCTTATCCTTGAATGCACACTGATACTCCTCTGAATACGGAAGACTTGAACCATTGGAAAACGCCTTGATCCCATGTCATAAAAGCTTATGCAAAGTATGATTATGAGTTAATGGGATGACAATGATAAAAATGTTATGAAAAGGGTAGGGTGAAAATGAAGGTGTGACAGATGCCCCTATTTAATCTTCTTGGACTTGAAGGTAAGAGTGGCAGAGGCTTTCTTACAGTCAAGGTACAAGGGGATTAAATATAAGAATAACCGTGATTTTCAGCCGAAAAAGTAGGTGGAATGAAAGTGATGAATCAGTGGGATGGCTTAAAAAGCATCTGTCAGGGAAGAGGTAATTGGTTATGAGGGATATGATGATATGCTTGAGATGCAATGCGGAATGAACATGAGTGCTTTGCCAGTCTCGGAAGGGGTGGCATCCCTGTAGCATCTTGGTGAGATATAGTAAGTTGAGATATTCCTTCTACAAAATGTAGATAGGACTTTAGAAATAAAAGATGAGATATTCCTCCTACGAAAGGTAAAGAGGACTCAAGAATAAAGGATAGAAATTGGTACTCCTCTTGCAAAAGGCAAAGAGGACCCCTGAACGAAAGGTTATGAGAAAAAATAAATTCCTGCTACAACAAGTAGAGGAGACTCCCTTGGGAGAAGACGATCGTATTATTTTTTGCAACATCAGAAACAACTCCAGAACACGGGGTTTGGAGAATAATTCCTCCTACAAAAGGTATAGAGGACTCTAGAACAAAAGGCTTGGAGACAAATTCCTTCTACGAAAGGTAGAGAGGACCCCAGAACAAAAGGTTAAGAGACAATTTCCTTCTACGAAAGGTAGATAGGACCCCAGAACAAAAGGTTAGGAGACAAAGTTTCCTCCTACAAAAGGTAGAGAGGACTCCAGAACAAAAGGCTTGGAGACAAATTCCTTCTATGAAAGGTAGAGAGGAGACCTACAACAAGTAAGCTGGGAAGAAATTGTGCAAAAGGCACGGGAAGACTCTTACTAAAGGTAAGCTAGACACATTGCAAAAGGCAAAGAGGAGACACATCGCGAAAGGACAAGACTTCACGCGAAAGGCACAAAAGGAGTTGGAAGTAATAAGTGATGGGGGGACAAAGTCCACAAGAATGCCCCTATCCTCTACAAGAACTGGCTAAACAAGCATGCAAATGATGAAAAAATGTATGCAAAATGCTGGGGATATGAAAGTCTGGAGTGACGGTTGTGCCAAGTGTGGTTGGGCTTTGGTTAAGGTGCCAAGGAATGGTTGGGCTTTGGTTAAGGTTCCAAGGAATGGTTGGGCTTTGGTTGAAATGCTTGCTGGGGAACAGGGGATGGGTAAGGTGAAGGATACCAACCAGAGATGACTTTTAAATGGGATACCAGACGAGAACTAGTTTTTAAGGGGTAGACTACCAGACGAGAACTGGTGGCAAAAGGTTAAGTTGTCAGACGAGAACTGACTTTATGGTTGGCTAGACGGGAACTAAACTTTGAAACGGTGCTTACCAGACGAGGACTGGTTTTAAAATGGCTAAAGAATAGGTGACCAGACGGGAACTGGCATAAAAGATGTTTACCAGACGAGAACTGGTGTTTTGTTTTGGTTTTCCCGACGGGAACTGGTTTCATGGTTTGCCAGACGAGAACTGGACTTTAAAGTTGTGTAAGCAAGGTGGATTTTGTATCTGGTTAAAGGTGCCGAGTATGTTCGGGCTTATGGTGGGAGGTGCCAAGGTGGTTGGGCTTTGGTTGGTGTGCCAAGTATGATTGGGCTTTGGGTTGGATAGGGAATGAGCTTAACTTCCCGACACTCGAAACCTGGCGATGCTACGATCGGATGGTAGATGTGGATGCTTCTAATGCTCCAAGTTTGGTCCTTTGCAGAAGTTGTGCTTGCTCCTAGGAGAATCTCATTTCTAACTGAGATGCCATGATGGCTTTGCAACCGAAAATATGAGCATATCGACTTGACTAGTGCATGTTGGTTGCGCTTTTGCTCTGCCCCAAGGCTCTTTGACACTTGTTGCAAACTCAACATTTACTGGTGCCTAACAGGGTCAACTTGACCAATCTTGAAAGTATAGAGGAAAACCGCCCCTTTACAATTCATCTGCCCCAGTCTGCATGGTTTTTGACTGAATCCTCCTCGAATGGAAGCTTTGGGGATAACTATACCATGACATGGTCTGAGATAACTTGCCCCAATGTCTGAATCTTCAATAGTCATCCTTTGCTTGAGTCTCTTGAAGAACTTGCCCCAGAATGAGCGTTGAAGCGACTTAACTTGTGTTGATTGAGCCTTGGAGAGATTTTCCCTTAGTCACAAGAATCTCTGGGTGGCCTACCTTTGGGTCGATGGAGTCTTGAGATGATTCTCTGCTCAACTCACTCTTGAATGCTTTGTCCCAGATTCACAAGGTTTGGAGAAGGTCTTGATTCGAGTTAGCACCAATGAATAATCAAGTTTCTCTCTGAAAGCACTTTGTCAGAATCTTTTTGATGTCAAGTACTTTCTTGCAGTTAAAATTGTTCGCTTAGAAATGGTAATTTTAATGTGACATTCATGCAGGTTTTGAAGGAAATCATTTATTAGAATGATGTGAATGTGTGTGACGAATGGACCATTAGTCCAAACGCAGTGTTGATTTACTGGTGTGCGAAAGATATAGCAAGAATATGACACCAATGCTGAAGATTAGTAAATATGCGGGGAGTCAGTTTACACAACCTTGCTGTAGTACGCTTTCAGAATAAACCCTGCCTCAATTAGGTCTTTCGAGGGTTGTAACGTGGTCTGGTTCACGGTTATTTGAAACAAAGGATATTAGGCTCAAATTTTGATTTGTACCCACCCCTTCTTCGTGATGAACTCCAGTCCTACATTCAGTTATACTACACACATTTATCTTACAAAAGGGTTGACGGTGTAAGGGCGAATTTGCTTGGAATAACAGTCACCTTATTTTGTTTTTGTGGATGTCAGTGACCTTTCTAATCCATTTTGGTGGCCACTGAATCGAGTTTTTCTTTTGCTGAGGATTTGAAGGCCTCTTTTGCTTCATTTATTTTTTGATCCCTAATTTTTGCCTAAGTCGCCTCTTTGGGGTGTTCGACTTAGCGGGCTTTCTCTTTTCTTTATTTTTTTTTGAAGGGTTGTGACTGCCAAGTCTTTGGTCGTTGAAGAACAACCACCATAACAGGAGGTTTCATCTTGAAATTTGAATGTGTAATCAGGATAACTGAACACTACCCATGCCCTAGGTTAAGCGTAAGTGTTTAGAAATCCGAAGGAAACTCCTACTTCTAAGCTCGAAGGGGTTAACTAGGGACTAACTCCTTATCTCTCCAGTGTTTAGGGGATTTGAATCAATGCCTGTACATCATCAGCGGGATTTTATCCGAAAGCATACAGTTTGCAATTATGGGTATTTCGTTTTCATCATCCTCCCTCAAATCTTTACTAGGACAACAACTGAAAAAGGGAGTGAAATGTGGAAAGAAACTTTTTTTTGTGATTTTTGCAATATATGAGAAAAATGAGTGGATACGAATGGACTTGTTCAAAAAAGCATGTTCATTATATTAATAAAACCATTAGTAAGCAACAATGTTTAACAACAAGTAGCACTCAACAGAAAAGAAACTACAAATGCAAATAAGTGACAAGATCTAAAAATTGCCAATCCTGGGGATGTCTTCTGTCTGACCCACTGGCTCGAGGAGATGACCCTTGTAGTCCTTGAACTCAACAGACGAGAGGTTGACGTGCATAACCAGGCTCCCTTCTGGAAAGGATATGTAACCTTTGTCAATCAGTTGTTGAACTTTGGCTTGGTAGGCTTTGCAATCTTCAGTCGAATGCCCCATTGATCCAGCATGATATCCACATTGCACATCGGGATCGTACCCAGGAGGGTATGGCTCTGGCAACGGCTTGAGAGACTTGGGAACCACCAGCGAGCTTTGAATCAGATGCTGCAAGAGCTGACTATATGACATAGGGACTGTATGAAGAGGAGCAATCCACGGTTTCTGGGACGAAACTATAGGCATCGTTGGTTGCCCATTAGGATAGCATGGCGCTGGAAATGATGACTGCTGAGAAGATGAGGGACCAAAAGGTTTTGCTGGTACACCATGAGAATATTCAACATTTGCTATGATTGCATTGGTTTCATCCTCTTCCTCTTGGGAGTTGCTGAGGGATTCAGTCTCACCGGCTTGGCTATTCGAGGCGTTCTGGATTAGTCCACTCTTGAGGTAGCTCTTGATGTGTTCCCCTACCATCACAAGGTCAGAGAACCTTGATGGCGTACTGCCAGCCATTCTTTCAAGATAAGAGCCATGCAGACTATTTATGAACATGTCAATCAATTCCTTGTCCAAGAGTGGTGGTTGCACCCTAGCTGCTAATTCTCTCCATCGCTGTGCGTATTCCTTGAAGGATTCATCTCCATTCTGAGATAGGTTTTGCAACTGCATGCGACTAGGAGCCACGTCTAGATTGTACTGATATCGCTTTAGAAAAGCGCTGGATAAGTCCTTCCATGATTGGATATGGCTTCTTTCTAAATCCATGTACCAACTTAAAGATGCCCCACTCAAACTATCTTGAAAATAGTGAATCATCAACTTATCATCGTAGGTATATATGGTCATTTTTCGGCAGAACATCACCAAATGACGCTTCGGGCAACTACGGCCTGCATACTTCTCGAAGTTGGGTACTATGAATTTTTGAGGAATTACCAAATCTGGCACTAGGCACATATCAGCAGCATCGAGCCCAGACGTATCATGCACTTTCATAGCTTGGAGTTTCTCCTCAATGGCACGAAGCTTTTCCTTAATGGGGTCAGTCAATGGTTTCCTCTGGGGTCGAGTAGGAACATTTAATCGTGGAGGACCATCATCAGGCAGAAGACCATACAGTGGATTAGTTGTCACAGTGAAACATGGTGGGGGATCAACATTCTGACGGTTGCTCTCTGACATGGCTACCTCAGCTTCCAACTTGCTTTGTCTATCTGGCCTTTGAAGTCGTCTACGCTCCACTCGCTTCAAACACTTCACATCTACCACAGGTTCAATGCGAGTGTCGAGAAATCAACTGCGGGTTATGGACAAAGGACTGAATGAGCTTCTTGGTTTTTATTTGGAGAATGATATGCAAAATGATGCAAAGATGCTCATGCAAATGCAATGCAACAAGGCATGGGATCAAAGATCAGAGGTTCACGCCACAGGTATCAAGGTCACAGACTCTGCAGGACAACATAACAAGATATCCCTCACCTCGGGTAGGTTATCTATTGGGTTATGACAGGGCATTACAAAGGTTTTCAAACAAGGTCCCATGCACTAACCCTCAAAAGTTTTCCATCATAACGACGATTCGTAAGACGGTAATCCCTTCAAAGGATGAGCACAGAGTTATGCCTTAGTAACCTTTGGAATTGGGTTCTAAAAGTCCTCAGAATCACGGACTCCCAGGTCAGAAACAAAGACGCCATTACGACTGATCGTAAGACATAATCATTCCCAAAGGGGCCTCATCTAAGCGGTGGAAGTCAAACCAACTCGACGAGTCCTAAGTCTCGCAAATCGGTAAGCAACCACCTCCTAACTTAGTGTATACTCGAAAAGCTCGGGTAGAAAGCCTTTCTCCTCATAAACCATCCCCAATATACCCAACAAATAAGAGAAGCATAAGATAATAAAGCAATAATAAAGCAAACAAAAGCACACATGCGACAAACAAACTAGGCCTGGCTTGCTTAGGGAGAACCAGTCCCCACCAGAGTCGCCAGCTGTCGCTACTCGAAAAATAGTCGACCGGAGGCGAAAGGAGGAAGAAACAGAAGAGTCGCCATCGAACTTTATTTATCCCGTGAGGGGAAGGGAAAACATCGAGAAAACCCAAAGAAGAAAAGGATAAGATGGTCTCACAACCAAATTACGGGTTCGGAAGTCGGTTATGCGAGGGGAAGGTATTAGTACCCCTCACATCCATCGTACTCGATGGGAACCATTTGTTTGTCTATGTGTAAGGATGTTTGCTAAAGGATATTGCTTTCTAAGTGTGTTCTTAGAGGGAAAGAGAAGGGTGAGAACCAAAGAATGTGAAAGAAAAAGATAAAGGAAAAGGTGGGGAGAAAAAGAGGGGACTCGATAGGACTTTGCGGTCCTATGCCTACGTATTCCCTCTTGCAATAGGAAAGTCAGAGTCAACGTAGTTCGGAGGACTACGGGTGAAGAAAATGGAAGGGGGAAGATGGATAGAAGGTGGCTGAGTATGGGTTTTGAGGAGTATGAACAGAGTTTGTGGTTTGCGATTGAGTGGATTATGTTGTGTTGAATGTCAGTTTTGGATGTGAGATGATTGGAGATGATTAAAGGTGGGTTCAAATTGATGGTTTTCTGTTCACTGTGGTTTTGAGACCTTTGAAGGTGAAGGTGTGAAAGGTCCAGATTTACAGATTGATGAAGGAAATGGTATAATGATGTGAAGTGGTGAGGAATTTCTGAAATGGTGAATCATGTCCAGAAGAGAGTCTCCTTCAGACTCTTATTCTCTTTTTTTTTTACCTTTGTTCTCTCTTTTTTAATTGAAACAAACTTGCTTTTTCTCCTTTTTTAATTTTTCGGTTGTTGCTTGTGTTGTCCCTCTCATGGCACAAGTTTTGTTTGGATGCAGGGTCTTGTCGTTTTCAACAATGCAGGCTTGTTATCTTCTGTGCAGGCTGGGAGTGTTTTGTGGGGTAGCAGGTTTTGGTTTGGTTAGTTTTGGTAATGGAATCACATTTTGGTGCAAATACAGACTGTGGTTTTGCAGGCTGAGACGGTTTTAATGAACTGTTGTTTTCATTGTGCAGGTTATGGTTTTGATTTGCAGCTTGTGGTAGAATTGTTTTGGAGTGGTACTGTGAAAACTGCAGTTTTTGTACGATTTAGCAAAAGCTGTAGCAGGATTTTTCTCTTATTATTATTTTTTTGTATTTTTGTTGTAACTAAATGGATGTAAATGGACCTTCTCTTGAAATGAAAAATGGGCCTTTTTTGAAATGGAATATGGTTTGTATTTGGAAATGAATGAAATGATATTGAATGGAATTTGTAAATTGGATCGAAATTGGTATTTGGAATTTTGGAAAGAATGTTTGAGTGTTGAATTGGAAATTGTATTAGAAATTGGATAAAAAAAGAAGTGAATTTTGGATAATAAATAATGGAGAATGAATTTTTGGATTAAATGGATAATAGAAAATGGTTCCAATGGATAATGGATATATGGAAAGAATTTGGATTCAAAAGTGGTTTATTCATTGAATATGGATTGGATTAAGAAAAATTATCTAAGGAAAGGTTATGGAAAAATGGGTTTAATATGGATTATGGATAATGGGTATTTGGTTAGAAAAAAATGGATAATGGAAGGAAATGGACTAGAATGGACTATGAATTCATTTTAAAGAATGAACAACCAAATGAGCCTAAAACCTATTTCAAACCTTCCACAAACATCCAATTAAAGGTACACAGCTACCACTGAATAACTTGCAACAGAAACAACAATCATCTGAGTCAATTTGAAACCTTACGGTGATTATTGAATCCACTCTGAGGAAAATAATTCGGCAGATGAACCACCAATGAACTGATGAACCTGATGAATGAACCAAACTCCACATGAATTAAAATTTGGTGACCTGATGACCTCCACACCATATAACTCAACCTTGGGTACACACCGGTTGAGAAATAGTCCACTGACACTGATATTTGCAATTAGAGCATACTCTTTAATAGCTTGATCAAGAGTAGGTCAACCATCTATCTGAACTGGATCATGAATGAACAACCAGGTTTGACTTGAAGCTATACCCTTATCCTTGAATGCACACTGATACTCCTCTGAATACGGAAGACTCGAACCATTGGAAAACGCCTTAATCCCATGTCATAAAAGCTTATACAAAGTATGATTATGAGTTAATGGGATGACAATGATAAAAATGTTGTGAAAAGGGCAGGGTGAAAATGAGGGTGTGACACAAAGAACTGTGATCTCAGAGATCACCTCAACGCCCATAGTGGAGAAGTATGATCCTAGGTATCAAATACCGAAAGATCATCCCTGGGCCATGCCTGTTAACTATATCCCGGATGGATATGTTCCACCGATCACTGAAGATCAGGGAATCATAGCAGAAGGTGCTGGGCCTGAAGGTTACAAACTTCGGGAAAGCGAGGATGCCAGAGGCATATTGAGGAATCCTGAAGGTTACAAACTTCGGGAAATGCCAAGATTCACCACCGTAGTCACGAGACCACCCCCTGTGGTTCACACTGTCCCGGAAGGACAAATTCCCCAGATACCTTCTTGTGGAAACGAAAGCATGTTCGAAAGAATGAACAAATTCCAGGAATAGTTCCTGGAAATGCAGAAAGAACTGTAAGCTATTCGCGGTCAGGATTTATTTGGAAAGGACGCCGCAGATCTCTGCTTGGTCCATAATGTGAAAGTCCCGCACAAATTTCAGGTGCCCGATTTTGAAAAGTACAAGGTAACTCTTGCCCTCAGAGCCATCGGGTGATGTACGCTCGGCGAATGTCAGCTCAGACAGAGAACCAGAAGCTACTGATTCACTACTTTCAGGATAATTTAACCGGTGCCGCATTAAAATGGTACACAGGTTTAAACTGCGCTACGATCACCACGTTCAGAGATCTTGGCACTGCCTTCGTCCAACAATATAAATACAATTTGGACATGGCACCAGACAGAGATCAACTCAGATCAATGTCGCAAAAGGACAAGGAAACCTTTAAGGAATACGCTCAGAGATGACGAGAAATTGCCGCTCAAATTTGTCCACCTCTTGAGGAAAAAGAGATGACAAAGATTTTCTTAAAAACCTTGAGCTCATTTTACTACGACATAATGGTTGCCAGTGCGCCCAACGACTTCACCGAAATGGTGGGCATGGGAGTTCGTCTTGAGGAAGCCGTCCGAGAAGGACGTCTAGTTAAAGACGCTGGATCATCAAGTAGTACAAAATGATATGGTAGTGCTCTCCCTAAGAAAAAAGAGCAAGATATTGGGAATATCTCTCTCGGAAAGCAAAGGCGACGGTACCAATCAGTAACAGCTATAACTCCTGCTATCAACCCCATACCTACGTATCAACCTCAGGTTGCGTAGAGCTAACCTAATCAACAGCAATTTCAGCAAAGGACACAACAGCCTCTTCAGCAGGCTCGTCCTCAATACAACAACAACCGTACAACGCGGACACCAGGATTTGATCCTATACCCATGTTGTACGCAGAACTATTTCTGTTACTACTGGCTAAGGGGCATGTCCAGACTAAGTCTCCTCTTACAGTACCGGAAAATCTGCCTTTTTGGTTTAAAACGGATCAGACTTGTCCTTACCATCAAGGAGGACCAAGGCATAACATAGAGAACTGTCTCAGTTTCAAATCTGACGTGCAAAAGCTTGTTAGGAGTGGGGTCTTATCTTTCAAAGATACAAATCCGAATGTTCTCACAAACCCGCTGCCTCAACATGAGAAGGCTGCAGTCAATTTGATAGAGGGAGAATCTAGCAACGTATATCAAATTCACGATGTACTCTTGTTAAGGACCAACTTGGTCAAGATGCATTGTAGACAGAGTGGATATGGCCATGTGCCACCTCATAATTATCACAAGTGTGATATCTGCTCTAAGAACAATCAAGGATGTTCTGTGGTGCAATCAGCTCTACAGGAATAATTAGATCTCGAGTGGATCCAAGAGCACCGAGTTCGTGGAGTTAACATGGTTTATACGAATTCTAACATCATTCAAAACCACGATATCCATGCGATGAATGTCAACTTGGTGGCAATGCACTCAAGGCAAAGCCAGTATCATAATCTGCCGCGTCATGATAACAATTCCTGCCTGACTTGCTCGGTAAACAAATAGGGATGCTCTTTTGTACAAGAGACCCTCCAGCGTCAGATGGATCTTGGATGCATTCAAGACTACCATGATAGGAATCATTATCAAATCAACATGATTCAAATCTTTGATATTCGTTTGATGAATACCAGCCTGATGGAGTTGCATGCTAAACAACTCCGGCTCGGGTTCCTGGTATCACATGATTATCAGGGCTGTAAAGCGGGTTGCGAAAATGATCAAGGTTGTGCCCTTGTCCAGGAAGCACTTCAGCACTTGTTGAACCATTGGTGGCTTCTGATCTATATGGATGAAGACACCCAACAAATTAGTATCACCAACGGGAATCCTACTAGATATCAAAGTCAGGATGTCCGGTCGATGGAAACAGACCTAGTAAGGTTACACTGTATTCAAAGCGGACGTAGCCAGGTGCCACTACACAAGTATGAACGGTGTGAAGTTTGCTCAGTGAATAATCAAGGATGCTACCTCGTGCGAGCAGCCCTTCAAAGTCAGTTGGACCGCGAGGGTTTCGACCGTGGTCAAGTTCTGGATCAGTCAACTACCTCGCTGATCAAATCAAGGACGTTGTCGTAATCTCTGATCATCAGAGGACTAGGGGTGTTTGTGCCATCCTCCCTTTGCTTGACGAATCGAGAATCCCCAACCAGGAATGGATCAAAATTACTTACGATGGTCAGAAAAATCAGAAGGCTCCCATAGTCATCTATTTACCGGGACCACTACCGTATGAATCAGCTAAGGCGATCCTTTACAAATATGGTGCAACGATAATTGAGAACGGAAAGGAAATTCCATTACCCTCTGTCGTGAATATTGCAGACATCAGTCGAGTAACACGGAGTGGTAGAATCTTCAACAGAGGAGTTGGAGAACCTAACTGAGAAAAGGAACCTTAGACAGAAGTTCCTAATCCACCAGTCGGTCAATCCAATAATCTCGACCTTTCGAAAAACAATGATGAGATACTGAAGCTCATCCAAAGGAGTGAATACAACATTGTTGATCAACTATTACAAACTCCTTCAAAAATCTCGGTATTATCACTGTTACTTAGTTCAGAAGCGCATAGGGAGGCTCTACAGAAAGTCTTGGAGCAAGCCTTTGTGGAACAGGATGTAACAATTAGACAGTTCGATAACATTGTCTCTAACATCACTTCCTGCAATAACTTGGGATTTAGTGATGAGGAATTACCTGAAGAAGGTCGCCGTCATAACATGGCGCTAAATATTACAGTCAACTGCCAGGACGATGCTTTAGCCAGCGTACTGGTAGACACGGGGTCAGCCCTGAATGTTATGCCAAAGTCCACTTTAATGCAATTATCATTCAAAGGCCCTCCGATGAGAACCAGTGAGGTTGTCGTCAAAGCATTTGACGGATCCAGAAAAACGGTTATCGGCGAAGTCGACCTTCCCATAACTATCTGTCCTCACACTTTCCAAGTCACTTTCCAGGTCATGGACATCCGGGCAACATATAGTTGTTTATTAGGAAGTCCTTGGATACATCAGGCTAGGGCGGTCACTTCAACCCTCCACCAAAAGCTAAAGTTCATCCAGAAGGGCCAACTTGTCACAGTCTGTGGAGAACAAGCTTGGCTCGTAAGCAACTTATCATCATCTACTGGTGTAGAACCCGAGGAGGTTGTTGGAACTCAGTTCCAAGTGCTTACGGTGAGCAATGAGAACCAATCCGAAGGGGGAACTTCGATTTCCTCGTACAAAGATGCTATCAAAGCGGTCGAGAGTACCAATACAACAGGATGGGGGCAGCTTGTCATTCCTACTGACAATAAAACAAAGAAGGGTTTGGGTTTCTCCTCAACCTGTACACAAACTGCTGCTAACAATGAAAGTCTTCATCCCATTCAGGATTTCTTCCACAGTGGAGGTTTCCTTCACCCAGTGCCTCAGGCAGTCCATACTATCAACGAGGGTGACTCCTCTGATACAGAGGAGGAATGGAAGTCCTATCTTAAAAAGGATGGTTATATTTCTCAGGAAGAGGTGCATGCGCCATTTTTCTATCCCACACAGAATCCAAGATTTATACCCAGGTCAGACGTCAAAATGATATACGGAGATTGTGATCCAGAAGGATGCCGGGCTCCACCAAATTCGTTAGAGGAGGACACTCTGATGAAAGACAACTTTGACCACGATTATTATGGCCCAATGGATGGCCTGCCTATCTGGCAGCCGTACCTAGGAGATTCGGGGCAAGAAAATCAGCCGAATAATGAAAATCAGCCGAGCATCATTGAAAAGAATACCTGCGTCCCCACCATGTCATGGGATCAACACCCAGGTTATCCTGAAAATACCCAGCACGACGATGAATTCGCTACGTTTGCAGGACTAGAATTCATTAACTATGCTTTTCCTGAGGTCAACGTCATCGAGAGAAATGACTCCTCCAGTTCCAAAGAAGTGTGGGACACCATGGGACAGCCGAGTGGAAAATACGACTATATGGTCAAGTACACCACTCCTGAAAGCTCTCGTGTCAGGCTCGAAGACATCCAGCCAACTGGATGGGGAGATACAGCTGAGAGTACAAATACTATGCGAAATGCAACAGAGGAATCCTCCTACGACAACTCTGCCTGGGAGACAGATTCCAATGATCCTGCTCCGCCAGAAATCGGCATTATTTCTGAAGACAAATCAAGGAAGGTGCCAGACTTTGGGATTCACCGAGGAGTTCGCCGCCAATGGGTTGTTGTCGATGTTTCGAAGATTGTTCATAAGTCAAAGTAATTTCCATCTCTAACCTTTCACCCTGCCCAGGTGAAACAGATGTTTTGATAGGGTTTGCTTTCTGTAAATTTCCCTCTTCACTTCGCCCAAAGCGACAGAGTTTTGTTTTATAAGGCTGTAGTTTCAAGAATCGACTTGTTCATAAATAAAATAACGTCGTTCTGTAATTTCTGCATTAATTGCTTTTTTCTCTTTTCGCTTTTCTCAGAAAATGGTAATCCTAAAAAACAACTCAATAATAAAAACAAGCAGTAAAAAAATACACTGTACACACTTGCATTTTCTCTATCTCTTCTAAAAACAATCATCACGTCATGCAGATTGCTTGTTTTAAACCTCGTTGAAACATACGATCCGATGCCTTCTCCCAACTTTGAGTTCCCGGTATTTAAGGCTGAAGAAGAAGATGACAACAAAATTCTAGAAGAGATCTCCCGACTACTCAGACAAGAGGAAAGGTCCATTAAACCTCACCAAAAGCCATTGGAAACGGTCAACTTGGGTTCGGAAAAAGAGAGAAAAGAAGTCAAGATGGGGGCACTGCTCAGTCCAACTGTCAAAGAAAGTTTGACAAAACTTCTCAAAGAATTCCCCGATGTATTTGCTTGGTCCTATCAGGACATGCTAGGGTTAGATACCAGCATCGTAGAGCATCATTTACCGTTAAGGTCAGAATGTCCGCCAGTAAAACAGAGGTTGAGACGGACTCACCCGGACATGGCCATCAAAATCAAGGAGGAGGTACAGAAACAAATTGACGCAGGTTTCCTCGCCACATAAGAATATCCTCAATGGTTAGCCAACATCGTACCCATTCCAAAAAAGGACGGAAAGGTCAGAATGTGTGTAGACTACAGGGATCTGAACAAAGTAAGTCCAAAGGATGACTTTCCCTTACCACATATTGACATGCTGGTAGATAGTACAGCAAAGTTCAAAGTTTTCTCCTTCATGGATGGATTCTCGGGCTATAACCAAATCAAAATGTCGCCGAAAGACATGGAGAAAACTTCGGTCATTACCCCATGGGGTACCTTTTGTTACAAGGTAATACCATTCGGTTTGAAGAATGCCGGGGCAACCTATCAAAGGGCCATGACTACTCTGTTTCATGACATGATACACAAGGAAATTGAGGTATATGTCGATGATATGATTGCAAAATCTAAGACAGAAGAGGATCATGTGACCCACCTGTCAAAACTATTCGAGCGTTTGAGAAAGTATAAACTCCGCTTGAATCCCAACAAGTGCACCTTCGATGTCCGTTCAGGGAAACTCTTAGGGTTCATCGTCAGCCAGAAAGGAATTGAGGTTGACCCTAACAAGGTCAAGGCCATTCAAGAAATGCCTTCTCCTAAAACTGAAAAACAAGTCAGGGGATTCCTGGGACGTTTGAACTACATTTCCAGATTCATATTCCTTATGACCGTGACATGCGCGTCGATTTTCAAATTACTCAAAAAGAACCAGGACTGCGTTTGGACAGAAGATTGCCAAACCGCCTTCGACAGTATCAAGGAATACCTGTTAAATCCGCCGATTCTATCACCTCCAGTGGAAGGAAAACCGCTGATAATCTATTTAACAGTCCTAGAGGAATCGATGGGCTGTGTACTTGGCCAACAGGACGAAACCAAAAGGAAAGAGTCTGCCACTTACTATCTGAGCAAGAAATTCGCCGACTGCGAGACTCGGTACACGATGCTTGAGAAAACTTGTTGCGCTTTGGCTTGGGCAGCCAAATGTCTTCGCCAATACATGATTCGTCACACTACTTGGTTAATCTCAAAAATGGATCCAATCAAGTACGTCTTCGAAAGACCTGCTCTCACGGGAAGGATTGCCCGTTGGCAGATGTTGCTATCAAAATATGACATAGAGTACCACGCTCAGAAAGCCGTTAAAGGAAGTGTTTTAGCCGATCATTTGGCTCATCAACCGATTGACGATCAAGAATCAATCGGGTTTGACTTCCCAGACGAAGATGTCATGTATTTAAAAATGAAAGACTGCGATGAACCGCTACCCAGTGAAGGGCCAGAACCAGATTCCCAATGGGACTAATCTTTGACGGAGCAGTTAATCATTATGGAAACGGAATTGGGGCAATCATCATAACACCTCAGGGTACCCACATTCCTTTCACCGCCAGACTTACATTCAAGTGCACAAACAACGAGGCCGAATACGAAGCTTGTATTATGGGTCTCGAGGAAGCGATTGATTTGAGGATCAAAAACTTGGACGTATAGATTAAAGGAGATTAGAACACATACCAATCAGGACTGATCCCTTACAAAGATTATGCAAGAAGGTTGTTACCCTTCTTTAACAGAATCGAGTTTCATCACATCCCTTGTGATGAGAATCACATGGCT
The DNA here is from genome assembly GCA_022829125.1 of Lathyrus tuberosus. Lineage (NCBI taxonomy): Eukaryota > Viridiplantae > Streptophyta > Magnoliopsida > Fabales > Fabaceae > Lathyrus > Lathyrus tuberosus. The sequence goes on along the minus strand of JALAZF010000620.1, from coordinate 1,431,743 downwards.
GATGCATTAGCCACTCTCTCTTCCATGATTAGTGTAGGTCAATGGAACGACCTACCTAAGATCGACATAATGCGCCTTGAACGGCCCGCTTACATCTTCACAATTGAAGCAGTCATAGACGACAAACCTTGGTATCACGATATCAAATGCTTCCTTCAGAAACAAGAATACCCACTCGGGGCCTCCAGAAAAGATAGAGAGACCCTCAGAAGACTAGCAGGCAGCTTCTTCCTGAGCAGTGATACACTTTATAAGAGAAACTTTGACATGGTCTTGCTCCGATGTGTAGACAAACCAGAAGCAGACATGCTGATAAAAGAAATTCATGAAGGATCCTTTGGCACTTATGCTAACGGACACACAATGGCGAGAAAAATTCTGAGAGCAGGATACTACTGGTTGACCATGGAATCCAACTGCTACAAGTATATGAGGAGGTGTCACAAGTGTCATATATACGCTGACAAAATTCATGTACCGTCAACGCATCTCAAAGTTCTCTCTTCCCCATGGCCTTTTTCCATATGGGGAATCGACATGATTGGGATGATTGAACCCAAGGCTTCGAACGGACATCGGTTTATTCTGGTAGCCATTGACTATTTCACCAATTGGGTCGAGGCAGCGTCATACGCTAATGTAACCCGACAAGTGGTAGTCCGCTTTATCAAAAACAATATCATCTGTCGTTATGGTGTTCCGAGCCAGATCATTACTGATAATGGATCTAACTTAAACAATAAGATGATGAAAGAGTTGTACGCAGAGTTCAAGATCGAACACCATATCTCATCTCCCTACCGATCCAAGATGAACGGAGCGGTAGAAGCGGCTAACAAGAACATCAAGAAGATCATTCAAAAGATGGTCGTGACCTACAAAGATTGGCATGAGATGCTACCCTTTGCTCTTCATGGTTATCGCACATCTGTCCGCACTTCAACAGGGGCAACCCCTTTCTCTCTAGTATATGGCATGGAAGCAGTGCTCCCCATAGAAGTAGAGATCCCATCAATCCGGGTATTGATGGAAGCTAAGCTTTTAGAAGCTGAATGGTGTCAAAGTCGACACGACGAACTGAATCTGATCAAAGAGAAGCGAGTCACGGCTCTATGCCACAGTCAGTTGTATCAACAAAGAATAAGGAGGGCGTTCGACAAAAAGGTTCGACCTCGCGTCTTCAGGAAAGGAGACCTTGTGCTAAAAAAGATACAATCATTTCTCACTGACTCTCGGGGAAAATGGACTCCGAATTACGACGGCCCCTATGTGGTCAAGAAAACTTTCTCAGGCGACGCCTTGAGACTTGCAACCATGGACGGAGAGGAATTTTCCTACCCCACAAATGTTGATGTATTCAAGAAATACTTCGCGTAAACTAAAAAAAACGTCTCGGTTGATTGAAAACCCGAAAGGGCGGTCCAGGTAAAAATTAGAGACATGATCAAAAATCATCCCGATGGATTGGAAATCTCAAAGTACAATCCAGGAAAAAGTTAGGGATTAATGGCAAGTAACTATGTCCAACAGAGGCAAGTCCCTCAGCAACATTTATGTCATACAGGAAATCTCAGTCAAGGTCATCTTCGACAGAAGCTCAGGATGTCCCGAATTCAAAGTTGGTAGAAGGATAGTGGTCGTAGCTCTTTTCCCTGTAAATTACCATTTTCTAGCTTTGTAAATACTCTATGGAATCACGCATTTGGCTGATCTCCATCCTATCAATAAAATTTGAGCCCTTGTGCTTTTGTTTATAATTCTTATTTGTTTTAGCTTTACAGAACGACATTTTAATATGATCGACGATTCTTGAAACGAAACAAAAACGAATTTACTTGTTAAACTTTTTCTGCTTTTAAAATAAAGGTGGCAATTCCTTTTGACTGTTGAACATCGAAAGAACGGCGCTCGCTTCTCCAGAAGTAATCGAGCTTCAAAGTGCAGAATCAAAGTACTCCTTCTAAACCAGTGCGCCTGAATGAAGGATCAGCTGTGTCAGAGACCATGTTTCATCTGACACCCCTCGGTAGAGTTCCTACCTCCTAAGCCCGACCAACGGTTGTTCCCCGCAGGGACTATTTCTCTTAAGCAAGGCAAAATTGCTATCTTGAACCATCGATACTTTTCATCCCCCGCAGTGGCCGAGTATCCAGTTCTGTTCATCTACTAGTTTATATGTCGTGTCAGTTTTGTCAGCATATACATACATACATCATGCATTATTGATTTACATTCATATTCATATTGCATCACTATCACTCTAGTCGGCCTTATTCCCTAGTGATAACAGTCATCTCAATCGAGTTGTCAGTTCTTTCCTCATCAGGAAATGTTGCGTCTGAATGATCTCTCCTCCAGTTTATTTTTGGATTAGAATTGGCCCTTGACCACTTTGATAACTTGAACCTCTGAAGAACAAGAAAATGTTCGACAAACGTCACTCTTCGTCAGTGAAGATGATATCTCCGCTTTCCCAGATTAAGGAAAATCTCCAGAGAAAGCCTCTCAATCAGAGATTCGACAATACAACAATTTTTCTCCGGAAAAATCCGCTAACGAAAAGGTCATCAGCACCTCAAAATTGGATCACATCATATGGCATTTCTCCGGGAAGATCCCGAGAAAAGTATGATGTAAGACCCCAAGCGTGAACAGTCTCTCAAGAGACTCGTTTTCCCTAGTAGAGTCGATAAATGGCGTCTCCAACAGAGAAGTTTGTGCACCTCTACAACTCAGATGACTGGGTTCCCCAGCAAGTCTGACATCAAAACCTTTTCTGTCAAATGGCATCTCCCCAGGAAAATTCTGCGAGAAGTTTGAGGAAAACCGCTACGTATAGCGTCCCTTTGATAACACGAAAATGTATCATATATTTACCTTAACAAAAATGCCTTACGAAACATTTTCAAAACAAAAGGTATGTCATGTGTGTGCGGTTGATAAAACTTGTCCGACATTCTTACTGACTAATTGCTTGAGGACAAGCAAAGATTCAAGTGTAGGGGAGTTTGATAACACGAAATGTATCATATATTTACCTTGATTTACGACTAATAATTATGTTATTTCAGTCCAAGTGCCGATTATTCCGTAAGTATTCTAGTGTTTTCACAGGTATTACATTGTCCAAGCCAAAAAGGAGCAAAGTAGAAAAACACGAAGAAACGAGAAGAAAACAGGAAGAATCAATAAGAAAAAGAGCAGAAAATGAAAAGTGGTGTGTGTGACGACAGTCACACAGCTTCCACGACCGTCACGTTCCCATTGCTCATCACGACCGTCATGACCTCACCACGATTGTCACGCGCTCAATTATGGATATTATGTTCAGAACGCAGATGTGGAAAAAGAAGCCCAATGTCACGCACGTTGAGCAGTTTCTCCTACATTCTCTCAACCTCAACTTCAACGGTACATGAGCCATTATCCCTAAAACTTCTCAACCACCAAAGTATGTGCTCCTATATTTTCTCCAACGTTAAGGCAATGCTTTGGGCTATAAATACAGAAGACATTGAAGAACAACGGAGAAGAAGACCATCTAGAGAATTTACGTGAATTGCTGCAGAATTATTTTTCCGTACTTTTACTTTCTTTGCATTCTTTGTTTCCCATTCCTTGTTTACCATCACTTGAAATAGTGATAGTTTCTCACATTGAGGAGCTATTGCACCATAGTTAGAATCTTGTTTTCAACCCTCGTCATTCGTATTTCCGATACATCGAGCAAAAGCCTACCGACTTGTGGAGGAATTGCGAGAATCAACTTATTGCAAATTTATCAGGTTTTTATTCATTAATCATAATAATAGCATTATCGTTTCCCATTGCAATGTTTAATTTACTGTTTTGCAATTCATTTTCATGCATGTTTGTTTTAATTAATATGTCTAGCTAAATCCAATTTATCGGTATGTAATTAAGTTAACCGGAATGAATTCGATAATTCTAAGCTAAAACCATAAACAACCTATTTTCTGGCCGCGATTTCTTAATTAAAATTGGACTTTTGTTACAAGAGTAAAAAGGCAGTAAAGGTTAGGATCAAGATCCACGAGAGTGTAAGATTTTAACCGGATAGTTGAAATCGGACATTGGTTTTAAAAACAGCGAGAGCGCTTTAAAGTTAATTAGACTGTATTAGTTTTCAAAAAGTGTTTTTAAACTCAAATGGGCTAGCGAGAGCAGACATTATGATTTAGGAATATAGTTCGAAGCAAGATCCACGAGAGTGTGAGGTGACGGCTTTTAAACTGATATTTTCTACAGAAAAATAACGTGACTCATTTTTATATGCTTAGGTTTTATTAAATCCGCGATGGTATACTAAGTTACGTACCGATATTATAACATTAACTAGTTTATTCCAAAAATTTAGATTCCCTTTAGTTTCCCTTTTTGAACTTAAAACCAAAACATCTTCGCCTTAGCTAAACACAGTAACAAAACCGTAGCACTAGGTTGATTATCAGGTCTCTGTGGGATCGATATCTTTATTACTACGCGATAGGTTGTGCACTTGCAGTTAGTAACCGTTAGACTCAGAAAGTCGCGATCAAGTTTTTGGCGCCGTTGCCGGGGACTTTTGATTTAGTCAATAGTGCAATTCTTTGTTGCGCAGTATAGACTAAGGCAACAAATTTTATTTCCCTTTTTCTCAATTGTATGCCAAGTACTCGCTCACAAAGCGAAGACTTGCAACCACCAATCGCCGAATTAGAACGTTTCTTACATTTCGAGTTGAAAACCCTCATTACTGTTAGCCGTACAACAACATCAATTTTCTGGAAATCCTACGGACGATCCAAATGAACATTTGACCAAATTCGTGCAGTACGCAGACACAGTGAAGGCAAATGGTGTGACTGCAAACGCGATAAGACTACGTCTTTTTCCTTTCTCATTAAGAGACAGATCTTGGGCTTGGTTGCAATCCTTGCCATCAAACTCCGTCACTACGTGGGATGAGTTGAAAAAAGTGTTCTTAGCCCGATATTTCCCACCAAGCAAGACAGCTATGTTGAGAGTCCAAATTAATGGATTTCGACAAAGAGATACTGAGTCTCTTTACGATGCATGGGAGAGATACAAGGATATGATGAGGATGTGTCCGCATCACTGTCTTGAGGATTGGTTAGTCATCCATACGTTTTACAATGGTCTCTTGTACAATACAAGAATGATAATAGATGCCGCCGCTGGTGGTACACTAATGGACAAACCTTATACCGAAGCCTATCAACTCATCGAAAGCATGGCTCAAAACCATTACCAATGGGGAGGTGAACGAACGCCAGTGGAAAAAGCTCAAACAAAAGGTGGAATGTACGAAGTTAGTAGTCTTGATCATGTACACGCTAAGGTAGATGCCCTTGCTCAAAAGATAGACAACTTGACCATAACACTCGCAACCACCGTGGCTGCCGTAGCTCCAAACTGCGAATTATGTGGAGTACCTGGACATACTGCCCCCGAATGCCAAATTTTAGCAGGAGTCTCCGTTGATCAAGTGAATTATGCTCAAGGAAACCCATATGCAAATACCTACAATCCTGGTTGGAAAAATCATCCAAACTTTTCGTACAAGAACAATAACGCTTTGTATGCACCTGGACAAGCGCCTGTTGTGCCACCAGGATATCAAAAACCTGCTGCTAACATTCCCAACGTTCCTAGGAAGTCAAACCTTGAAGTTATGATGGAGAACTTCATCGCTGCATAAGCTCAACAGAATAAGGAGTTCCTTAACCAGAATGTTCACACCGGTGAGCAGATCAAACAATTAGCCAACAAGGTTGACGCTCTAGCCACTCACAACAAAATGTTAGAAACCCAAATCTCACAAGTGGCTCAACAACAAGCAGTTACCGTTACCCCAGCTGGAAACCTTCCAGGTCAAACTCAAATTAACCCGAAGGGACATGCAAACGCTATAACACTTCGGAGTGGAACAGAACTAGAAGGACCTACTGACCCAAGAATCGAAAATCCAGCCATGTACCAAAAGCCCAGTAAGGAGTCTGAAAGGGAAGGAGAACCAAAGGAAAACGAGAAGGAAGTTAATGGCAAAGAGGCCGAAGAGAAAGAAGAATCATATGTGCCTCCACCGCCTTATAAACCACCTATCCCGTATCCCCAAAGATTCGCTAAATCTAAAAACATAGGCCAATTTAAGAAATTTGTTGAACTTCTGAAACAATTAGATGTCACAATACCTTTTACAGAAGCAATCACACAAATGCCCTCATACGCTAAATTCCTAAAAGAAATATTAACTAATAAGAAAAAGCTCGAGGATACTGAAACCGTTATGCTTACCGCAGAGTGTAGCGCAATAATCCAAAACAACATGCCTCATAAGCTAAAAGATCCTGGTAGTTTCTCTATACCACGTGTGATTGGAAAGTTTGTCATAGACAAAGCTCTGTGCGATTTAGGAGCCAGCATCAGTTTAATGCCCTTATCTATTTGTAAAAGGCTCAACATGGGAGAACTGAGACCAACAAGAATGTCTATACAACTAGCTGATAGATCAGTGAAATTTCCTCTAGGAATGCTAGAAAACGTTCCAGTACGTATAGGACAATTCTATATTCCTATAGATTTCATAATCATGGACATCCAGGAAGACTCAAACATCCCTATCATTTTAGGAAGACCATTCCTAGCTACTGCCGGAGCCATCATAGATGTGAAAAAAGGAAAACTGACTTTCGAGGTTGGTGAAGAAAAATTTGAATTCATTCTCTCACAAATTTTCAAAGCACCTGCTATAGAAGATTTGTGTTGTTTCTTAGATATAATTGATGAATGCGTTAAAGAAATGGAAAAACACCAAAACATGTGTTCTGAAGTGCTGAGAATTCCGATGCCACCAATTTTTGAAGATGATAATTGGCGTGGTGAATACCAAGATAACAATCTAAGTGAATGTCTCGCACTCACTCTTGACCCTATGCCTTGCCCAAAGAAACCAGCCGTAGAACTGAAAACATTACCCAAAGATCTAAGGTATGAATTCCTAGATACAGAACTCGAACGACCAGTTATAGTCAACTCATATTTAGGACAAATAGAAACCGAGAAATTATTGCATGTCCTAAGAAAGTACCCGACTGCCTTAGGCTATAACATCTCAGACTTGAAAGGAATAAGTCCCTCTATCTGTATGCATCGCATTATGCTTGAGGAGGGTTGTAAAATGTCTAGAGAACATCAAAGGAGAATCAATCCCATTTTGAGTGATGTCGTTAAGAGAGAAGTGCAAAAGCTATCAGAAGCAGGAATCATATACCCAATATCAGATAGTGAATGGGTTAGCCCAGTTCATGTGGTACCCAAGAAAGGAGGTGTTACAGTCATCAATAATGAAAAAGGCGAATCTGTAGCACAACGTACCCAAACCGGATGGAGAATGTGTATCGATTATAGAAAACTAAACAAAGCCACTCGTAAAGATCATTTCCCTTTACCATTCATAGATCAAAGGCTTGAACGTCTGGCCAAACACTCCCATTTTTGCTATTTAGACGGATATTCAGGATTCTTCCAAATTCCTATCCATCCTGACGACCAAGAAAAGACTACTTTCACATGTCCCTATGGAACTTTTGCCTACCGGTGAATGCCTTTCGGATTATGTAACGCACCCGCAACATTTCAAAGATGCATGATGTCCATCTTCTCTGACTTCTTAGATGGTATAATGGAAATCTTCATGGACGATTTCTCTGTCTGTGGGGGAAGTTTTGAAGTATGTCTATCAAACCTCGAAATGGTGCTCGAACGATGTGTAAAAGTCAACTTCGTACTCAATTGGGAAAAATGCCATTTCATGGTCCGACAAGGAATCGTGTTAGGACATATAGTATCTGACAGAGGAATCAAAGTCGACAAAGCAAAAATAGAAGTTATAGAGAATCTCCAACTACCTAAAACCATTAGAGAAATAAGAAGTTTCTTAGGACACGCCGGTTTTTACCGACGTTTCATTAAAGATTTCTCTAAGATAACCAAACCCCTAACTGAGCTGTTAATGAAAGACGCTGAATTCGTCTTTGATGACAAATACTTGGACGCATTTTAAACACTCAAGCAAGCTTTAATATCATCACCCATTATGCAACCCCCAGATTGGAATAAACCATTCAAAATCATGTGCGACGCTAGTGACTATGCTGTAGGTGCACTCCTAGGACAAAGGAAGGACAAAAAGCTTCACGCAATCTATTATGCCAGTAGAACCTTGGATCATGCACAAATGAACTACGCTACCACAGAAAAGGAACTCTTAGCTGTCGTGTTCGTGTTAGATAAATTTCGTTCCTACCTAGTAGGAGCAAAAATAATCATCTACACCGATCACGCCGCAGTCAGGTACCTATTAAGTAAGAAGGACGCCAAACTGAGACTTCTGAGGTGGATTCTACTCCTACAAGAATTCGACTTGGAAATCAAGGACAAGAAAGGCACCAAAAATGTAGTAGCTGACCACCTGTCGAGAATGGAAAACATCCGACCAGACCAAGTACCTATTAATGACGATTTCCCTTATGAAAGACTCTTAGCCCAGTTAGAAAGCAATACAATAGAACAATCCCTGACATATACTGATACAGAAACTAATGAAGTGGTAGAATCTGTTTACACTAAAACCACGCTGCCATGGTATGCTGACTTTGTCAACTATCTAGCAGCAGGAGTACTACCACCTGATCTAACCTATCAACAAAAGAAGAAATTCTTCCATGACCTTAAACACTATTATTGGGATGAACCACTTCGCTTCAAGAGGGGCGCCGATGATATTTTTCGTCGTTGTGTACCCGAAGATTTGGTGGAAGACATAATTTCTCATTGTCATTCCGCGCCCTATGGTGGGCACGCAAGCACTTCAAAGACTTGTGCTAAGATTTTGCAAGCTGGCCTCTTTTGGCCTACTCTATGGAAAGATGTCCATATCGCGGTTATAAATTGCGACCGGTGTCAACGCACTGGTAACGTCTCTAGACGCGATGAATTGCCTCAAAAGGGCATTCTAGAAGTAGAAGTCTTTGACGTGTGGGGAATAGATTTCATGGGACCATTTTCATCTTCTTTTGGTAACCAGTACATACTCGTCGCTGTCGATTACGTTTCCAAATGGACCGAGGCTGTAGCTTCTCCTACAAATGACACACGAGTAGTGATAAAGCTCTTTAAGAACACAATCTTTCCTAGATTTGGTGTGCCAAGACTCGTCATTAGTGACGGTGGCTCCCATTTTATATCTAAAATATTCGATAAACTGCTATCAAAATACGGAGTCAAACATCGTGTGGCAACACCATATCATCCACAAACCAGTGGACAAGTCGAGGTTTCGAATAGAGAAATAAAACAAATTTTAGAAAAGATTATCTCTACCTCTAGGAAGGATTGGTCAACTAAACTTAATGAAGCTTTATGGGCTTACAGAACCACTTACAAAACCCCCATAGGAACCACTCCATTTAAGTTAGTCTATGGAAAATCTTGTCATCTGCCGGTAGAAATAGAGCACAAAGCCTATTGGGCTATTAAAACCCTCAATTTAAATTATGCTGCCGCAGGAGAAAAATGAATCTTAGATTTGCACGAATTAAAAGAACTAAGACTAGATGCTTATGAGAACGCCCGCATATATAAAGAAAGAACTAAAAGATGGCACGATAAGCGCTTATCTAGAAAAGAATTTAGTGTGGGAGACGTCGTGCTCCTATTTAATTCGAGACTTAAGATTTTTCCAGGAAAACTTAGATCTAGGTGGTCCAGGCCCTTTGAAATTTCTAAAGTTTTTCAAAGTGGAGCGATAGAAATAAAAGGAAGAAATAGTGAACCATTCATAGTAAACGGGCAACGCTTAAAACATTATCATAATATTAAAAACAGAGACTATTTGAATAGTCTAAGACTCTTAGAGCTGCCCGCTCATCCCTATAACTGAATTATCACTAAACTTTCGTCAGGCTTATGACGTTAAAAACAGCGCTTAGTGGGAGGAAACCCACGAGATTGTTTTCTTTCCTTTTAAATTTCTTTTATTTTCATTTCCTTTTTAAATTTATTTACATTTTTCTTAAGTCTATTTTTATTTCTTTTTGTTTCCCTTTACTTTCTTAATCTTATTTTCATTACTTTTTCATTTTTATTTATTTCTCAAAAATTTAAAATTTTATGGAAACTGCTTTGCTGATCTTATAATTACATGCTACAGGATTTTTAAAGTCTTTTTACCTTCTCCTTTTCCCTCTAATCTGATTTTCTACACTAATATTCATCATGCAACAAGTAGATTTTATGGAAACTGTGTTCAGAGGTAGAGCTCAGAGAGAGAGATTTGAATTTTTGGCCAAGAAAAGCATGGCAATGACTTTGTATTATGATGGACCTGCCATGGACAGTCTAGGTATCCACAATAGTGTTTTGTTTTTATTCAGCCAATTAGGTTGGGAGAATGCTGCTACTAGAAAGAGATATGTTACCTACCATGAGCTCACACTTGAGTTTCTTAGCTCCCTAGTTTACCTACCTGATCATGGTTTCGGATCTAACAAGGGGTTGATCAGTTTTAGGTTGTTTGGTATTGATTACACTTATAACCGTAGAGATTTAGCCGACCTTTTAGGATTTCCTAGTGGCCCATTTGTCTACACAACCACCCAAGAAGAACTCATGGATGTTGAACTGAATTACTTTTGGGGTAGTCTAACTGGAAATAACCACCCCGAACCGAATGACATGCATTCTGATGAAATACACAACCCTGCCATTCGCTATTTTCACAACATTCTAGCCCACGCCTTATTTGGAAAAGAAGAGAACAATACTTTAGTGTCAAAGGATGAACTATTTATCTTATACTGTGCTTCCCAAGGCCGCCATGTTAATGCAGTCACCTTCATGATGGAAACCTTTATTTGCATTGCACAAGAACCTAGTACCCCAATCATAATAGGAGGCCTAGTTACTATGATTGCCGACGTCATTGGACTTAGGTACCCGCTTAACAAACTTACACCCTTAGGTACCATTCGTCCTATGAACTTGGAATTTTATTTTAACCGACACATCATTGGAAACTTAGGACCTTCTCCCTTTGACTACTTAATTGCTAACAAGGTTGTCCACCTATTCACTTTACTGAACCATGAGAGAATAAGTGTCCATAACCGTAATAATTGGCTCTATGAGTTGAGTGAACTTAAGAACACTCCATTATCACCTCCTGATACACCACAAGATTATGAGTATTATGATGATATTATCTCTGAAGCTGAAACCGACCCTGAAACCCCTCCGAACTACCATAATTTTACTGAGCCTGACACTAGTGCATATGCTGGAATTTTGACAACCATCCTTGGCACTGTGGATGGGTTCAAAACTGAGATTGCCGCGGTAAAGGATGAACTCAAGACTATGCGCCTCGATGTCATTAACTTAATGGACATCACAGTGGAGCAATTTGATCATCTGAACCAAGCTGTGGAATCTTTGAAGAAACAACGTGGCTAATTCTGTCACAATGCATTTTTCCATTTAATTGCTTTTCTTTTAATATTTTAGAGCATTTACTTTATCGTTTATTTCTTTTTAATGTCAAGGAACAAATTTATTTCAGTTCAATTTCAACTTTATTACTCTACTGCAATGTTATTTTGAGTACACTGTTATGAATTTCCAATTTTAAATAAAGCATTCAATTCTTGTTTATTGCTTGTGGTTGAGTTGATGCTTGTAGTTGAGTTGATGATATAATGTTCCTGCTTATTTTGTTTCAGTCAATTTATATGCATTTTAATGTCTATCTCGTATCTTACTGCTAATTATAATTGCCATATCCAATATTATAGTATGCCAGATTTCATCTAGTTTCTGTGAGAATAGCAGAATTTGTGAGCATGACGGGCGTGACGCCCTTGTTACGACCGTAACACGGCTTACGACTGTGATGGGTTTGTGACGAGCGTCACACTTATTTTAACGCTCTCTGTTAATAACAGAGACCCCTTTTCTCTTCATCTTCTCTTCTCTTCAAATTCTTTTCAAACGACCCACTACCTTTTCATTCTCCTTAACCGTCCCACTCACCTTACTCTCCATAACCACTCACATTTAATCCCAATTCCACTCCAACACTTCGTATTCCCAAACCCTCTTATTTAAACCTCACGAAACACTCTCATTCTCACAGAACAACTCTTACGCATACCCACTTCCTCCATTAAACCTTTTCACTTTGCATGCACCATGGCCAGACGAACTAGACAAGCTCCTAACCTTTCCACTGTTACATTCAGAGAGGGAGAAGCCGGAGACCGCCAAAGAGCGAATTACATCAGCTTCTACCTACGCTCTGTCTAACCAACACGGTACGTCCACATTACCAGCCTTGAAGAGTTGGGCATGCTAGAAGGTGTATGCTAGATGCTCCAAAATGCCAGTTTATGGCAGATCTGCACACAAGGGCAGCCTACCTACGAAGCTCTGACTCTGGAATTTCTGAGCTCATTCACTTATGTCACACCTCCGGGTGAAACAAACCAACTTTCTGGTGTAGCTAAATTCCGCATGTTTGGCTCTGAGTATTCGATGAGCCAAACCCGACTCGCCCAAATGCTTGGATTCCATCATGGCGAGAATGTACATTGATGTGTGCCTAACGATGCTTGGTTCCAGGAAGCCTTCGACCTATGGAATCGACTTACAGGTGTAGCCGCTTCGAGCTAGGACAGTCTCAATGCTACCTATATTCATAACCCAGCAATACGGTATTTCCACAGAGTTCTAGGACACACAATTTTTGCAAGAGACAACAACCACAAGGTAAACTCCAAGGAGCTCTTTTTCCTTCGCTGTGTGCTCCATCCTGAACCAATTAATGCAGCTCCGTTCCTTCTGTCGCACATCCACGCCAACTGTGCTAGAGGTTCTAAACCTTTCTACTTCGGAGGTATAGTAACTTCTATTGCACTCGGCCTTGGTCTGGGAGACGACCTTGCTAATCTACCTTTCATACCACCTGAGTCCCTGGATACAGAGTATTGTCGCTCCTCCCACCTTATCAAAGCAAGGGCGGATGGACGATACCATCCAGTGGTCCGTACCGGAATAATCAGGAGCATCATCATGCCATGCAGAGACCGCATCGACCCTCAAAGACAAGAAAATTGGCTTTTTGATCTCCGTGCTCCCGAGCCTAATGTGGCTGCTTAAGAAAACCAAGATAATGAAGCAGTCGATGAAATGGAGCAAGAAACGGATCAGTCACCTCATGAAAACCCACCACCTCCTACCCAAGATGCCTCAACATCCACCGGACGTCGTCGTCGCGCCACTCCAAAACAAGACCCCGTCACTAATGAAGAAATCTTAAGGGGCATATGGCTACAAAACCAATTGGCTGCCCAAAGAGAGGAACAGCAACATAGGCAGCACAATGAGATGATGAGCCTAATGCGACAAATTCAACAGGGGCAAGTCCACCAAGGACAACGGATCGACGACATGATAGAAGAGATGGGTGCCCTGACGCTACGCGTGCAAGACCTGCATGATTATATCCATCACGTAGGCATCCCAGATCATGTAGCCCAGAATGGACGCGCTCGTACCCGAGGCAGAGGACGTGGACCTCGTTAGATTTATATTTTATTTTTGTTTTAGTTTTATCTCTTTTTGTAGTTTCTTTCCGCGTTTATATCGAAACATTGAGGAAAATGTCCGATATAGTGTGGGAGAGGTACCTTTTATTATCCCTTATGTATTCCCTTTTCGCATTTCCTTTCGAATAAAGAAGCATTTATATGAAATTTTCGTACATTTCAAAATTTCCCCACTTTATTCAGCTATAACAAAAAAAAAATTTATGATCATTGCACAACTTAACATACCGAAACATAGGCTATCGAGAAAAATTTAACAAGATTGATATCGTCTTGACACCTTAAACCTCTTGCATATGTGAGATCAGTTTCAATACCCATTATACCGATACCCTCAGTTCTAGTTCTAAAGTAACCCCGAGTAGTTTATATTAGCAGTCAGCACCGTCTTAAACGCAAACCACGTAGAGAGCCGATGAAGATAAGTGTTTGATCCCGAATTATTAAATATCTTTTGTATGCTTCGCTGTTGTGAAAAATTGAAAAAAAAAATGCACCAAACCTACGGTTGCAAAACTATTAAGAAGAGAAAGAAGGAATCCATTGTTGGTTGGTTCAGAGGAACCTGGTTCTGAACTCGGTAGGGCGAACTACGGTTCGATCCCCCACAACCTAAGATTAGGATATATATATATATATAGGGTTACCACACTTGTGTACCAGACCCCGTGCTAAAAAGGATCAAAGTCACTAACCGGCTACTCCACTACATACGTGTAAAGGCAAAGGGCTTAATGTGATTGCGCTAGAATGAAACCGGGTGAAATAGATACGAGAAACTTTAGGTTGAGCTATAATAGAATGATTAGAACTGACTTTTGTAGAGGGGAGGTCTATGATTATGCTTGTAGCTTGTGTCACTAATGTATCGTTATTGTTTTACTTGAGTATCCTCCATCTTAACAAAAATGCCTTACGAAACATTTTCAAAACAAAAGGTATGTCATGTGTGTGCGGTTGATAAAACTTGTCCGACATTCTTACTGACTAATTGCTTGAGGACAAGCAAAGATTCAAGTGTAGGGGAGTTTGATAACACGAAATGTATCATATATTTACCTTGATTTACGACTAATAATTATGTTATTTCAGTCCAAGTGCCGATTATTCCGCAAGTATTCTAGTGTTTTCACAGGTATTACATTGTCCAAGCCAAAAAGGACCAAAGTATAAAAACACGAAGAAACAAGAAGAAAACAGGAAGAATCAATAAGAAAAAGAGCAGAAAATGAAAAGTGGTGTGTGTGACGACCGTCACACAGCTGCCACGACCGTCACGTTCCCATTGCTCATCACGACCGTCATGACCTCACCACGATCGTCACGCGCTCAATTATGGATATTATGTTCAGAACGCAGATGTGGAAAAAGAAGCCCAATGTCACGCACGTTGAGCAGTTTCTCCTACATTCTCTCAACCTCAACTTCAACGGTACATGAGCCATTATGCCTAAAACTTCTCAACCACCAAAGTATGTGCTCCTATATTTTCTTCAACGTTAAGGCAATGCTTTGGGCTATAAATACAGAAGACATTGAAGAACAACGGAGAAGAAGACCATCTAGAGAATTTACCTGAATTGCTGCAGAATTATTTTTCCGTACTTTTACTTTCTTTGCATTCTTTGTTTCCCATTCCTTGTTTACCATCACTTGAAATAGTGATAGTTTCTCACATTGAGGAGCTATTGCACCATAGTTAGAATCTTATTTTCAACCCTCATCATTCGTATTTCCGATACATCGAGCAAAAGCCTACCGACTTATGGAGGAATTGCGAGAATCAACTTATTGCAAATTTATCAGGTTTTTATTCATTAATCGTAATAATAGCATTATCGTTTCCCATTGCAATGTTTAATTTACTGTTTTGCAATTCATTTTCATGCATGTTTGTTTTAATTAATATGTCTAGCTAAATCCGATTTATCGGTATGTAATTAAGTTAACCGGAATGGATTCGATAATTCTAAGCTAAAACCATAAACAACTTATTTTCTGGCCGCTATTTCTTAATTAAAATTTGACTTTTGTTACGAGAGTAAAAAGGTAGTAAAGGTTAGGATCAAGATCCACGAGATTGTGAGATTTTAACTGGATAGCTGAAATCGGACATTGGTTTTAAAAACAACGAGAGCGCTTTAATGTTAATTAGACTGTATTAGTTTTCAAAAAGTGTTTTTAAACTCAAATGGGCTAGCGAGAGAAGACATTATGATTTAGGAATATAGTCCGAAGCAAGATCCACGAGAGTGTGAGGTGAGGGCTTTTAAACTGATATTTTCTACAGAAAAATAACGTGACTCATTTTTATATGCTTAGGTTTTATTAAATCCACGATGGTATACTAAGTTACGTACCGATATTCTAACATTAACTAGTTTATTCCAAAAATTTAGATTCCCTTTAGTTTCCCTTTTTGAACTTAAAACCAAAACATCTTCGCCTTAGCTAAACACAGTAACAAAACCGTAGCACTAGGTTGATTATCAGGTCTCTGTGGGATCGATATCTTTATTACTACGCGATAAGCTGTGCACTTGCAGTTAGTAACCGTTAGACTCAGAAAGTCGCGATCACCCTTGTCAAGAAAGTTTATTGACAAAAGAAACTTAGACCAGTTCCTTGGTAGGAAACCAGTATCGAGGGGATGTTTATTTTAGAAACTTAGACCAGTTCCTTGGTAGGAAATCAGGATCGAGGGGAAGTTTATTTCAGAAACTTAGACCAGTTCCTTGGTAGGAAACTAGGATCGAGGGGAAGTTTATTTCAGAAACTTAGACCAGTTCCTTGGTCAGAAACCAGGATCGAGGGGAAGTTTATTTCAGAAACTTAGACCAGTTCCTTGGTCAGAAACCAGGATCGAGGGGAAGTTTATTTTAGAAACTAAGACCAGTTCCTTGGTTGGAAACCATGATCGAGGGGAAATTTTTACCTTTTCCGAGCATCGTTGCTGGGCAAAAGGAGAAGGATGTGTGAACTACCATTCTTAGTCACCATCAAAATTTTGGGTATTCTGATATTTAATCCTCTTGCACCCCGAATGCCCGAATACCTTCGCCATTCCCACCTTCGGGTCCAAGAAGATTAAATAGGGGCATCTGTCATACCCCAAATTTTGACCACTAAGATTTACCATCATTATGCAAATCATAATCACAATATGGATGAACCATCATACCTCAGTAGTCTCCCCAAAGATGGGTGAGCATCCACTACAATCAGACTTAGGGTTTCAAGCCCTCTCAGAGCTCTTAGACAAAAGATCAATCAAGGGATGACATGATCTTCAACTTGTCTAACCTCTCAAACCCCCACAATGGATCAAGAGGACTCCCACTTCAAGTATTAAGCACAAGGCTGCTTCCTTCTAGGTGGATCAAGCCTCAAGATCGCAAGTGTCACCAAATTAGGGTTTTGGTCGACCAAGGCCTCCAAATGGAAATTTCCTCTAGGCATGAGCCAATGCTTCAAAGCATAACCTAATACGCTCCATGGAACCTCATGAACCCAATCATCAAGTCAATTTTGCCTCAGGGGTGCATTTACCAAAAATCAGGAATTAGGGTTTCTTGGCCTAATTCACCCCTAAGTTGACTTTTGGGACAAAACATGAGCCAAGACCTCAAGAGAGGATTTGAGGGTATCTAACATACTACATTGATCCATTTTCAACAATGGATTAATCCAAGAAGCTTGAGCAACAAGTTTCAATTTCATCTGAACCACAGTTAGGGTTTCGAAGAAAAAGTCAACTATAGCTTTGACTTTTGACTAGGACATGCTCCCAAACCCTAGGACATGATTCAATACACCCTATATCACCTATGAAACCAATTCATCAAGTTTGATTTAGGTCAAGGACATGATTTCATAGAGGATCGCACAGTTTGGAATTCATCTGACAAAAAGTCAACTATGCACAAAAGTCAAACTTTGACTTTTTGAGATTTTTCACAAAAATGGTTTTTTAACCCTAAAATGATGTTAAGGTATGATTTGAATCATAATTCATCAATAAAAATCAAGAAAAGTGGGCTAACTTGTAAAAGGGATAACCATAAAAACTTAGAAAATTTTCTGAGTTATGAACAAAGTGGCAAGGGTACCAACTTTGGAGGATCATAACTCCTAAACCACAAGGCCATTCTTCCCCATCCAAAGCTGGATTTGTAGCTCTCATTACCCTCTACAAAAGTTTCAACTACACCTCACTCCAATTCATTATGGATTCTGAGTTATGATTGGGCCAAAATGACTAAAACATGAAAATACATCATTTTCCAACACTTAGAAAAATTCTGGCCAAGGCAGATTTTGTTGAAAACACCAAAACTTGTGAGATCTTTTCACATAGTTGCAAACTGAATCAGGTCCAAAGGTAAACATCAATGTTGTTGCATATGTTTCAAAGAATCCAAAGAGCCTCTCAGCATGAATTAATTCAACTTGAGCCAAGAGAAATCCATGCCCAAAGTCATGCTGCTGCAAGCTATTTTGGAAAAATCAGTTTGCATGTTTGCTTGCCACACACAATTTCTGAATCAAAACTAAGGATCATTATGCCACATGTACTCAAACCAATCACAATGCATCTGATCCAACCTACAAAGCTGAGTCACAAAGCCAAGGAATCTTCCAACTTGAAGTTCATGCATTTTGTCACATTTTACCTTGAATTCAAAGGGAATTAATGTGGAATAGTGCATTGTCAAGATTCTCACTCTCCTCAGTCAAGTTCACTGATTAAACAACAATTAAAATGACTGAGGAATGTGATTTCAGTCAAGGCATAGCTGATCTATTTGGAGCAGCTGTTACACCTAATGCAAGAGGCACTTATGCCCAACCAATCCCTTTGAAGGTGATCTGATCCAGCAGCCATTCACTATTCCTCCAAGACAAGAGTTGATCACCTATAAATAGAGGTTCTAATGGATCATTCAAGGCACACCAAAGCAAGTTATAGCACTGCTTTCTCTCAATCTCTCTTAAGTGCCAATTTTCTTTGTTTTTTAGCAACCACCATCGGGTTTTGAGTTGTAGCCCTAAGCAATCCATTCCAATTGTTCAAACACATCACATATGATGTATTTGAGGTGTCCAAACACTTAAACACCAACTGTAACACCCCTAGCTCAAAATCACCCTTCAACCAAGCCATTATGCCTCAATTATGCAGTTTGAGTTCTCCAGTTTGATCCAGAAGTTTTCAGAGTGTTCCAAAGCTTGCAACACACTCCACAACATCCATTGAAGCTGTAGGGATCTTCAAATCGCATCTGGAACACCATCTGTGCAGAGTTCCATTTCAGCTTGCATCAAGGTAAGCCTCAAAACTTCAACTTCATGATCCATGCATATTTCCTCGCATGATATTTTTGCCAATTGATTGCCATCATATGTTGAGTGTTTCCCCTCAAAAAATTTGATCATAGCCCTCATAACCATGTTTGCACGACTGCTTGTGCAAAATTAGGGTTCATACGGTTACAATGATATAACTTGCTATACACTGAAAATAAATAAAATCAAGTATTGCCATCTTGTTCCTTGTTGAAAAACACACGAGTTTGGTGTTTGAATCATGTCAAATGGTTGAGAGATGAATGAGATAGGGGGCTTCATGCACGAGCTCAGGGAAGAAGATGGTCATGGCGCCATTTTTCAGGTTTTCCAACCAAGTTCTCTATATATTTTTCACTTGCCATATGTTTAATGAATTGGCATTGCGCCCCAGTGGTTGATCAGCTGGTTTGTGTGTATTGGCAAGCGAGAGGTCTGGGGTTCGAATCCCCCTCGCCCCAGATCTCTTTTTTATCACTTTTTATTATTTTTTGCTATTTTTCTTATTTATTTTAAATGATTTGAAAAATTAATAACTCACTCAATTTTAATTATTTTTTATTGGTTCTTTTTGCAAAAAATCACAAAAATGTTGAAATATTTTATTCCACAAAAAATTAGATTTATGTTATTTATTTAATATAATTAGTATTTTTGTGAATAAATTCATTTTCATTGTTTTTTAAACATTTTAAAATGAATATTCATCTTGAAAAATCAAAACCAAATGAGCTTTAATTCATCTTGTGATTAAAATATCATTTTTCAAACCTTAACCAAAGATCATTAGTTGTTTATTAGAACTTATTTGGTATTTGTATCATTTTAATTTATTTTCTTTGAATAATTACTTTAAAAATGATGAAATTAGGGTTTTTGTTGATTTTCACCCTAAACAAACTTTTTTCAAATCACTCATGGGCCTCTATTAGAGTGTAAGGCCCAACCCCTTTTGAAAAACCAAAATAATTTGGGCCTCAGATGTTGTATAAGACCCACTGTGTTTTCTAAAACCTCGGCGCGATCGCCATTTTCAAACAAAAATCATCTGGGCCTACCCTCGTGTTATAAGCCCCATTCCTTCTCTTTAAAACTTTTTGGGCCTCTATTAGAGTGTAAGACTCAACCCCTTTGAAAACAAAACATTTTTTGGGCCTCGGTCATTGTATTAGACCCATTGCGTTTTCAAAAATCTCGGCGCGATCGCCATTTCAAACAAAAAATTCTTTGGGCCTCTCCTTGAGCTGTAAGCCCCACCACTTGTACAAAAATAAATCTTTGGGCCTCTTATACAGTGTAAGACCCGATCCCCTTTTAACCAAAACCTTTTTGGGCCTCAAATATTGTATAAGTCCATATGCGTTAAAAGAAACCCCGGCGCGATCGCCAGTTCAAAAGTTAAATCATCTGGGCCTACCCTCGTGTTATAAGCCCCATTTCTTTTCTTTAAAACTCTTGGGGCCTCTTGAGAGAGTGTAAGACCCATCCCCTTGTACAGAAAAAATTTATTGGGCCTCAGTCACTTGTATAAGTCCCTGTACAAAACAACAGTGCAATCACTAATAAAACCTTGGGCCTCTTCTTGAGCTGTAAGCCCTAGTTTTCCTTTAAAAGGCACTTTCTCCTTTAATTTTGAATATAATATTGTTATCAAATCTTTCTTTGTTGAACAAACAAACAAAACAACATGGAAGCTCTACAACCGAGTAAGTGTTTACTCGCTTTCATATGTATATAACTGTACTGTGGGGCTGTTTCCCTATAAGTCTTCTTTCATAAACTCATATCAACTGTGTAATAATAGTATAGATATTTAGAGTTTCCCCGGCAACTACGTCTAGAACTAGACAAAACATCGTCTCCTTACATTTGACGGTCTCCCGGATATTTCAACCATAAACCATTTTCTTTTACAACAATTTTAGATAACTAGATCTAAGAAATCTCCCCCTTTGAACAATTTATATACAGAAGGCCAATGTTCCAAGTGAAACCCCTTCTGGAACTGTTCATCAGCCTCCTCTTGGGCTTAGTGCAAGGACCCACAGGCTTCCTAAAAGCATCCCCACCTCCTCTTGGGCGTTGTACAAGGACCAGTCGGTTTCTTAGAAGTTTTCACAGCATCCTCTTAGGCTTCGTATAATGATTCTTCCTCCGGGAAGATAGCCTCCTCTTGGGCATCGTACAAATTGTCCCTCGGCTTCTTAAAAGTTACTCTCGCCTCCTCTTGGGCTTCGTACAAATTGTCCCGACGACCTCTTAAAGGTATAGGAACATAAATTAGTCATCTTAATAGAATAGTCTTTCAAAGAGTCTAGATCTTTCTACCGCGAATGTACTGTCTCTTAAATTTCTCTTAAGCATAGTACAAAAGATAAAACTCTAGACTTGGACAGTCTAATTTCCTTGAGCCTCAAAGACATTCTCAAGCTCCTTTCAAAATGGGAAGAAAAACCGCAGACTCGGACAGTCCCAATACCCTTTGGATTTCCCATTTCCTTAAAGAACAGGAAATATCCCTGATCCTCTGATCAATCCCAAGGTACGAGTTACCCATATAAGAACTGATTTTCTCTTTTAACCAACATACTGGACCTGTCACTCAACTGAAATAGGAACCATAGCCTCCTCTTGGGCTTTGTACAATAATTCTCCACAGCGGAGCTAACCCCTTTCAGCCTCTATCTCGGGCTTCGTACGAGATACAAAAACACTCTCTTGTTGAGTATAAAAGGCTCTCTTGTTGAGTCAAACACTTTTAGCCTCCGTCTTGGGCTTCATACGAGACACCAAATCACTCTCTTATTGAGTATAAAAGACTATCTTGTTGAGTCAAACATCTTCAGCCTCTATCTCGGGCTTCATACGAGATACAAAGCACTCTCTTATTGAGTCAAACACCTTTCAGCCTCTATCTTGGGCTTCGTACGAGATACAAAAAACACTCTTTTGCTGAGTATAAAAGACTCTCTTGTTGAGTCAAACCCATTTTTCAGCCTCCATCTCGGGCTTCGTACGAGATACAAAGATTCTCTTGTTGAGTCAACCTTTAGCCTCCGTCTTGGGCTTTGTACATGACACACATAAAACACTCTCTTGTTGAGTATAAAAGATCCTCTTGTTGGGTCAATAGCCTCCTCTTAGGCTTTATATAAGGAAAACCCCGGTTGAGCCAATCAACCTTTTAGCATCAAATCCGTGCCTTGCTCACAATATACAAAACATCAACAACTCCTTTTCCTTCATCTGAATTGCTATAAGCGACAAGCCTCTGGATTATTTACATCCACGCCACTGTCCCTGTTTTAGCATGAGAAATTCCTAAGGAAATATAGCATTGCTCTACACTGAGTTAAAGTCTTCTCCTTCAGGTTGAAAATCCCCTATAAAGGAAATTATGGCATTGCTGGATTCACATATCCCAGTTAAAGTAATTCTCCTTTATAATCAGTCACCCAACAGTTGTGACAAACAGACACAAAATCCTTTAGAGATGACAAATTCTCTCTAAAGTCAACACCCTTTTAGCTTCACATCTTGGGCTTTGAAAAAGATACCAACCAACTTTAGCTTCACGTCTTGGGCTTTGAACAAGACACCAAAACACCATTTCCTCCCATAGAATAGGAGGAACTACGATCTCTCTAATTTCCCTATTTCGGTAAACGGGAATCCGTAGGCATAAGATTGGAAGAAAAATCTTAGCGAGCACACTAATCAAAAACCTAAAGTCCCCTACCTTCACCCAATCTGGCGCAGTATCCTAACAAAATTCCCCATGAACAGTCCCAGTATTTCATTCTGAACAAAGTCAGAAGAAAGAGGCCCCACCTCCATATAGCATCCGTAACCTAACAGACCGCTGTTTAAACTCAGTATGCAAGCAGGGTTAGTTGGAGACATCTATTTCCCTTCCTTCATCAACTTCAATAGGATAAAAAATGAATCGACCTGTAGTACCTCCCCAGAGCGACAATGCTTAAGAACCACGTCCAAAATTGCTCGCTACACATAAGCCTATGGTCCTTTAATTCAGAGCTTATTCTTGACTCATTCAGTTAGGAATGTGTCAGTCCATGCCTCCTTGTTGTATCCATTAAATGCATTGAAACAAAATTGGAGTCTTGGCACCTTTTTAGCCTTTTTAGGTTTGTTATGGCTAAGATAGATTCTTGGACTTTGGAAGCTTGGAGATCAGATCATCCCCCTTGGATTTGATCCTCAGATGTGTCCAAATTAATGACAAGGCTTGGATTTATCATATTTGGACAAATCGAGCAAAATGCACAAATCCAGCCTTGTAAAACCAGTTCATGATGCCATGTTTCAAGGGTTGTATCTCCTTGCTCAAATTGAATTTGGAGATGATCTGGTACTTGTTGGAAAGCCCTTATGGCATACTTTAACTTTTATGTTTACCCCTAGACCTGGTTTGACTTGGATCAAGGTGAAAAATGTCCCTACATTTTGTAAAAAGTAAGGCAGATTCGGACTTACTGAAAATTTCACTAAGTGTTGGAAAAATGTCATTTTCATGTTTTTAGCCATTTTGATCACTCCATAACTAAAAATCCATGAAGAATTGGAATGATATGTAGTTAACACTTTTGAAGTATGTAATGAGAGCTACAAATCCAGTTTTGGACCATCCAAAATGGTTGCATGGATCTCAAGTTATGGTCCTTGGAAGTTGGTACCCTAGCCACTTTGTTCCATAACTTAGAAAAATTCTAAGTTTTTTATGGTTACCCCTTTTACAAGTTAACTCACTTTTTTTTATTTTTCTTAATGAATGATGATTAAAATCACATATTAACATTGTTTTAGGGTTAAAGAACATTGGTTGACCAAAAATTCAAAAAGTCAAACTTTGGATTTTTGTACAGTTGACTTTTTATCGGATGATATCCAAACTGTGCGATCCTTTGTGAAATCAAGCCCTTGACCTAAATCAAACCTAATGGATGGTTCCATAGGTGTTATAGGGTATATTGAATCATGTACCAAGGTTTGGGAGCATGTCCTAGTCAAAAGTCAAAGACATAGTTGACTTTTTCCTCGAAACCCTAATTGTGGTCCTGATGAAATTGAAACTTGTAGATCAAGCTTCTTGGAACAATCCATTATTACAAATGGATCAATGTAGTGTATTGGAGACCCTCAAACCATGTCTTGAGGTCTTGGCTCATGCTTTGTCCCAAAAGTCAACTTAGGGGTGAATTAGGTCAAGAAACCCTAATTCCTGATTTTTGGATAAATGCATCCCCTGAGGTTAAATTGACTTGATGATTGGGTCCACGAGGTCCCTTGTAGTATCTTGGGTTGTGCTTTGAAGCATTGATTCATTCCCAGAGGAAAGTTTCCATCTGGAGGCCTTGGTCGACCAAAACCCTAATTTGGTGACACTGTCGATCTTGAGGCTTGATCCACTTGGAATGTTGCAACCTTGTGCTTAATTCTTGATGTGGGAGTCCTCTTGATCCTTTATAGGTGTTTGAGAGGTTAGGCAAGTTGAAGATCATGTCATTCCTTGATTGATCCTTTGTCTAAGGCTCTAAGAGGGCTTGAAACCCTAATTCTTGATTGTGGTGAATGCTCAAACATCTCTGAGGATATTGATGAGGCATGATAGTTCATCCATATTGTGGTAATGATTTGCACAATGATGGGAAATCTTGGTAGTCAAAATTTGGGGTATGACAGCTCTCTCTTACCTGAAAAAGCTACTAGTTGTACCTCTGAGCATATGCCTGGTCAATCTGTGGCACCTACTTTCAGTTCTTCCACATTCATTCATTCATAAGTCTAAGTCTGCTCAATCTGGTACCACACCTACTGATGTCCCATGTAAGCTGCTTAATTCTCCTCTGGGTAATGACCTTGTTGAGCCTGTGCCATCTCTCATGAGTCGGGAAGATAATTTGTCTAAC
The DNA here is from genome assembly GCA_022829125.1 of Lathyrus tuberosus. NCBI lineage: Eukaryota > Viridiplantae > Streptophyta > Magnoliopsida > Fabales > Fabaceae > Lathyrus > Lathyrus tuberosus. Next base: position 1,406,782 of record JALAZF010000620.1, on the reverse strand, counting down.
TCTGGTTGTGGAGCCCCTAGTCACTCTAAGGGTCTTAGTCCACTTGAGTGTACATCTAACTCCTCACAAAATCCAGAGGTAATTGTGTTTGATTAACCAATACCTCTTAATTATGATGAGCTAACTTTGTCATCTTGCATTCCCATATTAGCCTCATCTCAGTCTCCCTATATCCCTTCAAATACACCAACTGAGCCTCTTCTTGAGAATGCCACCCTATGCTCACCAGTGCCAAAATTGATCATTCCAAACCCAAAGCTTACCTTGTTCATTCTGAACCAACTAGTATTAAGCAGGCTCTACTTCAGCCTGAATGGGTTAAAGCTATGAAAGAAGAGTTCAATGCCCTCTAAGCCAATAACACTTAGTCTCTAACAACGCTGCCCCCTGATAAAAAAGTTGTAGGGTGTAGGTGGGGGTTTAAAGTAAAAAAGAATGTTGATGACACCATTCACAAACATAAAGCTAGGCTGGTAGCCAAAGGTTTTCACCAAGAGCAAGGCTTTGATTATATTGAGACATTTTCTCTTGTGGTTAAGCCAACAACCATTCACATAATCTTAACTCTAGCCATCACCAACAGATGGGATATCCAACAAATGGATGTTAACATGGCATCTTGCATGATGAAGTGTATATGATACAACCTTCTGGGTTTGCTAGCTCTTATAAGACTCTGGTGTGTAAGCTTCACAAAGCTATTTATGGACTTAAACAAGCCCCAAGGGCTTGGTATGAGAAACTCACACATGCATTGCTTCAGTTTGGATTCACCACTTCTAAGTGTGATAGCTCTTTGTTTGTTTACAACAAACAAGGTGTGTCTATGTATGCTCTTGTTTATGTTGATGACATCCTACTCACTGGTTCTAACTCTGCACTAATACATGATCTTATCAATAAACTACATATCACTTTTGCTTTGAAGAAATTTGGTAGACCTAGTTATTTTCTAGGCATTGAAGTCAAGACTTGCAACAATGGAACACTCTTTCTTACTCAATCCAACTATATTCAAGATTTGCTAACTAGGGCCAAGATGAGCAAGGCTAATGGATTTCCCACTCCCATGATGAATACATGTAAACTTCGCAAACATGGCACTAACCATTTTTCTGATCCTCAGTTGTACAGGTCGATTGTAGGAGCACTTCAATATGTGATATTAATTAGGCCTGACATCTCCTTCAGTGTCAATAAGGCTTGTCAGTTCATGACATGCCCTCTTGATTCTCGTTGGTCTATTGTGAGAAGAGTTCTCAGGTATCTTAGTGGTACAACTCAGTTTGGCCTTCTTCTGTCTCCATCCAAAGCTGCTCCTAAGTTCTCTCTACGTGCTTATAGAGACTCTGATTGGGCTAGTGATCCTGATGATCGTAGATCTACCTCGGGTTCTTGCATATTTTTTTGGTCTTAACCTGGTGTCTTAGGGATCTAAGAAGCAGTCGCTTGTTGCTCGCTCTAGTACGTATGCAGAATATAGAGCTCTTGTGCATATAACATCTGAATTACTTTGGATTGAATCCTTACTGTCTGAACTCAAAGTACCATTTCACACTCCAACCCTATTATGTGACAATATGAGTGTTGTCATGCTAGCCCACAACCCGGTTCTTCATGCACGCACCAAGCACATTGAACTCGACATTCACTTCGTAAGAGAAAAAGTTATGGCTGGCAAACTGAATATCCAACATGTGCCTGCAGCAATTCAAATTGCCGATGTGCTCACTAAACCGCTGGGTTCTGCTGTATTTTAAGAGTTACGTGGCAAACTAAAGGTTGTCTCTCTAGACCAGCACACTTCAGTTTGAGGAGGGTGTTAGAGAAGTAGTTAGGAGGGTTAACAATTAGTTAATCATTCTGTTAAGCTTGGGTAGTTAGCAGTTAAATATAATAGCTTCTGTTAAGGACTGGTATATATAAACTAGTACCTTCCTCATCTTCTGCATAATGTTACGATTCACATTTACACTACTATTACCATTTCCTTCTGATTTTTTCGTTTCTGCACAGAGTGCTTATTGTAACAATATACACTGAGTTCATATCTCTAATACGTCACATTGGTGATGGATAACCCGTCATAGTGCCAAAATGAGTGTCGTTTGCTCTGTTGCTTAGAAATGAGCGTCGGTTCTGATTTTTGTCAATGCGTTGTTATTAGGCTACTGTTTGGCCACTGTTTAGAAATAATTTGGTGTTGTTTACTATTGATTGTTAAATTAATCAAGTGATATGATGTTATGCATAATTGTAATGATTATATGGTTATAATTTTAGAGACAATGCATGTTGTTGAAAGTCATACATAGGGATGGCAATTTGGCCCATCCCCAGTGGGTATCCACAAAATTACCCACAACGGGTAGGGTAAAAACCCGCAAAAATGGATACGGGTACGGGCTCGGGTAATTACCCACTTAAATAAGCGGGGATGGGTACGGGTATGGGCACCTTAGTACCCAGCCCGCCGCATACCCGCACAATATATATTTATATATTTTAATTTATATTATTATATAAAAATAAATGTTTATAAAATTTATAAAAAAAATCAATTTTAAACTACTACATATTTAATATAAGTGATCATTTATTTCACAATTAAACAATAAAAAATTTTAAAAACTATTTAATATTTTTAAAAACTTAAAATATTATGATATTTTATACTTGATAAATTTATTTTTATTAGAAATGCGGGTAACGGGTACGGGTACGGGTACAGACACTTATATACCCATAGAGTACGGGGACGGGTGCCAATTTTGATACCCAAGCGGGTATGGGCTCGGGTACGGGAATTTTTTTCAACTGCAGGTATGGGGACGAGTACTATAGTACCCTACCCATACCATGCCCATTGTCATCCCTAGTCATACATTATGTTGTACTGTCGTCGGTCCAAATTTTGATAGTAATTTTATTTTTATTACATAAGTTAATATTAATATAAATATGACTAGTATTAAATTATCCTATACCTATCCCAATTTTATTTTCATTACATAAAATTACTATCGAATATAAAAGACACATAGAAAAAATAAAAAAAGATAAAGTGTTAAAATGATTAGTATTAATATTAAGGGTTAATGAAGTTTTTGGTCCTCCTAAATATCTCATATTTAACTTTTAGTCCCTCTAAAAATTTCCTTTAAAGAATGGTCCTCATAAACTTTTTAATTTTAACTTTTGGTCCCTCCTGCCAAAATCGTCGCTAAAACCGTTGCTAAAACTAGTTAAAACCGTTGCTAATTCTGTCTCTAAATTGTAAAAACCGTCGCTAATTGGTAGGAGGGACCAAAAGTTAAAATAAAAAATTTTATGAGGACCATTCTTTGAAGAAAAATTTTGGAAGGCCTAAAAGTAAAATTGAAATATTTATGAGGACCAAAAACTTCATTAATCCTAATATTAATTTAATATTACAAATGACGATAAATTTTTCTGTACCTATTCCAATATTATTTAAAATTTTCCGTTTGGTCATAATATATACAATTTTATCAATAAATTAATATATAAAACTATATGAACCGGTGGCTATATATTTTCACCCTATTTTTAGTAGAGGTTAGCGACTAACACTTTTTTAATCGAAAAGAATTGATCGCTAAATGTTATAGTGGGGATTTTTAAATTTTTTCGATCTCTAATTTGATTGTTAAAAGTGAAATTTTTAATAATGGATGTAAACTTGAAGTTGTATAATTATCAATTTGATTCCTAAATAAGTCTAGCGTTAGTTTTTCGTGTGTAAATAACTCATAAATTATTAATCACTTTTGTTCTTTAATTTTGTTGAAACTATCACTTCAATCCTATAGTTGACAAAAAGAAATATTAATGCAATTGCATTGAGTTTAGGGTTTAGTTCAATTTTTTTGTTTATGGTTTAGATTTAGTTTTATTGAATGAACTATACATAGCATGCGAGAAAGATAGAAGAAGATTTTGTATTGATTTCAATATTTCATTACATTTAATGTGAAATGGTTAGATGTATTTAAATAATGTATATAAAGTTACTTATTCTAACTAACTTTTCTAATAGGTTGGGATGGCAATTTGGCCAATCTTCAGTGGATACCTAGAAAATTATCCACAATGGTAGAATAAATATCTGCAAAAAGGGATACGGGTACAGGCTCGGGTAATTACCCACTTAAATAAGCGAGGATAGGTGCGGGGATGGACACCTTAGTATCTAACCCGCTCCATACCCGCACAATATATATTTATATATTTTAATTTATATTATTATATAAAAATAAATATTTATAAAATTAAAAAAAAAAATATCAATTTTAAATTACTACATGTTTAATATACGTGATCATTTATTTCATAATTCAATAATAAATTTTTTTAAAACTTTTTAATATTTTTAAAAACTTAAAATATTATAATATTTTATACTTGATATATTTATTTTTATTAGAAATGCGGATAACGGGTACGGGTACGAGCACTTATATACCCATAGGATACGAGGACGGATGCCAATTTTGATACCCAAGCGGGTATGGGCTCGGGTACGAGAATTTTTTTCAACTGCGCGTATGGGACGGATATTATAGTACCCTACCCATACCCTGCCTATTGTCATCCCTACTAATAGGTTTAACCAATTTCTAACAAACTTTTTAAGGATTTTTTTACCACAATGCCACTAATCCGTAGAAAAAAAATGTATCAAAATGTCACAAGTTGAAAAAAAAATACATAAATGTCACAAGTGATGCATGAGCTCGGTCAACCATTAGATAAACCAATGCATCTTTATTGGTTCGTCCAATGGTTAGCCGAACTCATACATCACTTGTGACATTTATGTATTTTTTTTTCAACTTGAAACATTTTAATAACTTTTTTTTTAGATTAATGACACTGTGGGAAAAAAATCAACTTTTTAAAAATAGTTACGTTCTTTTTATTATCTTTGATTCTTCACGATAAACTCATAGTTGTTGAAGAGGGACAACTTTGTATTTGGTCATAAAGTCTTAGAACAAACTAGATGGTCAAGGTTTTCTAGAAACATCTACTATTTGTGCTGATCAAGTAAGTGAATGGATTAAGTAGTCAAACTCTAAAAAAAAATTATTATTTATAGTCTAAGAGCACACATAATGATAGATAGAATTATTTTCGATTTGATGAATAGATAAATTGATCGAAAAAGTCATAATTATGGTTAACAACAAAATAAGAGGAAAAATCCACATACGGTGGAGATTGTTTTTGTTGTCGTGGAAAAAAGTAGAAGCCCTACCCCTATTAAAATAGGAATTGAAAAAGGGATGAAAAGTATGATCCATAAATATTGTTGTGTATATTCTATAAAAAATAAAGAATAAAAAATATTTAGATTCTTGATGAATTTTATTTTTTTATTGGTTTGTTTGATCTCTTTTGTAAAGGGGCTTGGTTAATAAAAAAAGGGTATATAAAAATAGAATTTGATATTCTTTTTAAATAAAAATAAAACAAAACCAAATCAAATTTATTGATTAAAAATATTTGGCAATACATAATTACAGGCCTCCGCAATATATTAGGCTTGTCTATATCTATCTGGGCTTTCACAAAACCCGGTTGGTCCTGCAACCAAATCCTAGTCTCACTAATGTTGGCTTCTCTAGCAATAATGTGTGTCACTTTGTTTTCTTTTCCCTTAGTGTGATAGAACTTAGTTTCTCTAAAACCTCTGTCTTTTTGCTATCGATATGCATATAACTCCTCATTTGGTTCTGGATTTTTCATCACTGTTTAATAATCTATAATTGTTTTGTTGTCAACTTTGATTTCTACCTCCACAAAGCAATAACCCTTTGAAACATCCATTGCCTTGAGAAAGGTCATTCCTTCCGCCAATAAAGTATCTTCATTACCTTTGATGTTCTGAGATCTAATCACTAAAACTTTGCCCTTTTCATCTCTAAAGATTCCACCAAGGCCCAATCTTCCTCTACATGATAGGCTAGCATCAGAGTTGCATTTGATCCAACCTTTTTCTGACTCCGTCCATTTCGATCAGTGTTTGTTCTTGTCATGTAGGTTTCAATGATTCTCCATTTCCCCTTTTTCTGCTTGCATGTTGTTTTTCTCATACATACTGGCATTTTGCCTCTTTTGTATGTTGTTAACGAGTTGAGTTAAAGTGGTTGAGACATCTTTGATATTCCACAAGTTAGGGCTTTAGGTCTCTATTATCTCTTTTTCTTTAGCGTTTTGACTTCTTCGGTTATTTTTTATGTTTTCTGTATCTTAGCAGCTGAGATGATGATTTATGGGATCCTTCTTATTAGCCTTTTAGGGATCATAACTATTCTTCAAGGGTCGGACTACATCTCTGGCCACTCCGTCGTCGTCGTACCAATCAGGCAGAACGCCCAGCTAACGATGGGAAGTTCACGCCACGAAGCCAAGACCTCGACCGAGCTTTTAGCCTCGTCAAGGGTCGGACTACATCTCTGACCACTCGACCAGTTCCCCACACAGTCGAGGACCAACAAAGTCGAGCAAACCCCTAAATTACTTAGACAAAAACAATAAGTATATCAAGCATACAAGCATCACACACACAAATAAGCAAAATTCAAAGCATTAAGCCGGGCAGAAGTCCATTGTGCAAATATTACAAAGATGTCATCAGGTCCCTGGCACGCAGGTCGGGCAAAAGTCACTAAAAAAGTGGCGCACAGGCCAAACAAAACAAGATCAAAAGAAAAATGGCGCGCAGGCCGAGCAAACAAAAGAACTAGACAGCGATCTCTTCCTTGATCCGGCCATCAGTCTCACCGTCACAGCCGTCCTCCTCCTCTGGTATGACCAGCTTACCGTCGACCACACGAAGGAACGGGCTAATCCTGTCAAGTACAAGCTGGATGTCCGGATTCTCAGCCTCGATTTGCGCCACAACACTTTTGAAACCCACCTCAAGGCCCTCCAAATAGTCTTCCTGTAGCTCCCAAATCTTAGCGATCAGGGCACCACAGCTGACAAAACCTTTCTCTTCTGCTGTCTCATCCTCTGCAGGACGGGCAGCAGCTTCCAGCTCAGCAACCCTGGTTCGGAGGCAATCCCGCTCCTCCTGAGTTGTCTTCAGCTCAGCATTAGTCTCGTTCAGCTCGTGGAGGATGTTTATGTAGTTCTCGCACTTAGACTGGGCCTCTTGCAGGTCACCCTCAATCTTGTCCTTCTCCTTCTCGTGGGCAGTGTATTCATCCTTTAGCTTTTGCAGCTCGGAAGCAGAGGAGGTATCCTCGTTCAACACCAAGGTGGTCTCAAAGATTCGTATCATGGTCGCCATATCCTCGACATGTGCCTTCTTCCTGGCCGATCTGTCCATCCCCAAGACCGGGTTCACCTCAGCCTTGACAACAACGGGGGGGCTCCCACCGAAGAAGTCCCGCTGAAGGTGACAGGTGAGAAACATGAACTTCTCCGTTGGGACAGGGCCCTCGATATCCACAATGATGGGTCCCTCGGTCCTCGCTGTAACACCCCACACATAATTGACTAGTATATTATGCATGAAACATTAAAATTGGTTATGAGTACATACAAAAGCTTTAAATAAAATACAACAAGTCGTATAGAATAAGAAAACTGAAATAAAATGTATACAACAAGTGTCTTCAAGGAAACTGCACAGCGGAAAATAATATCTGGCATGATCTCTAAGCTAACTGCTCTCCAGAGCATTCGAGACAAGCCTTCTAGTAAATCCTCAAACTAAACCTGAACCTGAAAAGAAATCAACAACATGGGATGATATTACTAAATCTCAGTGAGTTCCCCTAACTTATAAGTTCACTCGGCTCTATAGGGTAAACTATCCTTATCTCATCCTATTAGTAATCACATATATACCATTTCATAGGATTTAAGGAACGAAGCATAATACGCTTCATAATAACGTATAAGCCAATAACTTAAACGTACGAGCCACGTAGAACGATAAGAGACACGGATCTATCACATCAAAGCCTTTGACGAACCTCTAGCCCAGCTAGTGTTTCGAACGTCGTTGACTTTCGACAACCTGCTGCCTATCATGGTAAGGTTTTACGGAAGTTTCTGAGTCATGTAGAACAATAGGAGCTACAGATCTATCACATCGAAGCCTTTGACGAACCTCTAGCCCAGCTAGTGTTTCGAATGTCGTTGACTATCGATAACCCGCCGCCCATCACGATAAGGTTTTACGAAAGTTTCTGCCCCCTTCTAATATGACTAAGTCCTATAAGGTGGTTTCCGGAAATTATCTGCCGCCTTCTCTCAGGACTAGTCTAGCAAGGAGGTATCCAGAGTTCTCCTACCTTCCATCTAATGGGACTTACTCTCCTACGTTTCAAACTACGCGTTAACATTAGTCTAGAAATTCCAATTTCACTCCCTTAATTCCATTTCCTCAGAATTTGGGTGTATCTGGTAGTACAAAAGTTTCTTCTTTCCAATGCTGAATAATCCCCTATTTCGGATAACACTGATCCTAGGGTCCCACTCACCAGGTAATTTCTATTAGGTAAGTATTTTATGTATGCATTACAAAACATAATGTCCCACTTTATAATAGTGCTCGTAATACACCAAATCACTCTTACATTTCCAACATAACACCTATTCATAGTGTAAGCATTTAAGTGGTTATCTAAGATATTACCCACCTCGTACCACAGTCGTATCAGTCATAGAGGACTAAAGAGGCGTTCGGTTCTTATTACGGGACGATAATGCACACCGAGGGAAACAAAACATACACTTCTTAATTCCGTTAATGGTTGTTCAATATCATGCAACAAAACATCCATTTTCCATATTATTTAACTGAACTAAAAGCATGATATCTAAACATATTCATAAGTAACATTAAAATACCTTTCTAACGCTTCCGACCGGGCTCCATTTCGAGTTATAAAACTCAAGTTATGGTCGAAACAATAAAATTTACTTTTCGATCAGTGAGCAATCGATTTGCACCTTATGCAAATCGACTTGCACCTGAAGCAGAGTAAAAAATGACATATTTCCTGCATAAAATCAGTCCCAAATTGTATCATAACCATGTCCTAAGTTCCCAAACAGAAACTACACATTTTTCTTAGCAAGAACATGTAATTGACAGTCCATATAATCTCACACACATCAATGGATCCATTATTCATGAAATTCTCAAATGCATTTAGATTCTCATCATAAATCATACCATTGGTAACACAACAAACATGGTAACATAAACCAACAAGAACTCATTACTCACAATCAATAGGTATCAATAATCCTGAAACTCACTATGGCATCATTAGAACACTTATTTCACCAATTTAATCAACATGCAAGCATTGATCACACTCTAACCCTTAACATGCATTATTCCCAATTCCTACCCTAAGTTTCTATCTATGGAACTCACCTTGTATCAATGTAGATTAAGAGGACATCCATGCTGCAATTGAGCTCCCATCTTGGTCAAAATTCCACTTCCAACATCATTAACCCCGTAACCCTCTCTTTCCCCCATTTCAAGCAAGAATCACCAAACTTCAAATGCGTTTTTCTCCTTCAATACAGACATGCAAGCAACGAAATTTATATGCAAATTTAAGGGAATTTCGTAAGCTTTTCAAAAAGTCCAGAATCAGCTCAATTGGAGTTACGAGTGAAAAGATATTACCTATTTTGTGATAGCTGCACCATGGTTGCGAAAATGGAAGATGAGAACATGAGCAACTTGGATTCTTTCTATCCTCTCTCTTGCTTCTACTCAAATTCTGGTTTAGGAAGTATATATGTTTTGGACATCCAAACAAGTCCTTAAGTTACTCGTATAACATGTTAAATGCCCAAAATGCCCTTTAACTAAGTGGCATTTACAAGTTTGCCATTTGGTTCTTTTCTAACAAATTCCCTTTGATTCCAACTAAGTCCATAATTCTTCTTAAAAACTTCTAATATATGTGTATACACATGCTTAGATAAATATGGGATATTACATTCTCCCCCCCCCCCTTAAATAGAATTCGCCCACGAATTCGTTCCAATCACCATGAAAACAACTCTTCGTATCTCTTCCAATGGGGAAATGGAGTGCTCCTTCCATTGCTCCCTTGGATGAACCTTGCGATTTCGTCTGAATATTGTTCCATCCAAAGAAACACAATCCACCAATACACTTGTGTCCTAACATCCTTAACTGGAACCCTTAGTTCTCGCACAACACATCCTTTCTAATACTCTGTCTCGATATCCAAGGTCCCCGACCAATACTTCTTCGTACAAAAATATTTGTAGCTTCGGAATTTCTGACAATCCATTCCAGTTGGATATTCCTTATCCTTATTGTTGCCAGGCTTATCCTTGCTCAACACACACCATTGATTTTCCACTCCTTTCCTTGGTTTCTGGAAATACCGCCATCCCAAAAAATCTATGGTACAACCTTTCTCTTTAATGATGATGTTTCGGATTCGCTTCCACACTAGTCCATACAATTCATCCAGATGCTTGCTGAATTCCTTGGTCTTGACTTCTAATTATACCGCCTTCAGACAACCAAGCTTCTTACTCCGATCCTTCCTTCAGTCTTAGGCAACATAACTGCCATCACAAGTCACAAGGGTGTACAATTCTGTAACTATAGCCTTGATATCCATCAACTTCACACAAATTTCCGCCGACGAATAGTGAACTCTAACACTTAACTTGCAATCATCATCCAGGTCTTCATGCACGCTTATAAGTGCACAAGACATAGTTACAGCGAGTCTACGTCAAATAAAATTATTTACTCATCTTCGCTATTACAATGGTCACGATACTCTGTCTAACCCTTGATACTCATAAGTTCAACCGTTGACTCATGAACATCTGACCAAATCTCCATCACAAAATCTCCTTTAAACTGGTCCATCAAGCGTACCTCTCTAGATTATGGTGGATCCTTGAGAGATTGGGATGAGCAAAACATTTATTTGACGAGTTCCTCTTAGAAAGATATCTTCACTCCAACACCATCGTACAAGTAGTCTTCTTACACCTATTACAGGTTTATTAGGTTATTCCTTTATCCGTTGCGCTACTCTTATCTCAACCGGTCACATACTTCTTGAAATCCTCTAAATCACACTACGTCCACTATCCACTTAGTCCCATTACTCTAATACACTCATTTCCTTAATAGCAACAGTTCCTTCTCGGCATTCGTCCAGTTACGATACGCGCTAAAATCTTAAACGCATTCACCAGCAACTACCCCTCGAGGCTGAGCAATTTCCAAAATCAGGTCACTAACTATTCCATCATTTCGGGTTAGATTCTTTTGAACACAACTTGGTCACATACTTCGGTTCCAGAACGTCTAAAGCAGAACACTCACTGAATAAGAGTTCGTCTTACCTTACCGACTTCTATATCGTACAACTCCTACGATGACTCGGCCAACTTTTCCATAACTTCTTTCCAATCATACGGCTTCGTACTGTTGGTGTGACAACACCTCTAATAACTCATGTGATTTAGTCGATATAACAATCCTTTCACAGTCGAACTTCGTTCAAACAGTCATCTAATGCCTTTTCCATTTCCGAATCTGACACTAAACTGACTTCCTCGGTTGTATCCCCAATGCAACGTTTCTAACGGCTAGAGTGTAGTTACAATGCAAGGAATTATACTTCGTGCCTTGGAAATTTTTCCTTTGAAATTTCTCGGCACTTCCAAGCCGGGTATGCTTCTGCTTTATCGAGACTGACATTTCTTCACTTCCGAGGGTTATGGATACTCCTCCAGATACTTCTAGCGTTGAACTAACCCAATACACTCCATCTGTTCCAACAGGGGGTCGCCACATCAAATAATAGCCACACAATGTGTTGGACATGATACATGGTTCACACATACATCCCATCTTGTACACTACGCATAAAGGTTCATCAATACTCTGACGGAACACGAAACATCTATGATGTAGAATCTGAAGTTACTCACTCGATCATGACTACCCAAGGTCTCGTCATAATTGTATCATCAAAATCTAATCCATCTTATTGTCACTCGCTTGCTTGATCCTCAATCATTGAGCGCGATATATGGATCATCCATACATATACCTTATGAGAATTCGAATCCTCATCTTACAAGTACCAATTCAGAATCTTACCTTGAGTTCCAGATCAACACTGTCCTACATCTGTCGGGAAAGGAAAACTCACGCGTCTCGTGCACTATAGCGATACTGCGGTGATATACATGTCTGGTAGTACTAACCATGGTGGTCTAACTCCGAGGCCATGCATTCAAGTAACCTACCCAGTAACGTATAACGATCTCCACCCATATCCTATAGTCACGACCGACAACAACCGGACAGGTCTCCACAGAGGACACTGCCCTTCTAGTCTTTTTCCAGTCCCACTCCTTAAGAGGATGAAACCTAAGGGTACACCATATTTAAGGTTTACTTCCTTTGAACGTATCAAGATAGATCTGACTTTATAGGAATCCAGTGTGATTTGCTATACCAAGTGTGTACTCACCCGCACAGGGAACACATGAGAGAGTCCAATAATAGCTTCCACTATAAAGGAATATTGTGGCTCTAAACAACAACCACATACTGCGACCAACCCGCCGATGCTTTAGATAGCCACTAGTTCCATTCACCTAATTACCCAACATCTAGCATAGTTCCAAGGCTTCACTCGGGATTAGATGAATTACAACTAGCAGGGATCAAGGATTACTGCACTCTGCATATCCATCCATTCGACTAACGTCCTACGCAGTTCTAAGACTCACGCATTTTAGAATAAGCAAAGAGATGTAGTAGTCCCTTTCACCAAATCAGGTATCCCCAATTCCCAATTGGAGATTACCACTTCCACTTGTTCTACCAATCCTCCAGTAGGTAACCACACACATCTTAAGGTATACCGGAACGAGTCGGAGGGTAGCACCTTGTCCACTCAAGTACTGTCCATGCCAGAGTAACTAGAAAGATCTGGTCTCTTTAGTCATATCTGCCACTAACACCAAGGCTGAGTACTAAATTCCACGAACTTTAAACCCAGCTCCATCGTAGAATTCCCTTGCTACATTCCTTCTCAGGTGTTCGTGAATATCCTCCACCGTTATAGAGACTTAGAGGAAGTTTCACTTCACTCAGTTAAAACTTGGAACTTCCGGTCGTCTTAATTCTCACTACATAAGTCGGGCTGTCAACTATTCCACGTCCAACACTCCATTTATACTTAACAATCCCAACACTTTCCCAATTAACAGGCTTCAACCAGTCCATCTCAAATCGCTTCGGATCTTATGCATCCTCGTGGTGGCTCCACCGTGACCCTATCCATCGCATATGCAGTCAGTGAACGACTAAATACTACGGTGGTGGAAATCAGGCTAGCAACACACACATGTGAGGGAAAGAGAATTGCTAGTGATGTTTCATAGCAAAGCCGAGAATCGACCTGCTCTGATACCAACTGTAACACCCCACACATAATTGACTAGTATATTATGCATGAAACGTTAAAATTGGTTATGAGTACATACAAAAGCTTTAAAGAAAATACAATAAGTCGTATAGAATAAGAAAACTGAAATAAAATGTATACAACAAGTGTCTTCAAGGAAACTGCACAGCGGAAAACAATATCTGGCACGATCTCTAAGCTAACTGCTCTCTAGAGCATTCGAGACAAGCCTTCTAGTGAATCCTCAAACTAAACCTGAACCTGAAAAGAAATCAACAACATGGGATGAGATTACTAAATCTCAGTGAGTTCCCCTATCTTATAAGTCCACTCGACTCTACAGGGTAAACTATCCTTATCTCATCCTATTAGTAATCACATATATACTATTTCATAGGATTTAAGGAACGAAGCATAATACGCTTCATAATAACGTATAAGCCAATAACTTAAACGTACGAGCCACGTAGAATGATAAGAGATACGAATCTATCACATCAAAGCCTTTGACGAACCTCTAGCCCAGCTAGTGATTCGAACGTCGTTGACTTTCGACAACCTGCTGCCTATCATGGTAAGGTTTTACGGAAGTTTCTGAGTCATGTAGAACAATATGAGCTACGGATCTATCACATCGAAGCCTTTGACGAACCTCTAGCCCAGCTAGTGTTTCGAATGTCGTTGACTATCGATAACCTGCCGCCCATCACGATAAGGTTTTACGGAAGTTTCTGTCCCCTTCTAATATGACTAAGTCCTATAAGGTGGTTTCCGGAAATTATCTGCCGCCTTCTCTCAGGACTAGTCTAGCAAGGAGGTATCCAGAGTTCTCCTACCTTCCATCTAATGGGACTTACTCTCATACGTTTCAAACTACGCGTTAACATTAGTCTGGAAATTCCAATTTCACTCTCTTAATTCCATTTCCTCAGAATTTGGGTGTATCTGGTAGTACAAAAGTTTCTTCTTTCCAATGCTGAATAATCCCCTATTTCGGATAACACTGATCCTAGGGTCCCACTCACCAGGTAATTTCTATTAGGTAAGTATTTTATGTATGCATTACAAAACATAATGTCCCACTTTATAATAGTGCTCGTAATACACCAAATCACTCTTACATTTCCAACATAAAACCTATTCATATTGTAAGCATTTAAGTGGTTATCTAAGATATTACCCACCTCGTACCACAGTCGTATCAGTCATAGAGGACTAAAGAGGCGTCCGTTTCTCATTACGGGACGATAATGCACACCGAGGGAAACAAAACATACACTTTTTAATTCCATTAATGGTTGTTCAATATCATGCAACAAAACATCCATTTTCCATATTCTTTAACTGAACTAAAAGCATGATATCTAAGCATATTCCTAAGTAACATTAAAAGACCTTTCTAACGCTTCCGACCGGGCTCTATTTCGAGTTATAAAACTCAAGTTATGGTCGAAACAATAAAATTTACTTTTCGATCAATGAGCAATCGATTTGCACCTTATGCAAATCGACTTGCACCTGAAGCAGAGTAAAAAATGACATATTTCCTGCATAAAATCAGTCCCAAATTGTATCATAACCATGTCCTAAGTTCCCAAACAGAAACTACACATTTTTCTTAGCAAGAACATGTAATTGACAGTCCATATAATCTCACACACATCAATGGTTCCATTATTCATGAAATTCTCAAATACATTTAGATTCTCATCATAAATCATACCATTGGTAACACAACAAACATGGTAACATAAACCAACAAGAACTCATTACTCACAATCAATAGGTATCAACAATCCTGAAACTCACTATGGCATCATTAGAACACTTATTTCACCAATTTAATCAACATGCAAGCATTGATCACACTCTAACCCTTAACATGCATTATTCCCAATTCCTACCCTAAGTTTCTATCTATGGAACTCACCTTGTATCAATGGAGATTAAGAGGACATCCATGCTGCAATTGAGCTCCCATCTTGGTCAAAATTCCACTTCCAACATCATCAACCCCGTAACCCTCTCTTTCCCCCATTTCCAGCAAGAATCACCAAACTTCAAATGCGTTTTTCTCCTTCAATACAGACATGCAAGCAACGAAATTTATATGCAAATTTAAGGGAATTTCGTAAGCTTTTCAAAAAGTCCAGAATCAGCTCAATTGGAGTTACGAGTGAAAAGATATTACCTATTTTGTGAGAGCTGCACCATGGTTGCGAAAATGGAAGATGAGAACATGAGCAACTTGGATTCTTTCTATCCTCTCTCTTGCTTCTACTCAAATTCTGGTTTAGGAAGTATATATGTTTTGGACATCCAAACAAGTCCTTAAGTTACTCGTATAACATGTTAAATGCCCAAAATGCCCTTTAACTAAGTGGCATTTACAAGTTTGCCATTTGGTTCTTTTCTAACAAATTCCCTTTGATTCCAACTAAGTCCATAATTCTTCTTAACAACTTCTAATATATGTGTATACACATGCTTAGACAAATATGGGATATTACATTCTCCCCCCCCCCCTAAATAGAATTCGCCCACGAATTCGTTCCAATCACCATGAAAACAACTCTTCGTATCTCTTCCAATGGGGAAATGGAGTGCTCCTTCCATTGCTCCCTTGGATGAACCTTGCGATTTCGTCTGAATATTGTTCCATCCAAAGAAACACAATCCACCAATACACTTGTGTCCTAACATCCTTAACTGGAACCCTTAGTTCTCGCACAACACATCCTTTCTAATACTCTGTCTCAATATCCAAGGTCCCCGACCAATACTTCTTCGCACAAAAATATTTGTAGCTTCGAAATTTCTGACAATCCATTCCAGTTGGATATTCCTTATCCTTATTGTTGCCAGGCTTATCCTTGCTCAACACACACCATTGATTTTCCACTCCTTTCCTTGGTTTCTGGAAATACCGCCATCCCAAAAAATCTATGCTACAACCTTTCTCTTTAATGATGATGTTTCGGATTCGCTTCCACACTAGTCCATACAATTCATCCAGATGCTTGCTGAATTCCTTGGTCTTGACTTTTAATTATACCTCCTTCAGACAACCAAGCTTCTTACTCCGATCCTTCCTTCAGTCTTAGGCAACATAACTTCCATCACAAGTCACAAGGGTGTACAATTCCGTAACTATAGCCTTGATATCCATCAACTTCACACAAATTTCCGCCGACGAATAGTGAACTCTAACAGTTAACTTGCAATCATCATCCAGGTCTTCATGCACGCTTATAAGTGCACAAGACATAGTTACAGCGAGTCTACGTCAAATAAAATTATTTACTCATCTTCGCTATTACAATGGTCACGATACTCTGTCTAACCCTTGATACTCATAAGTTCAACCGTTGACTCATGAACATCTGACCAAATCTCCATCACAAAATCTCCTTTAAACTGGTCCATCAAGCGTACCTCTCTAGATTATGGTGGATCCTTGAGAGATTGGGATGAGCAAAACATTTATTTGACGAGTTCCTCTTAGAAAGATATCTTCACTCCAACACCATCGTACAAGTAGTCTTCTTACACCTATTACAGGTTTATTAGGTTATTCCTTTATCCGTTGCGCTACTCTTATCTCAACCGGTCACATACTTCTTGAAATCCTCTAAATCACACTACGTCCACTATCCACTTAGTCCCATTACTCTAATACACTCATTCCCTTAATAGCAACAGTTCCTTCTCGGCATTCGTCCAGTTACGATACGCGCTAAAATCTTAAACGCATTCACCAGCAACTACCCCTCGAGGCTGAGCAATTTCCAAAATCAGGTCACTAACTATTCCATCATTTCGGGTTAGATTCTTTTGAACACAACTTGGTCACATACTTCGGTTCCAGAACGTCTAAAGCAGAACACTCACTGAATAAGAGTTCGTCTTACCTTACCGACTTCTATATCGTACAACTCCTACGATGACTCGGCCAACTTTTCCATAACTTCTTTCCAATCATACGGCTTCGTACTATTGGTGTGACAACACCTCTAATAACTCATGTGATTTAGTCGATATAACAATCCTTTCACAGTCGAACTTCGTTCAAACAGTCATCTAATGCCTTTTCCATTTCCGAATCTGACACTAAACTGACTTCCTCGGTTGTATCCCCAATGCAACGTTTCTAACGGCTAGAGTGTAGTTACAATGCAAGGAATTATACTTCGTGCCTTGGAAATTTTTCCTTTGAAATTTCTCGGTACTTCCAAGCCGGGTATGCTTCTGCTTTATCGAGACTGACATTTCTTCACTTCCGAGGGTTATGGATACTCCTCCAGATACTTCTAACGTTGAACTAACCCAATACACTCCATCTGTTCCAACAGGGGGTCGCCACATCAAATAATAGCCACACAATGTGTTGGACATGATACATGGTTCACACATACATCCCATCTTGTACACTACGCATAAAGGTTCATCAATACTCTGACGGAACACGAAACATCTATGATGTAGAATCTGAAGTTACTCACTCGATCATGACTACCCAAGGTCTCATCATAATTGTATCATCAAAATCTAATCCATCTTATTGTCACTCGCTTGCTTGATCCTCAATCATTGTGCGCGACATATGGATCATCCATACATATACCTTATGAGAATTCAAATCCTCATCTTACAAGTACCAATTCAGAATCTTACCTTGAGTTCCAGATCAACACTGTCCTACATCTGTCGGGAAAGGAAAACTCACGCGTCTCGTTCACTATAGCGATACTGCGGTGATATACATGTCTGGTAGTACTAACCATGGTGGTCTAACTCCGAGGCCATGCATTCAAGTAACCTACCCAGTAGCGTATAACGATCTCCACCCATATCCTATAGTCACGATCGACAACAACCGGACAGGTCTCCACAGAGGACACTGCCCTTCTAGTCTTTTTCCAGTCCCACTCCTTAAGAGGATGAAACCTAAGGGTACACCATATTTAAGGTTTACTTCCTTTGAACGTATCAAGATAGATCTGACTTTATAGGAATCCAGTGTGATTTACTATACCAAGTGTGTACTCACCCACACAGGGAACACACGAGAGATTCCAATAATAGCTTCCACTATAAAGGAATATTGTGGCTCTAAACAACAACCACATACTGCGGCCAACCCGCCGATGCTTTAGATAGCCACTAGTTCCATTCACCTAATTACCCAACATCTAGCATAGTTCCAAGGCTTCACTCGGGATTAGATGAATTACAACTAGCAGGGATCAAGGATTACTGCACTCTGCATATCCATCCATTCGACTAACGTCCAACGCAGTTCTAAGACTCACGCATTTCAGAATAAGCAAAGAGATGTAGTAGTCCCTTTCACCAAATCAGGTATCCCCAATTCCCAATTGGAGATTACCACTTCCACTTGTTCTACCAATCCTCCAATAGGTAACCACACACATCTTAAGGTATACCGGAACGAGTCGGAGGGTAGCACCTTGTCCACTCAAGTACTGTCCATGCCAGAGTAACTAGAAAGATCTGGTCTCTTTAGTCATATCTGCCACTAACACCAAGGCTGAGTACTAAATTCTACGAACTTTAAACCCAGCTCCATCGTAGAATTCCCTTGCTACATTCCTTCTCAGGTGTTCGTGAATATCCTCCACCGTTATAGAGACTTAGAGGAAGTTTCACTTCACTCAGTTAAAACTTGGAACTTCCGGTCGTCTTAATTCTCACTACATAAGTCGGGCTGTCAACTATTCCGCGTCCAACACTCCATTTATGCTTAACAATCCCAACACTTTCCCAATTAACAGGCTTCAACCAGTCCATCTCAAATCGCTTCGGATCTTATGCATCCCCGTGGTGGCTCCACCGTGACCCTATCCATCGCATATGCAGTCAGTGAACGACTGAATACTACGGTGGTGGAAATCAGGCTAGCAACACACACATGTGAGGGAAAGAGAATTGCTAGTGATGTTTCATAGCAAAGCCGAGAATCGACCTGCTCTCATACCATCTGTAACATCCCCACATAATTGACTAGTATATTATGCATGAAACGTTAAAATTGGTTATGAGTACATACAAAAGCTTTAAAGAAAATACAATAAGTCGTATAGAATAAGAAAACTGAAATAAAATGTATACAACAAGTGTCTTCAAGGAAACTGCACAGCGGAAAACAATATCTGGCACGATCTCTAAGCTAACTGCTCTCTAGAGCATTCGAGACAAGCCTTCTAGTGAATCCTCAAACTAAACCTGAACCTGAAAAGAAATCAACAACATGGGATGAGATTACTAAATCTCTGTGAGTTCCCCTATCTTATAAGTCCACTCGGCTCTACAGGGTAAACTATCCTTATCTCATCCTATTAGTAATCACATATATACTATTTCATAGGATTTAAGGAACGAAGCATAATACGCTTCATAATAACGTATAAGCCAATAACTTAAACGTACGAGCCACGTAGAATGATAAGAGATACGAATCTATCAAATCAAAGCCTTTGACGAACCTCTAGCCCAGCTAGTGATTCGAACGTCGTTGACTTTCGACAACCTGCTGCCTATCATGGTAAGGTTTTATGGAAGTTTCTGAGTCATGTAGAACAATATGAGCTACGGATCTATCACATCGAAGCCTTTGATGAACCTCTAGCCCAGCTAGTGTTTCGAATGTCGTTGACTATCGATAACCTGCCGCCCACACGATAAGGTTTTACGGAAGTTTCTGCCCCCTTCTAATATGACTAAGTCCTATAAGGTGGTTTCCGGAAATTATCTGCCGCCTTCTCTCAGGACTAGTCTAGCAAGGAGGTATCCAGAGTTCTCCTACCTTCCATCTAATGGGACTTACTCTCCTACGTTTCAAACTACGCGTTAACATTAGTCTAGAAATTCCAATTTCACTCCCTTAATTCCATTTCCTCAGAATTTGGGTGTATCTGGTAGTACAAAAGTTTCTTCTTTCCAATGCTGAATAATCCCCTATTTCGGATAACACTGATCCTAGGGTCCCACTCACCAGGTAATTTCTATTAGGTAAGTATTTTATGTATGCATTACAAAACATAATGTCCCACTTTATAATAGTGCTCGTAATACACCAAATCACTCTTACATTTCCAACATAACACCTATTCATATTGTAAGCATTTAAGTGGTTATCTAAGATATTACCCACCTTGTACCACAGTCGTATCAGTCATAGAGGACTAAAGAGGCGTCTGTTTCTCATTACGGGACGATAATGCACACCGAGGGAAACAAAACATACACTTCTTAATTCCATTAATGGTTGTTCAATATCATGCAACAAAACATCCATTTTCCATATTCTTTAACTGAACTAAAAGCATGATATCTAAGCATATTCCTAAGTAACATTAAAAGACCTTTCTAACGCTTCCGACCGGGCTCTATTTCGAGTTATAAAACTCAAGTTATGGTCGAAACAATAAAATTTACTTTTCGATCAGTGAGCAATCGATTTGCACCTTATGCAAATCGACTTGCACCTGAAGCAGAGTAAAAAATGACATATTTCCTGCATAAAATCAGTCCCAAATTGTATCATAACCATGTCCTAAGTTCCCAAACAGAAACTACACATTTTTCTTAGCAAGAACATGTAATTGACAGTCCATATAATCTCACACACATCAATGGTTCCATTATTCATGAAATTCTCAAATACATTTAGATTCTCATCATAAATCATACCATTGGTAACACAACAAACATGGTAACATAAACCAACAAGAACTCATTACTCACAATCAATAGGTATCAACAATCCTGAAACTCACTATGGCATCATTAGAACACTTATTTCACCAATTTAATCAACATGCAAGCATTGATCACACTCTAACCCTTAACATGCATTATTCCCAATTCCTACCCTAAGTTTCTATCTATGGAACTCACCTTGTATCAATGGAGATTAAGAGGACATCCATGCTGCAATTGAGCTCCCATCTTGGTCAAAATTCCACTTCCAACATCATCAACCCCGTAACCCTCTCTTTCCCCCATTTCCAGCAAGAATCACCAAACTTCAAATGCGTTTTTCTCCTTCAATACAGACATGCAAGCAACGAAATTTATATGCAAATTTAAGGGAATTTCGTAAGCTTTTCAAAAAGTCCAGAATCAGCTCAATTGGAGTTACGAGTGAAAAGATATTACCTATTTTGTGAGAGCTGCACCATGGTTGCGAAAATGGAAGATGAGAACATGAGCAACTTGGATTCTTTCTATCCTCTCTCTTGCTTCTACTCAAATTCTGGTTTAGGAAGTATATATGTTTTGGACATCCAAACAAGTCCTTAAGTTACTCGTATAACATGTTAAATGCCCAAAATGCCCTTTAACTAAGTGGCATTTACAAGTTTGCCATTTGGTTCTTTTCTAACAAATTCCCTTTGATTCCAACTAAGTCCATAATTCTTCTTAACAACTTCTAATATATGTGTATACACATGCTTAGACAAATATGGGATATTACATTCTCCCCCCCCCCCCCCTAAATAGAATTCGCCCACGAATTCGTTCCAATCACCATGAAAACAACTCTTCGTATCTCTTCCAATGGGGAAATGGAGTGCTCCTTCCATTGCTCCCTTGGATGAACCTTGCGATTTCGTCTGAATATTGTTCCATCCAAAGAAACACAATCCACCAATACACTTGTGTCCTAACATCCTTAACTGGAACCCTTAGTTCTCGCACAACACATCCTTTCTAATACTCTGTCTCAATATCCAAGGTCCCCGACCAATACTTCTTCGCACAAAAATATTTGTAGCTTCGAAATTTCTGACAATCCATTCCAGTTGGATATTCCTTATCCTTATTGTTGCCAGGCTTATCCTTGCTCAACACACACCATTGATTTTCCACTCCTTTCCTTGGTTTCTGGAAATACCGCCATCCCAAAAAATCTATGCTACAACCTTTCTCTTTAATGATGATGTTTCGGATTCGCTTCCACACTAGTCCATACAATTCATCCAGATGCTTGCTGAATTCCTTGGTCTTGACTTCTAATTATACCTCCTTCAGACAACCAAGCTTCTTACTCCGATCCTTCCTTCAGTCTTAGGCAACATAACTTCCATCACAAGTCACAAGGGTGTACAATTCCATAACTATAGCCTTGATATCCATCAACTTCACACAAATTTCCGCCGACGAATAGTGAACTCTAACAGTTAACTTGCAATCATCATCCAGGTCTTCATGCACGCTTATAAGTGCACAAGACATAGTTACAGCGAGTCTACGTCAAATAAAATTATTTACTCATCTTCGCTATTACAATGGTCACGATACTCTGTCTAACCCTTGATACTCATAAGTTCAACCGTTGACTCATGAACATCTGACCAAATCTCCATCACAAAATCTCCTTTAAACTAGTCCATCAAGCGTACCTCTCTAGATTATGGTGGATCCTTGAGAGATTGGGATGAGCAAAACATTTATTTGACGAGTTCCTCTTAGAAAGATATCTTCACTCCAACACCATCGTACAAGTAGTCTTCTTACACCTATTACAGGTTTATTAGGTTATTCCTTTATCCGTTGCGCTACTCTTATCTCAACCGGTCACATACTTCTTGAAATCCTCTAAATCACACTACGTCCACTATCCACTTAGTCCCATTACTCTAATACACTCATTCCCTTAATAGCAACAGTTCCTTCTCGGCATTCGTCCAGTTACGATACACGTTAAAATCTTAAACGCATTCACCAGCAACTACCCCTCGAGGCTGAGCAATTTCCAAAATCAGGTCACTAACTATTCCATCATTTCGGGTTAGATTCTTTTGAACACAACTTGGTCACATACTTCGGTTCCAGAACGTCTAAAGCAGAACACTCACTGAATAAGAGTTCGTCTTACCTTACCGACTTCTATATCGTACAACTCCTACGATGACTCGGCCAACTTTTCCATAACTTCTTTCCAATCATACGGCTTCGTACTGTTGGTGTGACAACACCTCTAATAACTCATGTGATTTAGTCGATATAACAATCCTTTCACAGTCGAACTTCGTTCAAACAGTCATCTAATGCCTTTTCCATTTCCGAATCTGACACTAAACTGACTTCCTCGGTTGTATCCCCAATGCAACGTTTCTAACGGCTAGAGTGTAGTTACAATGCAAGGAATTATACTTCGTGCCTTGGAAATTTTTCCTTTGAAATTTCTCGGCACTTCCAAGCCGGGTATGCTTCTGCTTTATCGAGACTGACATTTCTTCACTTCCGAGGGTTATGGATATTCCTCCAGATACTTCTAACGTTGAACTAACCCAATACACTCCATCTGTTCCAACAGGGGGTCGCCACATCAAATAATAGCCACACAATGTGTTGGACATGATACATGGTTCACACATACATCCCATCTTGTACACTACGCATAAAGGTTCATCAATACTCTGACGGAACACGAAACATCTATGATGTAGAATCTGAAGTTACTCACTCGATCATGACTACCCAAGGTCTCGTCATAATTGTATCATCAAAATCTAATCCATCTTATTGTCACTCGCTTGCTTGATCCTCAATCATTGAGCGCGACATATGGATCATCCATACATATACCTTATGAGAATTCGAATCCTCATCTTACAAGTACCAATTCAGAATCTTACCTTGAGTTCCAGATCAACACTGTCCTACATCTGTCGGGAAAGGAAAACTCACGCGTCTCGTGCACTATAGCGATACTGCGGTGATATACATGTCTGGTAGTACTAACCATGGTGGTCTAACTCCGAGGCCATGCATTCAAGTAACCTACCCAGTAGCGTATAACGTTCTCTACCCATATCCTATAGTCACGACTGACAACAACCGGACAGGTCTCCACAGAGGACACTGCCCTTCTAGTCTTTTTCCAGTCCCACTCCTTAAGAGGATGAAACCTAAGGGTACACCATATTTAAGGTTTACTTCCTTTGAACGTATCAAGATAGATCTGACTTTATAGGAATCCAGTGTGATTTACTATACCAAGTGTGTACTCACCCACACAGGGAACACACGAGAGATTCCAATAATAGCTTCCACTATAAAGGAATATTGTGGCTCTAAACAACAACCACATACTGCGGCCAACCCGCCGATGCTTTAGATAGCCACTAGTTCCATTCACCTAATTACCCAACATCTAGCATAGTTCCAAGGCTTCACTCGGGATTAGATGAATTACAACTAGCAGGGATCAAGGATTACTGCACTCTGCATATCCATCCATTCGACTAACGTCCAACGCAGTTCTAAGACTCACGCATTTCAGAATAAGCAAAGAGATGTAGTAGTCCCTTTCACCAAATCAGGTATCCCCAATTCCCAATTGGAGATTACCACTTCCACTTGTTCTACCAATCCTCCAGTAGGTAACCACACACATCTTAAGGTATACCGGAATGAGTCGGAGGGTAGCACCTTGTCCGCTCAAGTACTGTCCATGCCAGAGTAACTAGAAAGATCTGGTCTCTTTAGTCATATCTGCCACTAACACCAAGGCTGAGTACTAAATTCTACGAACTTTAAACCCAGCTCCATTGTAGAATTCCCTTGCTACATTCCTTCTCAGGTGTTCGTGAATATCCTCCACCGTTATAGAGACTTAAAGGAAGTTTCACTTCACTCAGTTAAAACTTGGAACTTCCGGTCGTCTTAATTCTCACTACATAAGTCGGGCTGTCAACTATTCCGCGTCCAACACTCCATTTATGCTTAACAATCCCAACACTTTCCTAATTAACAGGCTTCAACCAGTCCATCTCAAATCGCTTCGGATCTTATGCATCCCCGTGGTGGCTCCACTGTGACCCTATCCATCGCATATGCAGTCAGTGAACGACTGAATACTACGGTGGTGGAAATCAGGCTAGCAACACACACATGTGAGGGAAAGAGAATTGCTAGTGATGTTTCATAGCAAAGCCGAGAATCGACCTGCTCTCATACCAACTGTAACACCCCCACATAATTGACTAGTATATTATGCATGAAACGTTAAAATTGGTTATGAGTACATACAAAAGCTTTAAAGAAAATACAATAAGTCGTATAGAATAAGAAAACTGAAATAAAATGTATACAACAAGTGTCTTCAAGGAAACTGCACAGCGGAAAACAATATCTGGCACGATCTCTAAGCTAACTGCTCTCTAGAGCATTCGAGACAAGCCTTCTAGTGAATCCTCAAACTAAACCTGAACCTGAAAAGAAATCAACAACATGGGATGAGATTACTAAATCTCAGTGAGTTCCCCTATCTTATAAGTCCACTCGGCTCTACAGGGTAAACTATCCTTATCTCATCCTATTAGTAATCACATATATACTATTTCATAGGATTTAAGGAACGAAGCATAATACGCTTCATAATAACGTATAAGCCAATAACTTAAACGTACGAGCCACGTAGAATGATAAGAGATACGGATCTATCACATCAAAGCCTTTGACGAACCTCTAGCCCAGCTAGTGTTTCGAACGTCGTTGACTTTCGACAACCTGCTGCCTATCATGGTAAGGTTTTACGGAAGTTTCTGAGTCATGTAGAACAATAGGAGCTACGGATCTATCACATCGAAGCCTTTGACGAACCTCTAGCCCAGCTAGTGTTTCGAATGTCGTCGACTATCGATAACCCGCCGCCCATCACGATAAGGTTTTACGGAAGTTTCTGCCCCCTTCTAATATGACTAAGTCCTATAAGGTGGTTTCCGGAAATTATCCGCCACCTTCTCTCAGGACTAGTATAGCAAGGAGGTATCCAGAGTTCTCCTACCTTCCATCTAATGGGACTTACTCTCCTACGTTTCAAACTACGCGTTAACATTAGTCTGGAAATTCCAATTTCACTCCCTTAATTCCATTTCCTCAGAATTTGGGTGTATCTGGTAGTACAAAAGTTTCTTCTTTCCAATGCTGAATAATCCCCTATTTTGGATAACACTGATCCTAGGGTCCCACTCACCTGGTAATTTCTATTAGGTAAGTATTTTATGTATGCATTACAAAACATAATGTCCCACTTCATAATAGTGCCCGTAATACACCAAATCACTCTTACATTTCCAACATAACACCTATTTATAGTGTAAGCATTTAAGTGGTTATCTAAGATATTACCCACCTCGTACCACAATCGTATCAGTCATAGAGGACTAAGGAGGCGTCCGGTTCTCATTACGGGACGATACTGCACTCCGAGGGAAACAAAACATACACTTCTTAATTCCATTAATGCTTGTTCAATATCATGCAACAAAACATCCATTTTCCATATTCTTTAACTAAACTAAAAGCATGATATCTAAGCATATTCATAAGGAACATTAAAAGACCTTTCTAACGCTTCCGACTGGACTCCATTTTGAGTTATAAAACTCAAGTTATGGTCGAAACAATAAAATATACTTTTCGATCAGTGAGCAATCGATTTGCACCTTATGCAAATCGATTTGCACCTGAAGCAGAGTAAAAAATGACATATTTCCTGCATAAAATCAGGTCCAAATTGTATCATAACCATGTCCTAAGTTCCCAAACAGAACCTACACATTTTTCTTAGCAAGAACATGTAATTGACAGTCCATCTAATCTCACACGCATCAATGGTTCCATTGTTCATGAAATTCTCAAATGCATTTAGATTCTCATCATAAATCACACCATTGGTAACACAACAAACATGGTAACATAAACCAAAAAGAACTCATTTCTCACAATCAACAGGTATCAACGATCCTGAAACTCACTATGGCATCATTAGAACACTTATTTCACTAATTTAATCAACATGCAAGCATTGATCACACTCTAACCCTTAACATGCATTATTCCCAATTCCTACCCTAAGTTTCTATCTATGGAACTCACTTTGTATCAATGGAGATTAAGATGACATCCATGCTGCAATTGAGTTCCCATCTTGGTCAAAATTGCACTTCCAACATCATCAATCCCGTAACCCTCTCTTTCCCCATTTCCAGCAAGAATCACCAAACTTCAAATGCGTTTTTCTCCTTCAATACAGACATGCAAGCAACGATATTTATATGCAAATTGAAGATAATTTCGTAAGCTTTCCAAAAAGTCCAGAATCAGCTCAATCGGAGTTACGAGTGAAAAGATATTATCTGTTTTGGGAGAGCTGCACCATGGTTGCGAAAATGGAAGATGAGAACATGAGCAACTTGGATTCTTTCTATCCTCTCTCTTGCTTCTACTCAAATTCTGGTTTTAGGATGTATATATGTTTTGGACATCCAAACAAGTCCTTAAGTCACTCATATAACATGTTAAATGCCCAAAATACCCTTTAACTAAGTGGCATTTACAAGTTTGCCATTTGGTTATTTTCTAACTAATTCCCTTTGATTCCAACCAAGTCCATAATTCTTCTTAGCAACTTCTAATATATGTGTATACACATGCTTAGACAAATATGAGATATTACACTCGCCCTCTTGGCGGGGGTGCCCTCCGGAGGGGGGGACTGGCTACAATATGGAGAAGAAGAACCGTTTGTTCCCCTGATCGGAACCACTGTCTGAATGACTTCACGAACCCGGCCCTTAGTTCGCTTGGGTGCCCGGGTAGCGGGCAGCTTCATGATGCGCTCGGTGGCATTTGACATTTGACCGACAACAGAAAACATGAAACAAATCAGCACAAGAAAACAAAACAAGGTGAACGCCCGAGCAAAACAATGGGCTACTACCTAGGAACCTCTTGGCTTCATCTGGGGACTTGCACTCAAGGAGAGCCTTGGTCTTGATGTAACGGGCTACAGTCACGACCCGTCCCCGCGTGTCGAGGACAGACTTCCCGTCCCTAGTTATACATTATGCACGGTTGAAGCCGACGACATACGCGACCAGCTTTGCGAACGCCTCCTTATCTTTGACGGACAATTTGCCGTGCTTCACGATGTAGGCATCTGTGCCACTCCCGAAGTGCGCCTCCTCCCACTCCAGGGGGCACTTGGACGCAAATCCTTCTTCCCCTGCCTCGTCGGTCATAATATTGTAAAGCGTGCCCACGGCCTCGTGCATCGCAGGCATGATGTAATAAAACCTGTCCTTGAAATTCCAGACAGAATCCGAGTACGCCTTGAACATCTTCCACGGCTGCTTGAGGGAGACCCAACTGTGTCGCCCTTGATCAGTTACCCTTTGAAGATGGAAGATGCGAAAGAAGATGGGAAGAGTGATCCCGACACCGAGGTAGTCGTACACGAGCTTGAACGCCCGCATGAAGGCAAGCGCGTTGGGGTGGAGCTGAGAAGGCGCCAGGTTCAACCAGTTGAACACCCCCAGCTGGAAGCCGTTGAAGGGGAGACGAATGCCAGCCTCCTTAAACGCGAACTCGTACATAGGGAACCTTAACCCCTGGTAATTCGAACATATCCGGTGGTGCTCCCTGGGTTGAAAGACCGTCCACTTTGTTCGCTCGCCCACAGCGACATCCTCGACGACTGCGAAGGCATCCGTGTCATCAAGGACGAACCGCGACCGAATTTGTAAAGGCTCTTCGCCGGTCCAGTCTGCGGGTGGACGAAGGGGCTCCTCCCCGGGGAGCTGTACGGGCTCGGGCAGGTCGGGTTTGGTTTCTATCTGGATAATACTTGCGACCCTCACGACCATTTTTACCTGAAAAGCAGAGGAAATTGGTGAATTCGATGGCCAGGATCAAATCCACCCTTCCACCGCCGATCAAGTGAAAGGGCAAAGAAAGAGCGTGGGAGCTGCTCGGGGCAACAAGGAATTGTCCGGTACCTTTATCCCGTTCACCCACATTCTCGAGGCACCTATCAGATGGCCAGGGACCTTCGTCAAGTCCCCGACTCTTTCGTCCCACGTCCCCTGGACATTCATCCCACCTCGGAGCCATGGAGGAAGAGCAGCGACGGTCGTGGGAGAAGGGGAGAGAGGATCAGAGCGAAAAAGGTGGGAACGTGCGAATGACACGAACTCAAACCCTTTTTATAGGCCTCTCACGGGACTCGAGGCGTCCCTAGGCTCTTGAGTGCCCTAGGCCTAGCTGCCCCTAGGCATTGATGGCGGGCAACACGTGGCACCCAGATGCCAACGCGCGTCTTTTACACTCCCTCATGTGCCCGCGCGAAATACTCAGCCATTTCCCTTCATTTCCCCGACACATGGCATCATCAGCTCACGGTCCTCGAGCCCCCTACCCGTCAAACACTCCTCACGGTTTCTCCCCGACATCGTCACCAAATCGTTGTTACATGTAACGGACCTCCTAGACATCCTAGATGACTCTTAAGTCATTACTCTGACACTTCGGAGCAACGACTTGGGGGGCTCCTGTTCCGGACTTGGCCGGCGCCTGCCCATCCGTCGGGAAGACCCTACCCAATACTGGTACGACCCAATAAGGTCCACGCACATCCGGTGTCGAGCACTTCCAGACTTCTCCTTTCATCAGGCACATATCGGACCTACACTGTCGAGCAGAGGCTTCGAGCCTAGGAGAGCACCTCTCCTCAATCTCCACGTTCTCCTCACCGTGAGGAACACGTCATCTTGTAACCTCCCACCTCCGAAGGAGTCGGTATGCCCACCTTCCAGAGATCTCGGGACTGTTACCCCAGGGCAAAGACCACGTGTTGGTCTTCCCTACGCCACGTAATCCCTGGCAGTCAATTGGATTGGGCCTGGCAATCTAGCCCAGTGCAGGAGACTGTTGGCCCCAAGCTGGGGGCATCATATAAATACCCTCTCATTTGAGATGGTCAGGTTACGCAATATTCTCTAACTCACCCTTTGCTTTTCTGTACTTGCTTACTCCCTTTTCCTGACTTTGGCATCGGAGTACCTTGCAGGTACACCCCCTGCCATTCCATCATTACCGGAGTTGCTGATCTCGCAACATTGCTGGCCACTGGCATCCTTTCTGATCAAGTAAGATCATTGTTGATTCTTATTCTTGTAATGTTGTTGTCTTTGTTGAGATGGTTAATGGTGTTGTTATGGCGGTCGTTATTTATTTGGATATGATTACTTCTAATTTGAATATGATTGTTATTGGATTGGGTATTTTTGTTGTTGATTCCAGTACTATTGTTGTGAATTTGAGAATCGTTGATATTTATATTGATAGGGTTTTTGTTGATTGGCTTACTACTATTGTTATTTTAAGTAATATTGTTATTGTTGTGAACTTGGATTCTGATTACGATATCTATTTTGATACAAAATCCATTGATTAAACTCTTGATCATGATTTTTACTCCATATGAAGCTTGGATGAGTTCTCATTGCGGGTGTATAGGTACTTAATACCTATTTTCTTTTAAAAAATAAAAATTTGTTTTGCATCTTGGTTTTTCTTACATCCTTTTTGCCTATTTCCACACACACACATATATATACTCATACATGCATCTTATTCTAGCAAGGTACTAGTGTAAAACCTAAAAGAAACAAGAATTACAAAGTTTTCACATCATCTTCAACCTTTCTTCTATGCATAAACACAATCAAACTACACATAATCATTTTTTGATTGAGTGACCATCTAGATTAAGGTTGATAACGTCCAATTAGGTTGGTGTAACCAAGAATATCGGGTTGGGATCTTTATGTGTTTCAAATAAGAAAACCAAGTTGGGGTTTTCCTTCAAGATCATTGGGATTTGAAGGTTTTGGACAAGATCATGCAAACATGGATTTGACAGAGTGAAGGCCTTGAGACAAGGTAGTTCCTTTCAAAGGAGTAGTGTGAGATGGTAAATCGTGTTCGGGAATCTTAGGTTCAACAAGTGCGTGCTAGGGATTAATCTGACCGAGCGAAAACCTTGAAGACGAGGAAGTCTTGCAAGCAAGTAGTCAAGAACAGGTGGATTATAGCAGCATTATTGGCGACTTGATCAAACTCTGGTCAAGAGTTTGGAGGTGGTATAATTAACAACAAATCATATGGTTTGTGGGGTTAGAGTTCTTCATCTCTTGTATAAACATTTTTTCAAAGATGAGGTTAATTGCAATTATCTCAATTTGATTTTGAATTGAGGGCACACGTACCCATAGAGAGTTTGATTGGGGAATTTCCTAAACAAATATCTCTCTCTCTCTCTATCTATCTATCTATCTATCTATCTCTCTTTTTTTATTGTTGTTTTTGCAAATTATCAAGTTCATAGTTGTTTGATCAATTTGATGGGAATTTGTTTTTCAATTATCTTTTAAAGTGTTGTTGTTGATATAATCATAATCACTTTGATTGTGATTTACTTTTAACATCAACAAAACAAATTGAATTTCCAATCGTTATTGATCACACACAAAGTGTTCGATAAATTGCCTTTGAGTATTTTAATTGATTTGTATTCATTATAAATAAGCTTTACGAATAACTTTGCATTTAATTGATCGTGAATTAATCTTTGTTGAATAATTGGTTTTCATTATCATCCTAATTGATTTATGTTATGCATATCTGAGCTTTTCGATAATAGGTTTGGTTAGACGATTCGATTCGAGTTGTTCCCGTTGTGCCATATGTAGCACGATTTTTGTGGTTTCGAATCACCATCACTTTGGTACTACAGTTCGATTCATTTTTTATCCTGTGAAGCTGATTAAGGAAGGGAAATAGATGTCTCCAATTAACCCGGCTTGCATACTGAGTTTAAACGGATGGCTGTCGGTTTACAGATGCTATAAAAATAGGGGGGTCTGTCTTAGGTTTGTTTCGCTTGAGAATAGGGTGTCTTGAGGCTTTTGATAAGGTGCTTAATTTGGGTTTTTTCTTTGATTGAGGTATGACGGTACTGGACTTTGAGTTTTTGATTAGTATCTTCGCTAAGATTTTGCAATCTTATGCCTACGTATTCCCGTTTAACGAAACAGGGAAATCAGAGCGATCGTAGTTCCCTCCTATTCTATTGGGGAAAAAATATGTTTTGGTGTCTTGTTCGAAGCCCGAGACAGAGGTTAAAAGGAGTATTTGTATCTTGTTCAAAGCCCAAGATATGAAGCTGAAGGGTTTTTTTGTGTCTTGTTCAAAGCCCAAGATTGAAGCTAAAAGGTTTGACTGAGAGAGAACTTGTCATCTCTAAAGAGGAACTGTTGATGTTCGTATGCCTTGATTAGAGCACAAGTTGATGCTA
The DNA here is from genome assembly GCA_022829125.1 of Lathyrus tuberosus. Lineage (NCBI taxonomy): Eukaryota > Viridiplantae > Streptophyta > Magnoliopsida > Fabales > Fabaceae > Lathyrus > Lathyrus tuberosus. Next base: position 1,374,118 of record JALAZF010000620.1, on the reverse strand, counting down.
AAAGGTTGATTGACTCAACCAGGGATTTCTCTATACAAAGCCTAAGAGGAGGCTATTGACCCAACAAGAGGGTGTTAATTAGTTGTCTCATACGAAGCCCGAGATAGAGGCTAAAGGGGTTGACTCAACAAGAGAGTACTAACAAGTGACTGACTCAACAAGAGAGCTCTTTTATATGTGTCTTGTATGAAGCCCAAGACGGAGGCTAAAAAGGTTTGACTCAACAAGAGAGTCTTTTATACTCAACAAGAGAGTGAATTGCTGTCTCGTATGAAGCCCGAGATAGAGGCAAAAAGGAAAGTGACTCAACAAGAGAGTCTTTTAAAGTGATGGACTCAACAAGAGAGTCGGAAAAGGTTAAATCTGCTAGGGGGAATCATTGTACAAAGCCCAAGAGGAGGCTGACTTTGTAACGCCCCGATTTGTTTAATTGTATTTATTTATTTCATTTATGTGAATTTTGGGAAATGTGTGAATTTATTGTATTTTACCTGCTAATTGAGTTAATTGACTAATTTCCCTGATAGGTAAAATATTTGCAATAATTTATAATTTATTTTCAACTTTTATTGCCCGAAATATATTTCATCGCTGTTTATGTTTTATCGCGTTTTGAGAGCGTTTGCGAGATATTTGAGCGGAGGGGTATTTTGGTCTTTTGCTTGGTTATTTTTCATAAAAAGAACATAGAGATTAGAAAGAGAGAAAAATAGAAAGAAAGAAAAAGAGAAGAAGGAAATGAGAAAGAAAAGAAGAAAAGAGGGAAAAACTTGGAGAGGAGGAAATCGATTAAATCGACTTTTGAAAACACGATTAATCGGGTAAGGGTGTGAAACTCGATTATCTTATACTTGTGTATGATTATGTATGTATGTATTTGTGTAATATTTGGTTGAAATTGAGTAGAGAACTAAAACCATAATATGTTGAGATTGTTAGAATTTGATTTAAATTGTGTCTGAAATCATGTTTTAATGTTCCTAATTGCTGAGACATGTTAGGTAGATGTTGTTGTGCAATCTATTGGTAATTTTCTGGTGTTTAGATGAGATTTGGAGAGGATTTAGGGTAGAATTCGCAGCAGAAATTACGCAAGAAAATTCTGAGTTTTCGCTACCCATATGCGTATCAGGCAAGGCAATACGCGTATTGGGTTGGGCAATACGCGTATGGCAAGGAAGGATTGTAAGTGTTACGCGTATGGGAGTGGGCAATACGCGTATGGAGTGAGGCAATTCGCGTATTGGATTTTTAGTGGAATTTTTGGGGAAAAATAGTCTCTGCCCATACGCGTATCACTTTGGGCAATACGCGTATGGATGGGCGAGTAAGCAAGGCAATACGCGTATGGCTCAGGGCAATACGCGTATGGCAAGTGAGAGTGCGGAATTTTGTCTTTTCGCGATTCCATTTCTTGTTGATTCCATAACTTGTGTTCTGATTATCCGTTTTGGACATTCTTGGTATCGTTGAAAATCTATTTAGATGTACTCTCTTATTAAAATGGTTTTGAGAGTTGTGGCCGATTTAATTATGTCGGGAATTTAGAAATGTGTCGTTTTGTCGACTTTTACCGTTTTAATTGTGCGTATTTGATGTGTTATCATGCAATATGCCTTTGATATCTATCGTATGACTTGTGTGATGTTATATGATGTGAATGCATGTAATGAAATGTTGTGATGATGGTTTGTGGCCTAAGGGCAAGAAAATGCATTGTGTTGTGTTTGATTATATATGCATGATTATGGATGTGTATATGTGTGCATTTGAATGTCATGAGTCATTGTATGCCAAGCATCATGATATGCATTCTTGTGATGTCGTGTGCCCTAGTGGGTGTGAGCAATGAAACGATTCCAGAAGGAATCCGCTATAACATCGTGTGCCTTATACAAATAGGACCTAAAGCGATGATTATAGACGACCGTGTGCCTTATACAAAGAGGACCTAAAGCGATCGGATCGTGTGCCTTATACAAAGAGGACCTAAAGCGATCCATAAACGTCGTGAGCCTTATACCAAGAGGACCTAAAGCGACGGGGAACATCGTTTGCCCGACGGGGAGTTACATTAAGTAACAAGCGATGATTCCAATAGTTCCTGAGTGAACTAGTGATGAGATTGATGGATGGATGGTACCGCATTTGCATAGAGTCGTTGTGTCGGTCTCTTTGCATTTGCATAAATCATGAATGGGTTGATTATGTGTGGAAAATCATGAATAGATTGATTATGTGTGGGAAATTGTGAATTGATTGAGTATGTGTTGAGATTTATGTTTGAATTGGTGAATTCGTGTGCATATATGATAAATGCATTGGTTGTGGATAATATGTTTTATGCATAGACGTATGCTATGTGATGTGGTGGTGTGTTTCCATATGCTATAACCTTGGTATGCCTTATGTGTGAATATGTGATTGGGTGGGTATAATTGATATATGCTATGTGTATTAGTATGTGATGCCTCTGGTGAGAATGTTTTATATGTGTATTTTTGTGTTATTATATAATTGTATCCAATTATATTATGATTGTGTTTCTCACCCTTCTGCTGTGGTTTGTTGCTCTATGAGGCAATTGCAGATTAGTAGTCTTGGAGGCTCTTGTGAAGATTAATCCTCCGTTCTTTGTCGGTCTGTCTGCTCTGATACGTAACACGGGAGTCGGGGAACGTTTTTATTATATATGTATACATTTGTTGAATATATTTTGTATTACTTTTGTATGTATATTTTGACGTCATAAAACAATCTATTTTGTAAAACAAGTCCGTTATGGATCTTTCCACTTTATTCCATAATTGAACTTTCCTTTTATATGGAAAAAGTTTCCCTTTGAGGTTATTCCAGTTTATGTTATGTATAAAAAATTTATGAGCAGGGATTGTGTTTTCTTTCCTTAATTGTGGCATCCTTGTTTCTGTCTGAAAAATAAATTTTTATTCACTCTGATTTATTTATGTGTTATTTATTCGCGATGGGAATTGGGGTGTTATAATAGTGGTATCAGAGCAGGTCGGTCCGTCCGGCCAAGTTGTTGAGTCAGTTGGTGTGACAGTTAAATACTGTCGATGTTGTTTGTCCCTTAGTGTGTGATATGTGTGTGAAACACTGTCAGTGCTTTCTGGTTTTCTAAACTTTTGTCTTCAGGTTTGAGAATGAGATAAGTGGGGGAGAAGCTGGTGCTTCTCCAAGTTGCTTCAGGCGTGGAATGTTGGCCCAGTGTGTTGTAGATTGCAAGACTGTAAGTGTTGTATGGACAATGTTGTTCTCGATTCCGGAGGGAATGTGGAGGTAAGGTTTGTGTCAACTAAGGATTTGTGCCGTAGGTAGTTTTGTGCACAGGATGTAAGGAATGCTATTATAATTTGGTAAAGACGGTTTATGCCCCATCATGATTGTCGGTTGTCTATTGATAAATTGAGGAACTGATCACCATTAATCTCTTGTTGATAGTAGACGGAATTATGTTGGATGGAATAGACGTGTCTTTCTGGCTTTGATAGTGTGTTGAATGAATTGTTTGGAATTAAGAAAATGATTACGGATTGTTTTGATGAGTTGATGAAGATTCTAATATCGTAAGAAGAGACGGATTAGAGGTTTAGGTATGTTGGTCCAGTTGGGAAATCGTTGAGAGAGAACGATTGGGAATTGTTAAGGGTTGTTCTCAGAGAGTAGAGTGTGATCTCAAATTTGACGAAGGGGAAGATTTGAAGTTTGGATCTGCTAAGTAAGTAGAAGAACTTTTAGGAAGTGAAACTCAGATGTTGTTATGCTTATGATGATAGTGTTCTGGAGATTGGCAAAAAGGCCACAGTGTGGGCTGCGATTTGTGGAGTTTTAAATTTTTAGGGTTTTAATGGAAACCTTGAGAAGACCTTAGATGTGGATGTAATATTCGAGAGTTCCTTTGGGTTGGTTGTTGCTACACGTTGGGATTTATGGAATTTGGACTGTTAAGGGAAGAAATTGTGTGAGTTGAGGCGTTGATCGACGTAATGTGACTGGTTATGTTGTTGTCGTCAGGGACAGGCTGTTATTCACTCGGTTAAGCTTGTATGTGAGTAACCAGTTACCCAGTGAAATTTTTTACAAAAGCTTTAAGAATTTATATCTTTTGGAATTTGGTTGGGCATTACAACATACAGTGATGTTATTTGGTGTTAGTAATGCGTCTGTAATGTTTGTGGAGTAGAGGAATCGTATCTTCCATATTTAATTGGATAAGTTCGTAGTGGTTTTGATTGAGGATATTTGGATCTATTATAAACTCAGAGGAAGAACAGATAGAGTGTTTGAGATTTGAATTACAAGTGTTTAAAAGAGACGAAGTTTTATGCTAAGTTATTCAAGTGAGAATTTTGGTTGAAAAAGGTTAGTTTTCTTGGATATGTTTTTTCAGATGAGAGTATGGTTAATGGATCCATTGGAAGTAGCTGCAGTTCTACAATGAGAGACTTCGAAGTAGGTTAAGGAGATTAGAAATTTTTGGGCTTAGTTGGTTGTTACTGCAGGCTAGGGAAGACTTTGCTAAGTTCGTACTTCTGTTATCTTAGTTAACTTGCGAAGGGTGAGTCATTTGTTTGGATGTTCGTTGTGAGTAAGTTTTGGTGAGATGAAGTAGAATTTGTCTACGGCTCCGGTTTTGATACTGTGTGATCCTGATAAACCGTTTGTGAGGTATTTGGATGCGTCTTTGATAAGTTTAGGCAGTGTGTTAATGCAAGAGAGTAAAGTCGTGGCTCATGCTTTACGACAATTGAGGATTCATAAAAGGGTCTATAATATTCTGGATTTGGAATTGGTTGCGGTTGTATTGTGTTGGAATATTTGGAGGTATTATCTTTGTGGTTCTAGGTTTGAAGTGTTTCGTAATCACAAGAGTTTGGAGTACTTGTTTGGTCTGAAGGAATAGAGAATGAGACAACGAGGAGGGTTGGAATTCGTGACGAGTTATGAATTTGGCTTGGATTATCCTTCGGGAAAAGCTAAGGTTGTGCCTAAAAAGTTAAGTCGAAAGTTTTTATGCATGTCTGTTTTGATGGTCAGAGAATTAAAATTATTTGAGCAGTTCAGAGACTTGTGTCTGGTGTGTGAGATAACACAGTAGAGAGTGAGGTTGGGTATATTAAAAGTGAACAGTGATTTTTGGCAAATATGAGAAAGAGTTAGACTTGGACGTGAGATTGGTAGACTTGATAGTTTCGAGTAATCAGAGTGCGCAGCGGAAGCGTGATGTGGCACATTTGGTATTTGCGTGTGGGACTTGTAAGAATTCATAGGTTGAACATTGGGAACATGTAGGAGTGATGAGACTATTGGACGTTTCAGAATGGAAGTGTTAGGTGAAAGGTTTAAATATTATTCATGGGCTACTATGTAGATGGATGTATTAGTTACATGTTTGGTGGGTAAATTACAACGTTGTTGTATTGATGTTATGTTTGGTATTCTGGTTTTGTTGATGTTGTTGAGACGACGTGGTGTCGTGGGACTTTAGGTTCTTGTCCTTGTTGTTGCCTCGTTTCCATGGTGTTGGTTTTAGTGCGAGTAACTAATTCCGTGTGGGGGATTAGGGGAGTGTTACCTAGGGTGAGGGTAACGATCTTGTTGTGTTTCGGTTCAAGAGTGAACCTGTGTGTTCGTAACTTGGGTATTCTTAGAGTCGTGAGTTAGTCGTAAAGTGCATTGTGTGGGCTTTGCATCTTATCATTGTAGTTGTCGTCGTTGTCGTGTCGTTGTTGTAGTTGCTGTTAGCAAGGTGGTTTGTCAGTTGTGTTATTCGTGGTGTGCCTTTGGTTGGCATGTTAGTTTGTTAGTCGGCTGCGAGAGTCGTATCCCGAGTTGTTCGTATCAGTATATTTTCGAGGACGAAAATGTCTAAGTGGGGGAGAGTTGTAACGCCCCGATTTGTTTAATTGTATTTATTTATTTCATTTATGTGAATTTTGGGAAATGTGTGAATTTATTGTATTTTACCTACTAATTGAGTTAATTGACTAATTTCCCTGATAGGTAAAATATTTGCAATAATTTATAATTTCTTTCAACTTTTATTGCCCGAAATATATTTCATCGCTGCTTATGTTTTATCGCGTTTTGAGAGCGTTTGCGAGATATTTGAGCGGAGGGGTATTTTGGTCTTTTGCTTGGTTATTTTTCATAAAAAGAACATAGAGATTAGAAAGAGAGAAAAATAGAAAGAAAGAAAAAGAGAAGAAGGAAATGAGAAAGAAAAGAAGAAAAGAGGGAAAAACTTGGAGAGGAAGAAATCGATTCAACCGACTTTTGAAAACACGGTTAATCGGGTAAGGGTGTGAAACTCGATTATCTTATACTTGTGTAAGATTATGTATGTATGTATTTGTGTAATATTTGGTTGAAATTGAGTAGAGAACTAAAACCATAATATGTTGAGATTGTTAGAATTTGATTTAAATTGTGTCTGAAATCATGTTTTAATGTTCATAATTGCTAAGACATGTTAGGTAGATGTTGTTGTGCAATCTATTGGTAATTTTCTGGTGTTTAGATGAGATTTGGAGAGGATTTGGGGTAGAATTTGCAGCAGAAATTACGCAAGAAAATTCTGAGTTTTAGGTGCCCATACGCGTATCAGGCAAGGCAATACGCGTATTGGGTTGGGCAATACGCGTATGGCAAGGAAGGATTGTAGGTGTTACGCGTATGGGAGTGGGCAATACGCGTATGGAGTGAGGCAATACGCGTATTGGATTTTTAGTGGAACTTTTGGGGAAAAATAGTCTCTGCCCTTACGCGTATCACTTTGGGCAATACGCGTATGGATGGGCGAGTAAGCAAGGCAATACGCGTATGGCTCAGGGCAATACGCGTATGGCCAGTGAGAGTGCAAAATTTTGTCTTTTCGCGATTCCATTTCTTGTTGATTCCATAACTTGTGTTCCGATTATCCGTTTTGAACATTCTTGGTATCGTTGGAAAGCTATTGAGATGTACTCTCTTATTAAAATGGTTTTGAGAGTTATGGCCGATTTAATTATGTCAGGAATTTGGAAATGTGTCGTTTTGTCGACTTTTACCGTTTTAATTGTGCGTATTTGATGTGTTATCATGCAATATGCCTTTGATATCTATCGTATGACTTATGGGATGTTATATGATGTGAATGCATGTGATGAAATGTTGTGACGATGGTTTGTGGCCTAAGGGCAAGAAAATGCATTGTGTTGTGTTTGATTATATATGCATGATTATGGATGTGTATATGTGTGCATTTGAATGTCATGAGTCATTGTATGCCAAGCATCATGATATGCATTCTTGTGATGTCGTGTGCCCTAGTGGGTGTGAGGGACGAAACGATTCCAGAGGGAATCCGCTATAACATCGCGTGCCTTATACAAATAGGACCTAAAGCGATGATTATAGACGATCGTGTGCCTTATACAAAGAGGACCTAAAGCGATCGGATCGTGTGCCTTATACAAAGAGGACCTAAAGCGATCCATAAACGTCGTGAGCCTTATACCAAGAGGACCTAAAGCGACGGGGAACATCGTTTGTTCGACGGGGAGTTACATTAAGTAACAAGCGATGATTCTAATAGTTCCTGAGTTAACTAGTGATGAGATTGATTGATGGATGGTACCGCATTTTCATAGAGTCGTTGTGTCGGTCTCTTTGCATTTGCATAAATCATGAATGGATTGATTATGTGTGGAAAATCATGAATGGATTGATTATGTGTGGGAAATTGTGAATTGATTGAGTATGTGTTGAGATTTATGTTTGAATTGGTGAATTGGTGTGCATATGTGATAAATGCATTGGTTGTGGGTAATATGTTTTATGCATAGACGTATGCTATGTGATGTGGTGGTGTGTTTCCATATGCTATAACCTTGGTATGCCTTATGTGTGAATATGTGATTGAGTGGGTATAATTGATATATGCTATGTGTATTAGTATGTGATGCCTGTGGTGAGAATGTTTTATATGTGTATTTTTGTGTTATTATATAATTGTATGCAATTATATTATGATTGTGTTTCTCACCCTTCTGCTGTGGTTTATTGCTCTATGAGGCAATTGCAGATTAGTAGTCTTGGAGGCTCTTGTGAAGATTAGTCCTCCGTCATTTGTCGGTCTGTCTGCTCTGATACGTAACACGGGAGTCGGGGAACGTTTTTATTATATATGTATACATTTGTTGAATATATTTTGTATTACTTTTGTATGTATATTTTGACGTCATAAAATAATCTATTTTGTAAAACAAGTCCGTTATGGATCTTTCCGCTTTATTCCATAATTGAACTTTCCTTTTATATGGAAAAATTTCCCTTTGAGGTTATTCCAATTTGTGTTATGTATCAAAAATTTATGAGCAGGGATTGTGTTTTCTTTCCTTAATTGTGGCATCCTTGTTTTTGTCGAAAAAATAAATTTTTATTCACTCTGATTTATTTATGTATTATTTATTCGCGATGGGAATTGGGGTGTTATAATAGTGGTATCAGAGCAGGTCGGTCCGTCCGGCCAAGTTGTTGAGTCAGTTGGTGTGACAGTTAAATACTGTCGATGTTGTTTGTCCCTTAGTGCGTGATATGTGTGTGAAACACTGTCAGTGCTTTCTGGTTTTCTAAACTTTTGTCTTCAGGTTTGAGAATGAGATAAGTGGGGGAGGGGGGGAAGCTGGTGCTTCTCTAAGTTGCTTCAGGCGTGAAGTGTTGGCTCAGTGTGTTGTAGATTGCAAGAGTGTAAGTGTTGTATGGACAATGTTGTTCTCGATTCCGGAGGGAATGCGGAGGTAAGGTTTGTGTCAACTAAGGATTTGTGCCTTAGATAGTTTTGTGCACAGGATGTAAGGAATGCTATTATAATTTGGTAAAGACGGTTTATGCCCCATCATGATTGTCGGCTGTCTATTGACAAATTGAGGAACTGATCACCATTAATCTCTTGTTGATAGTAGACGGAATTATGTTGGATGGAATAGACGTGTCTTTCTGGCTTTGATAGTGTGTTGAATGAATTGTTTGGAATTAAGAAAATGATTACGGATTGTTTTGATGAGTTGATGAAGATTCTAATATCGTAAGAAGAGACGGATTAGAGGTTTTGGTATGTTGGTCCAGTTGGGAAATCGTTGAGAGAGAACGATTGGGTATTGTTAAGGGTTGTTCTCAGAGAGTAGAGTGTGAACTCAAATTTGACGAAGGGGAAGATTTGAAGTTTGGATCTGCTAAGTAAGTAGAAGAACTTTTAGGAAGTGAAACTCAGATGTTGTTATGCTTATGATGATAGTGTTCTGGAGATTGGCAAAAAGGCCACAGTGTGGGTTGCGATTTGTGGAGTTTTAAATTTTTAGGGTTTTAATGGAAACCTTGAGAAGACCTTAGATGTGGATGTAATATTTGAGAGTTCCTTTGGGTTGGTTGTTGCTACATGTTGGGATTTATGGAATTTGGACTGTTAAGGGAAGAAATTGTGTGAGTTGAGGCGTTGATCGACGTAATGTGACTGGTTATGTTGTTGTCGTCAGGGACATGTTGTTATTGACTCGGTTAAGCTTGTATGTGAGTAACCAGTTACCCAGTGAAATTTTTTGCAAAAGCTTTAAGAATTTATATCTTTTGGAATTTGGTTGGGCATTACAACATACAGTGATGTTATTTGGTGTTAGTAATGCATCTGTAATGTTTGTGGAGTAGAGGAATCGTATCTTCCATATTTAATTGGATAAGTTCGTAGTGGTTTTGATTGAGGATATTCGGATCTGTTATAAACTCAGAGGAAGAATAGATAGAGTGTTTGAGATTTGAATTACAAGTGTTGAAAAGAGACGAAGTTTTATGCTAAGTTATTCAAGTGAGAATTTTGGTTGAAAAAGGTTAGTTTTCTTGGATATGTTATTTCAGATGAGAGTATGGTTAATGGATCCATCGGAAGTAGATGCAGTTCTACAATGAGAGACTTCGAAGTCGGTTAAGAAGATTAAAAGTTTTTGGGCTTAGTTGGTTGTTACTGCAGGCTAGGGAAAACTTTGCTAAGTTCGTACTTCTGTTATCTTAGTTGACTTGCAAAGGGTGAGTCATTTGTTTGGATGTTCGTTGTGAGTAAGTTTTGGTGAGCTGAAGTAGAATTTGTCTACGGCTCCGATTTTGATACTGCGTGATCCTGATAAACCGTTTGTGAGGTATTTGGATGCGTCTTTGATAAGTTTAGACAGTGTGTTAATGCAAGAGAGTAAAGTCGTGGCTCATGCTTTACGACAATTGAGGATTCATAAAAGGGTCTATACTATTCTGGATTTGGAATTGGTTACGGTTGTATTGTGTTGGAATATTTGGAGGTATTATCTTTGTGGTTCTAGGTTTGAAGTGTTTAGTAATCACAAGAGTTTGGAGTACTTGTTTGGTCTGAATGAATAGAGTATGAGACAACGAGGAGGGTTGGAATTCGTGACGAGTTATGAATTTGGCTTGGATTATCCTTCGGGAAAAGCTAAGGTTGTGCCAGAAAAGTTAAGTCAAAAATTTTTATGCATGTCTGTTTTGATGGTCAGAGAATTAAAATTATTTGAGCAGTTCAGAGACTTGTGTCTGGTGTGTGAGATAACACAGTAGAAAGTGAGGTTGGGTATATTAAAAGTGAACAGTGATTTTTGGCAAATATGAGAAAGAGTTAGACTTTGGACGTGAGATTGGTAGACTTGATAGTTTCGAATAATCAGAGTGCGCAGCGGAAGCGTGATGTGGCACATTTGGTATTTGCGTGTGGGACTTGTAAGAGTTCATAGGTTGAACATTGGGAACATGTAGGAGTGATGAGACTATTGGACATTTCAGAATGGAAGTGTTAGGTGAAAGGTTTAAATATTATTCATGGGCTACTATGTAGATAGATGTATTAGTTACATGTTTGGTGGGTAAATCACAACTTGTTGTATTGATGTTATGTTTGGTATTCTGGTTTTGTTGATGTTGTTGAGACGACGTGGTGTCGTGGGACTTTAGGTTCTTGTCCTTGTTGTTGCCTCGTTTCCATGGTTTTGGTTCGAGTGCGAGTAGCTAATTCTGTGTGGGGGATTAGGGGAGTGTTACCTAGGGTGAGGGTAACGATCTTGTTGTGTTTCGGTTCAAGAGTGAACCTGTGTGTTCGTAACTTGGGTATTCTTAGAGTCGTGAGTTAGTCGTCAAGTGCATTGTGTGGGCTTTGCATCTTATCATTGCAGTTGTCGTCGTTGTCGTGTCGTTGTTGTAGTTGCTGTTAGCAAGGTGGTTTGTCAGTTGTGTTATTCGTGGTGTGCCTTTGGTTGGCATGTTAGTTTGTGAGTCGGCTGCGAGAGTCGTATCCCGAGTTGTTCGTATCAGTATATTCTCGAGGACGAAAATGTCTAAGTGGGGGAGAGTTGTAACGCCCCGATTTGTTTAATTGTATTTATTTATTTCATTTATGTGAATTTTGGGAAATGTGTGAATTTATTGTATTTTACCTGCTAATTGAGTTAATTGACTAATTTCCCTGATAGGTAAAATATTTGCAATAATTTATAATTTCTTTTCAACTTTTATTACCCGAAATATATTTCATCGCTGCTTATGTTTTATCGCGTTTTGAGAGCGTTTGCGAGATATTTGAGCAGAGGGGTATTTTGGTCTTTTGCTTGGTTATTTTTCATAAAAAGAACATAGAGATTAGAAAGAGAGAAAAATAGAAAGAAAGAAAAAGAGAAGAAGGATAGGAGAAAGAAAAGAAGAAAAGAGGGAAAAACTTGGAGAGGAGGAAATCGATTCAACCGACTTTTGAAAACACGATTAATCGGGTAAGGGTGTGAAACTCGATTATCTTATACTTGTGTATGATTATGTATGTATGTATTTGTGTAATATTTGGTTGAAATTGAGTAGAGAACTAAAACCATAATATGTTGAGATTGTTAGAATTTGATTTAAATTGTGTCTGAAATCATGTTTTAATATTCCTAATTGCTGAGACATGTTAGGTAGATGTTGTTGTGCAATCTATTGGTAATTTTCTGGTGTTTAGATGAGATTTGGAGAGGATTTGGGGTAGAATTCGCAGCAGAAATTAAGCAAGAAAATTATGAGTTTTCGCTGCCCATACGCGTATCAGGCAAGGCAATACGCGTATTGGGTTGGGCAATACGCGTATGGCATGGAAGGATTGTAGGTGTTACGCGTATGGGAGTGGACAATACGCGTATGGAGTGAGGCAATACACGTATTTGATTTTTAGTGGAATTTTTGGGGAAAAATAGTCTCTGCCCATACGCGTATCACTTTGGGAAATACGCGTATGGATGGGCGAGTAAGCAAGGCAATACGCGTATGGCTCAGGACCATACGCGTATGGCCAGTGAGAGTGCAGAATTTTGTCTTTTCGCGATTCCATTTCTTGTTGATTCCATAACTTGTGTTCCGATTATCCGTTTTAAACATTCTTGGTATCGTTGGAAAGCTATTGAGACGTACTCTCTTATTAAAATGGTTTTGAGAGTTGTGGCCGATTTAATTATGTCGGGAATTTGGAAATGTTTCGTTTTGTCGACTTTTACCGTTTTAATTGTGCGTATTTGATGTGTTATCATGCAATATGCCTTTGATATCTATCGTATGACTTATGTGATGTTATATGATGTGAATGCATGTGATGATGGTTTGTGGCCTAAGGGAAAGAAAATGCATTGTGTTGTGTTTGATTATATATGCATGATTATGGATGTGTATATGTGTGCATTTGAATGTCAAGAGTCACTGTATGCCAAGCATCATGATATGCATTCTTATGATGTCGTGTGCCCTAGTGGGTGTGAGCGACGAAACGATTCTAGAGGGAATCCGCTATAACATCGTGTGCCTTATACAAAGAGGACCTAAAGCGATGATTATAGACGACCGTGTGCCTTATACAAAGAGGACCTAAAGCGATCGGATCGTGTGCCTTATACAAAGAGGACCTAAAGCGATCCATAAACATCGTGAGCCTTATACCAAGAGGACCTAAAGCGACGGGGAACATCGTTTGTCCGACGGGGAGTTACATTAAGTAACAAGCGATGATTCCAATAGTTCCTGAGTTAACTAATGATGAGATTGATGGATGGATGGTACCGCATTTGCATAGAGTCGTTGTGTCGGTCTCTTTGCATTTGCATAAATCATGAATGGATTGATTATGTGTGGGAAATTGAGAATTGATTGAGTATGTGTTGAGATTTATGTTTGAATTGGTGAATTGGTGTGCATATGTGATAAATGCATTGGTTATGGATAATATGTTTTATGCATAGACGTATGCTATGTAATGTGGTGGTGTGTTTCCATATGCTATAACCTTGGTATGCCTTATGTGTGAATATGTGATTGAGTGGGTATAATTGATATATGCTATGTGTATTAGTATGTGATGCCTGTGGTGAGAATGTTTTATATGTGTATTTTTGTGTTATTATATAATTGTATACAATTATATTATGATTGTGTTTCTCACCCTTCTGCTGTGGTTTGTTGCTCTATGAGGCAATTGCAGATTAGTAGTCTTGGAGGCTCTTGTGAAGATTAGTCCTCCGTCCTTTGTCGGTCTGTCTGCTCTGATACGTAACACGTGAGTCGAGGAACGTTTTTATTATATATGTATACATTTGTTGAATATATTTTGTATTACTTTTGTATGTATATTTTGACGTCATAAAACAATCTAATTTGTAAAACAAGTCCGTTATGGATCTTTCCTCTTTATTCCATAATTGAACTTTCCTTTTATATGGAAAAAGTTTCCCTTTGAGGTTATTCCAGTTTATGTTATGTATCAAAAATTTATGAGCATGGATTGTGTTTTCCTTCCTTAATTGTGGCATCCTTTTTTCTGTCGGAAAAATAAATTTTTATTCACTCTGATTTATTTATGTATTATTTATTCGCGATGGGAATTGGGGTGTTATAATAGTGGTATCAGAGCAGGTCGGTCCGTCTGGCCAAGTTGTTGAGTCAGTTGGTGTGACAGTTAAATACTGTCGATGTTGTTTGTCCCTTAGTGCGTGATATGTGTGTGAAACACTGTCAGTGCTTTCTGGTTTTCTAAACTTTTGTCTTCAGGTTTGAGAATGAGATAAGTGGGGGGGGGGGGAGCTAGTGCTTCTCCAAGTTGCTTCAGGCGTGGAGTGTTGGGTCAGTGTGTTGTAGATTGCAAGAGTTTAAGTGTTGTATGGACAATGTTGTTCTTGATTCCGGAGGGAATGCGGAGGTAAGGTTTGTGTCAACTAAGGATTTGTGCCTTAGGTAGTTTTGTGCACAGGATGTAAGGAATGCTATTATAATTTGGTAAAGACGGTTTATGCCCCATCATGATTGTCGGTTGTCTATTGACAAATTGAGGAACTGATCACCATTAATCTCTTGTTGATAGTAGACGGAATTATGTTGGATGGAATAGACGTGTCTTTCTGGCTTTGATAGTGTGTTCAATGAATTGTTTGGAATTATGAAAATGATTATGGATTGTTTTGATGAGTTGATGAAGATTCTAATATTGTAAGATGAGACAGATTAGAGGTTTTGGTATGTTGGTCCAGTTGGGAAATGGTTGAGAGAGAACGATTGGGTATTGTTAAAGGTTGTTCTCAGAGAGTAGAGTGTGAACTCAAATTTGACGAAGGGGAAGATTTGAGGTTTGGAACTGCTAAGTAAGTAGAAGAACTTTTAGGAAGTGAAACTCAGATGTTGTTATGTTTGTGATGATAGTGTTCGGGAGATTGGCAAAAAGGCCACAGTGTGGGCTGCGAGTTGTGGAGTTTTAAAGTTTTAGGGTTTTAATGGAAATCTTGAGAAGACCTTAGGTGTGGATGTAATATTTGAGAGTTCCTTTGGGTTGGTTGTTGCTACATGTTGGGATTTATGGAATTTGGACTATTAAGAGAAAAAACTATGTGAGTTGAGGCGTTGATCGACGTAATGTGACTGGTTATGTTATCGTCGTCAGGGACAGGCTGTTATTCACTCGGTTAAGCTTGTATGTGAGTAACCAGTTACCCAGTGAAAATTTTTGCAAAAGCTTTAAGAATTTATATCTTTTGGAATTTGGTTGGGCATTACAACATACAGTGATGTTATTTGGTGTTAGTAATGCGTCTGTAATGTTTGTGGAGTAGAGGAATCGTATCTTCCATATTTAATTGGATAAGTTCGTAGTGGTTTTTATTGAGGATATTCGGATCTGTTATAAACTCAGAGGAAGAACAGATAGAGTGTTTGAGATTTGAATTACAAGTGTTGAAAAGAGACGAAGTTTTATGCTAAGTTATTAAAGTGAGAATTTTGGTTGAAAAAGGTTAGTTTTCTTGGGTATGTTATTTCAGATGAGAGTATGGTTAATGGATCCATCGGAAGTAGATGCAGTTCTACAATTAGATACTTTGAATTCGGTTAAGGAGATTAGAAATTTTTGGGCTTAGTTGGTTGTTACTGCAGGCTAGGGAAGACTTTGCTAAGTTCGTACTTCTGTTATCTTAGTTGACTTGCAAAGGGTGAGTCATTTGTTTGGATGTTCGTTGTGAGTAAGTTTTGGTGAGCTGAAGTAGAATTTGTCTACGGCTCCGGTTTTGATACTGCGTGATCCTGATAACATCATGTGCCTTATACAAAGAGGACCTAAAGCGATGATTATAGACGATCGTGTGCCTTATACAAAGAGGACCTAAAGCGATCGGATCGTGGGCCTTATACAAAGAGGACCTAAAGCGATCCATAAACGTCGTGAGCCTTATACCAAGAGGACCTAAAGCGACGGGGAACATCGTTTGTCCGACGGGGAGTTACATTAAGTAACAAGCAATGATTCCAATAGTTCCTGAGTTAACTAGTGATGAGATTGATGGATGGATGGTACCGCATTTTCATAGAGTCGTTGTGTCGGTCTCTTTGCATTTGCATAAATCATGAATGGATTGATTATGTGTGGAAAATCATGAATGGATTGAATATGTGTGGGAAATTGTGAATTGATTGACTATGTGTTGAGATTTATGTTTGAATTGGTGAATTGGTGTGCATATGTGATAAATGCATTGGTTATGGATAATATGTTTTATGCATAGACGTATGCTATGTGATGTGGTGGTGTGTTTCCATATGCTATAACCTTCGTATGCCTTATGTGTGAATATGTGATTGAGTGGGTATAATTGATATATGCTATGTGTATTAGTATGTGATGCCTGTGGTGAGAATGTTTTATATGTGTATTTTTGTGTTATTATATAATTGTATGCAATTATATTATGATTGTGTTTCTCACCCTTCTGCTGTGGTTTGTTGCTCTATGAGGCAATTGCAGATTAGTAGTCTTGGAGGCTCTTGTGAAGATTAGTCCTCCGTCCTTTGTCGGTCTGTCTGCTCTGATACGTAACACGGGAGTCGAGGAACGTTTTTATTATATATGTATACATTTGTTGAATATATTTTGTATTAATTTTGTATGTATATTTTGACGTCATAAAATAATCTATTTTGTAAAACAAGTCAGTTATGGATCTTTCTGCTTTATTACATAATTGAACTTTCCTTTTATATGGAAAAAGTTTCCCTTTGAGATTATTCCAGTTTGTGTTATGTATCAAAAATTTATGAGCAGGGATTGTGTTTTCTTTCCTTAATTGTGGCATCCTTGTTTCTGTCGAAAAAATAAATTTTTATTCACTCTGATTTATTTATGTATTATTTATTAGCGATGGGAATTGGGGTGTTATAGACTTCACTGAGGAAGGATCATTATACAAAGCCTAAGAGGAGGCTATCTTTCTGCCAGGGATTCTTGAGATCCCGAGGCAGGTCCAAGAAGGGAATCAATCCTTGCAAGGGAATGCAAAAGGAATTGATAGATCAGAAACTTTGAGGCTCTGGTTTGAGATAGTGTTATCTTGATGGTAAACCAACCTTGGTTGGGGATTTTCGGGAGAAAGACAGGGTTTTAGAACCCACAAATTTTAACTCGGCTGGAGATTAATCTAGAATCCGGGGTTTCTCTTATGTTTGAAAGGTGCTTGAGAATGTCTTTGAGACTCAAGGGTATTAGACTGTCCAAGTCTACTGGTAGAGTTTTATCTTTTGTATGATGCCCAAGAGGAGGCCGACTCGTTTAAGGGATGAGTATCAACCCTAAAATTGGTCTGAAGGTTTTGACCCCTTTTAGAAAGACAGCTCTAACGAAGGATGATTAAGTTATGTCCTATACCTTTAGGAGGTCGTTAGGGTCCTTATATTAAGCCCGAGAGAAGGCATGAGAACTTCTAAGAAGCAGAAGGGTCTTTGTACAACGCCCAAGAGGAGGCGGGGATGCTTTTAGGAAGCCTGTGGGTCCCCAAACCAAGAGAAGTTCAAGAAATGCAATTCACAAAGAAGAGATCATTCCAGGAAAGTTCGAGAATTTGGAAGAAACTCAAGAGATGTCATTCACGGAGAAAAGATTATCTCTGGGGAGTTAGAGTTTATTTGACAATTTCTAAGGGTGACAGTCTGAGAAAAGGTTCACCGAGAATACCGGCTTTCTCTTTGTTCCATATTGTTTAACCACAAGAGAAGGGAAGACTGTATCTGGAATCCTACGGGGGAGCTAGCTTTGTTTGTATTTAAGAGTGACCAACAAGACTTTACCTAGTTCTAGACGTAGTTGTCGGGGAAAACTCTAAATAATTATACTAGTATTACACAGTTGATATATGACAAGTATATAAAAGTACGTGAAAGAAGACTTATAGTGAAACAACCCCACAATATAGTTTATATATATATATGAAAGCAGTAAATGAAAGCGGATAAACACTTACCCGTTGTAGAGCTTCCATGATGTTTTGTTAGTTGTTCAACAAAGAAATTAAAGAAAGTTTTGATAACAACATATATTTGAACTCAAAATCAAAGGAGAAAGTGCTTTGAAAAGATTGTTGGGGCTTACTGCTCAAGGAGAGGCCCATGTTTTAACGATGATTGTACCTTTGTTTTGGAAATCGTACAGAGGGACTTATACAATATGTGAGGCCTAAAATTGTTTTATTTACAAAGGGGTTGGGTCTTACACTCTATTAGAGTCCCAAAGAGTTTTTTAAGAAAAGAAATGGGTCTTATAGCTCAAGGAGAGGCCCAAGGTTTTTTTTTGTTTGAAAACGGCGATCGCGCCGAGGTTTTTGAAAACACAGTGGGTCTTATACAACATCTGAGGCCCAAATCATTTTGGTTTCAAAAAGGGGTTAGGTCTTACACTCTATTAGAGGCCCAAAAGTGTTTTTTGTACAAGTGATGAAGCTTACAACTCAGGGGGAGGCCCAGTTAATTTTGTTAAAAAGGCGACGATCGCACCGAACGTTTGAAAATATACAGAGGGACTTATACAATTTGTGAGGCCCAAAGGTATTTTATTAACAAGGAATGGGTCTTACACTCTATTAGAGGCCCATGAGTGTTGGAAAAAGATTTGTGAGGGTTGAATTAATCAAAACCCTAATTTTGTTTAAAAAGGAATTAATTTTGTTTAAAAATTAATAAAAAGCATTGAAAACATGTGAAAAATGGGTGGTGATTTTGGATCAATGTTTCAAAAATCAGGTTTATATCCACAAAATAATTGGAAACCAATTAAATTTGGAAAATCAAGAAGGAAAAAATATTTCAAATGTTAAAAAACAAATAAACATTAATTCTTTGCAAAAATATCAAGTATAGGAAATAAAGAATATTTTTGGGAATATTTGGCAAAATAAAATATTTTAACATTTTTGTGAATTATTAAAGAAAGAATCAACTCAAAATCATTAAAACTCAGAGACAAATTAATTTTTAAATCAATTAAATAAAATCAAAAAATTCAAATATTCAAATTTGTGAAAAGGCGCCAAGAACACGGGCCAAGAACACACGCGAAGGGAGTTTTGCTCAGATTTTCATTTTCTATCCAATCTCACGGATACTTGATGAAATCACACAATCCACATATCAATCTGCTCGTTTTCACCTCACGATCATGTATATAGTCTTTAATTTCATTTATTTTAAGCATGGAATAAGAAATCAAGACAAAACCTCAAGAACCCTAAAATTTGCATGAAGGTTGAGAATTTTGATACACGATTCAAACAAAGCAATTAATTGAGGGGAATTATTCTATGCATGATTATGAACATTTGGCAAAAATATTGTGCGAGGAAATATGCATAGATTAAGAGATGACCGAGTTTAGGCTTACTTGAAGGTCGTGACAGCAAGAAAAATGTGATTTTTGAGTTGGAGGTGTTACAGATGAGTTGTGATGATCTGAACAGCTTCCCTACACCATATGGAGTGTGTTTGAATGCTTGGACTCGATTTGGAAATGGCTGGATTATTTCATGGCATCTCAACTGCAACTTGGTTGAAAACTTGAGCAACTGGCTGGTGATTCTGAGAAATCAGTGTTACAGTTGTGTGTTTAGTGTTTGATCAGCTCACATATGATGTTTATGAGGTGTTAGAGCAATTGGTTTGAGTGGAATTGCTCTCTACTGAAAAATTCGATAGTGACTTACTAAGAAAGGCATTTTTGAGAGTGAGAAGATGATTTTGAGAAAGGTAAGTGTTGTAGGGATTTGGTGTACTTAAACTGAGCACAAATGAGCTCTATTTATAGTAGAGCAAGTTTGTTTTGCAAGTAATAGTGAATGGCAACTGCAGCAGCTCATTGTCCAATTGCATCACTTTGGAATCTTAAGTCTCCTCTAGTCATTGACTAGAGGTTAGAGCACAGGCTTTTGGTTCCCTAGTTCAGAGATCATCCTTGACTCATTCAGTTGGAAAATGCTCAGTTCATGCCACCTTGGTGCATCCATTGAATGCTCCAAAACAAAATTGGAGTCTTGTCCCCTTTTTAGGCATTTTTAGGTTTGGCATGCTACTTTTAGTTCCAAAGACTTGGGAGGCTTATGGATCAGTCTTTGTTCCTCCTTGGTCTCCCCCTGAGGTGTTCAGATGGATAAACTTGTTTTTCATTTGCACAATTTGATCAAATCGAGCAAAAATGCACAAATATGCCTTGCCATGACAGTTGCAGCAAGGCATATTGCCACTGTCATAACTCTTAGCCCAAATGGAATTTGATTGAGTTCTTGGCCATTTTGGAAAGCTCTCATATGATACAACATATGTGTGATCATAGTTTGTCTTGACACGTTTTGGATCCAAGTGAAAAATGCCCTTACATTTTGGAAAAATGAAACATATTCTAACTTAATGAAAATTTCACTAAGTGTTGGAAAAAATGACATTTCATGTTTTCAGCCATTTTGATCATTCCATAACTTAAAATCCATGAGGAATTGGAATGAGGTGTAGTTGACACTTTTAAAGTATGCCATGAGAGCTACAAATCCATCTTTGGATCAGCCAAAATGGTTGCTTGGATCACAAGTTATGATCCTTGGAAGTTGGTACCCTAGCCACTTTGTTCCATAACTTAGAAAATTTCTAAGTTTTTTATGGTTACCCTTTTTACAAGTTATCTCACTTTCTTTGATTTTTCTTGATGAATGTTTATTCAAATCACACATTAACATCATTTTAGGGTTAGGGAACCATAACTGACCAAAAAATAAAAAAGTCAAACTTTGACTTTTGGGCATAGTTGACTTTTTATCGGATGAACTCCAAATTGTGCGATCCTCTATGAAATCAAGTCCTTGACCTAAATCAAACTTTATGTATTGATTTCATAGGTGTCATAGGATGTATTGAATCATGTCCCAAGGTTTGGGAGCATGTCCTGGTCAAAAGTCAAAGTTACAGTTGACTTTTTCTTCAAAACCCTAATTGTGGTTCAGATGAAAATGAAACTTATTGATGAAGCTTCTTGGATCAATCCATTGTTGCAAATGGATCAATATGGTGTATTGGAGGCCCTCAAATCATGTCTTGAGGTCTTGGCTCATGTTTTGTCCTAAATTTCAACTTAGGGGTGAATTAGGTCAAGAAACCCTAATTCTTGATTTTTGATGAATGCATCCCCTGAGGCTAGATTGACTTGATGATTGGGTCCATGAGGATCCATGGATTATATTAGGTTATGTTTTGAAGCATTGGCTCATGCCTATAAGAAAATTTCCATCTGGAGGCCCTGGTCGACCAAAACCCTAATTTGGTGACACTGGCGATCTTGAGGCTTGATCCACTTGGAAGGTTGTAGCCTTGTGCTTAATCCTTGATGTGGGAGTCCTCTTGATTCTTTATGGATGTTTGAGAGGTTAGAAAAATTGAAGATCATGTCATTCCTTGATTGATTCTTTGTCTAAGAGCTCTGAGAGGGCTTGAAACCCTAATCCTGATTGTAGTGAATGCTCACCCATCTTTGGGGAGACTGATGAGGCATAATGGTACATCCATATTGTGGTGATGATTTGCACAAGGATGGGAAATCTTAGTGGTCAAAATTTGGGGTATGACAGATGCCCCTATTTAATCTTCTTGGACCCGAAGGTGTGAATGGCGAAGGTATTCGGGCATTCAGGGTGCAAGAGGATTAAATATCGGAATACCCAAAATTTTGATAGTGGTTATGAATGGCAATTTGCTCATCCGTCTTCTTTTGCTAAGAAATGATACTTAGAAGAGGTAAAACTTTCCCGCGATCCTGGTCTTCAGCCAAGGAACTAGTCTCAGTTTCTGGAATAAACTTCCCCTCGATCCTGGTTTCCTACCAAGGAACTGGTCTAAGTTTCTGAAATAAACTTCCCCTCGATCCTAGTTTCCTACCAAGGAACTGGTCTCAGTTTCTGATATAAACTTCCCCTCGATCATGGTTTCCTACCAAGGAACTGGTCTCAGTTTCTGATATAAACTTCCCCTCGATCCTGGTTTCCTACCAGGGAACTGGTCTTAGTTTCTTTTTTCAATAAACTTTCTTGACAAGGTACGCTATCTGTAGCGGTTTTCCTCAAACTTCTCGCTGAATTTTCCTGGGGAGATGCCATTTGACGGAAAAATGTTTCGATGCCAGACTTGCTGGGGAACCCATTAGTCTGAGCTGTAGAGGTGTACAAACTTCTCTGTTGGAGACGCCATTTGTTGACTCTACTAGGGAAAGCAAGTCTCTTGAAAGACTGCTTTAGCTTAGGGATATTACATCATACTTTTCTTCGAGATCTTCTCGAAGAAACGCCATGTGATGCAATCCAATTTGGAGGTGCTGATGACCTCATTGACATTGATTTTCTGGAGAGAAGAACCACTGTATTGCTGAGAGTCTTTAGTTGCGAGGCTCTCTCTGGGATTTTCCTTAATCCGGGAAAGCGAAGATATCATCTTCAATGGCAAAGAGTGACATTTGTAGAACATTTTCTTGTTTTTCAGAGGTTCAAGTTATCAAGGTGGTCAAGGACCAACTTCAATCCAGAAATAAACTGGAGGAGAGAGATTGTTCAGACGCAACATTTCCTGACGAGGAAAGAACTGACAACTCGATTGAGAAGACTTCTATCATTAGGGGACAAGACCGACTAGAGTGATAGTGATGCAATATGAATATGAATGTAAATAAAAAATGCATGATGTATGTATGTTTATGCTGACAAAACTGACACGACATACAAATTAACGAATGAACACGACTGGATACTCGGCCACTGTGGGGGGACGAAGAGGTATCGCTGGTTCAAGATAGCAATTCTGCCTTGCTTAGGAGATATAGTCCCTATGCGGAACACCGTTGGTCGGGCTTAGGATATAAGGACTCTGCCGAGGATGTCAGATGAAACATGGTCTCTGACACAGCTGACCCTTCATTCAGGCGTACTGGTTTAGAAGGAGTACTTTGATTCTGCACTTTGAAGCTCGATTACTTTTGGAGAAGCGATCAATGTTCTTTCGATGTTCAATAGTCAAAAGAAATTGCCATCTTTATTTTAAAAGCAGAAAAGTTTGACAATAAAATTCATTTTTGTTTCGTTTCAAGAATCGTTGATCATATTAAAATGTCGTTCTATAAAGCTAAAACAAATAAGATTTACAAACAAAAGCACTAGGGCTCAAATTTTATTGATAGGATGGAAATCTGCCAAACGCGTGATCCCATAGAGCATTTACAAAATTAGAAAATGGTAATTTAAGGGAAAAAGGGCTACATTGAAACATAACGACCGTTATCCTTCTACCAACTTTGAATTCTGGACATCCTGAGCTTCTGTCGAAGATGACCTTGACTATAGTTTTCCGATGGATGGCATTACTGCTGCTGAGGGATTTGCCTCTTTGCTGGACGTAGTTACTTGCCATTATCCCTAACTTTTTCCTGGATTGTACTTTGAGATTTCCAATCCACCAGGATGATTTTTTATTATGTCTCTAATTTTTGCCTGGACCGCCCTTTCGGGTTTTCAATCCACCGAGACGTTTTTTATTTTTTTTATTTATTTAGGCGAAGTATTTCTTGACTACATCAACATTCGTGGGGTAGGCAAACTCTTCTCCATCCATGGTTGCAAGTCTCAAGGCGCCGTCTGAGAAAGCTTTCTTGACCACATAGGGGCCGTTATAATTCGGAGTCCATTTGCCCCGGGGATCAGTGAGAAAAGATTGTATCTTCTTGAGCACGAGGTCTCCTTTCCTGAAGACGCGAGGTCAAACCTTTTTGTCAAACACCTTCTTCATCCTTTGCTGATACAACTGACCATGACATAGAGCCGTTATTCATTTTTCTTCGATCAGATTTAGTTCGTCGTGTCTACTTCGACACCATTCAGCCTCTGTTAACTTAGCTTCCATCAATATCCAGATTGATGGGATCTCTACTTCTATGGGGAGCACTGCTTCCATGCCATATACTAGAGAGAAATGGGTTGCCTCTGTTGAAGTGCAGACAGATGTACGATAACCGTGAAGAGTAAAGGGTAGCATATTATGCCAGTCTTTGTAGGTTACAACCATCTTTTCAACGATCTTTTTGATATTATTGTTAGCCACTTCTACCGCTCCGTTCATCTTGGGTCGGTAGGGAGATGAGTTATGGTGTTCGATCTTGAACTTAGCGCACAACTCTTTCATCATTCTATTGTTCAAGTTGGATCCATTGTCAGTAATGATCTGGCTTGGAACACCATAACGACAGATGATATTATTTTTGATAAAACAGACCACCACTTGTCGGGTTACATTGGCGTATGAAGCTGCTTCGACCTACTTGGTGAAATAGTCAATGGCTACTAGGATGAACCGATGTCCGTTTGAAGCTTTGGGTTCGATCCTGCCAATCATGTCGATTCCCCATATGGAAAAAGGCCATGGGGAAGAAAGAACTTTTAGATGCGTTGGCGGTATATGAATTTTGTCTGAGTATATCTGACACTTGTGACACCTCCTCATGTACTTGTAGTAATCAGATTCCATTGTCAACCAATAGTACCCTGCTCTTAGAATTTTTCTTGCCATTGTGTGTCTGTTGGCATGAGTACCAAAGGATCCTTTGTGAATTTCTTTCATTAGTGCGTCTGCTTCTAGTCTGTCTATGCATCGAAGCAAGACCATGTCAAAGTTTCTCTTATAGAGTGTATCACCGCTCAGGAAGAAGTTTCTGGCCAGTCTTCTGAGGGTCTTTCTGTCCTTCCTTAGTGCCCTATATGGGTACTCTTGCTTCTAAAGGAAGCATTTGATATCGTGATACCAAGGTTTGTCATCTATGACTGCTTCAATTGTGAAGATGTAAGCGGGTCGTTTAAGGCGCATTATGTCGATCTTAGGTATGTCAGTCTATTGACCTACATTAATCATGGAAGAGAGAGTGGCCAAAGCATCAGCCATATGATTCTCTTCACGAGGGATATGATGAAACTCGATTCTGTTGAAGAAGGGTAACAACCTTCTCGCGTAATCTTTGTAAGGAATCAGTCCTGATTGGTATGTGTTCCAATATCCTTTGATCTGATTAATAACCAGGGCTGAGTCACCATAAACATCCAAGTTCTTGATCCTTAAGTCGGTCGCTTCTTCGAGACCCATGATACAAGCTTCGTATTGAGCCTCGTTGTTTGTACACTTGAATGTAAGTCTGGCGGTGAAAGGAATGTGGGTACCCTGAGGTGTTATAATGATTGCCCCAATTCCGTTTCCATAATGATTGACAGCTCCGTCAAAGATTAGTCCCCATTGGGAACCAGGTTCTGGCCCTTCACTGGGTAGCGGTTCATCGCAATCTTTCATTTTCAAATACATGACATCTTCGTCTGGGAAGTTAAACCCGACTGATTCCTGGTCGTCAATCGGTTGATGAGCCAAATGATCAGCTAAAACACTTCCTTTAACGACTTTCTGAGCGTGGTATTCTATGTCATATTCTAATAACAACATCTGCCAACGAGCAATTCTTCCCGTGAGAGCAGGTTTTTCAAAGACATACTTGATTGGATCCATTTCTGAGATTAACCAAGTAGTGTGACGAATCATATACTGACGAAGACGTTTAGCTGCCCAAGCCAGAGTACAACAAGTTTTCTCAAGCATAGTGTACCGAGTCTCGTAGTCGGTGAATTTCTTGCTCAGATAGTAGATGGCAGACTCTTTCCTTTTCGTTTCGTCTTGTTGACCAAGTACACAACCCATCGAGTCTTCCAAGACTGTTAAGTATATGATCAGTGGCCTTCCTTCCACTGCAGGTGATAGAATTGGTGGATTCAATAGGTATTCCTTAATACTGTCGAAGGCGGTTTGGCAGTCTTCTGTCTAAACGCAGTCCTGGTTCTTTTTGAGTAATTTGAAAATCGGCGCACATGTCGCGGTCATGAGGAATATAAATCTGGAAATATGGTTCAAACGTCCCAGGAATCCCCTGACTTGTTTTTCAGTCCTCGGAGAAGGCATTTCTTGAATGGCCATGATCTTGTCAGGATCAACCTCAATTCCTTTTTGGCTAACGATGAATCCTAAGAGTTTCCCTGAACGGACACCGAAGGTGCACTTATTGGGATCCAAGCGGAGTTTGTACTTTCTCAGCCGCTCGAATAGCTTTGACATATGGTTCATATGCTCCTCTTCTGTCTTAGATTTGGCAATCATATCATCGACATATACTTCGAATTCTTTGTGTATCATGTCATGAAAAAGAGTAGTCATAGCCCTTTGATAGGTTGCCCCGGCGTTCTTCAAACCGAATGGCATTACCTTGTAACAAAAGGTACCCCATGGGGTGATGAATGAAGTTTTCTCCATGTCTTTCGGCACCATTTTTATCTGATTATAGCCCGAGAATCCATCTATGAAGGAGAAGAGTTTGAATTTTGCTGTACTGTCAACCACCATGTCAATGTGTGGTAAAGGAAAGTCGTTCTTTGGACTAGCCTTGTTTAGATTCCTGTAATCCACACACACTCTGACTTTTCTGTCCTTTTTTGGAACCGGGACTATGTTGGCTAACCATTGAGGATATTCTGATGTGGCAAGGAAACCCGCGTCAATCTGTTTCTGTACTTCCTCTTTGATTTTGATGGCCATGTCTGGATGAGTCCTTCTAAACCTTTGTTTTACTGGCGGACATTCTGACCTCAACGGTAGATGATGTTCCACGATGCTGGTATCGAACCCTGGCATATCCTGATAGGACCAAGCAAATACATCGGGAAACTCTTTGAGAAGCCTTGTCAAACTTTCTTTGACAGTCGGACTGAGCAGTGCCCCAATCTTGACCTCTTTTCTCTCTTCTTCTGAACCCAAGTTGACCGTTTCCAACGGCTCTTTGTGAGGTTCAATGGACCTTTCCTCTTGTATGAGAAATTGGGAGATCTCTTCTTGAATTTCTTTGTCATCTTCTTCTTCAGCTCCAAATACCGGGAATTCAAAGTTGGGAGAAGGCATTGGATCGTATGTCTCAATGGGGTTTAAAACAAGCAATCTGTATGATGTGATGATTATTTTTAGAAGAGATAGAGAGAATACAAGAGTGTGTGCAGTGTATTTTCTTTAGAAAACTGCTTGTTTTTATTATTTGAGTTGTTTTTTAGGATTACCATTTTCTGAAAAGGCGAAAAGAGAAAACAACAATAAATGCGGAAATTACAGAATGACGTTATTTTATTTATGATCTTGTCGATTCTTGAAACTACAGCCCTATAAAACAAAACTCTGTCGCTTTGGGTGAAGTGAAGAGGTATATTTACAGAAAGTGAGCCCTATCAAAACATCTGTTTCACCTTGGCAGGGTGAAAGGTTAAGATAAAGACGACAATTACTTAGACTTATGAACGACTTTCAGAACATCGACAGCAACCCATTGACGGCGAACTCCTCGGTGAATCACAAAGTCTGGCCTCTTCTTTCTTGACTTGTCTCCAGAAATGACGTTGATTTCTATTGGAGCAAGATCGTTGGAATCTGTTTCGCAGGCAGAGTTGTCGTAGACGAACTCTTCTGTTGTATTTTGCACAGTATTTGTACTCTCAGGTAAATCTCCCTATCCAGTTGGCTGGATGTCTTCGAGCCTGATACGAGAGCTTTCAGGAGCAGTGTACTTGACCAAGAAGTCGAACTTTTCGCTCGGTTGTCCTAAGGTGTCCCACACTTCTGTGGTACTGGAGGAGTCATCTCTCTCGATGACGTTGACCTCAGGAAAAGCATAGTTGATGAAATCTAGTCCTGCAAGCTTTTCAAATTCATCGTCGTTCTGGGTATTTTCAGAATGCCCTGAATGTTGATCCCATGACATGGTGGGGACGCAGGTATTATTTTCAATGATGCTCAATTGGTAAGCATCGTTCGGCTGATTCTCTTGCCCCGAGTCTCCTGGGTACGGCTGCTAGATAGGCAGGCCATCCATTGGCCATAATATTCGTGGTCAAAGTTGTATTTCATCAGATTGTCCTCCTCTAATGAGTTTGGTGGAGCACGACATCCTTCTGGATCACAATCTCCGTATACCACCTTGACATCTGACCTTGGTATAAATCTCGGACTCTGTGCGGGATAGCAAAAGGGCGTAGGCACCTCCTCCTGAGACATATAACCGTCCTCGTTAAGATAGGACTTCCATTATTCATTTGTATTGGAGGAGTCTCCCTCGTTGATGGTATGGACTTCTTGAGATATTGGGTGAAGGAAACCTCCACTATGGAAGAAATCCTGAATGGGATGAAGACTTTCATCATTAGTAGCAGTCTGGGTACAGGTTGAAGAAAAACCAAGACCCTTCTTTGTTTTGTTATCAATAGGAATGACAAGTTGTCCCCATCCCTTTACATTGTTACTTTTAATCACTTCGAGAGCATCGATGTATGAGGAAAAAGAGGTTCCTTCTTCTGACTGATTTTCATTGCTCACCGAAAGTGCTTGGAACTGAGTTCCAACAACCTCCTCGGGTTCTACATGAGTGGATAATGAAAGGTTACTTACGATCAAGGCTTGTTCTCCACAGACCATGACTAGTTGGTCGTTCTTGACGAACTTCAGTTTCTGGTGCAGTGTCGAAGTGACTGCCCCAACCTGGTGTATCCAAGGTCTTCCCAACAAACAACTATATGTTGCTCGGATGTCCATGACCTAGAAAGTAACCTGGAAAGTGTAAGGACCGATAGTTATGGGAAGGTCGACTTCATCGATAACTGCTTTACGAGATCCGTCAAATGCTTTGACAATGACCTCACTGCCCCTCATCGGGGATCCTTTGAATGATAGACGTATTAAAGTGGACTTTGGCATAACATTCAGAGCCAATCTGATGTCTACCAGTACGCTGGCTAAGGCATCGTCCTGGCAGTTAACTGTAATATTGAGTGCCATGTTGTGACTTTTGCCTTCCTCTGGCAATTCCTCGTCACTAAACCCCAAGTTGTTGCAGGAAGTGATGTTAGAGACAATACTGTCGAATTGCCTTATTGACACATCATATTCCACAAAGGCTTGCTCTAAGACTTTCTGCAGAGCTTCCCTGTGAGCCTCGAAACTGAGTAAAAGTGACAACACAGAGATCTTTGAAGGAGTTTGTAACAGCTGATCAACAATGTTGTATTCACTCCTTTGGATGAGCTTCAGCATCTCATCATCATTCTTTGAAAGGTTGGGATCACTGGATTGACCGACTGGTGGATTGGGAACTTCTATCTGAAGTTCTTTTTCTCTGTTAGGTTCTCCCACTCCTCAGTTGAAGATTCGACCGCTCTGTGTTACTCAAATGATGCCTGCAATATTCATGACGGAGGGTAATGGAGTTTCCTTTCCATTCTCAATTGTTGTTGCACCGTACTTGTAAGGGATAGCCTTATCAGACTTGTACGACACTGGTCCCGGTAGATAGATAACTACAGGAGCCTTCTGATTTCTCTGACTGTCGTAAGTAACTTCAATCAGTTCCTGGTTAAGAACCTTCGATTCGTCAAGTAGAGGGATGATGGCACAAACATCATTGGTCCTCTTATGATCAGAGATTACAATAGCATTCTTGATTTGATCACCGAAGTAGTCGGGCATCAAGTTGATGGACCCCGAAACTGGACATGGTTGAATCTCTTTGCATTCCAACTGACTCTGAAGGGCTGCTCGCACGAGGTAACATCCTTGGTTATTTTCCGAGCAAACTCTACAGCGCTCGTAGTTATGTGGTGGCACCTGGCCACGTCCGCTTTGTATGCAGTGTAACCTCACTATGTCCGCTTCCATTGATCGAACATCCTGACTCTGATGCCTAGTAGGGTTCCCGTCGATCATACTGACTTGTTGCGTGTCTTCATCTAGATAGATCGGAAGCCACCAATGATTTAACAAGTGTTGCAAATTTCTTTGAACGAGAGCACATCCCTGGTCACTCTCACGACATCCCTTACAGTTCTAATAATTATGCAAAGTCAGAAAACCGAACTGGACTTGCTTAACACGTAATTCTACCAAGCTGGTATTCATCAAGCGAATATCAAAAATCTAACTCATGTTGACGTGATAAGGATTTTTATCATGGTAGTCCTGGATCCATCCAAGATCCATCTGACGCTGGAGGGCCTCTTGTATAAAAGAGCATCCCTGATTGTCTACCGAGTAAATTAGACAGAAATTGTAATCGTGTCGCGACAGATTATGTTACTGGCTTTGCCTTGAGTGCATTGCCACTAAGTTGACATTCATCGCACGGATGTCGTGGTTCTGAATGATGTTGGAACTTGCATGAGTCATGTTAACTCCACGAACTCGATGCTCTTGGATCCACCCGAGATCCAATTGTTCCTGTAGAGCTGATTACACCATAGAACATCCTTGATTGTTCTTAGAGTAGATATCACACTGGTGATAGTTGTGAGGTGGTATGTGGCCATACCTGCTCTGACTGCGATGCATTGTGACCAGATTGGTCCTTAATAAGAGTACATCATGAATTTGATAGCTGTTGTTAGACTCTCCTTCTATCAAATTTACTGCAGCTTTCTCGTGCTGAGGGAACGAGTTCGTGAGAACATTCGGATTCGTATCTTTGAAAGATAAGACCCCGCTTCTAACAAGCTTTTGTACATCGGATTTGAAACTAAGACAAATTTCTATGTTATGCCCTGGTCCTCCTTGATGGTAAGGGCAAGTTTGATCCGCTTTGAACCAAAAAGGCGGATTTTCTGGTACTGTAAGAGGAGACCCAGTTTGGACGTGCCCCTTGACCAGTAGGAGTGGAAACAATTCTGCGTACAAAATCGGTATAGGGTCGAACCCTGGCGGTCGTGTTGTACGGTTGTTGTTGTACTCAGGACGAGCCTGCTGAAGAGGCTGTTGTGTCCTTTGCTGATATTGTTGTTGATTCAGTTGGCTTTGTGCAACCTGAGGTTGATATGTTGGAACAGGCGCAGGGTTGATAGCAGGAGTTACAGCTGCTACTGGTTGGTATCGTCGCCTTTGCTTTCTGAGAGAGATATTCCCAATATCTTGCTCTTTTTTCTTAGGGAGAGCACTACCGTATCTTTTTGTACTACTTGATGATCCAACGTCTTTAACTAAACGTCCTTCTCGGACGGCTTCCTCAAGACGAACTCCCATGCCCACCATCTCGGTGAAGTTGTTGGGCGCACTGGCGACTATTCTGTAGTAATAAAATGAGCTCAAGGTTTTCAAGAAGATCTTTCTCATCTATTTTTCCTCAAGAGGTGGACAAATCTGAGCGGCAATTTCACGCCATCTCTGAGCATACTCCTTAAAGGTTTCCTTGTCCTTCTGCGACATGGCTCTGAATTGATCTCTGTCCGGTGCCTTGTCCAGGTTATACTTATATTGTTGAATGAAGGCAGCACTGAGATTTCTGAAAGTAGCGATCTTAGTGCGGTTTAAACGCATGTACCATTTGAGTGCGGCGCCGGTTAAACTATCCTGGAAGTAATGGATCAGTAGCTGGTGGTTCTCTGTCTGAGTAGACATCCTCCGAGCGTACATCACCAAATGGCTTTGAGGGCAAGAGTTACCCTTGTACTTTTCAAATTCGGTCACTTTGAACTTGTGCAAAACTTTCACATTGGGGACCAAACAAAGGTCTGCGGCGTCCTTTCCAAATAGATCATGACCGTGAATGGCTTGTAGTTCTTTCTGCATCTCCAGGAACTATTCCTGGAACTCATTCATTCTGTCGAACATACTTTCGTTTCCACCAGACGGTATCTGGGAAACCTGTCCTTCTGGGAGAGTGTGTACCATGGGTGGTGGTACAGTCATTACGACAGAGACTCTTGGTGCCTCCCGAAGTTTGTAACCTTTAGGAGTTGCTGTCATGCCCCTGGCATCTTCGCTTTCCTGAAGTTTGTAACCTTCAGGCCCAGCGGTTCCTGCTGCAGTTTCAGGATCTTCAGTGATTGGCGGAATATATCCTTCCGAGATATAGTTGAGTGGCATTCCCCAGGGATGATCTTTCAGCATTTTATACCTAGGATCATACTTCTCCGCTATGGGCGTAGATGTGATCTCTGAGATCACGGTCCTTTGTTGTTGCATCTGAGCTTCTACTAGAGCTTGCATGTTGTGATGAAACTTTCTCAGATCTTCTTTCAAAGTGTCGATCTCTTCTCTCAACTCTCTGTTCTCTTCCTCGAGATCATCCATTTCTTTCTGTCGATTGGCCCGAGTATTGTACGAATGAGACAGTTTGACTCTAGAATCGAGACACAAATGTGAGATTCGCAGGGAAGAAGAATGCGTTTATGCGAGAATGATGAATGATATGCAATGATTATATTAATTATTTTTTGTTTAAGCAAAATAAACGTCAATAATTTGGATGCAAATATCAAACAGTGGGGAAACCCGGTTTTATTGAATTCAAAGATTGCGGAAATGGAAATACAGTAGATTACAAAGTGTTGTAAAAGGAAATCTCTAAGCTAATGGATCCTGCGTCCTCTCTGAGGAGGGCTCAGGTGTTGGTTCTGGTACTTTCCTTTTCTTTGACCGGGGCTCTTGAGCCGTTGTCAAGTTGTCATTCCTTTTCCAAGTGAAAGGAGCGAGAAAATTTCTTTGGTCATCTTGATTTTCTATAGCATGTTGCTCTAAAATCTCGATCAGAGCATCTTTATCTTTTAATAGCTACTATATTTTCTTACACTCCACATTGAGAATGCGGTACTTGTTCCTCCAAGACCTCTTCTCCTGTTGAACTTTGTTGAGAGTCACCTGAAGTTTTTCCATATCAGACATAAAATAAAGGACAGGGTCCCTTAATGGAACAATTTCTTGATGAGGGTAAGGCATCCTCAGCTTGAGAGCTCTAGTTTGTACCCAGTGGAGATAAGGCTCCACCGAGACACAGTCTGGTTTTCCTAGAGACTCTCGTCATTTTCTATAAACGTGTTTCCAGGTATGCACTATTTCTGTCTTTAGTGCCCTGTCATTTTCTCCTTCCTTGAAGAAAAGACCTTCCAGATGAGCATTACGTGGGACATGCCTCATCGGGTATCCGAATTGACGAAGAACTAAAATTGGATGATAGTTGATTACTCCCTTAGTTCCTATAAGGGGTACATTTGGGAAATTTCCACAACGGTCAATGATTCTGATCCCGTCATAGATTCGATTGTACCAATCAATGTCATAGTTGGTAAGAGACATGATTCTCTGTGACCAACGTAAAGTACTTTTTTGATCCCAAAATGCAGCAGGCTTTGGCAAATGGGAAATGAACCATTTGTACAGCATGGGTACACAACATGTGATCATTTCTCAGCTGTATAAATTCCTTAAGTGTACAGAATGCTAAGCATTTGCGAGCAAGGTTGGTACAGGGTTTCCAATCAGAAAAATCTTAATGGCATTGATATCTACAAATTTATCGATGTTGGGAAACAAAAATAACCCGTAGGTGAGCAAAACAAATATGCTCTCGAAAGCGGCTATATACCCTATACTAGCAAAGTACAGAGCTTTCTTTATCAAGAACTGGGCCGACAAATCCTGGATACCACCCTTAATGATCATGTGAGTCCTGACTTCTGATTCGTCCAAATAGATTGCTCTTGCAATGGTATGATCTTTTGGAATTTCTTCCAGTCCAAAAAAGGGAGCTTGATCAGTGATATATAAATCAGTCAGGTGAGAATACTCCTCCAGTGTTGGTGTTAGCCAATAATCCGGGAATGTGAAACAGTGATAAACCAGATCGTAGAACTGGATTAGCGTGGATAAGATTCCTTCAATTACATGGACCCTTAACACAGACAGCAGTCCTTCATACTTAGCTCTGAAAGCCTCAGGGTTGGTGATCATCCTTGCCAAACCTCTTAAATCCTCTAATTTCGGAACCTTGAAGGTGTACTTGTGAGTTTTTCTTCTACCGAAATCCATAACGCAATCTCTTTCTCTGACATTTGCAAACATTGTCTTAGTTTAATTTGAAAAAGAGAGACTAGAAGGGAAAATTTTTCTTTGTTTTAATGTTTTTTAAATGAATGTATGAATGGATCACACAAAAACATAGAAAAAACATGGGGTCAAAGGGTCGGTGTCATGAAGTCAAGGCTCTACCCATTCCCAAAGGTTTATACTGGTGATTTTTGTACCTGTTCTCAAAATCACTGACCCCTCATCGGATGACGACAACAAGCGGATCACCAAGCGAGCTGGTTCATCTTAGAGTAATCTCAAATGAGGGTAGTATCATGTGACAACTATTCCTGATAGCTTCCGCACTTCAAAATGGTTTCTGTCTACAAAAATCCCCAACTTCTCAGATAACCCAATGGAACAATCTGCTTTCAACAACCGAAGTCGTATAGACATTGAATCCGCAAAGGGCATCTCCACTGATTTGATGGTCGACCGAGACCTCTTATCTGGGATTCATTCCCCATAAGATTACCCGTATAATGCCATCCCCTATCTTAGGTGTGTACTCAATCTTTCCACATGCGACATCACACGCATTCCCATTAGCAGAAAAATAAACACAGCTATCAATTAGGAAAAGCAGTATATATATTTGTCCTAATATCCTAGACCTCTAGTCCTATGATGCTATATAAACAATGACTCCCCAGCAGGGTCGCCATTTCTGTGGTACTCAAGTTTTTCCACCTAAGATTGTAAGAAAGAATGCCTCCCACTGTGGTCGCCATTTTTTCTGTAGCGCGATTTTTGTGGTTTCAAACCACTATCGCTTTGGTACTACAGTTCGATTCATTTTTTATCATGTGAAGCTGATTAAGGAAGGGAAATAGATGTCTCCAATTAACCCTGCTTGCATACTGAGTTTAAACAGATGACTGTCAGTTTACAGATGCTATCAAAATAGGGGGTCTGTCTTAGGTTTATTTCGC
The DNA here is from genome assembly GCA_022829125.1 of Lathyrus tuberosus. NCBI lineage: Eukaryota > Viridiplantae > Streptophyta > Magnoliopsida > Fabales > Fabaceae > Lathyrus > Lathyrus tuberosus. The sequence continues at coordinate 1,339,349 of JALAZF010000620.1, read as the reverse complement.
TTGAGAATAGGGTGTCTTGAGGCATTTGATAAGGTGCTTGATTTGGGTTTTTTCTTTGATTGAGGTATGACGGTACTAGACTTTGAGTTTTTGATTAGTATGCTCGCTAAGATTTTGCAATCTTATGCCTACGTACTCCCGTTTAACGAAACAGGGAAATCAGAGTGATCGTAGTTCCCTCCTATTCTATGGGGGAAAAAGATGTTTTGGTGTCTTGTTCGAAGCCCAAGACAGAGGCTAAAAGGAGTATTTGTATCTTGTTCAAAGCCCAAGATATGAAGCTGAAGGGTTTTTTGTGTCTTGTTCAAAGCCCAAGATTGAAGCTAAAAGGTTTGACTGAGAGAGAACTTGTCATCTCTAAAGAGGAACTGTTGATGTTCGTATGCCTTGGTTAAAGCACAAGTTGATGCTAAAAGGTTGATTGACTCAATCAGGGATTTCTCTATACAAAGCCTAAGAGGAGGCTATTGACCCAACAAGAGGGTGTTTATTAGTTGTTTCGTACGAAGCCCAAGATAGAGGCTAAAGGGGTTGACTCAACAAGAGAGTACTAACAAGTGACTGACTCAACAAGAGAGCACTTTTATATGTGTCTTGTATGAAGCCTAAGACGGAGGCTAAAAAGGTTTGACTCAACAAGAGAGTCTTTTATACTCAACAAGAGAGTGATTTGCTGTCTCGTACGAAGCCCGAGATAGAGGCAAAAAGGAAAGTGACTCAGCAAGAGAGTCTTTTAAAGTGATGGACTCAACAAGAGAGTCGGAAAAGGTTAAGTCCGCTAGGGGGAATCATTGTACAAAGCCCAAGAAGGGCTGACTTCGCTGAGGAAGGATCATTATGCAAAACCTAAGAGGAGGCAATCTTTCTGTCGGGGATTCTTGAGATCCTGAGGAAGGTCCAAGAAGGGAATCAATCCTTGCAAGGGAATGCAAAAGGAATTGATAGATCAGAAACCTTGAGGCTCTGATTTGAGATAGTTTTATCTTGATGGTAAACCGACCTTGGTTGGGGATTTTTGGGAGAAAGACAGGGTTTTAGAACCCACATATTTTAACTCGGCTGGAGATTAATCCAGAATCCGGGGTTTCTCCTATGTTTGAAAGGTGCTTGAGAATGTCTTTGAGACTCAAGGGTATTAGACTCTCCAAGTCTACTGGTAGAGTTTTATCTTTTGTATGATACCCAAGAGGAGGCCGACTCGTTTAAGGGATGAGTATCAACCCTAAAATTGGTCTGAAGGTTTTGACCCCTTTTAGAAAGACGGCTCTAATGAAGGATGATTAAGTTATGTCCTATACCTTTAGGAGGTCATTAGGGTCCTTGTATTAAGCCCAAGAGAAGGCATGAGAACTTCTAAGAAGCCGAAGGGTCCTTGTACAATGCCCAAGAGGAGGCGGGGATGATTTTAGGAAGCCTGTGGGTCCCCAAACCAAGAGAAGTTTAAGAAATGCAATTCACAGAGAAGAGATCATTCCAGGAAAGTTCGAGAATTTGGAAGAAACTCAAGAGATGTCATTCACAGAGAAAAGATCATCTCTAGGGAGTTAGAGTTTCTTTGACAATTTCTAAGGGTGACAGTCTGAGAAAAGGTTCACCGAGAATACTTCCTTTCTCTTTGTTCCATATTGTTTAACCCCAAGAGAAGGGAAGACTGTATCTGGAATTCTACGGGGGATCTAGTTTTGTTTGTATTTAAGAGTGACCAACAAGGCTTTACCTAGTCTAGACGTAGTTGCCAGGGAAAACTCTAAATAACTATACTAGTATTACATAGTTGATATATGACAAGTATATAGAAGGATGTGAAAGAAGACTTACAGTGAAACAGCCCCACAATACAATTTATATATATATATATATGAAAGCGGTAAATGAAAGCGGATAAACACTTACCCGTTGTAGAGCTTCCATGCTGTTTTGTTAGTTGTTCAACAAAGAAATTAAAGAAAGTTTTGATAACAACATATATTTGAACTCAAAATCAAAGGAGAAAGTGCTTTGAAAAGATTGTTGGGGCTTACAGCTCATGGAGAGGCCCAAGTTTTAACGATGATTGCACCGTTGTTTTGGAAATCGTACAGAGGGACTTATATAATATGTGAGGTCTAAAATTGTTTTATTTAGAAAGGGGTTGGGTCTTACACTCTATTAGAGCCCCAAAGAGTTATTTAAAAAAATAAATGGGTCTTATAGCTCAAGGAGAGGTCCAAGGTTTTTTTTTGTTTGAAAACGGCGATCGTGCCGAGGTTTTTGAAAACACAGTGGGTCTTATACAACATCTGAGGCCTAAATCATTTTCGTTTCAAAAAGGGGTTAGGTATTACACTCTATTAGAGGCCCAAAAGTGTTTTTTGTACAAATGATGGGGCTTACAACTCAGGGAGAGGCCTAGTTAATTTTGTTAAAAAGGCGACGATCGCGCCGAACGTTTGAAAATATACAAAGGGACTTGTACAATGTGTGAGGCCCAAAGGTATTTTATTTACAAGGAATGGGTCTTACACTCTATTAGAGGCCCATGAGTGTTTGAAAAAGATTTGTAAGGGTTGAATTAATCAAAACTCTAATTTTGTTAAAAAAGGTATTAATTTTGTTTAAAAATTAATAAAAAGTATTGAAAACATGTGAAAAATGGGTGGTGATCTTGGATCAATGTTTCAAAAATCAGGTTTATATCCACAAAATGATTGGAAACCAATTAAATTTGGAAAATCAAGAAGGAAAAAAATATTTCAAATGTTAAAAAACAAATAAACATTAATTCTTTGCAAAAATATCAAGTATAGGAAATAAATAATATTTTCTGAATTTTTGGCAAAATAAAATATTTTAACATTTTTGTGAATTATTAAAAAAAGAATCAATTCAAAATCATTAAAACTCAGAGAGAAATTAATTTTTGAATCAATTAAATAAAATCACAAAATTCAAATATTCAAATTTGTGAAAAAGGCGCCAAGAACATGGGCCAAGAACACGCGCGAAGGGAGTTTTGCTCAGATTTGCATTTTCTATCCAATCTCACTGGATACTTGATGAAATCACACAATCCACATATCAATCTGCTCGTTTTCACCTCACGATCATGTCTATGGTCTTTAATTTCATTTATTTTAAGCATGGAATAAGAAATCAAGACAAAACCTCAAGAACCCTAAAATTTGCATAAAGGCTGAGAATTTTGATACACGATTCAAACAAAGCAATTAATTGAGGGGAAATATTCTATGCATGATTATGAACATTTGGCAAAAGTATTGTGCGAGGAAATATGCATAGATTAAGAGATGACCGAGTTTAGGCTTACTTGAAGGTCGTGACAGCAAGAGCAATGTGATTTTTGAGTTGGAGGTGTTACAGATGAGTTGTGATGCTCTGAACAGCTTCCCTACACCATATGGAGTGTGTTTGAATGCTTGGTGTCATACCCCAAATTTTGACCACTAAGATTTCCCATCATTGTGAAAATCATCATCACAATATGGATGTGCCATCATACTTCATCAGTCTCCCCAAAGATGGGTGAGCATTCACTACAATCAAAACTAGGGTTTCAAGCCCTCTCTGAGAGCTTAGACAAATGATCAATCAAGGAATGACATGATCTTCAACTTGTATAGCCTCTAAAGTCCATGGAACAAGAAATAGCATGTTGAACCTAGAATGGCCAAAATAGGGACAAGACTCCAAATTTGGATTGAAGCATTCAATGGAAGCATCAAGGTGGCATGGACTGAGCCATTCTCATCTGAAATCAGTCAAGACTTATCCAAGACCAAGGGAACCAAAGCTCTATGCCCTAACCTCTAGTCAATGGCTAGAGGAGACTTGGATTTTCATTTGCCAACATTGGCCAAACCTACTTACCAGTTGCCATTCACTATTCCTTGCAAAACAAACTTGCTATACTATAAATAGAGCTCAATTGTGATCAGTTTGAGTACACCAAAGCCATCTAACAGATGCTTTCCTCAAAATCTCTTTCTCTTGGCAAAAATGCCTTTCTTAGCAAGGTAGCTATCGGGTTTTGAGTTTGAGAGCTTTTCAAATCAAACCAATCACTCACACACCTCACATACATCATATAGAAGTGATCCAAACACTCACATAACATCTGGAACACATATTTCACAAAATCACCAGCTGGTTGCTCAAATTTTCAATCAAGTTGCAGCTGAGGTACCACAAATCATTCCAGCCATTTTCAATCAAGTCCAGGCATTCAAACACACTCCATAGGGTGTAAGGAAGCTGTTTAGATCATCACCACTCATCTGTAACACCTCCAAATAAAAAATCACATTGCACTTGCTGTCACGGCCTAAAGGTAAGTATACACTTGGTCATCTCTCAATCTATGCATATTTCCTTGCACAATAATTTGGCCATATGTTCATAATCATGCATGGAATGTTTTCCCTCAATTAATTGCATTGTTTGAATCGTGTATCAAAAATCCTAGCCTTCATGCAGAAATTAGGGTTCTTGAGGATTTTTCATGATTTCTTGTTATATGTTTAATTTAAATGAAATTAATGGACATAGACATGATCGTGAGGTTGAGACGAGCATAATGATATGTGGATTGCATGTTATAATCAAGTATTCAGGGAGATTGGATAGAAAATGCAAATCAGCCAAACCCAGAACACGCGCGTGTTCTTCAGCTGTTCTTGGCGCCTTTTTTTGAATTTTCAAATATTTGAATTTTGTGATTTTTCTTTAATTGATTCAAAAATTAATTTCTCTCTGATTTTTAATGATTTTGAGTTGATTCTTTTTTTAATAATTCACAAAAATGTTAAAATATTTTATTTTCCCAAAAAATCCCAAAAATATTATTTATTTCATATAATTGATATTTTTGCAAAGAATTAATATTTTAATTGTTTTTGACATTTTAAATATTTTTTCCACATTGATTTTGCAACTTTTAATGCTTTCTAATTATTTTGTAGGTCAATACTTGATTTTTGAAGCATTAATCCAAGATCACAATTTGTTTTCCATATGTTAAACAAGTTTGATCATTTTAATTGAATTTTTATTCAATTAAATACATTTTTGAAAACAAATTAGGGTTTTTGGATTAATTCAACCCTCACAAATCATTTTCAAAACACTTTGGGCCTCTAATAGAGTGTAAGACCCAATCTTTTTTTGACCAAATCATTTTTTGGCCTCAGTGCATTGTATAAGTCCTGATACCGTCAAAAACAAATGGCGCGATCGTCGCCTTTTGAAAAATAAGCATGGGCCTCTCCTTGAGCTATAAGACCCATTCAACACTTTTGGGCCTCTAATAGAGTGTAAGACCCAATCCCCTTTTAACCAAAACATTTTGGGCCTCACTTATTGTGTAAGTCCCTCTGCGTTAAAAGAAAACCTCGGCGCGATCGCCATTTCAAACGGAAAAATCAATTGGGCCTATCCTCGTGTTATAAGCCCCACTCTTTTTCTTTAAAACATTTGGGCCTCTTGAGAGAGTGTAAGACCCATCCCTTTGTACAGAAAAACATTTTGGGCCACAGTCACTTGTATAAGTCCCTCTGTACAAATTCAAACAGTGCGCTCACTGATAAAACCCTGGGTCTCTCCTTGAGCTGTAAGCCCCAAATCTTTCTTTTTCAAAGCACTTTCTCCTTTGATTTTGAATATACTGTTGTTTTCAATCTATCTTTGTTGAACAACTAACCAAACAGCATGGAAGCTCTACAACCGAGTAAGTGGTTATTGCTTTCATTTACTGCTTTCATATACATATAACTATATTGTGGGGCTGTTTCACTGTAAGTCTTCTTTCATAAACTCATATCAACTGTGTAATAATAGTATAAATATTTCGAGTTTCCCCGGCAACTACGTCTAGCACTAGGTAAAGCCCTGTTGATTACTCTGAACTTACTGTCAAAACTAGATCCCCATAGGATTACCAGACACAGTCTTCCCTCCTCTTGGGGTTAAACAATATGGAGATGTGAAAGACAGATTCTTTTTGAACCCTTTCTCAGACTGTCACTCTTAGAAATAGACAAAACTAGATCCCCAATAGGATCACCAGATACAGTCTTCTCTTCGGCTGTCCTCATTAGGAATTGTCAAGAAACTCTACTCCCAGAGATGAATGTATTCTCCGTGAATGGCATCTTTGAGTTTCTTCCAAATTCTCGAACTTTCCTGACTTGATCTATTCCTTGTGAATAGCTTGCCTTGAATTTCTCGGGGTTTGGGGACCCACGGGCTTCTTAAAAGCATCGACCTCCTCTTGGGCATAGTACAAGGACCCACAGGCTTCCTAAAAGCAACCCCGCCCCCTCTTGGGCTTAGTACAAGGACCCTACGGCTTCTTAGAAGTATTCACAGCCTCCTCTTAGGCTTCGTATAATGATCTCTTCCTCCGGGAATGATATCTTCCTCTTGGGCTTAGTACAAGGACCCGTCGGCTTCTTAAAAGCTTCCAGCCTCCTCTTGGGCTTCGTACAAATTGTCCCGATGACCTCCTAGAGGTATAGGAATAAAACTTAGTCATCTTCATAGAAAAGTCCTTTCATAGAGTCTACTACTGTTTCTCAAAGCATAGTACAAAAGATGACACTCTAGACTTGGATAGTCTTGACCCTTGAGTCTCCAAGACATTCTCAAGTGACCCCTTCGTTAAATAGGAAGGAAACCTGCAGACTCGGACAGTCTCAATACCCTTCGGATTTCCCGCTTCCTTAAAGAACAGGAATAACCCGGATCCTTGAATCAAATCCATGAGTACAGTGTTGCTTATATAAGAACTGATTTTCTCTTTAAAATCAGTACACTGGACCTGTCACTCAACTGAAACAGTAACCATAGCCTCCCTCTTGGGCTTTGTACAATGATCCTCCCCAGCGGAGTCAAACAACGTTTAGCCTCTCTCTCGGGCTTTGTACGAGACACATAAGGGACTCCCTCGTTGAGTCCATCATCCCTTTCGCCTCCATCTCGGGCTTTATACGAGATACAAAAAGGTTCTTATTGAGCCAAACAAATTTCTCGCCTCCATCTCGGGCTTTGTACGAGATACAAAAAATTCTCTTGTTGAGTCAAATAGCCTCCATCTCGGGCTTTATACGAGATACCAAAAGAATCCATCGTCGGGTCGAAACCTTTTAGCCTCTCTCTCGGGCTTTGTACGAGACACATACTAGCCTCCTCTTAGGTTTTATATAAGAAAACCACTGGTTAATCCAATTAACCTTTTAACATCAAAGCTGTGCCTCGTTCACAGTATACAAACATCAACAACTCTTTCCCCTTCATCTAATCGCTGTAAGCGGCAAGCCTCTGGATCATCTACATCCATGCCACTGTCCCTCTTTTAGCATGAGAAATTCCTAAGGAAAGATAGCATTGCTCTACACTGAGTTAAAGTCTTCCCCTTCAGGTTAAAATCCCCTATAAAGGAAGTTATGGCATTGCTAGGATCCGCGTATCCCGGTTAAAGTAATTCTCCTTTATAAACAGTTGTGACATACAACCCCCTCTTTAGAGATGACAAATTCTCTCTAAAGACAACACCTTTTAGTTTCACATCTTGGGCTTTGAACAAGATACAAATAGACCCTTCAGCTTCACGTCTTGGGCTTTGAACAAGACACCAAAAACACCCATTTCCTCCCATAGAATAGGAGGAACTACGAACGCTCTGATTTCCCTGTTTCGGTAAACGGGAATACGTAGGCATAAGATTGAAAGAAAAATCTTAGCGAGCACACTAAACAAAAAACCCAAATCCCATATCTCCATTAATCAAAAGCAGTAATTCAAAAACATCAGTCCTAACATCCTAATCCTTGTTCCCCGCCAGAAACCTTCTGCCAAGATAAAAAGAGAGAAAACCGTATTGGCGAAAATACAAATAACCAGTACAAAGGCCCCCCCACATTGATAGCATTCGTAACCTAACAGACGCTGTTTAAACTCAGTATGCAAAGTAGGGTTAATTGGAGACATCTATTTCCCTTCCTTCATCAGCTCACAATAGGATAAAAAATGAATCGACCTGTAGTTTAAGCTCAAACCGCAGAGAGTGACCAGCGCTTAAGAACCGCGTCCAAAATCGCTCGCTACAAAAAAATGGCGCCCACCGTGGGGCCGGGTCTCCATTTTTTCTTCCTTTTCACCACTTGTGTGAATACCACAGATTGGGGCTTCCGCCGGGGAACCCATTTCTGTCAGGAACTTAGGATTCATAGCTTTAAAAGGTCTAGGATGTTTTAGGACAAATATATATACTGCTTTTCCTAATTTCTATACATGTTTATTTTTCTGCTAATGGGAATGCGGGTGATGCCGTATGTGGAAAGATTAAGTATACACTTAAGATAAGTGATGGCGACGGGGTCGACCATCAACCTCGGTGGAGGCTGACCAACGCAACCCATTCTCTCACCTAGACAATGGGACGAATGTTAAGTCTGAGAAGCTGAGGAGCCAAACCCTTTCGTAGTACGAAAACTATCGGAAATAGTTGTTATGCGATACTACCCTCATTTGAGGCTGGTGATCTATTCTCGGTGAATGACACTTACTCTAAGATTGCTCTACAACTCGCTGGCGATCCGCTTGTTATTTTACTTTCCTGGGAGGAGCTGATGATAATGAGTACAGGTACAAAAATCACCCTAGTATAAACCTTTGGGGATGGGTAGAGCCTTGACTTCATGACAACGACCCTTTGACCCCATGTTTTTTCTATGTTTTTGTGTGCTGCATTCATGCATTCATTTAAAAAAACATTAAAACATTCAAAAAAATCTTCTCTTCTAGTCTCTCTGTTTTTCAAATTAAACAAAGACTGTGATTGCAAATATAAGAGAAAGGGATTGCACTAATGGATTTCGGTAGAAGGAGAACTCACCAGTATACCTTCAAGGTTCCAAAGCTAGAGGATTTGAGAAGGTTAGCGAGGATGATCACTAGCCCTGAGGTTTTCAGAGCCAAGCACAGAGGTTTGCTACCACTGTTAAGAGTCCATGTGATTAAGGGAATCATGGATGCGCTCATTCAATTCTACGATCCGGTTTATCACTGTTTCACATTCCTAGATTACCAGTTAGCACCAACGCTGGAGGAGTATTCTCATCTGATTGATCTACATATCACAGATCGAGCTCCATTTTCTGGACTGGAAGAAATTCCAAAGAATCAGACCATTGCAAGAGCAATTCATTTGGACGAGTCTGAGGTCAGGACTCACATAACCACTAAGGGTGGCATCCAAGGTTTGCCAGCCCAGTTCTTGACAAAGAAAGCCCTGTATTTTGCCAGTATAGGAAACATCACTGCTTTTGAAAGCATCTTTGTCTTGCTCACCTACGGGTTATTTTTGTTTCCCAACATCAATAACTTCGTCGATATTAACTCCATTAAGGTTTTTCTCATTGGAAATCCTGTGCCGACTTTGCTCGCAGATGCGTATCATTCTGTACACTCGGGAAATTTGTACAGCGGAGGGGAGATCACATGTTGTGTACCTTTGCTTTACAAATGGTTTATCTCTCACTTGCCCAAGTCTGCTGCCTTTTGGGATTGTAAGAGTGCCTTACGTTGGTCACAGAAGATCATGTCTCTTACCAACTCTGACATAGATTGGTGTAATAGGATCTATGATGGAATCAGAATCATCGATCGTTGTGGAAATTTCCCCAACGTGCCCCTTATAGGAACTAAGGGAGGAATCAACTATCATCCAGTTCTCGTTCATCGTCAATTTGGATACCCGATGAGGCACATCCCACTAGGTGTTCATCTGGAAGGTCTTTTCTTCAAGGAAGGAGAAAATGACAGAGCACTAAAGATGGAAATCGTGCACGCTTGGAAGCACGTTCTTAAGAAAGGACGAGAGTCTCTAGGAAAACCGGACTGTGTCTCAGTGGAGCCTTATCTCCATTGGGTCCAAACTAGAGCTCTCAAGCTAAAGATGCCTTACCCTCATTACGGGATTCTTTCGCCGAGGGATCTGTCATGTACTTCATGACGAAAACTGAAAAGCTTCAGGTTACTCTCAACAAAGTTCAAAAGGAGAGAAGGTCTTGGAAGAACAAGTACCGCACCCTCGATGTAGAGTGCATAAAAATACAACAATTACTAAAAGAGAAAGATGCTCTGATTGAAATTTTGGAGCAACATGCTGTAGAGATTCAAGATGACCAAAGGAATTTGCTCGCTCCTTTCACCTGGCAAAGGAATGACAACCCGACAACGGCCCAAGAGCCCCGGTCAAAGAAAAGGAAGATACCAGAATCAGCACCCGATTTCTCTTCAGAGAGGACTTGGGACCCATTAGCTTAGGTTTCTGTTTCTGCACCTTGTAATCTACTGTATTTCCATTTTTGTAATTCTTTGAATTCAATAAAAAGGGGTTTCCCCACCGTTTGATATTTGCAATCTAATTGTCGAAGTTTATTTTGATTAAACCCTAAACAATTAATATAATCATTGCATTCATCATTCTCACATCGCGAATTCTTCTTACCTACGAATCTCACGTTTGTGTCTCGGTTCTAGAGTCAAACTGTCTCATTTGTATAATACTCGGGCCAATCATCAGAAAAAGATGGATGATCTTGAGGAAGAAAACAGAGAATTGAAAGAAGAGATCGATGCTCTGAGAGAGGATATAAGAAAGCTTCGTAACGACATGCAAGCCATGGCAGAAGCTCAGCTACAAAGAACTGTGATCTCAGAGATCACCTCAACGCCCATAGTGGAGAAGTATGATCCTAGGTATCAGATACCGAAAGATCGTCATTGGGGCATGCCTGTTAACTATATCCCGGAAGGATATGTTCCGCCGATCACTGAAGATCAGGGAATCACAACAGAAGCCGTTGGGCCTGAAGGTTACAAACTTCGGGAAAGCGAAGATGCCAAGGGCATACTGAAGACTCCTGAAGGTTACAAACTTCGGGAGACGCCAAGACTCACTGCCGTAGTAACGGTACCACCCCCTGTGGTGCACACTGTCCCGGAAGGACAGATTCCACAGACACCTTCTGGTAAGAAGGAAACTATGTTTGACAGAATGGAGGAATTCCAGGAGAAATTCTTGGAAATGCAGAAGGAACTGCAAGCCATTCGCGGTCAGGATCTATTTGGAAAGGACGCCGCAGACCTCTGCTTGGTCCCCAATGTGAAAATCCCGCACAAGTTCCAAGTGCCCGACTTTGAAAAATACAAGGGTAACTCTTGCCCTCAAAGCCATCTGGCGATGTACGCTTGGCGGATGTCAGCTCAGACGGAGAATCAGGACCTACTGATTCACTACTTCTAGGATAGTTTAACCGGTGCCGCACTCAAATGGTACATGGGTTTAAACCGTGCCACGATCAGCATTTTCAGAGATCTTGGCACTGCCTTCGTCCAACAATACAAATACAATTTGGACATGGCACCCGACAGAGATCAACTCAGATCAATGTCACAAAAGGACAAGGAAACCTTTAAGGAGTATGCTAAAAGGTGGCGTGAAATTGCCGCTCAAATTAGTCCACCTCTTGAGGAAAAAGAGATGACAAAGATCTTCTTGAAGACCTTAAGCTCATTTTACTATGACCGAATGGTTGCCAGTGCGCCCAGTGATTTCACCGAAATGGTCGGCATGGGCGTACGTCTTGAGGAAGCCGTCTGAGAAGGGCGTTTGGTAAAAGACACTGGATCGACGAGCGGTACTAAAAAATACGGTAGTGCTCTCCCTAAGAAAAAAGAGTAAGATATTGGGAATATCTCTCTCGGAAAGCAAAGGCGACGTTATCAACCGGTAGCAGCTGTGACTCCTGCTATCAACCCTGCGTCTATTCCTACGTATCACCCTCAGGTTGCACAGAGCCAACCTGATCAGCAAAGGACACAACATCCTCTTCAGCAGGCTCGTCCTCCATATAACAACAACCGTACAACACGGCCACCAGGATTTGATCCTATACCCATAACGTACGCAGAATTATTTCCGTTACTACTGGCTAAGGGGCACATTCAGACTAAATCTCCTCTTACAGTACCGGGAAATCCGCCTTTTTGGTTTAAGGTAGATCAGACATGCCCTTATCATCAAGGAGGATCAGGGCATAACATAGAGACTTGTCTCAATTTCAAGTCCGACGTGCAAAAACTTATTAGGAGCGGGGTCTTATCCTTCAAGGATATAAATCCAAATGTTCTTACGAACCCGCTACCTCAACATGAGAAGGCTGCAGTCAATTTGATATAAGGAGAGACTAATGATGTCTATCAAATTCACGATGTACTCTTGTTGAAAACCAATCTGGTCAAGATGCATTGTAGACAGAGTGGATATGGCCATGTGCCACCTCATAACTATCATCAGTGTGATATCTGCTCTAAAAACAATCAAGGATGTTCTGTGGTACAAGCAGCTCTGCAGGAACAGATGGATCTCGGATGGATCTAAGAGCACCGAGTTCGTGGAGTTAACATGGTCTACACGAATTCCAACGTCATTCAGAACCACGACATCCGTATGATGAATGTCAACTAGGTGGCGATGCACTCAAGGCAAAGCCAGTATCATAATCTTCCGCGGCACGATTACAATTCTTGTCTGACTTGCTCGGTAAACAAACAGGGTTGCTCTTTTGTACAAGAAGCCCTCCAGCGTCAGATGGATCTTGGATGGATCCAAGACTACCATGATAGGAACCCTTATCAGATCAACATGGTTCAGATCTTCGATATTCGCGTGATGAATACCAACCTGGTAGAGTTACATGCTGAGCAGGTCCGACTCAGATTCTTAATATCACATGACTATCAAAGCTGTAAAGCGGGTTGCAAAAAGATCGAGGTTGTACCCTTGTCCAGGAGGCACTTCAGCACTTGTTAAATCACTGGTGGATGCCAATTTATATGGATGAAGATACTCAACAAATTAGTATCAGTAACAGGAATCCTACTCGGCGTCAAAGTCAGGATGTCCGATCAGTGGAAGCTAATCTAGTGAGGTTACATTGTATTCAAAGTGGGCGTGGCCAGGTGCCACCACACAACTATGACAGTTGTAGCGTCTGTTCGGAAAGTAACCAAGGGTGTTACCTTGTGAGAGCAGCTCTTCAGGGTCAGGTCGATCGTGGAGAAATTCGTCCATATCCGGGTTCTGGACCCATCGACTGGGCGCCGAACTACCTTGCCTAGCAAGTTGAGGATGTTGTCACGATCTCTGGTCATCACAGGACCAGGGATGTTTTTGCCATTATTTCTCTACTTGACGAATCTAAAGTTCCTAACCGGGAACGAATCAAGATTACTTATGATGGTCAGAAAAATCAGAAGGTTCCCATAGTCATCTATCCGCCGGGACCACTACCGTATGAATAAGCTAATGCTATCCCTTACAAATACGGTGCAACGACAATTGAAAATGGAAAGGAAATTCCATTACCCTCCGTCGTGAATATTGCAGACATCAGTCGTGTAACACGGAGCGGTAGAATCTTCAATCGAGGAGTTGGGGAACTTAACAAGGAAAAGGAACTTCAGATAGAAATTCCTGATCCACCAGTCGGTCAATCCAGTAATCCCGACCTTTCGAAAAACGATGATGAGATGCTGAAGCTCATCCAAAGGAGTGAATACAACATTGTTGATCAACTGTTACAAACTCCTTCAAAGATCTCAGTATTATCACTGTTACTCAATTCAGAAGCGCATAGGGAGGCTCTACAGAAGGTCTTGGAGCAAGCCTTTGTGGAACAAGATGTAATAATTAGACAGTTTGATAGCATTGTCTCTAACATCACTTCCTGCAATAATTTGGGATTTAGTGATAAGGAATTACCCGAAGAGGGTCGTCGTCATAACATGGCGCTCAACATTACAGTTAACTACCAGGACGATGCTTTAGCCAGCGTACTGGTAGACACAAGGTCAGCCCTGAATGTTATGCCGAAGTCCACTTTGATGCAATTATCATTCAAGGGCCCTCCGATGAGAATCAGCGAGGTCTTCGTGAAAGCGTTCAACGGATCCAGAAAAACAGTTATCGGCGAAGTTGATCTTCCCATAACTATCGGTCCTCACACTTTCCAAGTCACTTTCCAGGTCATGGACATCCGGGCAACGTACATTTGTTTATTAGGAAGACCTTGGATATATCAGGCTGAAGCGGTCACTTCGACCCTCCACCAAAAGCTAAAGTTCTTCAAGAACGATCAACTTGTCACAGTTTATGGGGAACAAGCCTTGCTTGTAAGTAACTTGTCATCATCTACTGGTATAGAACCCGAGGAGGTTATTGGAACTCAATTCCAAGCACTGTCGGTGAGCAAGAACAATCAGTTCAAAGGAGGAACCTCGATTTCCTCATACAAAGATGTTATCAAAGCAGTCGAGAGTACCGATACAACAGGATGGGGGCAGCTTGTCATTCCTATTGACAATAAAACAAAGAAGGGTCTTGGTTTTTCCGCAACCTGTACCCAGACAGCTGCCAATGATGAAAGGCTTCATCCCCTTCAAAATTTCTTCCACAGTGGAGGTTTCCTTCACCCAGTGTCTCAGGCAGTACATGCTATCAATGAGGAAGATCCCTCTGACCCAGATGAAGAATGGAAGTCCTATCTTAATGAGGACGGTTATATGTCTCAGGAAGAGGTACCTATGCCTTTTTGCTTTCCCACAGAAAGTCCGAGATTTATACCACGGTCAGACGTCGAAATGATATATGGAGATTGTGATCCGAAAGGATGTCGTGCTCCGCCAAATTCATTAGAGGAGGACACTCTGATGAAAGACAACTTTGACCACGATTACTATGGCCCAATGGATGGTCTGCCAATGTGGCAGCCTTACCCAGGAAACTTGGGGCCAAAAAGTCAGCCGAGTAATGAAACTCAGCTGACCATCATTGAACAGAATACCTGTGTCCCCACCATGTCATGGGATCAACACTCAGGTCATTCAGAAACTACTCAACATGAAGATGAATTCGCAACGTTTGCAGGACTTGAATTCATCAACTATGCTTTTCCCGAGGTCAACGTCATCGAGAGAGATGACTCCTCCAGTTCCAAAGAAGTTTGGGACACCTTGGGAGAACCAAGTGGAAATTTTGACTTCATGGTCAAGTACACCGCTCCCGAAAGCTCTCGTATCAGGTTCGAAGACATCCAGCCAACTGGATGGGGAGGTACAGCTGAGAGCACAAATGCTATGCAGAATGCAACAGAGGAATTCTCCTACGACAACTCTGCCTGAGAGACAGATTCCAATGATCCTGCTCCGCCAGAAATCAGCGTCATTTCTGGAGACAAATCAAGGAAGGTGCCAGACTTTGTGATTCACCGAGGAGTTCGCCGCCAATGGGTTGTCGTCGAGGTTCCGAAGGTCGTTCATCAGTCAAAGTAATTGCCGTCTTTTAACCTTTCACCCTGCCCAGGTGAAACGGATGTTTTAATAGGGCTCATTTTTTGTAAATTTCCCTCTTCGCTTAGCCCAAAGCGACAGAGTTTTGTTTTATAGGGCTGTAGTTTCAAGAGTCGACTTGTTCATTAATAAAATAACGTCGTTCTGTAATTTCTGCATTAATTGCTGTTTTCTCTTTTTGCTTTTTCAGAAAATGGTAATCCTAAAAAACAATTCAATAATAAAAACAAGCAGTAAAAAAAAATATACACTGCACACACTTGCATTTTCTCTATCTCTTCTAAACACGAATCATCACGTCATGCAGATTGCTTGTTTTAAACCCAGTTGAAACATACGATCCGATGCCTTCTCCCAACTTTGAGTTCCCGGTATTCGAGGCTGAAGAAGAAGTTGACGACAAAATTCCAGAAGAGATCTCTCGACTACTCAGACACAAGGAAAGGTCCATTGAACCTCACAAAGAACCGTTGGAAACGGTAAACTTGGGTTCAGAACAAGAGAGAAAAGAAATCAGGATTAGGGCATTGCTCGGTCCAACTGCCAGAGAGGGTTTGATAAAGCTTCTCAAAGAATTCCCCGATGTATTCGCTTGGTCCTATCAGGATATGCCAGGGTTGGATACCAGCATCGTGGAACATCACTTACCGTTGAGATCGGAATGTCCGCCAGTAAAGCAAAGGTTGAGACGGACTCACCCGGACATGGCCATCGAAATCAAAGAGGAGGTACAGAAATAGATTGACGCGGGTTTCCTCGCTACATCAGAATATCCTCAATGGTTAGCCAACATCGTACCCGTTCCTAAAAAGGACGGAAAGGTCAGAATGTGTGTTGACTACAGAGATCTAAACAAGGCAAGTCCAAAGGACGACTTTCCTTTACCACACATTGACATGCTGGTAGACAGTACAGCAAAGTTCAAAGTTTTCTCCTTCATAGATGGATTCTCGGGCTATAACCAGATTAAAATGGCGCCGAAAGACATGGAGAAAACTTCATTCATTACCCCATGGGGTACCTTTTGTTACAAGGTAATGCCGTTCGGTTTGAAGAACGCCGGGGCAACCTATCAAAGGGCCATGACTACTCTGTTTCATGACATGATACACAAAGAAATTGAAGTGTATGTCGATGATATGATTGCAAAATCAAAAACAGAGAGTGAGCACGTTGAACATCTGTCAAAATTGTTCGAACGTCTAAGAAAATTCAAGCTCTGCTTGAATCCCAACAAGTGCACCTTCGGTGTCCGTTCAGGGAAACTATTAGGGTTCATCGTCAGCCAGAAAGGGATTGAGGTTGATCCTGACAAGGTCAAGGCCATTCAAGAAATGCCTTCTCCGAAAACTGAAAAACAAGTCAGAGGATTCCTGGGACGTTTGAAATACATCTCCAGATTCATATTCCTTATGACCGCCACGTGTGCGCCGATTTTCAAATTACTCAAAAAGAACCAGGATTGCGTTTGGTCAGAAGACTGCCAAACCGCCTTCGACAGTATCAAGGAATATCTGTTGAATCCTCCGATTCTATCACCTCTAGTGGAAGGAAGACCACTGATCATTTACCTCACAGTCCTAGAGGACTCAATGGGATGTGTACTTGGCCAACAAGATGAAACCAAAAGGAAAGAGTCTGCCATTTACTATTTGAGCAAGAAATTCACCGACTGCGAAACTCGGTACACGATGCTTGAGAAAACTTGTTGCGCTTTGGCTTGGGCAGCCAAACGTCTTCGCCAGTACATGATTCGTCATACTACTTGGTTGGTCTCCGAAATGGATCCAATCAAGTACGTTTTCGAAAAACCTGCTCTCACAGGAAGAATCGCCCGTTGGCAGATGCTGTTATCAGAATATGACATAGAGTACCACGCTCAGAAAGCCGTTAAGGGAAGTATTTTAGCCGATCATTTGGCTCATCAACCGATTAACGATCAAGAATCAATCGGGTTTGACTTCCCAGACGAAAATGTCATGTATCTAAAAATGAAAGATTGCGACGAACCGTTACCCAGTGAAGGGCCAGAACCAGGTTCCCAATGGGGACTTATCTTTGACGGAGCAGTTAATCATTATAGAAACGGAATTGGGGCAATCATTGTTACCCCTCAGGGTACCCACATTCCTTTCACTGCCAGACTTACGTTCAAGTGTACGAATAACGAGGCCGAATACGAAGCTTGTATTATGGGTCTCGAAGAAGCGATTGATTTAAGGATAAAAAACTTGGACGTATACGGCGATTGAGCCTTGGTTATCAATCAGATAAAAGGAGATTGGAACACATACCAATCAGGACTGATTCATTACAAAGACTATGCAAGAAGGTTGCTACCCTTCTTCAACAGAGTTGAGTTTCATCATATCCCTCGTGAAGAGAATCACATGGCTGATGCATTAGCCACTCTCTCTTCCATGATTAGTGTAGGTCAATGGAATGACATACCTAAGATCGACATAATGCGCCTTGAACGGCCCGCTTACATCTTCACGATTGAAGCAGTCATAGACGAAAAACCTTGGTATCATGATATCAAATGCTTCCTTTAGAAACAAGGATACCCATCTGGGGCATCCAGGAAAGACAGAAAGACCCTCAGAAGATTGGCTGGAAACTTCTTCCTGAGCGGGGACACTCTCTATAAGAGAAATTTTGACATGGTCTTGCTCCGATGCATGGACAGACCAGAAGCAGACATGCTTATGAAAGAAATTCATGAAGGATCCTTTGGCACTCATGCCAACGGACACACTATGGCGAGAAAAATCCTAAGAGTAGGGTACTATTGGTTGACAATGGAATCTGACTGCTACAAGTACATGAGGAGGTGTCACAAGTGTCAGATATACTCCGACAAGATTCATGTACCGCCATCACATCTCAAAGTTCTCTCTTACCCATGGCCATTTTCCATATGGGGAATCGACATGATTGGCATGATTGAACCTAAGGCTTCAAACGGACATCGGTTCATCCTAGTAGCCATCGACTATTTCACCAAGTGGGTCGAAGCAGCGTCGTACGCTAATGTAACCTGACAAGTGGTGGTCCGATTTATCAAAAACAATATCATCTGCCGTTATGGCGTTCCAAGCGAGATCATTACTGATAATGGATCTAACTTGAACAATAAGATGATGAAAGAGTTGTGCGCAGAGTTCAAGATTGAACACCATAACTCATCTCCCTACCGACCCAAGATGAACGGGGCGGTAGAAGCGGCCAATAAGAACATCAAGAAGATCGTTCAAAAGATGGTCGTAACCTACAAAGACTGGCACGAGATGTTACCTTTTGCTCTTCACGGTTATCGCACATCTGTCTGCACTTCAACAGGGGAAACCCCTTTCTCTCTAGTGTATGGCATGGAAGTAGTGCTCCCCATAGAAGTAGAGATCCCGTCAATCTGAGTATTGATGGAGGCTAAGCTCACTGAAGCTGAATGGTGTCAAAGCCGACACGACGAATTGAATCTGATCGAGGAAAAGCGAATAACGACATTATGCCACGGTTAATTGTATCAACAGAGAATGAAGAAGGCGTTCGACAAAAAGGTTCGACCCCGCATCTTCAGGAAAGGAGACTTCGTGCTCAAGAAGATACAGTCATTTCTCACTGATTCGCGAGGTAAATGGACTCCGAATTATGATGGCCCCATGTGGTCACGAAAGCCTTCTCAGGCGGCGCCTTGAGACTTACAACCATGGACGGAGAGGAATTTTCCTACCCCACAAATGTTGATGTAGTCAAGAAATACTTCGCCTAAACTAAAAAAAAAAAGTGTCTCGGTGGATTGAAAACCCGAAAGGGCGGTCCAGGCAAAAGTTAGAGACATGAAAAAAAATCATCCCCTTGGATTGGAAACATCAAAGTACAATCTAGGAAAAATTAGGGATAATGGCAAGTAACTATGTTCAACAGAGGCGAATCCCTCAGCAGCAGCAGTTATACCATCCATCGGAGGAAAACTCCAGTCAAGGTCATCTTCGACAGAAGCTCAGGATGCCCCGAATTCAAAGCTGGTAGAAGGATAGTGGTCGTTATGTTTCAACGCAGCCCTTTTCCCTGTAAATTACCATTTTCTAACTTTGTATATACTCAATGGAATCACGCGTTTGGCTGATCTCCATCTTATCAATAAAATTTGAGCCCTTGTGCTTTTGTTTGTAATTCTTACTTGTTTTAGCTTTACAGAACGACATTTTAATATGATTAACGATTCTTGAAATAAAACAAAAATGAATTTACTCGTTAAACTTTTTTTGCTTTTAAAATAAAGACGGCAATTTCTTTTAACTGTTGAACATAGAAAGAACGTCGCTCGCTTCTCCAGAAGTAATCGAGCTTCAAAGTGCAGAATCAAAGTACTCCTTCTAAGCCAGTGCGCCTGAATTAAGGATCAGTTATGCCAGATACGGATACTCCGTCTGACACGCCTCGGCCGAGTTCTTACCTCCTAAGCCAGATCAACGGTAGCTCCCAACAGGGACTGTCTCTCCTAAGCAAGGTGGAATTGCTATCTTGAACCAGTGATATTTCTATACGCCCCGCGATGGCCGAGTATCCAGTCGTGTTCACCCGTCAGTTTGTATGTTGCGTCAGTTTTGTCAGCATATACATTCATGCATCATGCATTATTTGATTTGCATTCACATTTCATATTGCATCACTATCACTCTAGTCGGTCTTGTCCCCTAGTGATAAAAGTAGTCTCAATTGAGTTGTCAGCCCTTTCCTCGTCAGGAAGTATTACGTCTGAACATTCTCTTTCCTCCAGTTTATCTCTGGAATGAAGTTGGCTCCTCGACCACTTTGATAACTTGAATCTCTGAAAAGCCAGAGAAAACGTTCAACAAACATCACTCTTCGCCATTGAAGATGATATCCTTGATTTCCCGGATTAAGGAAAATCCACAGAGAAAGCCTCCTAGTCGGAGATTCGGCAGTACGGTAGTTTTTCTCCGAAAAACCCACTGATGAAAAGGTCATTGGCACCTCAAAATTGGAGCCCATCATATGGCATTTCTCTGAGAAGATCCTGAGAAAAGTATGATGTAATACCCCAAGCGGAAGAAGTCTCTCAAGAGACCCATTTTCCCTAGATAGAGTCGACAAATGGCATCTCCAACAGAGAAGTTTGTGTACCTCTACAATTCAGACGACTGGGTTCTCCAGCAAGTCTGACATCAAAGCTTTTTCCATCAAATGGAATCTCCCCAGGAAAATCCGACGAGAAGTTTGAGGAAAGCCGCTACAAATAGCGTCCCTTGTCAATAAAGTTTATTGACAAAAGAAACTGAGACTAGTTCCTTGGTAGGAAACCAGGATCGAGGGGAAGTTTAAATTAGAAACTGAGACCAATTCCTTGGTAGGAAACCAGGATCGAGGGGAAGTTTACAACAGCAACTGAGACCAGTTCCTTGGTAGGAAACCAAGAACGAGGGGAAGTTGACAATCAGAAACTAAGACCAGTTCCCTGGCTGAAGACCAGGATCGAGGGGAAGTTTTCCTTTTCTAAGCATCATTGTTATTCAAAAGAAGATGAATGCGCAAGCTGCCATTCATAGCCATCAAAATTTTGGGTATTCCGATATTTAATCCTCTTGCACCCCGAATGCCCGAATACCTTCGTCATTCACACATTCGGGTCCAAGAAGATTAAATAGGGGCATTTGTCATACCCCAAATTTTGACCACTAAGATTTCCCATCATTGTGAAAATCATCATCACAATATGGATGTGCCATCATACTTCATCAGTCTCCCCAAAGATGGGTGAGCATTCACTACAATCAAAACTAGGGTTTCAAGCCCTCTCTGAGAGCTTAGACAAAGGATCAATCAAGGAATGACATGATCTTCAACTTGTATAGCCTCTAAAGTCCATGGAACAAGAAATAGCATGTTGAACCTAGAATGGCCAAAATAGGGACAAGACTCCAAATTTGGATTGAAGCATTCAATAGAAGCATCAAGGTGGCATGGACTGAGTCATTCTCATCTGAAATCAGTCAAGACTTATCCAAGACCAAGGGAACCAATGCTCTGTGCCCTAACCTCTAGTCAATGGCTAGAGGAGACTTGGATTTTCATTTGCCAACATTGGCCAAACCTACTTACCAGTTGCCATTCACTATTCCTTGCAAAACAAACTTGCTCTACTATAAATAGAGCTCAATTGTGATCAGTTTGAGTACACCAAAGCCATCTAACAGATGCTTTCCTCAAAATCTCTTTCTCTTGGCAAAAATTCCTTTCTTAGCAAGGTAGCTATCGGGTTTTGAGTTTGAGAGCTTTTCCAATCAAACCAATCACTCACACACCTCACATACATCATATAGAAGTGATCCAAACACTCACATAACATCTGGAACACAGATTTCACAAAATCACCAGCTGGTTGCTCAAACTTTCAATCAAGTTGCAGCTGAGGTACCATAAATCGTTCCAGCCATTTTCAATCAAGTCCAGGCATTCAAACACACTCCATAGGGTGTAAGGAAGCTGTTCAGATCATCACCACTCATCTGTAACACCTCCAAATCAAAAATCACATTGCACTTGCTGTCACGGCCTAAAGGTAAGCTTACACTTGGTCATCTCTCAATCTATGCATATTTCCTCGCACAATAATTTGGACATATGTTCATAATCATGCATGGAATGTTTTCCCTCAATTAATTGCATTGTTTGAATCGTGTATCAAAAATCCTAGCCTTCATGCAGAAATTAGGGTTCTTGAGGATTTTTCATGATTTCTTGTTATATGTTTAATTTAAATGAAATTAATGGACATAGACATGATCGTGAGGTTGAGACGAGCATAATGATATGTGGATTGCATGTTATAATCAAGTATTTAGGGAGATTGGATAGAAAATGCAAATCAGCCAAACCCAGAACACGCGCGTGTTCTTCAGCTGTTCTTGGCGCCTTTTTTGAATTTTCAAATATTTGAATTTTGTGATTTTTCTTTAATTGATTCAAAAATTAATTTCTCTCTGAGTTTTAATGATTTTGAGTTGATTCTTTTTTTAATAATTCAAAAAAAATGTTAAACTATTTTATTTTCCCAAAAAATCCCAAAAATATTATTTATTTCATATAATTGATATTTTTACAAAGAATTAATATTTTAATTGTTTTTGACATTTTAAATATTTTTTCCTCATTGATTTTGCAACTTTTAATGCTTTCTAATTATTTTGTAGGTCAATACTTAATTTTTGAAGCATTAATCCAAGATCACAATTTGTTTTCCATATGTTAAACAATTTTGATCATTTTAATTGAATTTGTATTCAATTAAATACATTTTTGAAAACAAATTAGGGTTTTTGGATTAATTCAACTCTCATAAATCATTTTCAAAACACTTTGGGCCTCTAAAAGAGTGTAAGACCCGATCTTTTTTTGACCAAATCATTTTTGGGCCTCAGTGCATTGTATCAGTCCCGATACCGTAAAAACCAAATGGCGCGATCGTCGCCTTTTGAAAAATAACCATGGGCCTCTCCTTGAGCTATAAGACCCATTCAACACTTTTGGGCCTCTAATAGAGTGTAAGACCCAATCCCCTTTTAACCAAAAAATTTTGGGCCTCACTTATTGTGTAAGTCCCTCTGCGTTAAAAGAAAACCTCGGCGCGATCGCCATTTCAAACGGAAAAATCAATTGGGCCTACCCTCGTGTTATAAGCCCCACTCTTTTTCTTTAAAACATTTGTGCCTCTTGAGAGAGTGTAAGACCCATCCCTTTGTACCGAAAAACATTTTGGGCCACAGTCACTTGTATAAGTCCCTCTGTACAAATTCAAACAGTGTGCTCACTGATAAAACCCTGGGCCTCTCCTTGAGCTGTAAGCCCCAAATCTTTCTTTTTCAAAGCACTTTCTCCTTTGATTTTGAATATACTGTTGTTTTCAATCTATCTTTGTTGAACAACTAACCAAACAGCATGGAAGCTCTACAACCGAGTAAGTGGTTATTACTTTCATTTACTGCTTTCATATACATATAACTGTATTGTGGGGCTGTTTCACTGTAAGTCTTCTTTCATAAACTCATATCAACTCTGTAATAATAGTATATATATTTCGAGTTTCCCCGGCAACTACGTCTAGCACTAGGTAAAGCCCTGTTGATCACTCTGAACTTACAGTCAAAACTAGATCCCCATAGGATTACCAGACACAGTCTTCCCTCCTCTTGGGGTTAAACAATATGGAGATGTGAAAGGCAGATTCTTTTTTAACCCTTTCTCAGACTGTCACTCTTAGAAATAGACAAAACTAGATCCCCAATAGGATCACCAGATACAGTTTTCTCTTCGGCTATCCTCATTAGGAATTGTCGAGAAACTCTACTCCCAGAGATGAATGTATTCTCCGTGAATGGCATCTTTGAGTTTCTTCCAAATTCTCGAACTTTCCTGACTTGATCTATTCCTTGTGAATAGCTTGCCTTGAATTTCTCAGGGTTTGGGGACCCACGGGCTTCTTAAAAGCATCGGCCTCCTCTTGGGCATAGTACAAGGACCCACAGGCTTCCTAAAAGCAACCCCGCCTCCTCTTGGGCTTAGTACAAGGACCCTACGGCTTCTTAGAAGTATTCACAGCCTCCTCTTAGGCTTTGTATAATGATCTCTTCCTCCGAGAATGATAGCCTCCTCTTGGGCTTAGTACAAGGACCCGTCGGCTTCTTAAAAGCTTCCAGCCTCCTCTTGGGCTTCGTACAAATTGTCCCGACGACCTCCTAGAGGTATAGGAACAGAACTTAGTCATCTTCATAGAAAAGTCCATTCATAGAGTCTACTACTGTTTCTCAAAGCATAGTACAAAAGATGACACTCTAGACTTGGACAGTCTTGACCCTTGAGTCTCCAAGACATTCTCAAGTGACCCCTTCGTTAAATAGGAAGGAAACCCGCAGACTCGGACAGTCTCAATACCCTTTGGATTTCCCGCTTCCTTAAAGAACAGGAATAACCCGGATCCTTGAATCAAATCCATGAGTACAGTGTTGCTCATATAAGAACTGATTTTCTCTTTAAAATCAGTACACTGGACCTGTCACTCAACTGAAACAGTAACCATGGCCTCCCTCTTGGCCTTTGTACAATGATCCTCCCCAGCGGAGTCAAACAACGTTTAGCCTTTCTCTCGGGCTTTGTACGAGACACATAAGGGACTCCCTCGTTGAGTCCATCATCCCTTTCGCTTCCATCTCGGGCTTTATACGAGATACAAAAAGGTTCTTATTGAGCCAAACAAATTTTCCGCCTCCATCTCGGGCTTTGTACGAGATACAAAAAATTCTCTTGTTGAGTCAAATAGCCTCCATCTCGGGCTTTATACGAGATACCAAAAGACTCCATCGTCGGGTCGAAACCTTTTAGCCTCTCTCTCAGGCTTTGTACGAGACACATACTAGCCTCCTCTTAGGCTTTATATAAGAAAACCACTGGTTAATCCAATTAACCTTTTAGCATCAAAGCTGTGCCTCGTTCACAGTATACAAACATCAACAACTCTTTCCCCTTCATCTAATCGCTGTAAGCGGCAAGCCTCTGGATCATCTACATCCATGCCACTGTCCCTCTTTTAGCAAGAGAAATTCCTAAGGAAAGATAGCATTGCTCTACACTGAGTTAAAGTCTTCCCCTTCAGGTTAAAATCCCCTATAAAGGAAGTTATGGCATTGCTAGGATCCGCGTATCCCGGTTAAAGTAATTCTCCTTTATAAACAGTTGTGACATACAACCCCCTCTTTAGAGATGACAAATTCTCTCTAAAGACAACACCTTTTAGCTTCACATCTTGGGCTTTGAACAAGATACAAATAGACCCTTCAGCTTCATGTCTTGGGCTTTGAACAAGACACCAAAAACACCCATTTCCTCCCATAGAAAAGGAGGAACTACGAACTCTCTGATTTCCCTGTTTCAGTAAACGGGAATACGTAGGCATAAGATTGAAAGAAAAATCTTAGCGAGCACACTAAACAAAAAACCCAAATCCCATATCTCCATCAATCAAAAGCAGTAATTCAAAAACATCAGTCCTAACATCCTAATCCTTGTTCCTCGCCAGAAACCTTCTGCCAAGATAAAAAGAGAGAAAACCGTTTTGGCGAAATTACAAATAACCAGTACAAAGGCCCCCCCCACATTGATAGCATTCGTAACCTAACAGACCGATGTTTAAACTCAGTATGCAAAGCAGGGTTAATTGGAGACATCTATTTCCCTTCCTTCATCAGCTCACAATAGGATAAAAAATGAATCGACCTGTAGTTTAAGCTCAAACCGCAGAGAGTGACCAGCGCTTAAGAACCACGTACAAAATCGCTCGCTACACTTGGACTCGATTGGAAATGGCTGGATCACTTCATGGCATCTCAACTGCAACTTGGTTAAAAACTTGAGCAACTGGCTGGTGATTATGAGAAATCAGTGTTATAGTTGTGTGTTTAGTGTTTGATCAGCTCACATATGATGTTTATGAGGTGTTAGAGCAATTGGTTCGAGTGGAATTGCCCTCTACTGAAAAATTCAATAGTGACTTGCTAAGAAAGGCATTTTTGAGAGTGAGAAGATGATTTTGAGAAAGGAAAGTGTTGTAGGCCTTTGGTGTACTTAAACTAAGCACAAATGAGCACTATTTATAGTAGAGCAAGTTTGTTTTGCAAGTAATAGTGAATGGCAACTGCAGCAGCTCATTGTCCAATTGCATCACTTTGGAATCTTAAGTCTCCTCTAGCCATTGACTAGAGGTTAGAGCACATGCCTTTGGTTCCCTAGTTCAGAGATCATCCTTGACTCATTCAGTTGGAAAAGGCTCAGTTCATGCCACCTTGGTGCATCCATTGAATGGTCCAAAACAAAATTGGAGTCTTGTCCCATTTTTAGGCATTTTTAGGTTTGGCATGCTACTTTTAGTTCCAAAGACTTGGGAGGCGTATGGATCAGTGTTTGTTCCTCCTTGTTCTCCCCCTGAGGTGTTCAGATGGATAAACTTGTTTGTCATTTGCACAATTTGATCAAATCGAACAAAAAGGCACAAATCTGCCTTGCCATGACAGTTGTAGCAAGGCATATTGCCACTGTCATAACTCTTAGCCCAAATGGAATTTGATGGAGTTCTTGGCCATTTTGGAAAGCTCTCATACGATACAACATATGTGTGATCAATGTTTGTCTTGACACTTTTTGGATCCAAGTGAAAAATGCCCTTACATTTTGGAAAAAGTGAAACAGATTCTGACTTAGTGAAAATTTTACTAAGTGTTGGAAAAAATGACATTTCATGTTTTCAGCCATTTTGATCATTCCATAACTTAAAATACATGAGGAATTGGAATGAGGTGTAGTTTACACTTTTAAAATATGCCATGAGAGCTACAATTCCATTTTTGGATCAGCCAAAATGGTTGCTTGGATCACAAGTTATGATCCTTGGAAGTTGGTACCCTAGCCACTTTGTTCTATAACTTAGAAAATTTCTAAGTTTTTTATGGTTACCCCTTTTACAAGTTATCCCACTTTCTTTGATTTTTCCTGATGAATGTTGATTCAAATCACACATTAACATCATTTTAGGGTTAGGGAACCATAATTGACCAAAAAATCAAAAAGTCAAACTTTGACTTTTGGGCACAGTTGACTTTTTATTAGATGAACTCCAAACTGTGCGATCCTCCATGAAATCAAGTCCTTGACCTAAATCAAACTTGATGGATTAATTTCATAGGTGTTATAGGGCGTATTGAATCATGTCCCAAGGTTTGGGAGCATGTCCTGGTCAAAAGTCAAAGGTACAATTGACTTTTTCTTCAAAACCTTAATTGTGGTTCAGATGAAAATGAAACTTGTTGATCAAGCTTTTTGGATCAATCCATTGTTGCAAATGGATCAATATGGTGTATTGGAGGCCCTCAAATCATTTCTTGAGGTCTTGGCTCATGTTTTGTCCCAAAAGTCAACTTAGGGGTGAATTAGGTCAAGAAACCCTAATTCTTAATTTTTAATGAATGCATCCCCTGAGGCTAAATTGACTTGATGATTGGGTCCATGAGGTTACATAGAGTATCTTAGGTTATGTTTTGAAGCATTGGCTCATACCCAGAGTAAAATTTCCATCTGGAGGCCCTGGTCGACCAAAACCCTAATTTGGTGACACTGGCGATCTTGAGGCTTGATCCACTTGGAAGGTTGCAGCCTTGTGCTTAATCCTTGATGTGGGAGTCCTCTTGATTCTTTGTGGATGTTTGAGAGGTTAGAAAAGTTGAAGATCATGTCATTCCTTGATTGATCCTTTGTCTAAGAGCTCTGAGAGGGCTTGAAACCCTAATCCTGATTGTAGTGAATGCTCACCCATCTTTGGGGAGACTGATGAGGCATAATGGCACATCTATATTATGGTGATGATTTGCACAATGATGGGAAATCTTAGTGGTCAAAATTTGGGGCATGACACCATAAAATTTTGAAAACAATCTTTGCCAAAAGTTCTATTTTTTATTTTCGATCTATTCACCCCCCCTAGATCAAAGCCCGTCGTCTAATAAATGGTATCAGAGCTTCAGTTTAACTCCGTGCTTCAAATTTACTTTTTAGAAGAATGGCTACCAAACCTAAGGGAGCGTACAATAGAGCACCAATTTTCACCGGTGAAAATTATGGCTATTGGAAAGCTCTTATGCGTATTCACGTCAACTCCATTGAAAAAGGTATATGGGAAGCCATAAAAAACGGTTTGAATGAAATAACCATGACTAATAATGAGGGTGTTACCGTACCTAAATCGGCAGCACAATAGGATGCTAATGATTGGAAATTGTGGTCACATAATTGGAAAGCCAAAAATATTCTCACCTTCGCTTTGGTTGTTGATGAGTTTTATCGTGTTTCTCATTGTGAGAGCACTAAGGCTATGTGGGACGTATTAGAGATTTCCCACGAGGGTACTAATGATGACAAAAAAGCTAGGATCAACATATTAAATCAAGAGTTTGAGCTGTTTCATATTGAGCATGGTGAAACCATTGCGGATTTGTGAAAAACGGTTCATATATCTTATCAATCGATTAAATGCGCTAGGTAATCACGTTTCTAATGAATTTGCTACTAATAAAGTGTTGAGGTGTTTAAATAGGGAATGGCAACCCAAGGTCACCGATATCAAAGAGACAAATGATCTTAAGTCACTTGATCTCACGACTTTGTTTGGTAAGTTGGAAGAGCTTGAGCAAGAGCTCACTTGCTTAGCAAAATATGAAAAAGAATGTGAAAATAAAGTGACGAAGGAGAAAGGAAAAGACAAAGAAGAAGGGAAGGAGTCCACAGTGTCATACCCTAATTTTTGACCCTAAGATCCCACATCATTTGCATTTTATTAGTGTTCTAGACTGGGCAGGCGTCTGGGCCACAGTAGGGCAAGGCCCAATCTAATCCTGCTCTTGGTCAGGCATAATAGCCAGAAACTAGCCATTGGGCAGAAGCTAGTCGTTGAGGACATCCCCCTCATGCACTTGGCTGTCCACGCGACCAACTGCCTCCCCGAATTTCACGGAAGCAGTTGGACTAGGTTAAAGGGTCACGCGCCTGACCCTCCACCTGGTAGTCTCCCATTGGTCGACCAGATATTTTGGCCACATGGGAAACCTTGGCCCCACGCCGAGGGTTATTTCTATAAATACCCTCTCACTTAAGAGGGGAAAGTATTCAATATTCAATACTTGAAATCTTACTCTTGTGCTTGCTTCTTCTCTTGCCCAATTGCTTACTTTGGCATCGGAGTACCTTGCAGGTACAACCCCCTTTCTCTCCTACAAGCATCTTCACATGCCCTACACGAAGGCCACGACGATCCAGTCTGATCTTCTCCGATCAGTGGCGCCGTCTGTGGGAAACAGCTTCCCCATCTTTTGATTCCCTCTTTTTCACCTAAAGATCAAAGATCTCTCCAAACTTCATTTGATCATCATGGCCTCCCACGGGAACGATGATGCCCGTCAAGAATCCGTCTTCGCCATTATCACTGATAACGTCGATCGCCTCATCTTTGGAGCTGCCTTCCCAGAGACAGATCATCGGGATGGAAAGACCGCCTCTCCTACCCCGATGACGTAAAGCCGCGCACACAAGCTGTTGGTCCTGTTTTTGAGCCTATACATGTCCCTCAAAATGCGAACCCAAGCACTGCTGCCCTAATCGCCTCCCTCAACAGGTCTAACTTTCTGGTCTTCCAACAGGGCAAAAAGATCAGCTTGCTCGAACACGCCCTCCAAGAGCAGCGTCCCTCCTAGAGGCCCAGCTGACCTTCTCCGTGGCCACGGTCTCCTCCTCCGCAGAAGCGCAGGCGAGATAGGTCCAAGAGTCTCTCTCCCGACTAGAGATGCTCAAGATCGGAGGAACTTAACTCAGAACTCGCCAAACGACGACATCGATCTCCCTTACAGAGATCCAGACGTTCTCCCACTCCGAAGAGGAACAGACCTTCGAGGAATCATCACGAGCATCGCAGGTCACGCAGGCACTCGCCCCGATGCAGCAGGAGCCGCGGGCATAGCGACTCCCCCTGTCTTCCACCCATCACAAGCAGTGACAACGATGTCCATGGGCCCCTATCTCGGGAGATCATGGACATGTGCATTCCTCGCGGATTGGAGAGGCCACCTCCCCTGGCCACTTACAACGGGACCACCGGCCCAGGCGAGCATATAGAAAACATCGAAGTCATTCTTCACTATCATAATGTAAGCGGGGTGATTAAATGCAGACTGTTCCCCATCACCCTTAAGAAGGGGGTCATGGCCTGGTTCAAGCGGCTTCCTCGGGGTTCGGTCACATCCTAGAAGGATCTAAAGAACCAGTTTGCCCGCCATTTTACAGCCTCCCGGCGACATCCCAAGTCGGAGGCCATGCTGGAAGCCATTATGCAGGGCAAGGATGAGCCTTTGCATGCATATATCGAGCATTTCAACAAGGAGGCTGTTGAGATCCGCACGACGGATTATATGAAGAAGTATCTCCTCGAAAAAGGATTGAAGCCAAAGAGCGAATTCCGCAAGGCGGTGGGCATAAAGCATCCTCGCACCTTGGCAGAATTACTCCACAAAGCTCAATCGTATATCCAATACGAAGAGAAAGAGGCAGCGTACAAATCCAGAGACTCTAGGGATCACGAGAGTTCCCAGGCAACAAAAAAAGAACAGGAATCAGAGGCCCTCAGGCGCAATAAAGAGAGACGCGAGACGATTGTCCTCGTGAAGTCAAGGGACCCACTGGTGGTTTTACAGAGTATACCCTGCTGACGGCTCCCCGTGAGTGCATTCTCTCCAAATGCATCAACGCAGAGTTCAAGTAGGGAGGTGTCTGGTTCCCCAAACCAATGTCGTCTAAGGGCAACACGGACAAAAGTAAATACTGCCTCTTCCACTGCAGCCACGACCACGTAACCGAGGACTGCGTGCACTTGAAAGACGCCATCGAAATCCTCATCAAGGTGGGTCACCTAAAGGAATATATGAAGAAGGGTAAATCCTCTCGATGAGAGACTTTTGAGACCAAGAAGGAAGCAGAGTCCACGACGCCCAGCCTTCCTCCTCAGGTCACCATGTCCATCACATTGCCAGAGGACTTCATCATTCCCGACCATATTGAGGATCCTCCTCAGATATCCGTGCACAACACCTGGGAGACCTTCCCGACGGCCATGATTATCTTTTGTGGGGGGTACAGTGAGCTCACGGTGGGGTCGATCAAGAGAAAATTCGACCAGCTCATCGACTGCATTCCCGACCAGCTATCTACACTCGAGAAGGTTTGGGGGAGTTCCCAGCCAATTACGTTCTACCGTGAGGAGCTGCCTGGGGGCTCCCCGAACTCACACATTCCGCTGCTCATCAGAGCGAGACTTGCCAACACCGATGTCCGACGGATCCTGGTCGACCAGGGAAGCTCCGTGGACATTATGTACACCGGGTTGTTCAGAGCTCTAAAGCTAGACCAGAAGAACCTGTCGCCGTACGTGGGATCCGACTTGTAAAGATTCAACGGGGCAAATGCCAGACCCTAGCGGTACGTGAAGCTTTCGGTCACGTTCGGGGAAGAAGAGGCGTCGAAGTCAATCAAGACCCAGTTCCTGGTAATTGATTGCTTGTCACTGTACCAATGCATCCTCGACAGACTAACCTCAGCAGAGCTGATCGCTGTTCCTTCAACCATTCATCTCAAGATGAAATACTATACGGAGAAGGGCCACGTTGCAACATTGCACGGGGATATCGAAGCCGCAAGGAGGTGCTTTGAAGCAGCTACCCAGGGATAAAGCTCGATCAGTGCAACACTCAAGGCCGCCAAGCGGGCGAGGGAGGAAGACCACCCCAGCGAAGAAAGCCAGCCTGACAAGAAGTCGACTCTCCCTGTACACATCATCAACCTTAACACCCGGATGTCGGAAGAGGGCGAAGACTATGGTGAAGGCACGTCGGTACGGACAGACACTTCTTCTATAACAACCCTCATGCGCCCTGTCCCAGACGGGGAATTTGAGGTCATTACCTTTAGAGCCAACCCGAGCAGAGGAGTGAAGATAGGCGCGGGGTTGCCCGACGAGGTAAAGCAGTAGTTAAAGACGCGTCTAGAGGACAACACTGACTTGTTTGCGTGGAGTGCCGCGGACATGCCCGACCTGGACCCTGAGACCACATGCCATCAACTGACCATTGACCCAGTTGCTCAAGCCGTCGAACAACGCAGGCGCAAGTAATTCGAGGAGAAGGCACAGGCTGCCGAAAAACTTGTACAAGACTTCTTAGAGGCAAAATTTATCTCGGAGGCCAGGTATACAACCTGGGTGTCCAATATTGTACTTGTCAAGAAACATAGTGGAAAATGGCGCATGCGCATTGATTATACTGATCCCGAAGGATGCTTATCCTCTATCCAGCATAGATAAGCTCGTAGATAAATCTGCAGGTTTCAAACTCTTGTCCTTCATGGGCGCCTATTCGGGATACAACCAAATCCCTATGGCCAAAAAAGGACAAGAAATATACCGCGTTCAAGACCTCGTCGGGGAACTATTACTACAACGTAATGCCCTTTGGTATGAAAAACGCTGGAGCCACATATCAGCACATGATTAACAAAGTCTTTCGATCAGAAATCAGAGACATGTTCGAAGTTTACATGGAAGACATGATCATAAAGTCCCAAGAGGAATCCGATCACATAATCCACTTGCAGAAGGTCTTCGACTAAGCGAGGAAGTGCAAGATGCATTTTAACCCGGAAAAGCGCACTTTCGGCGTTTGGGCGAGGAAGTTCCTCGGATTTTATCTCACCGAGAGGGGAATATAGGCCAATCCTGACAAGTTTCGGGAATTCGCTGAATTCCCCACACCCAGGTAGAAGAAGTCCATACAGTCCCTCAACGGGATACTCGCTTCACTCTCTCGCTTCATGGCCAAGTCCGCCCAGCATGCTCTGCCCTTCTTTAAACTCCTCAGAAATGAGGCCACATTCGAGTGGAAAGAGGAATGCGAGTAGGCTCTAACTCACCTCAAGCGAGCCTTGTCCAAACCTCCTGTGCTTTCACGACCAGAGTGCAGGGAGACGTTGTACTTATATCTCTCCATCACCAGCGAAGCCATTAGTGCCGCACTCATTTGTGAAACAACGGACGAGCAAAAACCCATTTACTTCACGACCAAGGCCTTGCAAGGGCCAGAACTCAGATACGCGTAAATAGAGAAGGTCGCCCTCGCCCTTGTCAACGCCGCAAGAAGGATCAAGCATTATTTCTTGGCCCACACCATAGTTGTGCATACGAACCAGTTCATAAGACAGTTGCTTTGTCGGCCAGACATGGCCGGCAGAATGCTTAAATGGTCCTTGGAGCTGTCAGAATTTAACATCCACTACGAGGGCAGGAAGGCCCTCAAGGCACAAGTCCTGGCCGACCTCGTGGTAGAGATGACACCACCATCATCCCCACCAAGCGGAACGCATAGATGAACCATCTACGTGGATTGGGGCATCCAGTCCCACGGGAAGTGGCGCAGACATCATCCTCGAGAACGAGGAGGGAATCTTAATCGAAGTTTCTTTAGTCCTGTCCTTCCCGACGTCCAACAACCAAGTCGAATACGAAGCCTTCCTCGCAGGATTAAGGCTGGCCAAAGACTTGGGCGCCAAGGAGGTAAAGATTTTCACTGATTCATAGCTCGTGGCGTCTCAAGTCGGAGGAGAGTACCAGGCAAAAAATGATCAGCTGGTCGAATATTTGACACTGGTGATGGAAAAAATTACCAAGTTTGACACGTGGGAAGTCCAGCACATCCCTCCCGAATGAAACACGCGGGCAGATGTCCTGTCAAAACTGGAAAGCACCAGAAAGAAAGGTGGTAACGAATCTGTCGTACAAGAGATACTCGCTCGCCCAAGTATCTAGAATCTGTCAGGGCTGCTCGACGTTAACCTCATTAGGGACAACAGCTACTGGATGACCCCAGTGTACAACTACCTCACCACGGGGGAACTGGCCGAAGACATCAAGGAGGCCGGCGTAACTAAACAAAGAGCCTGCTCGTACGTGTTGATCGAAGACAAACTCTATCGACGAGGATTCTCCATCCTTTTCTTGAAATGTGTTGAGGAGGATAAGGTCCCCGAAATCCTCCAAGAAATTCATGAGGGCAATAACGCGTAGCACCTGGGAGGAAGATCTTTGGCACGAAAGGCCTTGCGGGCAGGATACTATTGGCCGACCATGCAGCGCGACGCTAAGGAGCACGTTCAAAAATGCGACTGATGCCAATGCCAAGGGGACATGCACTAGGAACCCCCTAACGAGTTGAAGACTCTATGCTCGCCTTGGCCCTTCGCCTGGTGGGGGATGGATATACTCGGCCCCTTCACAATGGGGTCTTACAAAAAAAAAATTCTGATCATGGTCGTCGATTACTTTACAAAATGGATCAAAGCCGAAGCTCTCGCCAAGATCACAACCTTCAACATTATTCGTTTCTACAAAAGGAATGTCCTCGCATAGTTCGGAGTACCCCAAGCCCTTGTGACCGACAACAGAACCCAGTTCATGGATAGAAAGTTCCAAGACTTCGTCGCTAAACTAGGCACGAAGCAACACTTCACTTCCGTCGAGCACCCCCAGACTAACGGGCAAGCAGAGGCCGCGAACAAGGCAATCCTTCGAGGTCTAAAACAAAGGCTAGGCGAAGCCAAGAAGAGGTGGGTCGAGGAGCTACACAGCGTACTCTGGGCCTATCGAACAACCCCACACACCATCACAGGGGAAACCCCTTTCTGACTAGCTTACGGAACCGAGGCGGTGATACCGGTGGAGATCAAAGAACCTTCCAGACGAACAGAAGCTCCTCTCGACGAGGAAATGAACGACGGGGCATTAAGGGAAGAGCTCGATCTGGTCGAATAAATACGGTCAGGAGTAGCTCTCTACAAGACTTCGTTAAAACAAAAAATAACCCTGCGCCACGACGCCAAGGTCATAAAATGTGACTTCCCCGTTGGCAGCTTGGTCCTACGCAGAAATTAGAAGGATTCGCGCGAAGGCAAGCTGGCCGCGAATTGGGAAGGACCCTACAGGGTCAAGTCAAAAATAGGCACTGGAGCCTACTACCTAGAAACTCTGGATGGAGAACCATTTGCTCGACCATGGAATGCTGAAAAGCTCAAACAATATTGAAGGTGAGAAAAACACAAGAAAGGGGGGTTTGAATTGGTTTTTCAAAATAAAATTGTTTCTTTAAACTAACCCCTTTTTAACAACTTTCTAATTTAAGAGTAATAATCTTAATGAAGCTAAGGAAGAGATAACACAGTATGTTTACACTAGTTCACTTGAGAATTCCTCAAGTTAATCTATTCCACCCGCCAAGGTGATTTTGCCTCTGTCAATCGAGGTCTTAATCCACTAATCAATCAGATTAATACAATGCACAAGCCAAACTGCTGGTGACTAACAACAACCTCTAAACTCTCAAGTTCTAGACTTCTCAAGAAATCCAACCTTACCGGTCTTTCTCAAGGAACAATCCTCTAAGACAACACGTCTTAGACTTCTCAAGAAATCCAACCTTACAGGTCTTTCTTAAGGAATACAAACCTAAGTTTGAATGAGTATCGTTTACAGAATAATGCTTCTTATACAAGCTAAAATGTAACCAAATTTAGATCTAAATTACTTAAGAAAGATATTTGTAATAAAGTATTTTTGCAGAGAGCTTTCGTGTGATTGTTGTATCTTTCTTCAAGTCCTCATGTCTTTATATAGCTGTGTAAAAATAACCGTCGAAAGTAATCATACATATTTAGACTGATGGCGGCTTGATAGAGACGAGGGGACAGATAATACTTTAATGTCCGGTCTTGTCAAGATATCTTCATTAGTATTGGTTGCACTGTTTCCAAGATATATTCGTTTGTACCGTTGTACAGTTGTACTTGTTGCTTCGTCTTCTAATCTTATTAACTTCAGAGGCTTCTGCGAGCATGAGTAAGAAGGGAAAACATAACTTGGTTCTAAGATCTTCAAGATTTGGAGTCCTCAGAGCTGCGCCTTCGGAGTCTTCAGCACTTGATCTTCAGAACCTTGTTTGCTTAGAATGTTGTCATCATATCTTCAGAGGCTTCTGATGGTATTTAGTTGAAGCATGAGTAGAGACTATAGTTGGGTCTTCAGAACCTTTATCTATAGAGTGTAAGTCTTCAACATCTGAACTTCGTTCATCAGAACCTCAGTCTTCAGATCTTCAAAACTTGTTTTCTTTACATATTATATTAGAGTCTTTCAATCTTCAGATTCTCCTTAAGCAATTTCTGTTATATAGCACATCAAGTGTAACGCGTAGGCGAAGTATTTTCTTTTAACAACATATTCATGCCATTTAACGGAAGCAGAACCTGTTTGTTAGATTCTCACAAATAACAAACATTAGACTTATAAAATTGTTCATACAAACATACTTGTTTGATATCATCAAAACTTAGAGACAATATTGCAGAATCAAATCTTGTTCTCACAAATATTATAGTTAGGACCAACCATGAGGTCGGACTAACTGCCAACGAGTTCACCCTCCAACGGAAGATAGCTCGGCCACGGTACTGTGCACTGGTGCAAGCACGGTCCCCCACCTTTCAACGTCGTTCAGTTTCTGCTCATGGGATGAGCAGACTCTGCGCACAACGGGGATACCTCAATCGACCTCCGTCGTTGTCGCATCATTGAGGCAGGACACCAGCTCGCGATGGGAACAGTCTAAGCCTATGGGATTAGTATCTCGACCGAGATTCTCATCCCATCACCGGCGAAACTACTTCGCCTCATCGACAACTCTCCCAAACTATCGAGCACAACATGAACAAATCGAGCAACGCGTCCATACTTAGCATTTAAACAATAAAAGCATACACAAATAAATGCAACAAGACAATGCCAAACGAAAAATATTTATATAATTTCGGCCACAAGGCCTTAATATGTCATCAGTACAAAGAGAGTTGTGCCCGACAAACTGTTACATATCAGAAGGCACGCAGGCCCACAAAATACAAATACAACATAAGAAAAACAAAACTGCATCGCCAGGAATCTCCGGGGGAACCACCTCGCCGTTGACAACCACGTTGAGAACGCCCATCCCCTCAGTCAGTAGTTGGACGTCGGAGTTGAGGGACTTCAACTGCTCCAAAGCAGCATTGAAACCAAACTCTGCTGCCCCCAGGTTATCCTGCTCAAGAAGACGGATCCTCTCGACCTGGTCTCTCCGCTTCTTCAGGGCCTTCTCGTCGTCGGTCTCGTCCGGACCAACCACCGACGAGCCCTCCAGCTAGGCTATCCTCTCCTTCAGCCGGGCATTCTCCTCGTTCACTCTGGCTATCTCCCCTTGCATCTGGGTGACCTCTTTCTGAAGCTCAATTTTGGCCTCTAAATTTCCCTGATGCTTCTTCAGCTCGTTGTAAATCTCCATGTTCTCTAGCTCCA
Organism: Lathyrus tuberosus; assembly: GCA_022829125.1. Taxonomy (NCBI): domain Eukaryota; kingdom Viridiplantae; phylum Streptophyta; class Magnoliopsida; order Fabales; family Fabaceae; genus Lathyrus; species Lathyrus tuberosus. Next base: position 1,301,902 of record JALAZF010000620.1, on the reverse strand, counting down.
AGTCGTTGATCTTGGAATTCGTCTTCTTGAGGTTGGCAAGTGGAGCCACCTCTGCATCCCCAAGGTCCAGCGCCGCCTCCAACACCCTGATCATAGTGGTCGCATCCTGGCAGAGAAGCTTCCTCCACACCCGAGGATCAGCGGACAAGATAGCTGACGCATCAAGCTCTGGGACGATGACTGAACTCTCCCCGTCAAACATTTTTCCCTGAAGATAGCACGGGGGAAGCACGAATTTCCCTCCAACAAAACCGCCCGGGCAACCTGACGGTGTAGAGCCGGCATCGTCCTATTTCCTAATTAAGGAATACATGAATAGTCTATTGAACAAAGGTTCTTGTTCGACTTTCGGAGCTCCAGTTGCACCCACTATCCCGTAAAACTTTGTGAGGTGTGTAAACGGATCCTCATGGTCCATCCCTGCCAAGGGATTTGCATATAAAAGAGCTAGGATTCCCGTTTTCATCTCAGAATGCCTCCTGTTGTGGCGTTGTGTGCAAACTGAGCATTGTGTCTTGGACTGTTAACACATGAGTTTGAAGCAATGGGTGGTGGTTGTGGTATTTATGCCTTGTTTGGCGTAACAATGGATGTAGATGAAGAAGTATCTTTGCGCTCTTGTCTTTCTATGGTAAGTTGCTTCCCCCGCCTAGTTCTGATACTGAGCCTACGAGCAGTTCTTTCAATCTCGGGATCGAAAAAAAGTTGGTCGGCAGGTATATTCCCTCGCATAAACAGAATCTGCACACTTAACCAAACAAATTAAACAGCACAAGAAAAAAAACAGAGGTAAAAATAACAATACAAAGATCTTAAAATCAATAAACTATTGCAATGTTTGTAAAATTAATAACAATCCACGACAACAACGCCATTTTGTTCGAACTAGTAGTGAGTATGTGGGTTTTTGTTATCGTCTTCACAGGGATTGTCCTGATATCTTGATGCTTGTCGTTCAATAGTTTACCATTCTAAGAAAAAGGGTTTTCAAAGTTTTGTTCATAAATTGTCACGTTTTTAGTAGTAAAGCTTATAAATTCTAAAATGTTTGATTAACAAAGTATATCAAAAGTAGTTTTCATCTATCCTAACTTATACGCATTCTTCCAATCTTGCATGTGAAGTCGGATCCGATTAATATCATCGCGTATTCTCTTAACATCGTTTATCTCTAGAGCGGCATCGTGAGAAATACCGTATTCATCGCTACACGATCTCTCCATATAACAACCAATATAGTAAGCTTTAAGTTCAATACAAAGCGAATATCAACCATAGATCGATCTCTCCAATCTATAAATCGATAGATGAATATTTTAGGTCAAGTTTCACAAAATATATGTCTAGAGTTTTACAAAACAAGAGTGGATCATAAAGAATAAAACTATTCATCATATATTAATCATCACTTGTTCACATACAAGGCCAATCAAAAGAAATACATAAAGCTACGGTAGACTACCTCTACCTTTGATACAAAGGAAATTAACTGCCCATAACCATGGTAGCTTGCTTTACAAGTCTTGAGAGAAGATGAATGAGCATCCACGTCGAAGAATCGAACTCAAATGCGAATCCAACTTCTATTCGCAAAATATCACTCTTTGGTGAAGAAATGCTGAAATATGAGGTTTCTAGATGAAAAATGGGTTATCTTCCCCAAAAAGTATGAAAAGTACTTATATAGTACAACTAGAATCCGCCACGTTCTCCCATCGAACTCATTCTTCGCCCAGCGAACTCTACTTTATGGCACTTGAAGTGCCTCTGAATAGGGATGACAAAAAAATCCGTACCCGCGGATAAAATCTGTCACGGATATGGGGCGGATAGCTTAATGGATATCCACAGATAAAATAAATAGATATTTAAATACTCGTTTGTTAATGGATATGGATATGGGTTTAATGATATATGTGCCCGCGGATATTCATATCCATTAATAAATTATAAAAATCATTTAAATATCATTAGTTTATTATACCTTATCTTTTCATCTTCTAAAAAATTAGTCTTCTTATATTTCTTTCTTTTTTTTTGAAATTTTATTTAAAGAAAACCTTTCACATTTCATTCAAATTCTATTAGCCATTTCATATTTAAACTCTTTTATTTGTTTGGTTAAAAATGAAATGTATGGATATTATATTTGGATCTAATTATGTTTTGGTGAATAAGAAGAAAACTAATGTGATGGAATTTTATTGTTAAATTAAGAGCGAGTTGTATGGATGTTATATGATAATAAGTTTGTGTCTTTAAAAGAAGTTAAAAATATTTTTTCAAAAAACATTTTTTATAAAAAAAATATTATCCATGGATATCTGGAAATATCTGTGGATACTGTAAAACCCGTGGGTTATCCGCTTAATGGATACCCGCATGGATATGGGGCGGATATGGATATCACATTTATCCAACGAAGTAGATACGAATATCATAGTATCTGTCCCTATGGATATCCATTTATATCCCTACCTATGAACAGTTAAACCACCCCTGAGGAATTTACAAAGTTCGTTGTGCAAGCAATTCTTTGCCCTACGAACTACTTCGCTACAAGTTCGCACAGGGAACTTATGGTCCTTTAACTACTGCCTCAAATCTGGGATGGTTCGCTGGTCCTTCGTTACAACCTTGCCCAATGAACATTCGCTTCAAGTTCGCCCAGCGAAATTAGTGCCCTTTTTCTGCTGCCATCATTCTGAGATGGTTCGCTGGGGCTTCATCATGAGCTCGCCGAACGAACATTCGCTGCTACTCCTCGCTGGTTGTTCGCCCAGCGAATATACTGAATCTCTTCTTTTCCTTTGGATTCCATATCCATTTACTCGTGTCTTACACTTTGATGTTTTATGCCTAATTCCTGCACAATAACACACAAATCAAAGAAACCAAAGGAATTTGCAATAATATTAAAGAATAGCATAAAAAAATGGAGTAAATCCAACAAAAAATAACAATTGAGATGAAAAATACCAATAAATATGGATCAATTTAAAGCATGTTTGGCATTCAACAATGATCACTGTTGCAATTTGGTTGTTGTTGGATTGAATAATTGATTGATGAATTATGATTGGTATGATGATGATGTGATTGATGATTGATTGTTGAATTGTCGTGTTGTTGCTGTTAGAAACATGTAGTTAATGGAATTGTGTGATGTAGATGTTGTGTTGTTGATGGTTGTTGCGAGTCAGAGTCAGAACTTAGGTCATGAGTGTTTTGGGGTGGAAAGAATTGGGGTTCTGATGTTTTGAAAACTCATTTTTGGGTAAAATAATATGTTAACTGAATTGTAAGAAAAATGGGGTTTTACGATGGCTTATAAGTGATTTTTCGTTTTGAAAAGTTGCAGAAAAAGTGCTTCTGCCAACAGTGTAATCGGTTACCTCATATGGTGTAACCGATTACACTGCTTTAGAAACGTGTTTTCTGGGCATTTTGGGAGGGTATAATTGGTTACCAGGTGTTGTACAACAAATTTTACCCCTTAGATGTCATATCATCTTGCACTTACATTTAGACTTCAATCATGTGTGCATTGTTAACTAACCATTTCATTTTGCAAGATGTTTATTTTTTATTGTGGAAGATAGGGTTTACATAAAGAAGACAAGGTCTCCTTAAGGCATCTTTTGGTCCCAAATGCAACCATTTGAATCTACATGCATCCAAGAAGTCTTCTTCAAACAAGAAATCAAGTGTTATCAAGACAAGTCAATCATTGCCTTTCATGTCAAGCAAAGGGTGATCCCAAGTTTTGGGACATCAATCCATATGTTAATAAACATCTTTGGAGTCCACCTATGAGTCTTGAAAGACTTTTCTCTTGAGTGCAAGAATTTTTTCATTTGGATAAATATTTTCCAAGGTGCAAAATCTCAAAATTGGTAGCATGGAAGGATTAAATGGTGTGACCTAGAATTTTCTAAAGTTTGTTCCCGTGACATTTGCTTTTTTTTCATGGACATGTGATTTATCTCAAAAACTTCATTGGGCCCAAAATGTTGTCATTTGAATCAAAGGCTATAAAGTTATGAGATTTTAAAATGGTGTTCCCGTATGGTTAAGCATCAAGGCATTATGCACTTAATTCATTCCATGTGCCACTTGTATTATTTGAAATAATCTGAAGATACCTTGCTTGTAAGGCAATTATGTGAAGTCACTAAACAATGCCTCTTTGAGCTCACTCTCTCCTGACATAGCCAAAGGATTCCTGGGACACCATATTGGATTAATGAAATAAAATAGGCTCAGCATAAGAGATCTGTATTCATGCTTAGGGAATCCTTAATCCTCAATTCCAACTATTACCTCTTTTCACTTTCTCTCTCATGACACAATAAAAATAGTTTTTGGAATGGATATTGAAGGATGCAAGTAACAAACCTGCACCATATCCCCCGCTGCATGGTTTAGCATGGTGATCTTCAAGGTTGACTGAGATGCATCCCCTAATTTTTTCCCCTACGGATAAAGCTTTTGTCCACTGTGTCTCCAATACCCGGACCATTTGATTTTGCCTATAAAAGGAGACCATTTCTCCTTTGTTCAAGACACAACAAAAAACACCGAGAAAGATTCAAAGAATACTCTCTCAAAATCTCTCCACCTCTCCATTTCTTAGTTCTGCAAGTAATCTTCAAAACTTGCAAGGAACTCACCATTTTCATTCCCTCTATAAACACTTCAAACCATCAAACACCCAATATTCTAACCACCAGTGACTTATAACTCTTTCTAGGAAACTAAAGGAGAGAAGAGGTAGCTCTGTAGCAGTTGATCCTTGAAGGAGAGGGAGCTCATCCACCATTTCCAGAAATTTGTACCCGTAAAGAAGCAGTGGACTTTCTCCACTAGGTATCACACTCTCTCCCACTCTGTTTACAATACCATGATCATATTCACCTCATGTTGTTACCATGTTTTCTATCTTGTTAATGCCTGATGGTGTGATGAACATTTTTAATGTTGATTCTGTGATAAATATCTTAAATCATTAATATGTGGTTTTGGTTTAAAAAAAATCATGAACTGGATTCGTGTTTGTGTAGAAGAAAACCGAACAAGAAAGAGTTTACAGTGGCACTCGCCATGTTAGAAATAGTGGCGTCCGCCACATCATTAGCACAAAAATAATAATAAAATAATACATGACACACACCAAAAATAGAACACACTAAAAACAAACCACATGGAGCCTGCCATAGGTGAGTGTGGTGCAAGCCACCCTTAATATGATGAAGGTGGCGCAAGCCACTTGTGGTAAGGCCACTATGGTGCCTGCCACATTAGAGAAATAGGGATGGCAAGCCACTAGTGGCACCTGCCATGAAGATTGGTGTGGCGAGTGCCACACTGTATAGTTTTTTTACTTTCTTTTTTTTCTCTTTATTCCATTTTGTCTTATCCCTCATTTCTATTTTATTTTTTTTCTAATATTTTCAAAAAGCAATACAAAATATTCATAATTTCATTTTAAATCTTTAGACTTCTTTTGTAAATAGAACCTGAAATTCTGGTACATGTGCAGAATTCAGATGTCCTAGAACATGTCGTTCGACATCTGGTCTGACATGATCACAAAGGGCAAGGTATATTGCAATAATCATGGTACTAAAAAGATAAGAGCAAGACACACAGAATTGTTAACCCAGTTCGGATCTAACTGTCCTACATTTGGGGGCTACCAATCCAGGGATGAAGTCCACTATTAGTAGTATCAATTCAAAGCTAAACTACCCGTTTACAGCTTATCACTTAATCACTACCCAATGACCTTTCTACCTAGATCCTCTCTAGACATGAGAAACCCTTCTCACTCCCAATCATCGCAATGTGTCTAGTAGTTGACAATCCGCCACTGCATCAACGGCTCTTTACCTACATAACAATTCAGCACGGAAGACACCCTTCCAAGACACAACTTAGAGTTACTTAAAAGCTTCCTCCAAGAACACACTGTACTGCCTCTTACCTACAGGTTTTGAGGAATACGGGTAACCTTCCCACAAGTCGGGAGGTTTACCTAGACAGAACCCTAGTCTTCTACATGTTGAGCTCTGCCCTTCCAGGGTTACAAACCCTTCTATTTATAACCTGTACCCAACTGGATTTGGGCCTTCAATCACAGCTTCAATAGCTGTAACAAAACTGTAAAATACACTCCAAGAAAATAGGTATTCAATATGATATTTCCTAATATGTCTCCATATTTAGAAAGTCTTGATTTCTGATTGAATCTTCTAGACCTTTAAAAATGCGCCACATAGACTGCATAATTTTCTCTTAAAATTATGCACAATTCAAAACACAGCTGAATCTCATTAATCCAGCTCAGCAGGCGCGATGTCGAATGCTTCCTCATAAGACATCTTCTTCGACATGTTGTTCCAGTTGTTGAATAACTTCAACACAGCATGTTCTGGCATTTCAAAAGGACATCTAGTTGTACCTGTTCTTCTTAGCAAGTTTTATACATCCTATTCTCTATTACAATATTGCTGCTATTATTTGTTTTACCTAAATTAAGCCAATCCTAAAACAAGAGAACTAACAATCTCCCCCTTTGGCAAATTTTGGCTAAAACAAATAATCTACAAATAATTATAATTCAGGAGTTTACAGCAAAAAAAAATACAACAGCTGTAGAGTTCAGAGTCTACAGCACACAGCAACAGATCTTCAGTTTGAAAATAATATCTCACCATCTTTGTTTGACATCTTCTTTGCAACATTGTGAAGAAATCCACTGCATGCATCATCACCAACGAACAGCAATCTTCAGGATAAAAGGAAGGAAGGTCCTGAAGTTTGTTGGTGCACACGAGGAAGAAGATAGCAGAAGCCAGCTTGTACTCCCCCTCAAACCAGGAACCTCTTCTTAACTTGAAGACCAATGGTGGCATGAGAGAACTCTCAATTTCTCTTTGAAGGGCATAAGAGGAAACTTAAGACCAACCCCTCCACCACTCCTGGTAACTCAGAACACAGGTCACAACTGTGTTCATAACTCAGATCACAGGTCACAAAAGTATCCAAAAACAACATGAAACATAATAGACATTGGATTTGACATGTTTGGACAACATATGCAAACACACACTCCTGTCTGAACCTCTGAGCAACACTCCCTTTAACATATGCAAACACACACTCCTGTCTGAACCTCTGAGCAACACTCCCTTTCTCCCCCTTTTTGGCCAAAAATTGACAAAGGAGGCCATCACAAAACCAGACCCAGGCACAACAAACCCAGACCCGAACAAAACCCATAGTTTTTATGAGAACAACCCTTACCTGATGGTAGAGGATAGGAGAAGCTTCTATAAATAGCAGAGCAGTTTCTTAGATATTAACGATCTTTAATTCTTGGTCAAAGAGAATGTTAATTGAGAATGGAAAACTTGTGGCTTAATTCAAGGTGCACCGTCCAAACTGACTTTGAACGCCTTTAATAACTCTTGGACCAGTCCTGCATGTCCAGTCAGCACATACTAGGTTCCCTTCTTACGCGTGCACAGTCTAGAATATTCCTTTGTTTGGCACAGGGAAACATGTCTTGAGTGCTGTTCTGACATCTTACCAAAATAGTTTCTCTGCTTGATCACAAAGTTATCAACCCAAGACTCCTCAGAAATTTATACATTCCAAGCATATTTTCCTGGATTCCTTCAAAAACAGCAGAGAAAAAGTAGAGTCACCCAGATACAACAATTCTCCTTTTCAGACTTCTCCTGCATAGGCATTAACTCCACACAGCTATGATATGTCCCATCATGATGTTTGACATAGCACAAACTTGACCAGCACACAGGCTGCACTAGGCTGTGGACAACAGCCTTAACATTCAATGCCTTTCATAAATGTTGAGCAAGACCTCACCATGGGGATTTTAGATACAAGGTCTGCCAAGTCCAATAAACAAAAGCCCACTTGATTTGAAATTTCTCACATATTCCAAACAAATGTCGTAACTTGAGAATTTTGTTTGAACATTATTTCCTGACTTTGAATAAAACCTTATCATAAGAATCTTGTCTGTGTTTTTTCTGGCCTCTGTTGCAAATTTGCATGACTCCAAATGTCTTTGTTTTCAAACTGTGAGAATGCTTTCTCTGCCATGTTTGTCATATTTATATGGCCACTTATCATTGTTGTTTGCCATGTTTGCACTTGAAAGTTTATTTCATATGTTGATTAATGCTTACTATTTTGGGAATTCTTGAACTCATATGTTTCATTATATTCCAACCTCACTATAACTCTAGTTCACAAAATGTTATACTTCCCCTTCCTTCCAAAGGAAAAGTCTTTCTAGTGACCTCAAAGTCATAGAAAGCTCATTACTACCTTTGACCTCATAGTCATAGGTAACCCTTGACCTGATAGTCATAGGAATCTCTCATGGTCTCATAGTCATAGAGTTAAATCTTCAACCTTTAACCTCATAGTCATAGGTAGCCCTTGACCTCATAGTCATTGGCAACATCTTCAACCTTTGACCTCATAGTCATAGGTAGCCCTTGGCCTCATACTCATTGGCAACATCTTCAACCTTTAACCTCATAATCATAGGTAGCCCTTGACCTCATAGTCATTGACAACATCTTCAACCTTTGACCTCATAGTCATGGGTAGCCCTTGACCTCATAGTCATAGGCAAGCTTTGACCTCATAGTTATAGCGACCCTCCATCGACCTCATAGTCATGGAAAAATCCTCTATTGACCTTATAGTCATAGAAAAGTCACTCTATTGACCTCAAAGTCATAGATAGCTCATTATTATCCCTTGACCTCATAATCATAGAGACATTTCTTCCTTGACCTCATAGTCATAGGATATCAGCCTTGATCTCATAGTTATGGCCACTCATTCCTTGACCTCATAGTCATAGGATTCCCTCTTGACCTCATAGTTATAGGGCCATCTTTGACCTTTGACCTCATAGTCATATGCAAGCTTTGACCTCATAGTTATGGCCATCTTTCCTTGACCTCATAGTCATAGGATTCCCTCTTGACCTCATAGTCATAAGGCCATCTTTAACCTTTGACCTCATAGTCATAGGTAGCCCTTGACCTCATAGTCATTGGCAACATCTTTAACCTTTGACCTCATAGTCATAAGTAGCCCTTGACCTCATAGTCATTGGCAACACCATTCCCCTTTGACCTCATAGTCACAGATAGCTCATTACTGTCTTGACCTCATAGTCATAGGTAACATCTTCTCTAGACCTCATAGTCATTCACCTACAACTTAGACTTAGAGAGTTTCTTTGACTCTATATGAGCTCATACTCATTCCCCTTGGAACTTTGGCCATAGTCAATGGTTCCTCTCTCACCCTTAGTTAGGTGAACTACGGTTGCTCTGATTCTTTAGTCAGATACGTAGGCACAAGATGTGATGTCTTGGCGAGCAAACTTAGTGTAAATACCTTTAGGTATTTACCTTTAACCTTAGCTGATTCCTTTAGAAAGCAAACATAACATAACACAAACTAAACAAGAGGTTCCTGTAGAGTACTACAGATGCTTAGGGTGCTAATACATTCCCTTAGTATAACCAACCCCCGAACCTTAGATCTCCCCCCTTTAGGTTTTTCTCGATCTTGAACCTTTCCTTTGGATAAATCAAAGTCGGTGGTGAATTCAAAGAAATGTGATGCAAGTTAATTAATAGCTTGTTATCCTATTCTCACCGTAATACCAGAATTTGGGTAACTGGTTACAGTGAGTGTATTTTACATAGTGTGACTGGTTACAAGGGGTGTAACCGGTTACACTAGGAGTATATTTAGAAAATATTTGAAAAATCATAACCTTAGTTCCGGGGGTCTGATTCGGGTGACGTTCAAAGCATTAGGAAGGTGACGCGACGAAGTTTATTCAAAAAATGGTTTTTGTACCTGAACAGAAATAAATTATTGTATGATGGTGTTGAATGCATTGTAGTGTTTATGTTGTAGTGTGACATATTGGTAAATGCATTGTTCTTGCTTGTTGTATCGTTGTGTTGCTATTGTCGTATGTTATAACATGTGTCTGGTGCACGGTGGCAAGTATTGGCAAGGTACATTGACTATGGTGACAGTCAGTGTGCATTGGTGTTGTTGTTGCATGAATTCATGGTGTTGGATGGTGGTTCATTTTTGGTGAGCCTCAATCTTAGGTGGGGATTGGGTGCGAGTAGTTGATTTCGGTGGTGATGGAATCAGTGAAGCGTTATCGCTGGTGATGGTAGCGAATTGGTGGGCTCTGGTCCTAGGTGGGGATCAAAGAGGTGAACCTGAGAGTTCACATATTGGTACCACGTGCACTGAGTCGAGTTGTTGAGTCTCATTGCATAACATATTGGTTGCGTTGTTGTTATGTTTAAATGATTGTTGTGTTAATGGTGTGAAAGTGTGTTGGTGGAATGGATGATTGTGCGTGTGATAATCTGATGCTTACTTATTATCATGCTTTCCCTTATATAATTGTGATATCTCATCCCTTTACATGGACATCGTGCAGATAATCCGCAGTAGAATAATAGATGTATGTGGAAGATGGTGTCTTCCTTTTATTTTTAGAATCGGCGTCTGCTCTGATGTGAAACACTGAGGGTTGGCGTTTTTGTGTGTTATTTCTATTGGTGGAGACTTATGTTTATCTCCTATGTTGACTTTTCGTTATAATTACATTATTTCATAATTATATTTTGAATAATTACTTGATGTTGATGTTTCCGCTGCTTTATAATAAAGTTGAAGTTCAGACTTGGTGAATGTTTTATTATTATTACTGTTAGTAATTTTAAAGGTTACATTTACATATCATGAAGTATGAGCAGGTTTTGTTGAGCTGTAGCATCCTAATGTTTTTGTGATGAATTTTACTATGATATTTTATTTAAAATTTTGCGGGGGTTATTTAGGGTGTTACACCTTACTTTTTCTTGGTTATCATTATTCTCAAGCTGATTATTCCTTTTTCACAAAATTACATGCTACTAACTTCACAGCTCTTTTAGCTTATGTCGACAACATTGTATTAACAGGTAATCACATTGCTGAAATCAGGCATGTCAAACACATTTTTCATTCAAAATTTTTCCTAAAAGACTTAGGTACTCTAAGGTATTTTCTGGGTCTTGAAGTTACAAAATCTGCATCAGGTATTTTCCTAAATCAGCATAGTTACACACTAGACTTACTCATTAAATCAGGTATGCTAGGAGCTAAACTGTCCACTACTTATAATTATGATATCAAACTTCATTGTTCTGATTCACCTTTGTATCATGATAATACACAATATCGAATACTCATTGGTTAATTAATTTATTTGATTACTACTCGTCCCGATAGTTTATTTGCGGTTCAGCAACTCAGTCAGTTTGTCTCTAAACCTACTGTTAACCATTTTTAGGCTGTATCTCGGATCCTGCAATATCTAAAGAGCAACCCTGCTAAAGGCTTGTTTTACCCATCTATTTTTAATCTTGTTTTGTCTGGTTTTGCAGATGGTGATTGGCAACTTTTCCAACCACAAGGCGTTCCACCACTGGCTATGTTGTCTTTCTTGGCGAATCTTTAATTTCATGGAAATCCAAGAAGCAGACAACAGTTTCATGTTCCATCTCCAAAGCTGAATATCGTGCCCTTGCAGCCATTACTTGTGAGGTTCAATGGCTGCACTACTTCTTCATTGACCTACATATTACCTTTACCAATTCCACTTCAATCTATTGTGACAATCGTTTCTCCGTCTACCTTGCTCATAACCCTGCATTTCATGAACGTTCCAAACATTGACTGCCACTTTATTTGCGAAAAAATGGAAGTCGTTCTCATCAAGCTTTCTCACAAAGTCACTGCTTCTCCTACTTTCTCAAGTTTTCTTTTCAAGCTTGGCATTTTGTCCCTCCATAGTCCATCTTGTGGGGGAGTCTTAGATACTAGCATTAAGTAGCTTTTGACCGTTACTTTCATCAGCCATTATTTTAGTCTTTATTTTAGTTTTCTTTTTGCCTACTCAGTAGGCAATAACCGTGTATATATTTGGCAAGTTATCAAATGTAAATATGACATTGATTAATAATAATTGATGTTGAATAACGAGTTTCTGATATTCAATAATAAACTCCTCCTCTGGAGCATCAACTTGAGTTACACCTCTAGTGAAATTTGTTGGAATTAACCCAAAACCTTTTGAGAATTCCTATTCGATCTTGATCTCAAGATTGTTAACAATCGCACGCAATGGCAACAAAAAGAAAAATTGAGAAAGAAAGAGAAAAGAGAAATAGTAACGTTGGAGAAGACGATGAAAAACTGCAGAATTCTTTCTGCCCACAAACTGTGGAAACTTTCAATATTCACTTGCAACTGCAAACTGTGAATTATCAAACTTGATTATTAAAATGATAAGGGTTCCTCCTATTTATAGATTTAGGTTAACTTGCATCTCAAGCTAAAGCCCAAAAAGCCCAAAAATATCTAATCTAATCTTTCTAAATCAAATCTGATCTTTCTAAATCAAATCTAATCTTTCTAAAACAATGAATTACATATTTAACACACCACCTAATTCATTGTGTCTAAACTGTCTATATTCATCATGGCTCTTAGTCTTCTGAAAACTTTGACCTACACTCCCTTCGTCATGATATCTTCAATCTGATTCTCAGTTCAACAATGTTCCAAGTTCATCTTCCCTTCCGCTACCTGCTCTCGAAGATAATGGAACCTCATTTCAATGTGCTTACTTCGACCATGTGCTATTGGATTCTTCGCCAAGTTGATAGCTGACATGCTGTCGATCTTCATGGTAATTGCTCCATGACTCTTCCCTATGATCTCTTCGACCAGGTCCACCATCCAGGTTGCTTGACATGCACAAAGGGAAGCATCTATGTACTCTACTTCGCATGACGACAACGCCACTACTGTCTCCTTTCTCGAACCCCAAGCAACTGGTGCACCACCTAACATAAACACATAGCCAGCTGTGGATTTTCTATCCTCGGTATCACTACACCAACTAGAGTTGGTGTATCTCACTAACTTGCATTCTTTTCCTTCATTAGCTGTAGGAAACAAAATTTCGTAGTCGAGAGCCCCTTTTAGATACCTCAGTATCCTCTTCGTTGCTGCTAGGTGTGATACCTTTGGCTTCTTCATGAATCTACTTACCATACCCACACTGTATGCTAAGTTAGGCCTTGCGTGACAAAGGTATCGAAGTGACCCAATAAGTCTTCTGTATTGGGTAGGTTCGACATCATTTTCATCCGAATCTTTCAACAGTTACAATCTGGTCTTAACTAGAGTCGAAGTTGGGTTGCAATCTTGCATCTCAAATCTCTTGAGTATTTCGCCTGCATATCTTCTTTGGTGCATCATCAAACCTCTACTAGTCTTATAGAATTCGATGCCAAGGAAATATGAGAGATTTCCCAAGTCTGACATTTCAAACTCCTCACTTAGGTCATGTTTGAAATCTTCGATCTCCTTCTTGCAACTTCCTGTTATCAACAGGTCATCGACATAGAGGCATAGAATAAGCAATTCACTATTGCTTCTCCTTACATACACTTCATGCTTAGTCGTACATTTCACAAATTCCTTCTTCCTTAAGAAGCTGTCAATTTTCTTATTCCAAGCTCTTGGAGCTTGCTTGAGTCCATACAGGGCTTTATGTAGCCTGTACACCTTTCCTTCTTCGCCTCGTTTCACATACGCAACTGGTTTTGCGACATAAACTTCTTCACCTAAGGGACCATTAAGGAATGCACACTTCACGTCCATCTGACATATGTGCCAATTGTTCATATTTTCTAGACCAACAACCAAACTGATTGTTTCGATCCTAGCAATAGGTGCAAACACTTCGTCGAAGTCTATTCCTTTCTTCTGAAGAAATCCTTTCGCCACAAGTCTCGCCTTGTGTCGAGTTACTTCTCCTCTAGGATTCACCTTCACCTTGTAAACCCACTTCACATCAATTGCCTTCTTGCCTTGAGGCAATTTGACAAGTGACCAGGTGTTGTTGACTTCGATGAACTCCAACTCCTCATTCATTGATTTCACCCACTTCGAATCTTTCAATGCCTCAGCTGCATTGACTGGTTCGATATCTGCGTAGAAAACATAATGTACCAGCCCGCTCTCTTCATCAACCACATCATCTGATGTACTTACACATTCTTGCAACCTTGCAGGCACGTGTCTTGTTCCTCGAGGTCTGCTTGGACCTGCTTCATCTATGACATGTTCCTGTCGAAGTTCTCTTTCGACTTCAGTGGTTGGTTCTTCACAAGAGATTCTCTCTGAATCCTTATTGACATTCTCAGTCCAATCCCATTCTTTAAGCTCATCTATGATCACGTCCCTACTGATCACTACCTACTTATTCACTGGGTCAAACAACTTGTAACCTCCAGTCGAATGATATCCTATCAAGATCATCTGATACGACTTGTCATCAAGCTTCCTTCTTAACTGATCTGGCACATGTCTATGGCTAAGCTTCCTTCTCATCTGATATAAACACCTTCAAGTGACTAAGGCTAGGCTTGACACCGGACCAACATTCTTCTGGTGTGATTCCTTCAAGCTTCTTCGTCAGAAATCTGTTCAAAATATATGTTGCTGTCGAAACCGCTACTCCCCATAATTCTTTGGGTAGATGTTTTCCATTCAACATACTTCTCACCATGTTCATGATGGTTTTGTTCTTCCTTTCTGCAATTCCATTTTTCTGTGGAGTGTAGGGTGGCACCACTTCATGCACAACCCTTCTTTCTCACATAATGCATCGAACTCTTTTGACACATACTCTTCACCACCATCAGTCCTCAAAATTTTCAACTTTCGACCACTCTATCTTTCGACCATAGATTTGAATCTGGAAAATACCTCGATCACATCACTTTTCTTCTTGATGAGGTAAGTCCACATCTTTCGACTGTAATCATCTATGAACGTGACAAAGTATTTGTTGCCTACAATCAAATCCACCTGGATTAGACCACATACATCAGAGTATACGACATCCAGAATTGCCTTCGACTTCTTTCCTGCATCCTTGCTAAAGTTATTCTTGTGTTATTTCGACTGAACACACTCTTCACAGACTTCACTTGGAATGTCAATTTCAGGTAATCCTGAAGCCATATTTCTTCTCTTTATATCTCTAATGTCATTGAAGTTGAGATGGCCTGGTAAAAAATGCCATAACCACTCATCTATGTTGGCTGCAGTTGCTAGGCACTTGTGCTCCATCACATTGAGTTCAATCTTGAAGGTCCTATTCTGAGACATTTGAGCCTTCAAGATAAACCTTCCACCTGCATCGAGAACTCTCATCATCTTGTCTTCGATCGACACCTTGTAGTTCTTTTCGGCCAACTGCCCTATACTGAGTAAATTACTCTTCATGCCTAGAATGTACAACACATTGGAAATTATTGACCTCTTGCCATCTTTCCTCATAATCAGAACATCACCAACACCTTCAGCTGCTAGAGTGTTGTCATTTGCAAACTTCACCGTGTTCTTCGACGAGGGCTTCATGTTGACAAACCAATCTTTCCTTCCAGTCATGTGTGATGAGCATCCTGAGTCCAAGTACCACTAGTCCTGGAATCTCTCATCGTCTCTTGTTGTGATCATCAACAATATCTCTTCTTCTTCATGTTTCGCCAACTTTGCATCAGTTTCTTGATTCTTTTTTTCTTCTGGGCAATCACTAAAATAGTGACCATACCTCTGACAATTGAAACATTGAATGTGACTCTTGTCAGGCTTTCGACCACCACCTCTTCCTCTATCTGCAGCACCACCTCTTTGGTTGCCTTGGTTCCAGGGGTTTTCTCTGATTCGACCAGTTTCCTTCATGCTGATTTCGACCATTCGAATTGTTGTAGCCTCATCTACCTTTGTTGCCATTCCAGCTTCCTTTGCCTTTCCTTTCCTTTTCTGACTGCGCCTGCAAAGCCATATCACTCTTCGAATTTCCTGCAGCTCTTTCAGTCATCCTTTGTTCATGAGACTCAAGCGTCCCTTAAAGCTCTTCCTTCGTCAATACTAACAAGTCTTTCGACTCTTCTATGGCTACTACCACGTGGTCGAACTTTGGAGCCAATGACCTCAAGATCTTTGCAACAACTGATCTTGATGTCAACACCTCTCCACATACCTTAATTTGATTCACTAGCTTTGTAACTCTGGTGAAGAAATATGTTATATTTTCACTGTCTTCCATCTGAAGCAACTCATAGATTCTCTTGTGAGTTTGTAACCTCACCACTTTCACCTTCTCTGCGCCTCCAAACGAATTTTCAAGAATCTCCCACGCTTCCTTTGCTGACTCTACATCACTAACCTTTTCAAAGTTATCAGGATCGACACACTGATGAATTATAAAGAGAGCTTTATAATCTTTCTTCTTCAATTCTTTGTGTGCAGCCTTTTCTTGATCTATCGCGTTCTCTGCAAGCGGTGCTACTCCTTCCTTCACAAGATCCCAAAGATCTTGATAACCGAAAACCACCTTAATCTGCTTGCACCAATTCTCATAATTATCTTTCTTAAGAATCGAAAGGCTCGCCGGAAAGTGCCCGTTCGGATGATTCATCGCCATCACGATTTTCCTTCCTTGAATCACAACCGGAGCTCTAGATACCAGATGTTGGAATTAACCCAAAACCTTTTGAGAATTCTTATTCAATCTTGATCTCAAGATTGTTAACAATCGCACGCAATGGCAACGAAAAGAAAAATTGAGAAAGCAATAAAGAGAAAAGAGAAATAGTAGTGTTGGAGAAGAAGATGAAAAACTGCAGAATTCTTTCTGCCCACAAACTGTGGAAACTTTCAATATTCATGCAAATGTAAACCGTGAATTATCAAACTTGATTATTACAATGATAAGGGTTCCTCCCTATTTATAGATTTAGGTTAACTTGCATCTCAAGTTAAAGCTAAAACTATAAAAGCGCAAAAATATCTAATCTAATCTTTCTAAATCAAATCTGATATTTCTAAATCAAATCTAATCTTTCTAAAACAATAAATTACATATTTAACAAAATTAAGCATACTTCGATAAACTCTTGCATTGTCCACTCTTCTAATTTACAACTTTGTTGGTCTTCTAGATTGTGGGAGCTAGCCTTCATGTCCCTCCACACCATTGGAGCTCTTTGTTGTAGTGAAGGAGGGGTTTTGGGTTTATTCTACTTTTTAGTAGTTAATCCTCCTCAAACAACAAGTGGAAAAAATTGAAAAAAATATTAACCTAATAGTTAATTATTAAACTCTTTTAAAAAAATAAAACTCATAATTAAGAACAACAAAAATGAATGTGAAGATAATTTGCGATGCTAATGTGAAATAAAACTCAAAGAAAAAGCAACGTTATGTTACAATTTTAATAAGAGATTCAAAGTTGTGAATTTATAGAAATGATCTATGAAACAGAACTCATCTAAAAATTAGGAGTAAATTTTGCCGAACATTTTTATGATAGAATCTTTACTCATTTATTGTATATATATTTACCAACGAATTTAATATTATCTACTCTTATTTGACCACCAAAATATGTGGAGGGCTCCAACCAATTATTTAACGTATGTTTAAAAATTTTAAAATATGATCTTTTATTAGACTGACACGTCTAATTTTAAAATAGATGATTTATATAATCAATTCACACCAATTAAAAAATATATAAATAATAATAATAATAATTCAATATTATTAAAAACATTTTTTATGTATGAGATTAATTGTTATATATCATCAATATTATTGCTTTTGAAAATCTGGATGCTACAAAATCCTGCCGGAAATAAAAGAATTTCCAGACGTCTAAAAGATAATTAATTATTCATTGATTAAAATTTGATTCTATTTAAGAAGTTTATATAAATATCCAAAATCCCAACCTTATCACGGGGATCTCATTTAATCAATGAAAATTGATTTATTTTCGTTGTTTTTATCCATGGTTTTTAATAATGAGTTAATGCTAGTAACATCCACTTAATTAATGAGATAATAAAAGTATGTTATAAGAATGAATCAACGGGGTGTGAATTATTTACTTACTAGACAATAACCGTAAAGTATTTATTCTAAATTAAGTATACTTTTTCACAAAAGACTTAAAATAAAATTCTAACTTGTTGAACATCCAAAATATAACGGAATCAATATTAAGAGATCAATCTAAGTGATCTAATATGTTTGTTATGAATCAAGATTCGTTATCTAAGTAAGATCAAGTAGTGGACAACAATGACGATGTGGTGGATTCTCCGCTTGAACATGACATAACTTCTTCCATTGGAACATTAATACGGGCTAAATCTCTATTAGAATTAAGCATACGTCGATAAATCCTTGCATTACATATTCTCGATGTTTCAGGTAAACACATCGTCATATTCTCCTCCAATCGAGCTAGACCGTTAGTAGAATTAAGCATTTTTCGATAGACTCTTGCATTACCTATTTGTCTTGCACATCGTTGAATCTCCAGCAAATCTTCGCATACCCTTGATGCTCCACTTGAACACGACATAACCTCCTCTCTTGAATCATCAACAACAACTCGAGCTAGACCGCTAGTAGCATTAAGCATACGTCGATAGACTCTTGCATTACCTAATTGTCTTACACATCCTCGATTCTCCTGCAACTCCTCACATACCCTTGTGGTGCCACTCGAACACGACATAACCTCCTCCCGTAGAGCATCAAGTCGAACTAGGCCTCTAGTGGAATTTAACATACGTCGATAGACTCTTGCATTGCCCACTCTTCTAATTACCCGACATTGTTGGTGAGCTCTTTGTTGTAGTGAAGGAGGGGTTTTGGGTTCCATCCTCCTTTTTTGGATAGTTAATCCTCCTCAAACGTTTATATGTAGAAACAACAAGTGAAAAAAACTGAAAAAAAAAATTAACCTAACAATGTCGCTCTCGGATGCTACTTTGAAATAAAACTCAAAGAAAAAGCAATGTTATGTTAAAGTTTAAATAAAAGATTAAAACTTGTGAATTTATAGAAAGGATCTATGAAACTGAACCATCTAAAACTCAGGAGTAAATTTTGCCAAATATTTTTATGATAGAATCTTTACTCATTTATTGTATATATTTACCAACCAATTTAATATTATTTACTATTACTTGACCACTAAGTATGAGGAGGGCTCAACTAATTATTTAACCTACTTTTAAAGATATGATAATTTTAAAACAAATAGTTTTGTATAATCAATTTTCTCATCAATTAAAATATATATAAATTAATAGGAATAATAATAATAATAATAATAATAATAATAATAATAATAATAATAATAATAATGATTTTATAAAAAAAACGTTTATTGTTTATCAATTTAATTGTTATATATCATGAATATAAAAACATTTATTGACATCATGTGTTTATGTAACATTAAATTTCAACGGTTAATTTAAATAAATCAAACGATTATATATAAGTAGTTTATTTTTTGGAAAAATAAATAGTTATATATTTTTTTAATTTATTTAATATTATTGTTTGATTCAATCTTATTAACAGTTGAGATTTAATATAAAAATTTAATAAGTATTTTAACAAATAGTCTATCATAGTATAAAAATATCTTTAAAAGTATAAAAGTATAAAAATATCTTTAACATGATAGTATAATAGTATAATAGTATATATAAAAGTATTTATAATAAAAGTTAAATATTTTTAAAAGATTAATAATAGTATAATAGTATAAAAATATCTTTAACATGATAGTTTATGCCAATTAAATTTATATTAAGTATTAACGTGTTCACATTTACCATAAATATATATTTACCATAAATACATTTACCAAATATATATATTTAGCATAAAAATATATATTTGTCAAAATGGGCTATCCGGCATTAAATAGGCTGGTCCTGGTAGGCTCGAGCTTTTTAGGGTTGGGTCAAAAAAACTCATTTTTAATATAGGCTCGAAAATTACTACTTAAGTCCGACCCTAGATGGGTTTCGGGCGACCCATCCCTAAACGAGTTTTTTTAAAATAAAAAATTGAAATAAAATTCCCATAATATTTCTTATAAATAAAATTAAAAAAATATATTGTTTTAAACATAATACATTTTTAAATAGTATATTATCTTTTATAAATACTATAATGTGATTTTACATACAATACATACAATATATGTCTAAATTGTATAAAATAATACTTGAATATTTAAAATAAAATAAACTAATAGAATACGAGAAAAGAGTGTTGATTATATTAATGTATAATATTTAAAAAAGAAAGATTGATTAGAATAGAGATAAAATTTAGTGAGGTGACAAAAATCAATGTGTTATTTTGTAGTAAGATAATATAATTATTAATATAATTTCTTAAAATTTATAGCGATGTGGGTCTAATGGACTACCTACGGTCCATATGAATTAACCCTAATAGGTAGCGAGCATTTTAGGGTTGGGTTAAAAAAACCTTGAAAAATATAAGCTCTAGTTTTAAGGCTCAAATCCTATGATTTTTCGTGCCTAACAGACCGACCTATGTAGGCTAGCCCATTTTGATAGCTCTAACTTTACATAATAAATATACAATACAAAATATGGTACTTGATCGTGAAGGCTGGATCAGATCCTGTAGAAGTGGGCCACCAAGTACGTCTGAGATGCTGGTCGTATGAAGAGGAGGAGGGGGTGTACCTGCAAGGCACTCCGACGCTCAAGTAAGAAAGGGTCGGAGAAAAGGGGCAAGTACAAAGTATTAGTTCGTATGGTGAATATTGGATACCTGACCCTCTCAAGCGAGAGGGTTTATATAGAGCCCCCAGCGCGTGGCCAACGGTCCTATTTTCGGGGCGAAATAACCGTTTTCCCGAAGAATAGGTAACTGCCCAAACTAGCCGTTATGTCGGGCAGGGTGCCCGAAACTAGCCGTTATGTCGGGCATAAGCGTAGTTTCGGGCACATGCCCTCATCTGTTCGGGGAGTGGAGAAGCCGTGCGTAACGGGCAGCATTTCTGGGGAAGAGCGATGCAGTCCATGCCCGGTTGGAGGGGCAGAAAGGTAACTTTTTCCCGTTTATGGATTGGACTTAGGCAATTGGGCCGTTCTAGAGCAGAAGTGGATTGGGCCATGCCTGGCCATTGGTCTAGTCCAGAACAGGAGCTCCCCAAGTCGTTGCTCCCGAGCATGGGAGTGATGACTTAAGGACAGCTCGTGGCTCCGAGGACCTAACATAGGGTCGTCGCTTGGCGACGTAGGAGGTTTGTCTCGTGGTGCCCATTGCCTTTGGTCCCCGTAATGTTCCTGACCGTGATAGAACTGCCTGTCGTACGGGGAGGCTAACGGTTGGAAGGAATTGGAAACGTCAAGGCGCCACGTGTGCATAGAGTTCTGTGCCGCAGTTGCTAGGCAATGATGGCTAATTAATAGCCATCATGACCTACGAGGGTGTGCGATCGCACGTGCCCCTCTGTATAAAAAGGGGAAACTCGTTCCATTCTGAACTTTTTCGCTCTTGTTTCTCTTTGTCTTCTTCAGAATTCCTGCCCGTCACCATCGTCCGCTATTCCGACCACCGCATCCACTTCCGGGCAGCCGCTACTCACCTTCTTAATCAAGTAAGTTTGCTGATTTTTTGCTTTTTTACCCATTTGACGGTTGTTTGTAGTCTTGTATGCGGTTAGGTTTAGGTGTAGAAGATGAAATAGATTAGTTTCCGGTGATTGTTGGTGGTGGACGGTGGTCGTGCCATTTTCCGCCGCTGATGAGGCCGCTAGGTTTTAGGATATTCTGGTGAATCGGGCGGTTTTCGGCGTCATTGCAATGATGATGCATGTGTAACCACTGTGATCGTTCAGATTCGGAAGCAGCGATGAAGTTTCCGGCGAGCCTTCCCAGTTTCCGGTGAAGCTTTGTAGTTTCCGGCGGAGCTTCAAATGGGAACTGGGAAGTGGCTCGAGGAAGTTCCTCGTACGGAAGCGGCTTGCTCCATGCATCTCCTCGTGGGAGACTCTTAAGAGTTTATGTTCGATGTTAGGGCTTAGGTCGGGGACGTCGTCCTCAGCCCTTTGCGCGCCCTTTCACTTGACTAGCAGTGGAAGGGTGGATTTGATCTATCGTCGAATTCACTTTTTTCTCTGCTTTTCAGGTGATCGATATGGCGACGGGGCCAGATGGAGAAATTATCTTGGACTCGTCTGAGGAAGAAGCAAGTTCCTCGGACAGCAGTAGTTCGACCACTTCAAGTATCCCTAGTGAGGTCGGGGAAGAAGAGGAAATAGAAGATATGGAAGAGGATGTCGTCGAGGATTCCGCGGAGGAGTGGGAGGTGGCTGAACCAGCCGAGCACGGGTCCACCTTCGCCACGTACTTGGGGGATATTTTTACGGAAGTCGGACCAGAGGGGGAGTGGAAGGTACACTTTCCCTCCGAGGATGATCGGGTCTACACGGATTTCGGGGATCGCTTCACTATGTATGAATATGCCTTCAAAGAGCTGGGATTGAGATTGTCGTTCACTGATTTTCAGCAATCAGTGTTTGTGCACTTGAAGTTGGCCCCTACGCGGCTGCACCCGAACTCACTGCCCTTCATACGGGCGTTTAAGCTGACCTGTGATTTCTTGAAGATTGGGGCTACTTTTCCCTTGTTCTTCACAGTCTTCCACCTTCAACGGCAGCTGTCGGGGAGGAAGTACGGTTGGGTCTCATTGAAGCAGCCTCGCAAGTTGTTCAAGCCTTTCTCTGAATCGATACGGACGTTTAAGGAGATGTACTACATCATTGAGCCCGTATCGGAAGCTGCCCAGGACAACACTTATCTCTGGGAGACCGGGGTCGACGAGGAGGGAAACGAGCTGCGCGACGAGGCTGGGAAGTTCATCGGGGAGAGAGTATACAAGTTCCCCATCCACTGGGGACCTGGCCATTTCACCAAAAAGCCCGGAGATTACGTTTTTCATCTGCACGAGTTAGACGGGCAGGATGTCGTTGCGTATGAGACGCTGGTGAAGTACGTTAATTCCTTCCTGCTCGCTGAATGATGGACGAAGAAGGGTGACCCGATCTTCGAGGAGGACGATAGTCAGAGGGTTAAATACCTCTTTATTAATACCAAGGCACTCCTGGAGTGCAAGACTCCTGCGGAAGCCCAGAAGCTGCTCGGTAGTCTTAGTTATTTTGATTTGCCCGAACTATTTTCTTTTCTCTTATCTAACATGCTCGTATTCTATTTGTGCAGGTGAGATGCCTCAGGCTCATGAGAGGATTGTGAAGAATGCTCTTACGAGGAACAAGCCCGGAACGGCTCCTCCGAAGTCTCGATTTGCCAATGTGCGTGCTCCCACTCCTACTCAGTCTGCTGCGGGTACCTCTTCTCCCACTCCTACTCCCCGGGGATCTCCCTTGCCTTTGACCTCACGAACCAAGTGGTCGAGGGCCAACGACGTCGTGGATCTCAGTCGGGCCCCAGAGAAAGGGAGGTTCGAGCTTCCTCCTTGCATACTTGATAGAAGATACTTTGAGGGGAACTCCCTGATCGTGTCGCGGGCAGAATCTCTTCGGCTGGAAAGCATGAACCGCCCGAGCAAGAGGGTGTTGGTGGCCCAAGATGCCTCTGCACTGGTCAGAGTTATGGAAATGGCGGCCATATACGCTGAAGAGGACTCTGCAACTGAGTCTGAACTCAAGGCTGCTCGGGCTACCATGACATCTCTCACGGAAAAGGTGAAGAGTGCTTACGATGCCCGGAAGAAGGCTGGCGAGGAGGTGGCTAGGCTGAAGAAGGAGAATTCTATGTTGGCTGAGGAGAAGAAAGCGGCTGAGGCGCTGGTCCAACAGCTGAGGGCGGTCAATGCTCCGGGCGAAGATGAACTCGAGGATGTGAAGGAACTAAGGACAAGGTCCGAGCTAGTTGCTCGTATGTTGGCGGTTGAGGATGATAATATCGTCATTGCAGACGAATCCTTCAAGAATGTCGTGTCTCAACTACGGGCGGTGAACCCCGGACTTGACTTTTCCACCGAGGGTACTCATTATCTGGCGCATGTTGAAGACGGCCGAATCGCTATGCCTGACTCCCTTCTTGAAGAGCATACCGAGGAGCATCCGGCGGAAAACCAGGAGCCTCAGCCCGAGCCTACCGACCAGATGGATGAGTGAATGATATTCTTTTTGTTGTTGTAATTTGTCCGGCCTGCGTGCCGTGTATTTGTTGTAACCTATTTTGGGGGCATGACCCCCGGTCTATGTAATCCAGTACAATCATGGTCCTAGTGGCCATTTATCATACTTAAATTATGTGTCCGGTCCTGGTGGTTGGTTCTGTTATTTGCATGGTTTTACTTGCTTTTATTTTCTGCTAAGTGTTGTACTCATGCTCGTTGTGAATGTATGTCTGCTCGCGATAGGGAGTATTTGACTTATGTGAAGTTTCAGGGGATTGCTCGTTGTAGATGTGTTCGGCAGTGAGGGATACTGGTCGAACGACCGTGGAATATCCTGGCGGGGGTGCGGAGCTCAGGTCGCATTTGAGGCCTGAGTTCGCAGCGTGAACGTCCCATCACAAGCTAGGGTTCTGCCAGTCATGGTACTTTGACGACGGTGATGCTCGATTGAGGACCGCTGTCGAGCAGATACTCGGCCCGTTACTGAGCGGGGTTCTGCTTTATTAGTATGTGATGCTTGTACCTAGGCGTACATAGTGGTCGGTAGCTGACGTTCGTCATCGTGACGGGTCGAACCAAGAATTAGGGCCTTAGCTATAGTATTGTTTTAGCTTTTCGGTGTTCCATGGTCGAGCAAGTTCTTCCCCGTTGAGATGTTCTAGGTAATAGGCCCCATTCTCCGTTTTTCTCGGACACGATAGGGTCCTTCCCAGTTGGCAGCTAGTTTGCCCTCGCGAGAGTCTTTGTGGTTTTTCCTTAGAACAAGGCTTCCCACGTCGAACTCTCGTCGTATCACCTTGGCGTTGTGCCTGATGGTAATTTTTTGTTTTAATGAGACTTCGCGGAGGACTTCCCCAGTTCGGATTTCCTCGACGAGGTCGAGTTCTTCTCTTAATTATTCGTCATTTATTTCCTCGTCTAGGGGAGACTCTGTCCGCCTGGAGGGTACGTAACTTCGACGGGGATTACAACCTCGGTCCCGTATGCTAGACGAAAAGGTGTTTCCCCGGTTGTAGAGTGTGGAGTTGTGCGGTATGCCCATAAGACACTGTGTAGCTCCTCGACCTAGGCCATCTTTGTTTCGTTGAGCCTTCGTTTGAGGCCTCGAAGGATGACCCGGTTAGCTGCTTCAGCCTGCCCGTTTGTTTGAGGGTGCTCGACGGACGCGAAGTGTTGTTTCGTACCTAGATGGGCAAAGAAGTCTTGGAACTTCCTGTCCATGAATTGTGTCTCATTGTCTGTTACTATCGCTTGGGGGATGCCAAAACGTGCGAGGATGTTTCGTTTGTAGAAACGTAGTATATTGAGGGCAGTTATTTTGGCCAGGGCCTCCGCTTCTATCCATTTTGTGAAGTAGTCTACGGCCACTATTAGGTATTTGTTTTGATTTGATCCTACCACGAAGGTTCCTAGGATGTCTATGCCCCACCTGGAAAATGGCCACGGGGAGGACATAGCCTTGAGCTCGTTAGGTGGAGCCAGGTGCATGTCCCCGTGCCGTTGGCATTTATCACATTTCTTCACGTGTTCTTTAGCGTCGTGCTGCATGGTCGGCCAGTAATGTCCTGCTCGAAGACCTTCTGCCGAGATGTTGGGCATTGATTCCTTCGTGGATTTCACGCAAGATGTGAGCGACCATTTCTTCCTCGACGCATTTGAGCAGTGGAATGGAAAATCCTCGCCGATAGAGTTTATCTTCGACCAGGACGTAGAAGCAGGCTCTTCGCCTAACCACGCTGACCTCATTGGGGTCGGACGGGAGTTCGTCCTTGGCGAGGTAGTTGTAAACGGGGGTCATCCAACAATTGTTGTCGCCGATCACGTGTACGTCAAGGGTCGGGGAAGCCTTTTCGATGCTGGGTCGAGGTAGGACCTCCTGTATGACGGACTTGTTTCTGCCTTTCTTCTTTGTACTGGCCAGTTTGGATAAAACATCTGCTCGGACATTGTGTTCCCGGGGAACATGTTTCACTTCTACCGTTGTGAACTTCTCCATTTCCTTTTTTACCAGGGCTAAGTATTCGGTTAAGTTGTCGTTTTTGGCTTGATATTCTCCTCGAACCTGAAGGGCCACGAGTTGTGAATCTGTGAAAATGACGACTTCTTCTGCGCCCAGGTCCTCGGCTAAACGTAATCCAGCGAGGAAGGCTTCGTGCTCAGCCTGGTTGTTAGAGGCTGGGAAGGACAAGGTGAGCGACACTTCAACGATGATTCCCTCGTTGCTTTCCAATATGATGCCTGCACCGCTTCCTGCCGAGCTGGAGGCATCGTCCACGAATATGGTCCATTTGTGCGTCTTGCTTGCGGGGGAGTCTGCGAACGTCATTTCTGCGACGAAGTTAGCCAGAGCTTGGGCCTTAAGGGCTTTCATGCTTTCATACTGGATGTCAAATTTGGAAAGTTCAAGCGGCTACTTGAGCATTCGACCGGCCATGTCTGGTCGTCCCAGCAGCTGCTTTATGGGTTGATCTGTTCGGACCGTGATCGCGTGAGCTAAGAAGTAGTGCCTTAATCTTCTGGCCGCATTTATGAGAGCCAGAGCCACTTTCTCTATCTATTGGTACCTTAACTCTGGTCCTTGCAATGCTTTGCTCGTGAAATATATGGGCTTCTGCCCGTCGGGTGTCTCGCAGATGAGAGAGGCGCTTACCGCTTCAGTTGCTATGGCGAGGTACAGGTATAAAGTTTCGCCGTTGTCCGGACAAGAGAGGACGGGTGGTTCCGAGAGTGCCCGTTTCAGGTGGAGAAGAGCCTTATCACATTCCTCGGTCCATTCGAATGCTACCTTTTTGCGGAGGAGTTTGAAGAATGGTAAGGCGTGTTGGGCAGACTTGGCCACGAAACGTGATAGGTCGCGCCTGCATTCTTTGATAGGTCGCGCCTACGTTCTTTAGGCCGAAGGGCATTACGTTGTAGTAATAGTTGCCTGATTTGGTCATGAAGGCCGTGTATTTTTTATCGCTCATTGCCATTGGAATTTGATTATAGCCCGAGTAGGCATCCATGAATGATAAAAGTTTAAAACCGGCAGAATTATCAACAAGTTTATCAATATTAGGGAGGGGATAGGCATCCTTCGGGCATGCCTTATTAAGATCGGTGTAGTCAATGCACATTCGCCATTTTCCATTAGATTTCTTTACAAGTACAACGTTGGACAGCCAATTAGTGTGCTTGGCCTCCGAGATAAATTTGGCCTCGAGGAGGTCCCTTACAGCTTTTTCTGCAGCCTCCGTTTTCTCTGGAGACTGCTTCCTCCTACTTTGTGTTATGTCCTTGACGGCCGGGTCGATTATCAGTTGGTGGCAGGCGATGGACGGGTCCAAGCCGGGTATCTCGGCGGCGCTCCAGACGAAGAGGTCGGCATTCTCACAGAGGCATGCTTTGAGCTGCTTCCTCGCGATGTCGGGCAGGTCAGCTCCAATCTTCACTCCCCGCTGAGGGTCGTCGCCGAACAAAACGAGCTCGAAGTTGCCATCCGGGATTGGGCGCATTAGATGGGAGCTACTGCTGGACGAGGTAGACGTGCTGGCTGAAGCTGCTTGGTCCCCCTGTTGGTCTTCTTCGGGGAAACGACTGTCGAGTTCAATGGAGTCGACCTGAGGCAGGGGCTTGGCTTCCTCAGAGCTGCTATGCAATGTTGGCTTGCTCGATGCCCTTGGCTTGGACGCAATGGTGTTGAGCCCTTTTGTAGCTACCTCAAAACACCGTCGTGCAACTTCGATGTCGTCGTGGAGGGTTGCGACCATCCCCTTTGAAGTGTAGTACTTCATCTTTAGGTGGACTGTTGAAGGCACAGCTATCAACTCGGCCAGAGTTGGTCTTCCGAATATGCACTGGTACAGCGACGGGCAGTCGATTACCAGAAATTATACTTTGACAAATATGGTCGTCTCAGCAGATCCAAAGGTTACGATCAGTTCGACGTATCCCCATGGCTTGGTCACTGATCCGTTGAATCCCTGCAAATCAGATCCCACGTAGGGGGTAAGGTGTGATTCGTCCAGCTGAAGTGTTGAAAATAGATGGGAGTACATAATGTCGACCGAGCTGCCCTAGTCGACGAGGATCCTGCGAACATCGAAGTTCGTCATTCGGGCTCTGACGAGCAAAGGTATACTCGAGTTCGGAGATCCCCCGAGGAACTCTTCCCGATAGAAGGAGATGGGGATAGAGCCCTTCTGGGCCTGGTCGAGCGTGGTCACCTTATTGGAGCTTGTGTTGATCAGATGCTCGAACTTTCGTTTTATGGAGCCCACCGTGACTTTGTTGAAGCCTCCGCCAGATATAACCATGACGGAGGGAAACGTCTCCCACGGGCTGTGTGCCGCGAAATAACCAGGGGCGATGAGCCCGTCTGGGACGTAGAAGTCTTCTGGTCGCGTCACGGCCATGGCGACCTGGATGCTGGATTCTTCCGAGGAAGGTACTTCTTCCTCTATCTTCTTGGACTCCTGGGCATCTTGCCGAGGAGCGTCCTTCTTCTTAGTGAACTGTTTCAGGTGGCCATCCCTGATCAATATCTCAATAGCATCCTTCAAATGGATGCAGTCTTCGGTAGTGTGGTCGTGACTCTTGTGGAAACGGCAGTACTTCGATTTGTCGACGTTGGGTTTGGCAGGCAGTTGTTTGGGGAAGCAGACCCCTGCTTGCTTGAATTCCGAATTTGCACATTGGGAAAGTGTCTTCTCCCTGGAGACGGTCAGGGGGATATAGTCGTGGAACCGCCCGGAGGGCTCCTTGCTGTCGCGGGAGTCCCGTGGATGGTCTTCGCGCTTCCTTTCGCCTCGACGAGATGTCGAGGCTTCTTCGCCTCTGGAGGCCCGAGCGTTCTCCTGATGGCGTGACGCTCGGACGTTGCTGGCCACAACCTTCTCTTCGTACTGAATGTGCGACTAGGCTTTAAGGAGGAGGGCATCTAGGTTCCTTGGAGGTGCGAGGCTGACGGCCTTAGAAAACTCTGAGTCTGGGCAGAGTCCTTGCTCAAGCAGAAACTTTTTCATCTCGTCCGTTGTAGGGACCTGTACTGCTTCTTTGTTGAACCTCTCGATGTACGCGCGGAAAGGTTCGTCCTTTCCTTGGATTGTGGCCCCAAGGGAGGCCTCAGTCTTGGGATGACGGCGAGAAGCAGTGAAATGCTGTGAGAACATTCTGCCCAGCTGTCTCCATGAGGTAATGGATTCTTCGGGCAGCTGCTTGTACCACGTCATCGCCCTTTTTCGGAGCGTAGTCGGAAATAACCGGCACTTGATGACGCCCCGGATGCTGCGGTAGTCCAATAGCGCATCGATGTTCTCGATGTGCTCGTCGAGGTCAGTAGTCCCGTCGTATGTGCCCAGTGACGGGGGCTTCTCTAGGCCCTTAGGGAGACGGGTTTCCAAGATTTCCTGGGACAACGGACCGCGAGGCTCATCGTCGCTGCTGGAGCTGGTGAACGACGGTGACCGAAGGGTACGCTCGCGGCGGCGGTTCCTTCGGGGAGAACGTGAGTGATTCCTTCGGGGAGAAGGTAATCGGGCCCAACCCTTAGACTTGGTCGGGGGTGACTGCTCGTCCCTTCGGGTCCTGTTGTGACCGGGAGAGTGCTATTTATGTGGGGAAACTTGGTCACGCTTCCGGACGGCGCGAGAGTCAGGCTCTTGGTGCAGTCTTCGATCGATATCTCGCCGGGGTTGCGGGCTCCTCAATCGTCGTTGGTTCCTCATCGGAGGAGGGGATCTTGGACGGTTGGACTCTTCTAGCGCCCCGATCTTTTTGTTCTGCTGCAGGATCAGGGTGTTTGTTTTGTTGATCGCCTCCAAGAGGGCCGCCACGGCCGGGTCGGCATTTGACGGAACAGGAATGGGCTGGATGTCCAGCGAAGGATGATCGTTGATGTGGTCAGCAGGGGTAGGGGAGGGAGAAGTTGTGGCCCCGTCCCTCAGAAAATGGGCATCTCGGAGAAGAGATGATGGGTCGTCAACGTCAGTCTTGTTGACGGGGAAGACAGCGGGTTGGAGAGCACCTTTGACGTGATCTTGAGAGGCCATGATGACGATCTTAAAAATTTTCTTTGATCTTTGGTTTTAGGGGGAAGAAAGATGGGGAGAACAAGAGTTCCCACAGACGGCGCCACTGATCGTGAAGGCTGGATCAGATCCTGTAGAAGTGGCCCACCAAGTACGTCTGAGATGTTGGTCATATGAAGAGGAGGAGGGGGTGTACCTGCAAGGCACTCCGACGCTCAAGTAAGAAAGGGTCAGAGAAAAGGGGCAAGTACAAAGTATTAGTTCGTAGGGTGAATATTGGATACCTGACCCTCTCAAGAGAGAGGGTTTATATAGAGCCTGCAGCGCGTGGCAAACGGTCCTATTTTTGGGGCGAAATAATCGTTTTCCCGAAGAATAGGTAACTGCCCAAACGAGTCGTTATGTCGGGCAGGGTGCCCGAAACTAGCCGTTATGTCTAGCATAAGCGTAGTTTCGGGCACATGCCCTCATCTGTTCGAGGAGTAGAGAAGACGTGCGTAACGGGCAGCATTTTTGGGGAGGAGCGATGCAGTCCGTGCCCGGTTGAAGGGGCAGAAAGGTAACTTTTGCCCATTTGTGGATTGGACTTAGGCAATTGGGCCGTTCTGGAGCAGAAGTGGATCGAGTCATGCCTGACCATTGGTCTAGTCCAGAACAGTACTTAAATCATTACCGCTTTTTATTTTAAACCAAAATTGAGAAAATTCGTAACCATTACTACGCAAATTAAGTTTTTTGACACTTTAAATTAAAACAAGAAATTTTTATTAAAATGGACATTACGACAAAAATTATATAAAAAAACAATAGATATTTCTCCTATATCATTCTAAACTTATTTTTATTTTGGTTAATGTTAAAATTAAGTTTACGTAACTTGTATATTTCAATAGTTCATTCTCGGTACAAATCTATCAAGAATGTGAAAACACCGAGTTTAAAAAAGTAGAAATTCGATCTCTTAACACCATGCGAGAATCTCCCCGAAAGGATATATCACAGTATTTATGTTTTCATATGGTACATGACCATAACACTGACGATTACATTTAGTTCAAGGACACAATCGAATATTTGATATGAGGGGACGTCTATCCGAAAACGTTCAAGGCAACAAACAGGACCAAGAAGGATCCCCTAAAACTAAATCCTCTACAAAGCTTCCCGTGTTTGGTCTTGGCGTTGATAAAGGAGAAACTAGTAAGGGTAAATACCCATATATTTTCGCCATCACCAGTGGAGCACCTAGTGCAAATCCTTCTTCCAAAGGAACAATCAAGAGAAAGATCATTAAGATGATGGTTGTTTACAAGGGTGGAGGCAACTCATCGCCTAGTACCTCGAACCGGCCCATGTTGAGGTTCTGTGTCTCTGAAAAGGTTGGAGGAATCCCAACCGAGTAATTCCCCTTGGTGATCACGGCTACACTGAGACAATTTGACATCTCATGGATCATGATAGATGGAAGAAGCTCGTGTGACATCCTGTATTCACTTTTATTCAATAAAATGGGTCTGGCCTGTGGGAGCTTGATACCGTATGACAATTTTGATTTAC
Source organism: Lathyrus tuberosus (assembly GCA_022829125.1). NCBI lineage: Eukaryota > Viridiplantae > Streptophyta > Magnoliopsida > Fabales > Fabaceae > Lathyrus > Lathyrus tuberosus. Next base: position 1,270,118 of record JALAZF010000620.1, on the reverse strand, counting down.
AAACATTTAATGGGACAAAAACTCGTCTATGAGGCTATATAGAGCTAATGGTATTTGTGGGAGAGGACAGAGACATTCGGTCCATCAATACCCAATTCCCGGTCATCTCATGTTGGAGCCTTTAAAATTGCATCTTGGATAGACCTTTTACTGCAACATTGGACATTGTGGCCTCGCCCATGCACCTCAAACTCAAGTACCATAACCTCCATGGCGAGCCGACAGTCTTACTCGCCGATCTTGAGGTAGCCGAAAAGATACACAATGAGCTCCAATAGGATCAGGGAGAGAACTTTTCCATGGAGAGCAACATGACCTCCCTTGTGGGGAAACTTCAAGACTTGAACCTTCGTACTATGAAATGTGGCTAAGCAAAGAAAATCCCATTATAAGGAATAAGGAGTAGGATACCCGTTTGGTTATGTTTCATTTTATTCCCTTATGCCGCTACGCAAAAAAAAACATTGAGTCCCCATCAAACTTTATTTATCCCAAAAGGAATGGGAAACATCGAGAAAACCCCAAAAGGAAGGATAAGATGGTCTCGCAACCAAGATATGGGTTCAGAAGCCGGTTATGCGAGGGGAAGGTATTAACATCCCTCACATCCATTGTACTCTATGGGAACCGTTCGCTTGTCTTATGTGTAAGGATGTTGCTAAGGGTTTATGCTTGCTCGACAAGGATTGGGGCCCTCATGCCTACGTATCCTCATATTGAAATAAGGAATCAGAGCTCTGTAGTTCAGAGTAAAAAATAAGTATGGGTTTGTTGATTTTAGTGGGCGATGTTAACGTTCTCATTCTAGCATTAGGTTTTTCTGCTTGCACGTGTGAAGACTAATGCTTTAGCATGTGTTGCGGTACAACGGAAATAACATGCCCACTTACGAAATGGTTTTGAATTACGCCCTCAAGGCAAGGTGCCACGTTTGATTGGTGGAATTGATTTTAGAGGGGATATAAGTCCTTGGATATGAACCTCTGCAGGTAGTACCCAATTCTTTATGACTCAAAAAGGTTTGCTTTGAAAGATGTGTTGTGAGTATAGTAACGTTTTCGTATTGAAAGACAAGTATCAGGATCACACACTCTAAAGTGAGCATCCTAATACTCGGAGAAGAAGAGGTATACACTCAATCTTCTCTTTTTAGTCTAATACGAGAAGGACATTACTCGTTTTATTTAATAAGTGTTTTACATTAGAAGGTGAGTGTTTAAATAGTGAATCCTAAAGGTAATGTCAAACACTTAGGATAGGACAAGACCTTCTCTTAATCACTCCTTAACCCTTCCAATTTTTCTTAGAACAGTGTTTTTGAAAAGGCACTTGGTACAAGGACCAAGGTTTTAGTTTTACTGAAGAATGCATAAAGAAGAATGAATGAGGTGGAGTGGATTGAAGTGAAAGACTAGTGGATTGGGTAAAGGTAGGTTGATTGCAATGCCTAAGAAATCTACTTACGGGTGAAGAACATACAAGGCTTGCTTTTGTGTTAAGTGGTGGAATAACTTGGATGGAGGTTGATGGCGATGCCTAAGCAATCGGCTTAAGTGTAGTGAAAGGTATGGAAATCTTAAGGTAGGGTGAAATATGAAATTCAATTACTTAGTTTGAAAATAGCTTGATGTTGGATCATGCTTTGTTTGTGTCTTTGTTTTTGAAATTGTTTTCTATGGCTTTTGGTTTTATCATTTTAACATGCAAGGCATACAAGCATAAAACGATAAATAAATAAAGTCCTACACTATTACAATGCTCATGGGAATGGGGAGGCATATGAACCCACCATGGGGGGGGGGGGGGGTGGTTTAAGACCTAAGCTAGAATTTTAAAGCGATAAGCTACGATTATTACAACATTAGTCCAAAGTGCAAAGTATACCAAAATGCTCTAAATGATACCTCAAAATAAAAGCCCAAAGAGTTAGTAAAATGCACTAAACATGATGAATGCAAGATGACACAAAATATCAATCAAAATGAGGCATACAAAATCCTATCAAAATAATGTATAACAATCAACTATGAGGCATACAAAATCAATTAAGAAAATGTAACAAACTAATGTAAAAAATCCTATCAAGAAAATGCAACAAAGTTCACCAAATTAATGCAACAAATTCTATCAAAAAATGCAATTAAATTTAACAAATTGATGACAACAATTCTATCAAGAAAATGAACATAGATTTTTAACAAGTATTAAAAAAATTGACTTAGAACCTAATTATTTATCATTTTTTATGAAATAATTAAGATAAAATCCTAAAGAGATGTTCGACAATTCATGTTTTATTTTTATATATCATTTTTAAATAGGAAAAATAGGAAAATATTATAAGTGATTAAAAAGAAGCATTAACCAAAATAATTAGTAAAAATGCAATCAGGAGGTGATTTATTAAGACAGGGTGTTATGAAGTCTCAAAGGCATTGGGCTTCATAACTAAATCCCAAAGGGATTGCTGATGGAGTCACATGCAAGGGAGTGTGTGCATAGCAAGATCGTGGGACTGGCAGTGAGTGAGGCCTAACGCGCTGCAAGCTAAGTGAAAGGGATTCTGAAGCTCCACTTCAATCACACAATGATTCAAAGACGCTCAAACACTTTCACCCTCACCTGAAAACTGCCTCGCCGAAAGTACAACTTCCTCCGCCGCACCGGAGCTCATCGTCGGCGGCAGCGAAGATCAATATTACTCGAATCCTATATCAAATCTCTCAATAATATCTTTGAATTTTCATCAAACACGCGAATCAAAATTTAGTTGTTTGAAACCTAACCACTTAGCTACGCATTTAAGACCAGAGGAAGAAGATGTTATCACCTGTGATTATGGGAGATGCTTAGGTATGACTCCTTGATTTCGCGCTGATCCTCTTCTATGAACTCTCTTCTTCTTCGTGATTCTTTTTGTCGTTATGTTTGTGTGTTGCATTGTTCTTGATGTATTATTGAGTTGTTGATTTTATGAATTTGTTGCGCTTTTGCAGCATTGATGCTTCTTGTTGTGTTTTGCAGCAGATTTTTGTTGTTGAAGAATTGTTGTGTTGCAAATTGCTGAAGATATGTTGAAGTTGTGAATTCTTCTTGTGATTGCGTTGAGTTAATTGTGATGTGCTGCGTTTACATTAAATTTATTGCAAGGAGTTTGAATTGCTTTTGCGTGATGTGGTTCTTGGATTTGTGTCTCGCTGATGTGTGATGAATTTGCATTGATTTTGCAGTGATGTTGAGAATCGTTGTTGCTCTTGAATTTTTTTCTTGCTTCTCAATTTGTGATTTTCTTGCAGGATTGTAGCAGAGTTTATGGTGAGGATTTGAAGAAAGTTGAAGGTTGAGGATGTGTAGTAATGTTGTGATTTCTGCGTGAAGATGATGCAAAGTTTTTTGTGGACAGAGAAAAACTGAAGAAGAGGGGAAAAACGTGGAGAATAAATAATGGTGATGGTGATTTTTTGTGAGTAGAGAAAAAGTGAAGAGAGGAATCACTGCACTGTGAATTTTCCAATTTATAGAAGGATTAGTAATAGGAATGGATTGAAAAATTATGTTATGTACATTGAGCTTGTATTTGGACTGTATTGGATAACGATGGTGAAAAATCCAAGAGTTTGACTAAAATTTTGTTAAAACATAATGTTGCGAAAGATGTTTCAACATGAAGCATTCTGCCCCAAACCAAAGATGTCGAATAAAATGTCACAACATGAAGATTCGACATCATGACTGTCATAGCAGGTTTTGTTTAAATCTGTTCCAAGATTCAAGGCACGATTGCCAGTGGATCAAGGATCAAAGATATGAAGCCCAACTCAGCAGAAGGCTATAAAAGAAGACCAAGACCTAATGCAGAAGAGAGATAGAGATAGAGATAGAGAGAGAGAGAGAGAGAGAGAGAGAGAGAGAGAACGATATAGACTTAGGAATCCTATTTTGTAAAATAGGGTTTAGGTTTTGAGAGTCGTAGGTTTCTCTTGTAAGTCTTCCTCTGTATCGATTTGATACAGTGTGGTAGACATAGGTACTTGTACAGATTCAGAAACCCGTAGGTAATGAATCATGTATTGTTCTTGGATGAAGCGTTGAAGCAAATCCAAGTTAACTTGTTAGTCAAGGATGCTTGACTGAACTTTGTATTGGAAGAGGTGTCTTTCAATAGGAATGATACAGTTATGGTGTAGTAACTGTTAGATAATCACAGGTTGTGATTTAGGGAGTGATATGGGTTTCTCTTATCAATTAGATGTGACTTCTAATGATAAAGTCTTCATTGGGTAGTGATAGGTAAGCATGGGTGTTTACCGTAAACCTGAGGTTGTTTACATAAAACTATACTACTGATAGTGAATTCTTCTTCTTGGATTGGTATCCTCCAGATGTAGGTGAGTTGCACCGAACTGGGTCATCATATTCTGTGTTGTTTATCATTCTGCAATTTACAATTCAGTTTTGAATAACATATTGAAACAGATGTCGAAGCATCTGTGTTTCTACTGTTACTGATAGTTTCGAAATCAGTCTGTTGTGTTGTTCCTTGTTTAAATAATTATGCAGAACAATGTCTTGGCATGTGTTAGGACATCTGCTATCTGGTATGCCAGAATTTCAATTGGTATCAGAGCAGACATCTTGTCTGTTTCTGGATGAGATCTTTGGGAGATACTTTCTGGCGTTTAAACAAGGAGGAGTTTTTGGAGATCAGATCAATCAACTTAGACATACTCAAGGGTATTAATGGATGGGATGGATGTTCTGGATCAAAGGTAACAACTCGGTGGTTGTTCATGTTGCTGAGGAGGTTCTATAACAACTGCAGGAGAAGTGGCTAGTTCTCTTGTTGGGGTGTCTTTTAAGATGTTCTGACATCTTATTAGGGCAAGCTGAATTTGTTCCTTGGTGGTTTCGCTGCATATGTTTCTGATGGAAGAGCTATGGAATTTATGGGGTTCTAGAGTTGTTACTGAAGACAGATGGTGGAAGATCTCAATCGTCGGCCTCTTTATTTGAAGATATCTGCATCTTTTTATTCCAAAGTCGGGAGCGATGAAATGGAGAGAGTTATTGGAAGATGTCTATTATGGTGACTTGGTACTTGGAAGCTTGGTTCCAGTATGCTGTTTAAAGTCAGTTGTAGAGAAGGGGAGTTGAGATTAGGTTTATCAAGTTCTTGCTCTAGGAGTTTGATAAATTATTGATCGGCTAAGTTGTGAAAGATACTTGAGAAGTCTCTCAAGTCCACTCATAAAGGCATATCAGTCGTGCATCTGGAGTCTTCTTGTTATTCTTCTGACTAGAGGGTGTTTCTGTGAAACATAAACCTGAAGAAAGTGGAGGTGATTTATTTTCACCATAAGGAAGGATTCTTCTCTCTTAATCCTAAGGATGGATCCAATCTGAATGGAGATTTCAGAACTGTTGAGATAAATAGGGTTCGTTCAGAGAGAATCTTAGTTACTTAAGTCAAGGGTGGCAGCCTTGGTATCTCAACACTTTGTTTGTCAAAGAAGATACTTGCAAAAGATTGAATACTTGATAAGTGTTCATGGAGTGATTTGTTGGAGTATGGTTTCAACAGTGATGCAGGGTTATTAACTAAGGATTTAAGATCATTTGCTACTTGTGATATTCATAAGTATTTAATTGATTATCCTTGTATGTGAAGTTCAAGATTGCTGATGTTCAATGCGATGTTGGAACATCTCTTCATCTCGTTTGTGTAGAATCATGGAAGGGGTACTGCATAAGCTTTTGGATCTATTTCTCTTGGGTGTTGACCTAAGAATCTGCTTCAATGTGGTGTGGCAGAGGCATCTGATCTCTGGAGAGTTTCCTGGAAAGAAACTGGTCTAGACAGTGATGATGTTGAAGATGAAGAAGAAGACATCATAATCTTGATGAGTGGTTCTTGGATCAGTTTATTTGTGATCTAGGAGTATTGGACTGCAGCAGGTGTGTTCCAATTGTTACTAGAAGCATCTGATGTTTATCTGGAAAGTGTCATGGCAAGAGACTTGTCCAGAATATGGTGCAGCTGATGGCACAACTTGGGTCAGTTTATTTCTGATATAGGTTCTTAGGAGCATGTGATCTTGCTCATCTTGGAGGTCAAGTTAAGTTGCAGTTATCTCTGACTTTGTACAATCTGCTCTACTCAAGGAAAGTGGCATCCTTTGGTATAGCTGGGGTGTAGTCTAGGAATATTTTGTCTTTTTAAGAATCAGACGTGGCAGGTGTGAATTCTTTGAAGTTTCAAGGCAGTTATTCATCAAGGTGTGAGCTTGAATGGAATACCTGTGATAAGATTAAGCAGGATGTAGGTTGTCTACTCAAACTTGGTTGTTGAATCAAGTCTATGAGAGCATGGGACTCTTATTCTATTAAAGGGAGGAGGTTCTTCTAAGTGGCAGAAGGAGGAGTTAAATTCAGCAGCTGGATGTCGTATCAGAATGTTCTGACATCAAGCTTAAGATCAGGATCTCAGCTGGTGATGTGGCACATCAGCTTAAGATAAGATGATCTACAGGAGAATGAAAGTTATGGATGCTTCAAAAAGGTCTATCTCATGCAGTTTGCAGGAGCTGTGGAAGGAGAAGATGTTACATGTCTAAGGCTTGGTGGATCCAAGATGGCTTGCTATGGAGCAAGTAGATCAGATTTCATTGGTGGATCAGTGTATCTTGTTGGAGTTCTGAAGAAGGGTGAGATCAATCAAAAAGTGGCATTTGGTTGGTTTCATATTTGAATTCAAGATGGATGAGGTAATCAAAAGTGGCATTTGGTAGTTCTCATATGTGGATTCAAGAAATCAAGATAATCAAACAGTGGCATTTGATTACTCTTGAGGAGTGTCTTGGAACAAATTACTCTTGGGCAGAAAGGTGGTTGGTTGAAGACTTGAGGTGGTATTGAGTCTTTTCTATCTTAGAGTTTGTGGCAGAAGTTCTCAGGTTATGGAAGATTACCTTCTTTTGGTGGATGAGAGTTTATTTCTCTCTTTGGTTATCTGGAGTTCTTGTTGATCAAGCTGGAGGTGCAGTGTTGTTTAAAGATCTTCAGTTGGATTACTATGCAGGTAGTAAGTCCAGTGGTGGAGCATATCTAGAACTGTGTTGATTGGAGTCTATGATATGTGAAGGATGTCCTAACTGATGTTAGAACATCTTCTGGGTTGGTTATCCTTGGAGTAGGATTCTTAGTTCACATCTTGTCTAAGAGGTATTTATCTTATCGTACGGGAGAATGATGGGTAAAGGACTGTCTTGGAAGTCTGATGTGAATATGACATGCTAAAAGTGGATCATTTTGGTGCTTGTGGAGCAAATAGGCTGAAGATTTCTGGAGCATGTGTTTGATGTCCTTCAAGTGTGAAAAACATCTGGGCAAGCTAGCAAACTAAGGGGCCCTGTGTGTCTCTTTGAGGAATGTGAAGTATTCTAGATTCAATTGGGTTGTATCTCAGGGAACAAGGAGATCTATACATGAGAATTCAGGAGGAATTCATGTGGTGTATGGATGGTTTCTGGATGAGAGGGATCAATGGAGCTTTGATCTCAATCCAAGAGTTTGTTGGTTGTGGTACAAGGATGTGTTCCTGGTACTCTCACTATATGATCATGAAGTTGTCATGGGATATCATGTGGTGATTTTGGGTGTTTCTTGCTGAAGAACCATCTGTTGAGAAAGATAGGGGGAGAACTTCTGTCTATTAAATGTATTGGTGTGGTACATGGTTTGCTTGAGGGTCAAGCATTAGGTGAATGCGTTCAGCAGGTGTGTTGAACAGAGGTTGCGCTCTTTGAAGACATAAAGACGTGTCTTATGTTTTCCATTCATTTAGGGTGTTCTTTTGGCAAAGGAGCACTTGTTATCTACGACAGGGGGAGTTAGACTTCTGTTCTGGATATATGACTGCAGTGGTACAGATTGTTTGTGGTTTTAAGCAGTTGTGATAGATTGCCTTAGGTGAGGTTGATATGTCAGATAATATGTTGTGACATTGCCGTACTGATATAAGTTCTGGGTGAACTTATCAGGTTGCTCTAATTCAGTCATTGGTGTCAATAGATCGAATTAGAAGTGGTACAAGTATCTTAGGAATCTCTGCTGATGGAAAGGTCAATGGAAGAATTATGTAGTAAACAAGTTAGCTAATTCTGGATTAAGGAAGTGATTCAGAATAAACAGAAGATGGGTGTAATCATAATCCTGTCTGTGGGGACCATAAATCTGGCAATATCAAGTTAGGTATCAGGACACTGTTCAGAAGCGGTTTCAAGGACAAGTCAGAAAAGGTGGAATCTTTCGAAACTAACTTGACCAGCAGTTATTGCACTCATTGACTAGTCTTTTCTTTCTATCAATTGGATTGGCTCTACCTACATATCTTCTTTAATATTTAAGAAAGGTCGTGATAGAACATCTTTCTTAAGTTGAGAGCAAATGGGTTTTGTTTGTGTTTAGGTAAGCATAATTTAGGTCTGGGTCAACATGGGTCAGTTTTGCTAACTTTTGGCTAAAAAGGGAGAGAATGGCTATGTTGTTACTATAAACTGGTTGCGTGCATTTGAGCTAATGATCATATGGAAAAATGTCTCAAAAGATGTTATGACGTTCTAGGTGCTAACATCTTGGATAAATTATGTTTTGTGATCAGATTTAGAGAGCAAGTTGTGTTTTGTGATCTGAGTTACATTCTCTATGTACTCAGTATAACAGGGTGAATGAGGAGGGGATCTTGAAATTATCTTCTCTCTCTTTCTTGACACTTGTGCAGGTTGTCTGTCATACCCCAAATTTTGACCACCAAGATTTCCCATCATTGTTCAAATCATTACCACAATATGGATGTACTTCCACGCCTCATCAATCTCCTCAAGGATTGTTGAGCTTTCACTACAATCAAGAATTAGGGTTTCAAGCCCTCTCAGAGCACTTAGACAAAGGATCAATCAAGAAATGACATGATCTTCAACTTGTCTAACCTCTCAAACACCCACAAAGGATCAAGAGGACTCCCACATCAAGAATCAAGCACAAGAGTGCAACATTCCAAGTGGATCAAGCCTCAAGATCGACAGTGTCACCAAATTAGGGTTTTGGTCGACCAAGGCCTCCAGATGGAAAATTTTCCTCTGGACATGAGCCAATGCTTCAAAGCACAACCCAAGATACTCCAAGGAACCTTATGAGTTCCATCATCAAGTCAATTTAGCCTCAGGGGAAGCATTCATCAGAAATCAGGAATTAGGGTTTCTTGACCTAATTCACCCCTAAGTTAACTTTTGGAGCAAAGCATGAGCCAAGATCTCAAGACATGATTTGAGGACCTCAAATACACAACTTTTATCCATTTGCAACAATGGATTGATCCAAGAAGGTTGATTCACAAGTTTCAATTTCATTTGGACCACAATTAGGGTTTTAAAGAAAAAGTCAACTGTACTTTTGACTTTTCATCAAGACATGCTCCCGAACCTTGGGACATTATTCAATACACCCTATAACACCTATGGAACCCATCCATTAGGTTTGAATTAGGTCAAGAACTTGATTGCACAAAGAATCACACAGTTTGGATTTCATCTGATAAAAAGTCAACTGTGCACAAAATCAAGTTTGACTTTTTGGAATTTTTCATAAATATGGTTCCCCTAAGTCAAAAACAATGTTAATGTATGATATTGATCATCATCCATCAAGAAAAATCAAGAAAAGTGAGGTTTCTTGCAAAAGGGGCAACCATTAGAGACCAAAATTTTTCCAAGTTATGGAACAAAAGTGGTTTTGTACCAACTTTGCAAGGTCATAACTCCTAAACCACAAGGCCTTTTTCTCCCATTCAAAGCATAAATAAAAGTCCATATTACATACTTTAAAAGTGTTAACTACAAGCAATTCCAAATCCTCATGGATTTTAAGTTATGGATTAATCAAAATCACAAAAACATGAAAATAGACACTTTTCCAACACTTAGTAAAATTTTCAATAAGTCAGAATTTGTCTTATTTTTTCCAAAATGTAGAGACATTTTTCACTTTGATCCAAACTGAATCAGGTCCATTTGTGAAAATCAAAGTTGAAGTATGTCATGCAAGCTTTCCAAATTGTCCAAGAACTCAATCAAATTCCATTTGAGCTAAGAGTTATGGATCTCCCAAGTTGCCTTGCTGCAACTGTTTTAAAGACAGATTTTGGTGCAAACTTGCACCCTACGATTCCTTAGACTGATTTTGAACACCTTGATCATTCAAATTCTATCCAAATTCAACACAAATGAGTGAGTGATCTGATCCATCACACAAAATGCCAAGAACCTAGCCTTGGCACGTGCAAAATCATCATGACATGAACCTTGAATTTCAAATTTGGCATCAAGCATTTAATGGATGCATCAAGGTGGCATGAACTGAAGCAAACCTAACTAAATGAGTCAAGCCTTATCCCTGCAACAGAAGACCATAGGCCTGTGCTCTAATCTCAAGTTAATGATCATGGAAGACTAGAATTCTTTTATGCAACCATTGGCCAAAGGACTGTCAAAGTTTCCATTCACTATTGCTTGCAAAACAAACTTGCTCTACTATAAATAGAGCTCATTTGTGGTCAGTTTGAGTACACCAAAGTACAACAACAATTGATTTCCTCAAAATCTCTCTCCTTATACAGAAATGCCTTCTTTTGCAAGTTATCTCTGAGTTTTCGAGTTAGAGAGCAATTCCACCACAACTCATGATCCAAACACATCCAATGTATCATATATAAGCTGTTCAAACACTCATCCTTGATCCGAAACACCAAAATCAGAAAGTCAACCTCCAAAACCTCAATTTTTTATACTTTTTTGCATTTTTCAAGCCATGTCTTGATTCAGCCACTTTCAAAACCAAACAAAGCCTTAAACACACTCCAAATATTATCCTCAAACTGTCCCAAATGGTTCCCCTCAACTGAAAACCATTTGAGTGAGTTACCATTTTGGTCACTTTTGCCATTTTTGCAAGAAGGAGCCAATTCTTGTTCCTGAGGATTCCAGCTGGTTTTGATCACTCTAAAAGCTTCTAAGGGATCAATCAAAGGTGTCTAAAGCATTTGATCACTTCTGGCACAAGCATCTTGACAGTTAGCACAAGGAGCTTCAAGAGGTAAGTGCATCACAACTTGAACTCTTTAAATTATACATTGCTTTAATGTCCATTAATCATGGACATCTCATACATATCATATGTGTTGTGTTTGAACCAATTTGCCATGCAATTATTGCCTGTATGATGAGATAGCATAGAACATGCAAATCTAGGCCTATTTTGAAACCACAATCGGGTTTTAAAATAGGGACATCTTTAGAAAAATCTAAAAGCACCATTGGATTCCTCATGAAATTCTAGGCAGGATACACCTAAATTTTGTCCAAATCCATGGATAATTGAGGAAGTTGGAGCCTTCATGCAAATCCACCAAAACTTGGTTTTTTGCCTTGGCCAGGCCTAAAAACCAAGTCACCCTCATATATTCATGGGGTGGTTTTGATACACAGATGTATCACTACCCATGTGGTAGCGCGCATGTGTGTTTGGTTAGGAGGTCGTGGGTTCAAGACCCACCCAGACCATTTTGCCATTTTGCTATATTTTGCTATTTTTCACATTTTTTATGGTTTTTATTAATTAATTCCAAAAATAATTTCTCTCTCAATTTTAATTATTTTTTATTGGTTCTTTTTTGAAAATTCACAAAAATATTAAAATATTTAATTTTACAAGAATTTCACAAAAATATTATTTATTTCATATATTTGATATTTTTGTAAAGAATTATGTTTTATTTGTTTTTTTAGGCATTAAAAAATATATTTATTTCTCTTGTTTTTCATTCAAATGATTTTCAAATCATTCTATGAATGAAACATGATTTTAAACATTAATCTAAGATCACAATTTGTTTTCACACATGTTGATCATTTTAATTGAATTTTATTCAATTAAAATACATTTTAAAATCAAATTAGGGTTTTGATTATTACACACCCTCACAAATCTTTTTCAAAACATTTTTGGGCCTCTAATAGAGTGTAAGACCCATCCCTTGTAAATAAATAAATTTTTGGGCCTCAGTCAGTGTATAAATCTTAGTACGCTAAAAAATCTCGGCGTGACCACCGTTTTCAAAACAAAATCATTTGGGTCTCCCCTTGTGTTGTAAGTCCAACCTTTCTTTTAAAAATACACTTTAGGGTCTCTAATAGAGTGTAAGCCCCATCCCTTTTTACAGAAAACCTTTTTGGGCCTCAGTCATTGTATAAGTCCCTCTGCGATCCTTAAAAACAACGGTACGATCGCTGTTTTTTTTTTATCTGGGCCTCTCCTTGAGTTGTAAGACCCATCTCTTGTACAAAAATAAACTTTGGGCCTCTAATAGAGTGTAAGACCCAACCTCTTTGTAAATATAATAATTTGGGCCTCAGTCATTGTATAAGTCTCGATACAGTTTTCAAAACAACAGTACGATTATTGTTTTTCATCTGGGCCTCTCCTTGAGTATAAGCCCCAATCTTCTCTTAAAAACAACTTTCCCCTTTGATTTAGGTTCAAATTCATAGTTGTTATCAAAATTTTCTTTAATTTCTTGAACAACTAACCATACAGCTGTTACAATGGAAGCTTGCTCACCTGTAGTTAAAACAGCTTTCTTTTACATACTTGTGTATATATATATTTGTTTGTAATGCTGGAAGCTTGCTCACCTGTAAGTCCTCCTACCCTCTTTTACATACTTGTATATATTTCATCTGTATATATATGTCTGTATATTATCTGCTTAGAGTTTTCCCCGACAATTAGGTCTAGGATTAGATCAAACCAGTGGTCACTCTTTCAACATAGTCAACTAGTTTCCCGTAGGAATTTCCAAATACAGTCTTGCCTCCTCTTGGGCTTATACAATATGGAACAGAGAAAGGAATTATTTTCGGTGAAACTTTTCTGAAGACTATCACTATTAGAAATTTGTCAAAGAAATTCATTCCCCCAGAGAGGATTAATTCCCGGTGAAACCTCTCTTGAATTTCTTCAAACCCTAGAACTGTTCACTAAAAAAAGGATTATTCCTGGTGAAACTTTTCTTGAACTTTTCTTAGGTTTGGACCCACAGGCTTCCAAAAAGCATCCCTAGCCTCCTCTTGGGCTTTGTACAAGGACCCTCAGGCTTCTTAAAAGTTCTCATGCCTTCTCTTGGGATTAATATAAGGACCCAAAGACCTCTTACAGGTATAAGACATAACCTAGTCATCCTTTGTTAGAGCATTCTTTCCAAAGAGTCAGAATATCAAACCAATTTAGGGTTGATTCTCATCCCTTAAAACATCAGCCTTTTCTTGGGCATCATACAAAGATAAACCCTTTCATACCAGTAGACTTGGACAGTCTCATCCCCTTAAGGAAAAAAGAGAAATCCTAGTCATTCCATCAATCACTAGCAGAGTTAAAACCTCCATAGGTTTAAAAACTCAATCTTTAAACTCTCACTTTAATTTTCCCCAACTAGGGTCATAATACTATCAATAAACCCTTTATCAGAACCTCAACGCATCTGATATCTCAACTCTTCTGGAATCCTCAGCAAGAGTTGATTCCCCAATTTGGACCTTGCCTCTGGACCTCAATAATCCTCAGCAGAAGTTAGCCTCCTCTTAGGTTTCATATAAGAAAATTCCCTATCCAGCCTCCTCTTAGGCTTTGTAAAATGATCATCCCTAAAAAACTTTCAGCCTCCTCTTAGGCTTTGTATAATGATTTTCTTTTCCTCAGCAGTTTCAGCCTCAATCTTGGGCTTTGTACAAGACACCCACATAAATATCTCTCCAGTAGAGTCAGTCATAACTTTCAGCCTCAATCTTGGGCTTTGTACAAGACACAAAATAAAACTTCCCCAGTGGAGTCAGTCAAAAAAGTTTCAACCACAATCTTGGGCTTTGTACAAGACACCATATAAATATTCTCCAGCTGAGTCAATTAATCTTTTAGCCTCAATCTTGGGCTTTGTACAAGACAGATAAAACCTCTCACCAGTAGAGTCAAAAACCCTTTTTCATCCTCAATCTTGGGCTTTGTACAAGACAGACAAAATATTCCCCGGAAGAGCAATTCCTTTTAGCCTCCTCTTAGGCTTTGTATAATAATCTCCCAAAGCAGAGTTAACCCTTTTATCCTCAATCTTGGGCTTTGTACAAGACACACAAATAAAAACCTTCCCCAGAAGAATCATTTCTTCTCAGCCTCCTCTTAGGCTTTGTATAACAATCTCCCCAGTGGAGTCAATCTACCTTTTAGCTTCAACCTTGGGCTTTGATCAAGGCACGCAAAACAAACCCAATATCCCTTCAGAGGAAATCAAAACCTCTCTGTAGGAAGACATTTCTCTGTACAATCACATATCAAAACAGACATTCAAAACAAACCTTAATCCCAAATAACTGTTGTAAATGGCGCACTTGTTGATTCAAAAATCCAAGTTGTAGTCCATCTCTTATCCTGGTAAACTTCCTCTTTCATCTAACAGCTGTAAGTGGCAAGCCTCTGGATTATTTACATCCAAGTCAATATCCCTCTCAAATCATGAAAGATTCCTAAAGGAAAAATGGCATTGCTCAACACTGAGTTAAAGTTTTCCCCTTAAGGACAAATCCCCTATAAAGGAAATTATGGCATTGTTGGATACACATATCCCAGTTAAAGTCATTCTCCTTTATAAATCAGTCACCCAACAGTTGTGATAAACAGACGAGATGTCTCCCTTTAGAGATGACAAATTCTCTCTCAGTCAAACCTTTTAGCTTCAATCTTGGGCTTTGAACAAGACATAAATCACCTTTAGCTTCAATCTTGGGCTTTGAACAAGACACCAAAACATCATCTTTTCCTCCCATAGAATAGGAGGAACTACGATTGCTCTGATTTCCCTAGTTTATTTAACGGGAATACGTAGGCATAAGATTGCGAAATCTTAGCAAACACACCAAATCAAAAACCTTAGGTCCAGTACCTTACCAAAAACATCGGAAAAAACCGACATCAACAAAAATCCTCTCTCTCAACACTCCTAAAGGAGAAACTTTCCCAACCCACAATAGACAAACGCCAGTAAGTAGAAAGCAGTAGAAATTGCTAACAACCTGTGGATAACCACAGATAGGATGGATAATTGACAACTCCCCATTGTATAACCTGAACCCGAACTCCCCAATCTCTTAAGCATTTGTTAAAGAAAACATTTGCATGCAAGGTTAGTTTTAGATAGCTTCCCTTTCCTTTCCAGCTTCATAGGATAAATAAGAAATCAGAAAGTAGCACCCAATCCCTACCATTGCGGTGAGGAAAAAACCATGGCGATAAGGTGGTCGCGTCACCGAAAAAAACCGCACGCTACAGAAAAATGGCGACTCTGCTGGGGACGTCAAACTAGGATTAGAATTCCTAAGAGGTATAGGTTGTTAGAAATTATATATATATATATATATCTGCTCTTCCTACTTGATATCCGTGTTTATTTTTCTGTCAATGGGAATGCAATTGATATGTATGTGGAAAGTTTGAGAGAACCCTAAGATATTGGAAGATGTCTGTTATGGTGACTTGGTACTTGGAAGCTTGGTTCCAGTATGCAGTTTGAAGTCAGTTGTAGAGAAGGGGAGTTGAGATTAGGTTTATCAAGTTCTTGCTCTAGGAGTTTGATAAATTATTGATCGGCTAAGTTGTGAAAGATACTTGAGAAGTCTCTCAAGTCCACTCATAAAGGCATATCAGTCGTGCATCTGGAGTCTTCTAATTATTCTTCTGACTAGAGGGTGTTTCTGTGAAACATAAACCTGAAGAAAGTGGAGATGTTTATTTTCACCATAAGGAAGGATTCTTCTCTCTTAATCCTAAGGATGGATCCAATCTGAATGGAGATTTCAGAACTGTTGAGATAAATAGGGTTCGTTCAGAGAGAATCTTAGTTACTTAAGTTAAGGGTGGCAGCCTTGGTATCTCAACACTTTGTTTGTCAAAGAAGATACTTGCAAAAGATTAAATACTTGATGAGTGTTCATTGAGTGATTTGTTGGAGTATGGTTTCAACAGTGATGCAGGGTTATTAAACAAGGATTTAAGATCATTTGCTACTTGTGATATTCACAAGTATTTAATTGATTATCCTTGTATGTGAAGTTCAAGATTGCTGATGTTCAATGCGATGTTGGAACATCTCTTCATCTCGTTTGTGTAGAACCATGGAAGGGGTACTGCATAAGCTTTTGGATCTATTTCTCTTGGGTGTTGACCTAAGAATCTGCTTCAATGTGGTGTGGCAGAGGCATCTGATCTCTGAAGAGTTTCCTGGAAAGAAACTGGTCTAGACAGTGATGATGTTGAAGATAAAGATAAAGACATCATAATCTTGATGAGTGGTTCTTGGATCAGTTTATTTGTGATCTAGGACTATTGGACTGCAGCAGGTGTGTTCCAATTGTTACTAGAAGCATCTGATGTTTATCTGGAAAGTGTCCTAGCAAGAGACTTGTCCAGAATATGGTGCAGGTGATGGCACAACTTGGGTCAGTTTATTTATGATATAGGTTCTTAGGAGCATGTGATCTTGCTCATCTTGGAGGTCAACTTAAGTGGTAGTTATCTCTGACTTTCTACAATCTGCTCTACTCAAGGAAAGTGGCATCCTTTGGTATAGCTGGGGTGTAGTCTAGGAATACTTTGTCTTTTTAAGAATCAGACGTGGCAGGTGTGAATTCTTTGAAGTTTCAAGGCAGTTATTCATCAAAGTGTGAGCTTGAATGGAATACCTGTGATAAGATTAAGCAGGATGTAGGTTGTCTACTCAAACTTGGTTGTTGAATCAAGTCTATGAGAGCATGAGACTCTTATTCTATTAAAGGGATGAGGTTCTTCTAAGTGGCAGAAGGAGGAGTTAAATTCAGCAGCTGGATGTCGTATCAGAATGTTCTGACATCAAGCTTAAGATCTGGATCTCAGCTGGTGATGTGGCACATCAGCTTAAGATAAGATGATCTACAGGAGAATGAAAGTTATGGATGCTTCAAAAAGGTCTATCTCATGCAGTTTGCAGGAGCTGTGGAAGGAGAAGATGTTACATATCTAAGGCTTGGTGGATCCAAGATGGCTTGCTATGGAGCAAGTAGATCAGATTTCATTGGTGGATCAGTGTATCTTGTTGGAGTTCTGAAGAAGGGTGAGATCAATCAAAAAGTGGCATTTGGTTGGTTTCATATTTGAATTCAAGAAGGATGAGGCAATCAAAAGTGGCATTTGGTAGTTCTCATATGTGGATTCGAGAAATCAAGATAATCAAACAGTGGCATTTGATTACTCTTGAGGAGTGTCTTGGAACAAATTACTCTTGGGCAGAAAGGTGGTTGGTTGAAGACTTGAGGTGGTATTGAGTCTTTTCTATCTTAGAGTTTGTGGCAGAAGTTCTCTGGTTATGGAAGATTACCTTCTTTTGGTGGATGATAGTTTATTTCTCTCTTTGGTTATCTGGAGTTCTTGTTGATCAAGCTGGAGGTGCAGTGTTGTTTAAAGATCTTCAGTTGGATTACTATGCAGGTAGTAAGTCCAGTGGTGGAGCATATCTAGAACTGTGTTGATTGGAGTCTATGATATGTGAAGGATGTCCTAACTGATGTTAGAACATCTTCTGGATTGGTTATCCTTGGAGTAGGATTCTTAGTTCACATCTTGTCTAAGAGGTATTTATCTTATCGTACGGGAGAATGATGGGTAAAGGACTGTCTTGGAAGTCTGATGTGAATATGACATGCTAAAAGTGGATAATTTTGGTGCTTGTGGAGCAAATAGGCTGAAGATTTTTGGAGCATGTGTTTGATGTCCTTCAAGTGTGAAAAACATCTGGGCAAGCTAGCAAACTAAGGGGCCCTGTGTGTCTCTTTGAGGAATGTGAAGTATTCCAGATTCAATTGGGTTGTATCTCAAGGAACAAGGAGATCTATACATGAGAATTCAAGAGGAATTCGTGTGGTGTATGGATGGTTTCTGGATGAGAGGGATCAATCGAGCTTTGATCTCAATCCAAGAGTTTGTTGGTTGTGGTACAAGGATGTGTTCCTGGTACTCTCACTATATGATCATGAAGTTGTCATGGGATATCATGTGGTGATTTTGGGTGTTTCTTGCTGAAGAACCATCTGTTGAGAAAGATAGGGGGAGAACTTCTGTCTATTAAATGTACTGGTGTGGTACATGGTTTGCTTGAGGGTCAAGCATTAAGTGAATGCGTTCAGCAGGTGTGTTGAACAGAGGGTGCGCTCTTGAAGACATGAAGACGTGTCTTATGTTTTCCATTCATTTAGGGTGTTCTTTTGGCAAAGGAGCACTTATTATCTACGACAGGGGGAGTTAGACTTCTGTTCTGGATATATGACTGCAGTGGTGCAGATTGTTTATCAAGATTGTTTGTGGTTTTAAGCAGTTGTGATAGATTGCCTTAGGTGAGGTTGATATGTCAGATAATATGTCGTGACATTGCCCTACTGATATAAGTTCTGGGTGAACTTATCAGGTTGCTCTAATTCAGTCATCGGTGTCAATAGATCGAATTAGAAGTGGTACAAGTATCTTAGGAATCTCTGCTGATGGAAAGGTCAATGGAAGAATTCTGTAGTAAACAAGTTAGCTAATTCTGGATTAAGGAAGTGATTCAGAATAAACAGAAGATGGGTGTAATCATAGTCCTGTCTGTGGGGACCATAAATCTGATAATATCAAGTTAGGTATCAGGACACTGTTCAGAAGCAGTTTCAAGGACAAGTCAGAAATGGTGGAATCTTTCGAAACTAACTTGACCAGCAGTTATTGCACTCATTGACTAGTCTTTTCTTTATGTCAATTGGATTGGCTCTACCTACATATCTTCTTTAATATTTAAGAAAGGTCGTGATAGAACATCTTTCTTAAGTTGAGAGCAAATGGGTTTTGTTTGTGTTTAGGTAAGCATAATTTAGGTCTGGGTCTACATGGATCAGTTTTGCTAACTTTTGGCTAAAAAGGGGGAGAATGGCTATGTTGTTACTATAAACTGGTTAGGTGCATTTGAGCTACTGATCATCTGGAAAAATGTCTCAAAGGATGTTATGACGTTCTAGGTGCTAACATCTTGGATAAATTGTGTTTTGTGATCAGATTTAGAGAGCAAGTTGTGTTTTGTGATCTGAGTTACATTCTCTATGTACTCAGTATAACAAGGTGAATGAGGAGGGGATCTTGAAATTATCTTCTCTCTCTTTCTTGACACTTGTGCAGGTTGTCTGTCATACCCCAAATTTTGACCACCAAGATTTCCCATCATTGTTCAAATCATTACCACAATATGGATGTACTTCCACGCCTCATCAATCTCCTCAAGGATTGTTGAGCTTTCACTACAATCAAGAATTAGGGTTTCAAGCCCTCTCAGAGCATTTAGACAAAGGATCAATTAAGAAATGACATGATCTTCAACTTGTCTAACCTCTCAAACACCCGCAAAGGATCAAGAGGACTCCCACGTCAAGAATCAAGCACAAGAGTGCAACATTCCAAGTGGATCAAGCCTCAAGATCGACAATGTCACCAAATTAGGGTTTTGGTCGACCAAGGCCTCCAGATGGAAATTTTTCCTCTGGACATGAGCCAATGCTTCAAAGCACAACCCAAGATACTCCAAGGAACCTTATGAGTTCCATCATCAAGTCAATTTAGCCTCAGGGGAAGCATTCATCAGAAATCAGGAATTAGGGTTTCTTGACCTAATTCACCCCTAAGTTGAGTTTTGGAGCAAAGCATGAGCCAAGATCTCAAGACATGATTTGAGGACCTCAAATACACAACTTTGATCCATTTACAACAATGGATTGATCCAAGAAGCTTGATTCATAAGTTTCAATTTCATTTGGACCACAATTAGGGTTTTGAAGAAAAAGTCAACTGTACTTTTGACTTTTCATCAAGACATGCTCCCGAACCTTGGGACATGATTCAATACACCCTATAACACCTATGGAACCCATCCATTAGGTTTGAATTAGGTCAAGAACTTGATTGCACAAAGAATCACACAGTTTGGATTTCATCTGATAAAAAGTCAACTGTGCACAAAATCAAGTTTGACTTTTTGGAATTTTTCACAAATATGGTTCCCCTAAGTCAAAAACAATGTTAATGTATGATATTGATCATCATCCATCAAGAAAAATCAATAAAAGTGAGGTTTCTTGCAAAAGGGGCAACCATGAGAGACCAAAATTTTTCCGAGTTATGGAACAAAAGTGGTTTTGTACCAACTTTGCAAGGTCATAACTCCTAAACCACAAGGCCTTTTTCTCCCATTCAAAGCATAAATAAAAGTCCATACTACTTACTTTAAAAGTGTTAACTGCAAGCAATTCCAAATCCTCGTGGATTTTAAGTTATGGATTGATCAAAATTACAAAAACGTGAAAATAGACACTTTTCCAGCACTTAGTAAAATTTTCAATAAGTCAGAATTTGTCTTATTTTTTCCAAAATGTAGATACATTTTTCACTTTGATCCAGACTGAACCAGGTCCATTTGTGAATATCAAAGTTGAACTATGTCATGCAAGCTTTCCAAATTGTCCAAGAACTCAATTAAATTCCATTTGAGCTAAGAGTTATGGATCTCCCAAGTTGCCTTGCTGCAACTGTTTTAAAGACAGATTTTGGGGCAAACTTGCACCCTACGATTCCTTAGACTGATTTTGAACACCTTGATCATTCAAATTCTATCCAAATTCAACACAAATGAGTGAGTGATCTGATCCATCACACAAAATGCCAAGAACCTAGCCTTGGCATGTGCAAAATCATCATGACATGAACCTTGAATTTCAAATTTGGCATCAAGCATTTAATGGATGCATCAAGGTGGCATGAACTGAAGCAAACCTAAATAAATGAGTCAAGCCTTATCCCTGCAACAGAAGACCATAGGCCTGTGCTCTAATCTCAAGTCAATGATCATGGAAGACTAGAATTCTTTTATGCAACCATTGGCCAAAGGATTGTCAAAGTTTCCATTCACTATTGCTTGCAAAACAAACTTGCTCTACTATAAATAGAGCTCATTTGTGGTCAGTTTGAGTACACCAAAGTACAACAACAATTGATTTCCTCAAAATCTTTCTCCTTATGCAGAAATGCCTTCTTTTGCAAGTTATCTCTGAGTTTTCGAGTTAGAGAGCAATTCCATCACAACTCATGATCCAAACACATTCAATGTATCATATATAAGCTGTTCAAACACTCATCCTTGATCCGAAACACCAAAATCAGAAAGTCAACCTCCAAAACCTCAATTTTTTACTTTTTTGCATTTTTCAAGCCATGTCTTGATTCAGCCACTTTCAAAACCAAACAGAGCCTTAAACACACTCCAAATATTATCCTCAAACTGTCCCAAATGGTTCCCCTCAACTGAAAACCATTTGAGTGAGTTACCATTTTGGTCACTTTTGCCATTTTTGCAAGAAGGAGCCAATTCTTGTTCCAGAGGATTTCAGCTAGTTTTGATCACTCTAAAAGCTTCTAAGGGATCAATCAAAGTTGTCTAAAGCATTTGATCACTTCTGGCACAAGCATCTTGACAGTTAGCACAAGGAGCTTCAAGAGGTAAGTGCATCACAACTTAAACTCTTTAAATTATACATTGCTTTAATGTCCATTAATCATGGACATCTCATACATATCATATGTGTTGTGTTTGAACCAATTTGCCATGCTATTGTTGCCTGTATGATGAGATAGCATAGAACATGCAAATCTAGGCCTATTTTGAAACCACTATCGGGTTTTAAAATAGGGACATCTTTAGAAAAATCTAAAAGCACCATTGGATTCCTCATGAATCCAAATCCATGGATAATTGAGGAAGTTGGAGCCTTCATGCAAATCCACCAAAACTTGGTTTTTTGCCTTGGCCAGGCCTAAAAACCAAGTCACCCTCATATATTCATGGGGTGGTTTTGATACATAGATGTATCACTACCCCTGTGGTAGCGCGCATGTGTGTTTGGTTAGGAGGTCGTGGGTTCAAGACCCACCCAGACCATTTTGCCATTTTGCTATATTTTGCTATTTTTCACATTTTTTAGGGTTTTTATTAATTAATTCCAAAATTAATTTCTCTCTCAATTTTAATTATTTTTTATTGGTTCTTTTTTGAAAATTCACAAAAATATTAAAATATTTAATTTTACAAGAATTTCACAAAAATATTATTTATTTCATATATTTGATATTTTTGTAAAGAATTATGTTTTATTTGTTTTTTTAGGCATTAAAAAATATATTTATTTCTCTTGTTTTTCATTCAAATGATTTTCAAATCATTCTATGAATGAAACATGATTTTTAAACATTAATCTAAGATCACAATTTGTTTTCACACATGTTGATCATTTTAATTGAATTTTATTCAAATAAAATACATTTTAAAATCAAATTAGGGTTTTGATTATTACACACCCTCACAAATCTTTTTCAAAACACTTTTGCGCCTCTAATAGAGTGTAAGACCCATCCCTTGTAAATAAATAAATTTTTGGGCCTCAGTCAGTGTATAAGTCTCAGTACGCTAAAAAATCTCGGCGCGACCGCCGTTTTCAAAACAAAATCATTTGGGTCTCCCCTTGTGTTGTAAGTCCGACCTTTCTTTTAAAAATACACTTTAGGGCCTCTAATAGAGTGTAAGTCTCATCCCTTTTTACAGAAAACCTTTTTGGGCCTCAGTCATTGTATAAGTCCCTCTGCGATCCTTAAAAACAACGGTGCGATCGCTGTTTTTTTTTTATCTGGGCCTCTCCTTGAGTTGTAAGACTCATCTCTTGTACAAAAATAAACTTTGGGCTTCTAATAGAGTGTAAGACCTAACCTCTTTGTAAATATAATAATTTGGGCCTCAGTCATTGTATAAGTCTCGATACAGTTTTCAAAACAACAGTACGGTTATTGTTTTTCATCTGGGCCTCTCCTTGAGTATAAGCCCCAATCTTCTCTTAAAAACAACATTCCCCTTTGATTTAGGTTCAAATTCATAGTTGTTATCAAAATTTTATTTAATTTCTTAAACAACTAACCATACAGCTGTTACAATGGAAGCTTGTTCACCTGTAAGTTTTAAAACAGCTTTCTTTTACATACTTGTGTGTATATATATATATATATATATATATATATATATATATATATTTGTTTGTAATGTTGGAAGCTTGCTCACCTGTAAGTCCTCCTACCCTCTTTTACATACTTGTATATATTTCATCTGTATATATATGTCTGTATATTATCTGCTTAGAGTTTTCCCCGACAATTAGATCTAGGATTAGATCAAACCAGTGGTCACTCTTTCAACACAGTCAAAACTAGTTCCCCTTAGGAATTTCCAGATACAGTCTTGCCTCCTCTTGGGCTTATACAATATGGAACAGAGAAAGGAATTATTTCCGGTGAAACTTTTCTGAAGACTGTCACTATTAGAAATTTGTCAAAGAAATTCATTTCCCCCAGAGAGGATTAATTCCTGGTGAAACCTCTCTTGAATTTCTTCAAACCCTAGAACTGTTCACTAAAAAAAGGATTATTCCCGGTGAAACTTTTCTTGAACTTTTCTTAGGTTTGCACCCACAGGCTTCCTAAAAGCATCCCCAGCCTCCTCTTGGGCTTTGTACAAGGACCCTCAGGCTTCTTAAAAGTTCTCATGCCTTCTCTTGGGATTAATTTAAGGACCCAAAGACCTCTTACAGGTATAAGACATAACCTAGTCATCCTTTGTTAGAGCATTCTTTCCAAAGAGTCAGAATATCAAACCAATTTAGGGTTGATTCTCATCCCTTAAAACATCAGCCTCCTCTTGGGCATCATACAAAGATAAACCCTTTCATACCAGTAGACTTGGACAGTCTCATCCCCTTAAGGAAAAAAGAGAAACCCTAGTCATTCCATCAATCACTAGCAGAGTTAAAACCTCCATAGGTTTAAAAACTCTCACTTTAATTTTCCCCAACTAGGGTCATAATACTATCAATAAACCCTTTATCAGAACCTCAAGGCATCTGATATCTCAACTCTTCTGGAATCCTCAGCAAGAGTTGATTCCCCAATTTGGACATTGCCTCTGGACTTCAATAATCCTCAGCAGAAGTTAGCCTCCTCTTAGGTTTCATATAAGAAAATTCCCTATCCAGCCTCCTCTTAGGCTTTGTATAATGATCATCCCTAAAAAACTTTCAGCCTCCTCTTAGGCTTTGTATAATGATTTTCTTTTCCTCAGCAGTTTCAGCCTCAATCTTGGGCTTTGTACAAGACACCCACATAAATATCTCTCCAGTAGAGTCAGTCATAACTTTCAGCCTCAATCTTGGGCTTTGTGCAAGGCACAAAATAAAACTTCCCCAGTGGAGTCAGTCAAAAAAGTTTCAGCCTCAATCTTGGGCTTTGTACAAGACACCATATAAATATTCTCCAGCTGAGTCAATTAATCTTTTAGCCTCAATCTTGAGCTTTGTACATGACAGATAAAACCTCTCACTAGTAGAGTCAAAAACCCTTTTTCAGCTTCAATCTTAGGCTTTGTACAAGACAGACAAAATATTCCCCGGAAGAGCAATTCCTTTTAGCCTCCTCTTAGGCTTTGTATAATAATCTCCCTAAGCAGATATAACCCCTTTAGCCTTAATCTTGGGCTTTGTACAAGACACACAAATAAAAACCTTCCCCAGAAGAATCATTTCTTCTCAGCCTCCTCTTAGGCTTTGTATAACAATCTCCCCAGTGGAGTCAATCAACCTTTTAGCTTCAACCTTGGGCTTTGATCAAGGCACGCAAAACAAACCCAATATCCCTTCAGAGGAAATCAAAACCTCTATGTAGGACGACATTTCTCTGTACAATCACATATCAAAACAGACATTCAAAACAAACCTTAATCCCAGATAACTGCTGTAACTGGCGCACTTGTTGGTTCAAAAATCCAAGTTGTAGTCCATCTCTTATCCTGGTAAACTTCCTCTTTCATCTAACAGCTGTAAATGGCAATCCTCTGGATTATTTACATCCAAGTCAATGTCCCTCTCAAAGCATGAAAGATTCCTAAAGAAAAAATGGCATTGCTCAACACTGAGTTAAAGTTTTCCCCTTAAGGACAAATCCCCTATAAAGGAAATTATGGCATTGCTGGATACACATATCCCAGTTAAAGTCATTCTCCTTTATAAATCAGTCACCCAACAGTTATGATAAACAGATGAGATGTCTCCCTTTAGAGATGACAAATTCTCTCTCAGTCAAACCTTTTAGCTTCAATCTTGGGCTTTGAACAAGACATAAATCACCTTTAGCTTCAATCTTGAGCTTTGAACAAGACACCAAAACATCATCTTTTCCTCCCATAGAATAGGAGGAACTACGATTGCTCTGATTTCCCTGTTTTATTTAACGTGAATACGTAGGCATAAGATTGCGAAATCTTAGCAAACACACCAAATCAAAAACCTTAGGTCCAGTACCTTACCAAAAACATCGGAAAAAACCGACATCAACAAAAATCCTCTCTCTCAACACTCCTAAAGGAGAAACTTTCCCAACCCACAACAGACAAACACCAGTAAGTAGAAAGCAGTAGAAATTGCTAACAACCTGTGGATAACCACAGATAGGATGGATAATTGACAACTCCCCATTGTATAACCTGAACCCGAACTCCCCAATCTCTTAAGCATTTGTTAAAGAAAACATTTGCGTGCAAGGTTAGCTTTAGATAGCTTCCCTTTCATTTCCAGCTTCATAGGATAAATAAGAAATCAAAAAGTAGCACCCAATCCCTACCATTGCGGTGAGGAAAAAACCATGGCGATAAGGTGGTCGCGTCACCGACAAAAACCGCACGCTATAGAAAAATGGCGACTCTACTGGGGATGTCAAACTAGGATTAGAATTCCTAAGAGGTATAGGTTGTTAGAAATTATATATATATATATATATACTGCTCTTCCTACTTGATATCCGTGTTTATTTTTCTGTCAATGGGAATGCAATTGATATGTATGTGCAAAGTTTGAGAGAACCCTAAGATAAGGGGTGGCATAGACGGGGGAACTTATAGGGAGTGAATCCCGAATAAGCGATCCTGGTAGACCACCAAATCAAGCGAGGGCCCGTGTGGATTCAGCCTGTTGAACAACCGGTTGTTGTGAAAGCATATTTTTCCCAGTGCGGCACCCGTGACCCTGAGGATTTAGTATACATTAGCCCTATGACCATTTAGTAGCGTGGTGACTATCAGAAATAGTTGATACGCGAGACTACACTCAAATGAGATTACCCTAGGATGCTACAGCTCGCTCGGGTGAACCTGCTTGCTGTTGATATCCCTAGGGGGTCAATGATTTTGGGAACCTTAGGATCCGTTCTACAGGTACAAAAATTGACCAGAATACAACCTTTGGGGATGGGTAGAGCCATGACTCCATGCTCGTGACGTTGAACCCTTGAACCCATGTTTTTTCAATGTTTTTGTGTGCTGCATTCATGCATTCATTTAAAAAACTCTTAAACAAAGAAAAAAATCTCTTCTTTCTCTTCTCTTTTTTCAAAAATAAACTAAAACAATAATTGCAAATATCAGAAAGATTGCGTTATGGATTTTGGTAGAAGAAAGACGCACAAGTACACTTTCAAGGCTCCGAAACTAGAAAATTTAAGGAGGTTGGCAAGGATGATCACCAACCCTGATGCTTTCTGAGCTAAGCATGGAGGACTGTTGTCTCTGTTAAGGGTCCACGTAGTTGAAGGAATCCTGTCTACGTTAATTCAGTTTTATGATCTGGTTTATCACTGCTTCACATTCCTGGATTATCAACTGGCACCAACGTTAGAAGAGTACTCTCATCTGATTGATTTACCTATCACTGATCAAGCTCCATTTTCTGGACTGGAAGAAATTCCAAAGGATCAGGCCATTGCAAGAGCAATCTTTTTGGACGAGTCAGAAGTTAGGACTCACATGACCACTAAAGGAGGAATCCAGGGTTTACCAGCTAAATTCCTGATAGAGAAAGCTCTATACTTTGCTAGTATAGGAAATATAACTGCTTTCAAAGATATCTTTGTCCTCCTCACGTATGGGCTTTTCCTTTTTCCCAACATTGACAACTTCGTTGATACCAACGTTGTTAAGATATTTTTTTATTGGAAACCCCGTACCAACCTTGCTCGCAAATGCTTATCATTCAGTATACTTAAGGAATTTGTACAGCGGAGGAATGATCACATGTTGTGTACCCTTACTTTACAAATGGTTCATTTCCCATTTACCCAAGTCTGCTACATTTTGGGATCACAAGAGTACTATACGTTGGTCACAAAGGATTATGTCCTTTACCAACTCTGACATAGATTGGTATAATAGGATTTATGAGAGGATAAAGATCATCGACAGATGTGGAAATTTTCCTAACGTACCCCTCATTGGAACTAAAGGAGGAATCAACTATCATACAATTTTAGTTCGCTGTCAACTCGGATACCCGATGAAACATATCCCACATAATGTTCATCTGAAAGGTCTTTTCTTCAAGGAAGGGTAAATGACAGGGCACTATAGAAAGAAATAGTGCACGCCTGGCAACATATTCACAAGAAATAAGAGAGTCTCTAGGAAGACCAAACTGTATCTCCATGGAGCCTTATCTCCACTAGGTGCAAAATAGAGCCCTCAAGCTGAGGATGCCTTACCCTCACAAAGAAGTTTTTTCGTTAAAGGAATCTGTCCTTTATTTCATGTCTGATACAGAAAAACTCCAGGTAGCTCTCAACAAAGTTCAACGTGAGAAGAGCTCTTGGAAAAATAAGTACCGAATCCTCAACGTGGAATGTACCAAGATTCAGGAACTGTTAAAAGAAAAGGATGCTCTGATTAAGATATTAGAGCAGGATGTTGTAGAAAGTTAGGAAGACCAAAGAAATCCGCTCGATCCTTTCACTTGGAAAATGACTGACAACTCGAAAATGGCTGAAGAGCCCCGGTCAAAGAAAAGGAAAATATCAGAACCAGCATCTGAGCTCTCTTCAGAGAGGACTCAGGATCCATAAGCTTAGTCTTTTTCCTTACAACACTTTGTAAAAAACTGTATTTTCCCTTTCTGCAATCTTTCAAATTCAATAAAACAAGGTCTCCACCCTTCACTGTATGATATTTGCAATCTATTTGTTGAAGTTTCTTTTTTATTAAAACTAAAAATATATATCATTACATATCATTCATTATTCTCACAAAACGAGTCTTCTTATCTTCGAGTCTCACGTACGTGTCACGATTCTAGAGTCAAGCTGTCTCACTCATACAATACTCGGGCCAATCGACAAAAGAAAATGGACGATCTCGAGGAAGAGAACAGAGAGCTGAGAGAAGAAGTCGATGCTCTAAAGGAAAGTTTTGAAAAACTTCACAACGACATGCAATCCCTGGCAGCAGCTCAGAGGTAACAACAAAGGACTGTGATCTCAGAGATTACATCTACACCCATAATGGAGACACATGAGAAAGATCCTCGTTACAACATGCCTAAGGGTCGTCCCTGGGGCATGCCTCCCAACTTTGTCCCTGAAGGATACATCCCGTCGGTCACTGAAGACCAAGAAACTGCAGCAGGAACCGCTGGGCCTGAAGGTTACAAACTTCGGGAAAGGGAAGACGCAAGGTTTATGACAGTAACACCTGAAGGTTAAAAACTTCAGGGCACTGAAGCTCCAAGAGTCACCGCCGTAATGACCATACCACAACCAGTGGTATACACTATCCCGGAAGGACAGATTCCACAAGTAATTGCTGGTGGAAACGAAGACATGTACAAATGGATAAATGAGTTCCAGGAACAATTCCTAGAAATGCAGAAGGAACTGCATGCCATTCGCGGTCAGGATTTATTCGGAAAGGACGCCGCAGACCTCTGTCTGGTCCCTAATGTAAAAATCCCGCACAAATTCAAGGTGCCTGACTTTGAAAAATACAAAGGCAACTCTTGCCCTCAAAGTAATTTGGTTATGTACGCTCGAAAGATGTCAACTCAGACAGAAAATCAACAGCTACTGATCCATTACTTCCAAGACAGTTTAACCGGTGCCGCACTCAAATGGTACATGGGTTTAAACCGCACCAAGATCAATACTTTCAGAGATCTCGGCGCTGCTTTCATTCAGCAGTATAAATACAATCTGGATATGGCACCGGATAGGAATCAGCTCAGAGCAATGTCGCAGAAGGACAAAGAAACTTTCAAAGAGTATGCTCAGAGATGGCGAGAAATTGTCGCCCAGATCTGTCCCCCTCTTGAGGAAAAAGAAATGACAAAGATCTTTTTGAAAACCTTAAGCTCATTCTATTACGACCGAATGGTTGCCAGTGCGCCCAGTGACTTCACTGAAATGGTGAACATGGGAGTACGTCTCAAAGAAGCGGTCCTAGAAGGGCGATTGGTAAAAAATGTAGAGCCATCAAGCAGTACCAAAAGATACGGTAGTGCTTTCCTAAAGAAAAAGGAGCAAGATATTGGTAATATCTCTCTCGAAAAGCAAAGGCGAAGGTATCAACCAGTAGTAGCGGTAACTTCCTCTATACACCCTGCGCCGTCTCCGACGTATAAACCTCAGGTTGCTCAAAGCCAACCAAATCAACAACAGTATTAACAAAGGACACAACAACCTCTTCAGCAGGCTCTTCCACAATACAATAACAACAATCGTATATACGACCATCAGGGTTCGACCCTATACCGATGTTGTACGCAGAACTATTTCCACTTCTACTGGCCAAGGGGCACATCCAAACCAGGTCTCCTTTTATTGTAACACCCTTTTCTACCCCACAATTATCACAGCGGAATAAACATAAATTCATAATAAAATCAGAATCACCTCAAGGGTGCACATTTCTCAATAAATTCAAATCAACAAAATTGCTCTGTAAACAATGGGTTTTCCTCAAAATAACTCAAAATGCCTTTAAAGAGTAGCAGAACCACCATCACCACAAAAATCCCTCAAAAGGGTTTATTAAAATAACCCATAGTCATCAAATAATTAATAAAATAACAGCCAAATAAAACTCAACATGGTTCGACTCAACGACCCAACCTGATGTTACACTATCAAAGCAAGACCCTCTACATCGACCAAAAGCAAATAATACTTCAAAAGTTCCTCGAAGCATCCACGACTAATCCTGATCACCTGCACGTTGCCCACGTGGAGGCAACATTCAAACAGGCAGGGTGAGTAATACAATTCATTATAATCAATATAAAATAAGATATGCATAAAAATGGCGTCATCATCATATACAACATCATCAGAGTCATCACAAGGCAAACATCAAAACACGTCATCATAAATCACAACAAAGGCCACATAAATGCAATGCACAACAAGACTCATGCATGTGGTACCAATCGTCACAATCGATGGACACTTAGGCCATCACCCTCCAAAGATCCCCGTCAAATAGGATCGATTCTACACAAGACCCGGAGCACGTCATAATCCACTTCACATCCACACAATGGGATGGAAGCCACAAATAGATCGAAGTCTAACATCACCATCACTGGACCGAAGTCCTAACATCGTCACAGAAATGTTATGAATGCATGATACACAACGTCATAATCATCATCGCCAAAAATATCATTATATGCATCATTATTCACCAAAACATCATGTTAATCATGTCATCATATATTCATCAAAACATCACAGGTCATCATCTCAATATCATCAAGAACATCATAGTAAAACATCAGAAATATCACAGCACCAAAATCTTAGAACAACACAGTATCGTAAACAAAATTTCACAAACAGCAGCAATTCGCTGCTCAGTTCGCAGTGTGAACACATTTGTTGGGACCTTTGCCTTACGAAGCTCTAGCAAATCCCAGAATCCCAACAAAGCCCCCATTCTGCCTCCCTTCGCCACTTCATTCGCTTTGCGAAGCCCTTCGCTGGGACATTTGCTGTGCGAACTCACGACACCACTGCTCAGAAATCAACCCAGAATCATCATAGTTATCGCACATTCGCTGCGCTACTCGCTTTGCGAGTCTAGACGAACATTTGCCTTGCGAGTGTTTCGTTCGCTTTGCGAACTAGCGATTGCAGGGAATTGCTGCTACGCATCAGTAGCATACCAGACTCACAATACATTACTAATTCAACCCCAGTTCGCTCAAAAACATCCCTACAACATTCCTAAGGCATTACAACCATTAAGGACACAAAACCTACAACTATTAGGTTGATTAATTTCACTATTCTAACTCGAAATCACCTAAACCTTCACAAACTCCCAAGGTTCCCATAAACCCCATAAATCCCTTTCTCATACAAGATCTGACACATCATCAAAAAAAGGTTTTGCCTCGAAGGATTATTTCACCCCAAATCAATTCAACGCTTAATAATCCATCATCGATTCTCAAAAATACCTCTAAATCATCAATAACGCATAAACCCTTCAAAAACCCCAAAAACCTCAAAACCCACTTTCAACACATCATGTTCTATATTGAAAACAATGAAAGGCAATACTCTTCATAACTTAGATTGTTGATTTGGAGCTTTCTCTATCGATTCTTCGAACACCTCCTCGAATCCTCGCCTTTTCCTTCTTTCCTCAGAGCTCTGCACTTTTCCCTTCTTTTCACGATCTAAGCAAATGAATCCTATTCTTCCCAATTCCTTTTTGTTAAACCCTTGTGCTTCCAAAATGGGTTTTTCCAATAATACCCTCACTAATCCTCCTAAAAAGTCCATCTTACCCTTAATTCCTCTAATATTATTTAAATTAATAATAATACTCATATATTCATATTATATACTACTCCCTCTAGACCTTTTTATAAGAAACACTTCACTTTTTAGATTCATTAAATAATTAATGTATCTGATCTGCATTATAGACCAGATACATTAATTATTTAATGAATCTAAAAAGTTAAGTGTTCCTTATAAAAAGGACCGGAGGTAGTATTATTTAATTTAATAACCAAAACTCCAAAAAATTCCACACAATGCCCAAAACACCAAAATTCACCAAAATCACAAATGTTATATTCAAATAATTAAATAAATATTCTTACAAATTCGGGGTGTTACAACTCTCCCCCACTTAAAGAATTTTCACCCTCGAAAATTACCTCAAGGAAGCAGAGTCGGATACGACTCCCTCATCTGATCTTCACATTCCACAGTCCAACTTTCGCCATCTGATCCACCCCACAACATCTTCACCAAAGTTATGCCTTTACCCCGCAGTTGCTTCATCTCTCGCCCGTCAATCCGCACCCGTAAAGCTTCCACTATCAGATTATCCCTCACTTGTACATCATCCATCTGAATCACATGCGACAGATCCGGAATGTACTTCCTCAACTGAGAAACATGGAACACGTCATGCAAATTCGCAAGTGACGGCGGTAAAGCAATTCAATAGGCTACCTCTTCTATCCTCTGCGAAATTTGATATGGACCAACAAAACGTGGAGTGAGCTTCCTAGACTTCAAAGCTCGACCCACACCAGTCACTGGCGTCACCCTCAAAAACACGTGATCTCCCTCTTTGAATTCAAGTTTCTTCCTTCTCTTATCATGGTAGCTCTTCTGACGACTTTGCGACGCTCTCATCCTTTCTTGGACCATCTTAATCTTTTCGGTCATCTCTTGCACAATTTTAGGTCCGAGTACAACACTCTCGCCCGATTCATACCAGCACAATGGAGTCCTACACCTCCTTCCACACAAGGCTTCATACAGCGTCATCCCAATACTAGCATGAAAACTTTTGTCATAAATGACAAATGACAATCCCATGATCTACCTTGACCAAACACATAAGCTCTCAGCAAATCCTCTAAAGACTGGATAATCCTCCATGTCTGTCCATCCATCTGCGGATGATAGGCATAACTCAACCTTAACTTAGTACCCAAAGCATCTTACAAACTCTTCCAACCTTGACGTAAACCTCAGGTCTCTATCCGACACAATATTCAGAGGTATCCCATACAACTTCACAATTTCCTCAATGTACATCTCGGCTAACTTCTGCATAGAATGATTAATCTTCATCGGCAAGAAATGAGCCGATTTAGTTAATCTATCCACCATCACCCAATAGAATCATTCCCTCTCTCAGTCTTTGGCAATCCCGACACAAAATCCACGAAAAATACTATCCCATTTCCACTCTGGAATACTCAACGGCTGCATCATACCTAAAGGCTTCTGATGCTCAATCTTCCTCTTCTGACAAGTCAAATACGCATAAACAAACTCCGCAATATCCTTCTTCATAATTGGCCATCAAAACAACTTTTTCAAATCCTGGTCAATCTTTGTAGCACCGGGATGAATACTCAACCTACTTCGATGTCCTTCTTCAAGAATGCTCTTCTTAATTTCTGGAACATCTGGAACACACACTCTATCTCAAAACCTCATCACACCATCCTCGTCGATCCGGAATTCTCCTCCGTTACCTTGGTTTCTCAAAATCAACTGGTCAACTAACTTTAAGTCCGATTGTTGTTCCACTATGATCTCTTCCAGAATGCCACTAGTCAATTCAACATTCCCAACTTCACACTGTCAGGAGTCTCTTCACACACCAACTCAAGTCTCGGAATTGCTCAATTAATTCCAACTCTTTCACCATAAGCATTGACATATGCAATGACTTCCTGCTCAATGCATCAGCCACTACATTTGCTTTGCCTGGATGAGAACTCAAATTAAAATCAAAATCCTTCAACAGCTTTACCCACCTTCACTGCTTCACATTCAATTCTTTATGATCAAATAAGTACTTCAGATTCTCATGATCACCGAACACTTCAAATTTAGAGCCAAACAGATAAGTCTCCAAATTTCCAACACAACGCCACAACGGCCAACTCTAAGTCATGCGTTGGATAATTCCTTTCAGGAACTCTCAATGTCTCAAAGTATAAGCAACAACTTGTCCAATCTGCATCAATACTCCACATAGACCCATCTTCAACGCATCACAATACACCACAAAAGATTATCTCGTATTAGGCAAAAATCAACACTGGAGCGGTCGTCCACCT
This sequence comes from Lathyrus tuberosus, assembly GCA_022829125.1. Classification (NCBI taxonomy): domain Eukaryota; kingdom Viridiplantae; phylum Streptophyta; class Magnoliopsida; order Fabales; family Fabaceae; genus Lathyrus; species Lathyrus tuberosus. The sequence goes on along the minus strand of JALAZF010000620.1, from coordinate 1,235,910 downwards.
CCCATTCAATTCCACAAAACTCTCTTCGCAAGCTACATCCCACACAAAAGCTTGACCCTTTCTAGTCAACTGAGTCAACGGTAAAGCCAACTTAGAAAAACCCTCGATACACTTGCGGTAATAACTCGCCAACCCCAGAAAACTTCGTATTGCAGTAGCAGACCTCAGAGTCTCCCACTGCAACACAACATCAAACTTAGAAGGATCAACATCAATTCCACCCCTTTAAATCTCTTGGCCAAGGAAACTCACTTCCCTCAACCAAAACCCACACTTTGACAGTTTCACACACAACTTCTTCTTTTTCAACACTTGCAACACAGTCCCCAAATGCTCAGCATGTTCTCCTTCGGATTTAGGGTACATCAGAATATCGTCAATAAAACCCGCTACAAACTTACCCAAATACTCAGAAAAAATCTGATTCATATACTACATGAGCACCACACCTCATCCTGAAAGCTATCTTCGGAATATCAGCAGGCTTAACACGAATCTGATGATAACCATACCTCAAATCAATCTTGCTAAAACACAAGCGCCCGCCAATTGATCCATCAAATCAGCAGTCCTCGAAAGTGGATACTTATCCTAGATCGTCACTTTATTTAATCGTCTATAATCCACACACAATCTCGTAGTATCATCTTTCTTCTCCACCGACAACACAGGAGCACCCACGGAGAACACTCAGTCGAACAAACTTTATCCCAAGCAACTCTTCCAATTGCTTCTTCAATTCTCACAACTCAGATGTAGACATCCGATAAGGAGCCATTGACACCAGACTCATACCTGGTATCAAATCCGCCACAACCTCTACCTCACGCTCTGGAGGCCAATCACTTACGTCATCAAGAAACACTTCCAAAATTTCACAAACAAAAGCAAAACACAAGCTTCTCCACCTTCACTAATACTCAAGGTTACCCACAACATAACATCTCAGCACCATCCTGCATCAACTCATCAAAACCGTCTGTAAGCACTTCGCTTAACTCCAAACGATTCACTGCGCACACCACTTAAGCTCGCAAGACACGTCTATCCCATCCAACATGATCCCGTCTATTATCAATAAGAGATTAAGGGTGATCAGTTCCTCAATTTGTCAATAACAGTCGACTATCATGAGGCGATACAAACTATCTCACCAAACTATCGTAGCATCCAACACCACACTTAGCCATCGCTCCACACTCGAAGCATCTTGGAGAAGCACCATCTTCTCCCCCACTTGTTTCATTCCAAACCTGCAAATGGAAAACAAAACAAGCATCGACAGTGTTTTCACACACATGTCGCACACTAGGGACTAGATAACATTAGACAACCTAGCCGAACGGACCGACCTGCTCTGATACCACTAATGTAACACCCTTTCTACCCCACAATTATCACAGCGGAATAAACATAAATTCATAGTAAAATCAGAATCACCTCAAGGTTGCACATTTCTCAATAAATTCAAATCAACAAAATTGCTCCGTAAACAACGGGTTTTCCTCAAAATAACTCAAAATGCCTTCAAAGGGCAGCAGAACCACCATCACCACAAAAATCCCTCAAAAGGGTTTATTAAAATAACCCATAGTCATCAAATAATCAATAAAATAATAGCCAAATAAAACTCAACATGGTTCGACTCAACGACCCAACCCGATGTTACATTATCAGAGCAAGACCCTCTACATCGACCAAAAGCAATTAATACTTCAAAAGTTCCTCAAAGCATCCATGACTAATCCTGATCACCTGCATGTTACCCACGTGGAGGAAACATTCAAACAGGCAGGGTGAGTAATACAATTCATTATAATCCATACAAAATAAGATATGCATAAAAATGGCGTCATCATCATATACAACATCATCAGAGTCATCACAAGGCAAACATCAAAACACGTCATCATAAATCACAACAAAGGCCACATAAATGCAATGCACAACAAGACTCATACATGTGGTACCAATCATCACAATCGATGGACACTTAGGCCATCACCCTCCAAAGATCCCCATAAAATAGGATCGATTCTACACAAGAACCGGAGCACGTCATAATCCACTTCACATCCACACAATGGGATGGAAGCCACAAATAGACCGAAGTCTAACACCATCATCACTGGAACGAAGTCCTAACATCATCACAGAAATGCTATGAATGCATGATACACAATGTCATAATCATCATCGCCAAAATATCATTATGTGCATCATCATTCACCAAAACATCATGTTAATCATGTTATCATATATTCATCAAAACATCATAGGTCATCATCTTAATATCATCAAGAACATCATAGTAAAACATCAGAAATACCACAACACCAAAATCTCAGAACATCACAGTATCGTAAACAAAATTTCACAAACAGCAGCAGTTCGCTGCTGAGTTCGCTGTGCGAACACATTCGCTGGGATCTTCGCCTTGCGAAGCTCTAGCGAATCCCATAATCCCAAAAAAGCCCCCATTATGCTTCCCTTCGCCACTTCATTCGCTTTGCGAAGCCCTTCGATGGGACATTCGCTATGTGAACTCACGACACCACTTCTCATAAATCAACACAGAATCATCACAGTTATCGCGCATTCGCTGCGCTACCCATTTTGCGAGTCTAGGCGAACATTCGCCTTGCGAGTGTTTCGTTCGCTTTGCGAACTAGCGATTGCAGGGAATCGCTACTACGCATCAGTAGCATACCAGACTTACAATACACTACTAATTCAACCTCAGTTCGCCCAAAAACATCCCTACAACATTCCTAAGGCATTACAACCAATAAGGACACAAAACCTACAACTATTAGGTCGATTAATTTCACTATTCTAACTCGAAATCACCTAAACCTTCACAAACTCCCAAGGTTCCCATAAACCCCATAAATCCCTTTCTCATACAAGATCCGACACATCATCAAAAAAACGTTTTGCCTCGAAGGCTTATTTCACCCCAAATCAATTCAACCCTTAATAATCCATCATCGATTCTTAGAAATACCTCTAAATCATCAATAACGCATAAACCCTTCAAAAACCCCAAAAACCTCAAAACCCACTTTCAACACATCACGTTCTATATTGAAAACAATGAAAGGCAATATTCCCCATACCTTAGATTGTCGATTCAGAGCTTTCTCTATTGATTCTTCGGACACCTCCTCGAATCCTCGCCTTTTTCTTCTTTCCTCAGAGCTCTGTACTTTTCCCTTCTTTTCACGATCTAACCAAATGAATCTTATTCTTCCCAATTCCTTTTTGTTAAACCCTTGGGCTTCCAAAATGGGTTTTCCCAATAATACCCTCACTAATCCTCCTCAAAAGTCCATCTTACCCTTAATTCCTCTAATATTATTTAAATTAATAATAATACTAATATATTCATATTATATACTATTATTTAATTAAATAACCAAAACTCCACAAAATTCCACACAATGCCCAAAACACCAAAATTCACTAAAATCGCGAATATTATATTCAAATAATTAAATAAATATTCTTACAAATTTGGGGTGTTACACTTAAAGTACCGGAAAATCCGCCTTTTTGGTTCAAAGCGGATCAAACTTGCCCTTACCATCAAGGAGGATCTAGGCACAACATTGAGAATTGTCTCAGCTTCAAGTCCGATGTGCAAAAGCTTGTCAGGAACGAGATCTTATCTTTCAAAGATACTAATCCAAATGTTCAGACGACCCTGTTCCCTCAACATGAGAAGACTACAATAAATTTAATAGAGGAAGAATTTAGCCGCACTTATCAAATTCATGATGTACTCCTATTAGGAACCAATCTGGTCAGGATGCATTGTATTCAGAGCGGGTACGGTCATGTACCACCTCACAATTATCACCAGTGTGATATCTGCTCAAAGAATAACCAGGGGTGTTCCGTAGTGCAATCAGCTCTACAAGAACAAACGGATCTCGGATGGATCCAAGACTACCGAATCCGTGAAGTCAACATGGCCCATGCGCATACCAACATTGTTCAGAACCGCAACATTCTTGCAATGAACGTCAACTTAGTGGCAATGCACTCAGGGCAAAGTCAATACCATAATCTTCCACGGCACGATTACAACACCTGTCTGGTCTGCTCAACAAGCAATCAGGGATGCTCTTTTGTACAAGAGGCCCTCCAACGTCATATGGATCTCGGATGGATCCAAGACTACCGTGAGAGAAATAACCATCAAGTCAATATGGTCCAGATCTTCGACATACGCTTGATGAATACCAGTATGGTAGAATTACACGCTAAGCAAGTCAAGCTCGGCTTTCTGGCTTCACATGATTATCAAGACTGTGAACAATGCCATGAAGATGACCAAGGGTGTGCACTTGTCCAAAGAACACTTCAACACTTGTTGGACCACTGGTGGCTTCCAATCTACTTGGATGAAGCTACACAACAGGTTAGCTTGACTGATGGAAATCCTAATAGGCATCAAAGTTAGGATGTTCGCTCGATGGAAACAGATCTAGTAAAGTTGCACTGCATACAAAGCAGACATGGTCGGGTGCCACTCCACAACTATGAGTGCTGTAGAGTTTGTTCAGAGAACAACTAAAGATGCTACCTTGTTCGAGCAGATCTTTAAAGTCAGTTGGTCCAAAAAGAAATTCGACCGTGTTTAAGTTCTGGGTCGATCAACGTGATGCCAGACTATCTCCTTGATCAAAGCAAAGACGTTGTCATAATCTCTGATCATGGGAGGACCAAAAACGTTTGTGCCATAATCCCTTTGCTCAATAAGTCAAAAGTCTCTCCTGACAGTAGAAGAATCCTTAACCAGGAACCAATTGCGGCTTCCTATAATGGTCAGGGAAATCAGAAAGCTCCCATGGTTATCTACTTGCCCGGTCCAATACTGTACAAATCAGATAAGGTTATCCCTTACAAGTACGGTGCAACAACCATCGAAAATGGAAAAGAAACTCCATTACCCTCCGTTGTAAACATTCCCAACATCAGTCGAGTAACCTGGAGCGGCCGAATCTTCTACAGAGAAGTTGGAGAACCCGCCAAAGAAAAGGAACCTCAAACAGAAGTTCCTAATTAACCAGTCGGTCAATCTAGTAATCCAGAACTGGCAAAAAACAACGATGAGATGCTGAAGCTCATCCAGAAAAGCGAGTACAACATTGTAGACCAACTGTTGCAAACTCCTTCGAGAATCTCTGTGTTATCTCTCTTGCTCAGTTCTGAAGCTCACAAGGAAGCTCTGCAGAAAGTCTTGGAGCAAGCTTTCGTAGAACAAGATGTGACGATAAGACAATTTGACAGCATCATATCAAACATCACTTCCTATAACCATTTAGGATTCAGTGATGAAGAACTGCCAGAAGAAGGCAAAAATCACAATATGGCACGTAACATTACAGTCAACTGCCAGGACGATGCTTTAGCCAGCGTACTGGTGGACACCGGATCAGCTCTGAATGTTATTCTAAAATCAAATTTGATGCAACTATCATTTCAGAGAACCCCGATGAGAGGCAGCGAGGTCATCGTCAAAGCCTTTGACGGATCCAGAAAAATAGTTATTGGTGAAGTTGATCTTCCCATGACCATCAGTCCTCACACTTTCCAAGTCACTTTCCAGGTCATGATATCCGGGAAGCATACAGGTTTTTATTAGAAACACCTTGGATACACGAAGCTGCGCAGTCACTTCGACACATCACCAAAAGCTGAAGTTCGTCAAGAATGACAAGTTAGTCACAGTATGCGGAGAGCAGGCCTTAATAGTGAGCAACTTATCATCATTCTCCTGTGTAGAACCCGACGAGGTCGTTGGAACGCAGTTTCAAGCACTATCAGTAAGCAATGAGAATCGATCAGAGAAATGGACGTCGATTTCCTCATACAAAGACGCTCTCAAAATGATCGAGAGTAACAACGTAAAGGGATGGGGACAACTCGTAATTCCTACTGATAACAAGAGAAAGAAAGGTCTTGGTTTCTCTTCAACCTGTACCCAGACTACTAAGAAGGACGAAAGTTTTCGTCCCATTCAGGATTTCTTTCACAGTGGAGGCTTCCTCCACCCAGTGTCTCAAGAAGTACATGTGAGAGCAAGAATTGTCTCTACAAGTCAATCTATGTTTTGATGATAACAATACGTATTTGTGAAAGAAAAATGTTATGTTCTAACGTATGTTGTGTGCATATCATAATTATAGAAGATATCAGATTCAACAAGCACCAGCCAGATGAGGGAAAATGATTATATGCGAAGTTACTATGTGTAACACAAGTCGCAAGAAGCAAGAATGCTTCTGTATCTGATCATGATCAGTCAGATCCAAGGATGCCGATATTGCTGTTGCAATTCTCTTGTTGATGCTCGCTGAAAGTGGTTGTGATTCTGAAGATTGTGAAGCTTCTGAAGAAGAGAACCGAAGTGCTGAAGACTCTCATGACTTGAAGTTCTGAAGGCGGAAGGCTCTGAAGACCAAGTGCAGAATGACTCTGAAGACTTATGTGTTCTGATGATTACAGTCCAAAGGTCAAGTGCTGAAGACTCTAAAGACGGATTCCTAATGGACGAGTTCTGAAGTTTCGAAAGACTTGAAGTAGTAAAGGATAATGTTCTTAAAGACAAGTGCTGAAGTTCTGAAGACTGATTCCTAATGGAATTCTTCAAATGACTGAAGACTTGACGTATCAAATATCCTGTTAAGAAGGCTCTACTCATGCTTCATCAAATTACCATCAGAAGCCTCTGAAGTTCGGAAGTCAAATGTTACCGTTGTGAGCAACTGTACACACTGCTCAAGAAGATATCTCGTCACTTCTCCCACAACAAAAAGGAGATGTGTCAGTACAGCTAATTATTACACAACGTCTCTTTTCCAACACCCAACAGTAACGGCTATACTTCTACTGGGCTATTTAAAGGAAAGAGTTCTCGCTTCTAAAGGTATCGATTCAGTCCATGAATGGAGAATTGATTAAAGTCATTGTGTGAAGATAGCAACAACGATGAGTTCTCATTGTAACACTTAAAATATCAAAAGCTATCACCATTTACACATGGCCATTGTTGTTGGAGCTCAACGATCAACATTCAACACAACAACAACAACAAATTGGAACAGAAGTTGTTGATGAAGAAGACAACATTGAAAATCAGTCAAGTCATCAATCCACCTTCTCGTCAGGACTACATTGAAGATCTGAAGCAAGGAGTTGTTGCTCAAAGCTTGCTCACCCAAGAAGATGAAGAAGAAGATCTACAAGATGTCAACAACTGTCAAATCCTTATACATCTTTGTAGTTTCTTAGGATAGAAAGGAGTTGTTGCTCATATCTTGCTTGAACACTTATGTGTTATTTGTACTTAAACTTAGGAGTAATCTGCTTGTTAAGAAGCATCTTTGTAATCTCCTGTATAACTAATTCTTGGTGAATTAGGATTCCTTGAGTGGTCAGTGTGACCGGAGACTCGAGAAGACAATGGCGAGATGTCATTGTGGGAAATCCTGAAATAGGGTCAGTAGTGTTATATTCATTACGATGAATCCCTGAACGTCTAGCTGTGAAAGCCTAGCAGTAGATCTTGCGAGATTGGAACCTGCAGGTCAATGTTCGTTATATTCATTAAGTTGAATCCCTAAACGGTTCATTGTATGTTAGTCACAGTGTGGCTGTGCAGTTTGTTAGTCACCAGCTATGTACTCGTGCATCTGTAATCGAGATTGATTATAGTGGATTAAGACCTTGTGTTCAAGGCAAAATCACCTGAGGAGGGTAGACTGGATTAGCCTTTATGGTGAACCAGGATATATCGTGTGTTCTTTACTCTCATGCTTAATGTCTTTGTTTATGTTTCTATGTTGAGGATCAGAACCTTACATAAGCAAGTCAGAACCTTGCAACTCTGATAAGCTTCCGCTTTGCAAGTTCTGAATGATGTACATAGCGTTCAGACTCTTATTGGTTCTCGTGCTCTAAGCATTGTCAAGTCTGAAAATAACATCGCAAGTCAGAGTCTCTCAATGAACTCTGATGTAACGTAAAGTGTCTTATTGACAAGAAGTGAAAAGTTGTTAAAAGAGTAAATACACAATTCAAACCCCCTTTCTTGTGTCTTTATCGCACCTTCAGTACACACCATCAACAAGAGTGACTCCTCCGATACGGACGAGGAATGGAAATCTTATCTCAACAACAATGGTTATATGTCTCAGGAAGAAACACACATGCCATTCTGTTTTCCCGGGCAGGGCCCGAGATATATACCAATATCAGACGTCCGAATGATCTACGGAGATTGTGATCCTGAGGGATGTCGTCCTCCACCTAACTCACTAAAAGATGATCTAATGAAGGACAACTTCGATCAAGACTATTATGATCCCCTGGATGACTTTCCTATCTGGAGGCAGTACACAGAAAAATTGGGGCAAAAGAGTCAGGCCAACGACGCTTATCAGCTGAGTAATATTGAAAGGAATACCCACGTCCCCACCGGGTCATGGGATCATTACTCAGGACATTCCGAAGATATCCAGCACAACAATGAATCTGCAAAGATTGCAGGATAAGAGTTCATCAACTATGCTTTTCTTGAGGTCAACGTCATTGAGAAGGATGGCTCCTCTACTCCCACAGAAGTATGGGACACCTTAGGACAGCCGAGTGGCAAGTACGACTTCTTAGTCAAGTACACCGCTCCTGAAAGCTCTCGCATCAGATACGAGGACATCCAGCTAACTGGATGGGGAGATCCTCTTGAGAGTGAAAACACTAAGGAAGATACAACAGAAGAGTTCGTTTACGATAACTCTGCCTTGGAGGAAGACTCCAACGATCCTACTCCGCCAGAAATCAGTGTCATTTCTGAGGACAAACCAAGAAAGAAGGTACTAGACTTTGTGACTCACCAAGGAGTTCGTAGCCAATGGGTTGCTATCGATGTCCCAAAAGTTGTCCATAAGTCTAAGTAATTGTCGTCTTTGTTTTGACCTTTCACCCTGCCCAGGTGAAACAGATGTTTTTATAGGGCTCACCTTTCTGTAAATGTCCTTCTTCGCTTTGCCCAAAGCGACAGAGTTTTGTTTTATAGGGCAGTATTGCAAGAGTCAACAAAATCATAAATAAACAATGTCATTCTGTAATTCCTGCAATTATTGTTGTTTTCACTTTTCGTTTTTCAGAAAATGGTAATCCTAAAACAACCCAAAATAAAAACAAGCATTTTTTCAGAAAATACATTGCACACTCTTGCATTCTCTCTATCCCTTCTAAAAAACGAATCATCACGTCATGCAGATTGCTTGTTTTAAACCCTGTTGAAACATACGATCCAATGCCTTCTCCCAACTTTGAATTCCCGGTATTTGAAGCTGAAGAAGAAGATGACGAAGAAATTCCAGAGGAGATCTCCCGATTACTCAGACAAGAGGAAAGATCTATTGAGCCTCACAAAGAGCTGTTGGAAACGGTCAACTTGGGATCAGAGGAAGAAAAGAAAGAAGTTAAGATTGGAGCACTGCTCAGTCCGACTATCAAAGAAAGCTTGATAAAACTTCTCAAACATTTTCCTAATGTATTTACATGGTCCTATCAGGACATGCCTGGGTTGGATACCAGCATTGTCGAACATCATCTACCGTTGAAATCAGAATGTCCTCCGGTAAAACAAAGGTTGAGACGAACTCACCCAGATATGGCTATCAAAATCAAGGAGGAAGTGCAGAAACAGATCAACCCGGGTTTCCTCGCCACCTCTGAATATCCTCAATGGCTAGCCAACATAGTACCAGTTCCGAAAAAGGATGGAAAAGTCAGAATGTGTGTAGATTACAGGGATCTGAACTAAGCCAGTCCAAAGGATGACTTTCCCTTACGACACATTGACATGCTGGTTGACAGCGCGACAAAGTTCAAAGTCTTCTCCTTCATGGATGAATTCCCGGGCTATAATCAAATCAAAGTGGCGTAGGAGAATATGGAGAAAACTTCATTCATCACCCCATGGGGCACCTTTTTTACAAGGTAATGCCTTTCGGTTTGAAGAACACCGGGGCAACCTATCAAAGGGCCATGACAACTCTGTTTCACGACATGATGCACAAAGAAATCGAAGTGTACGTCGATGACATGATTGCCAAATCTAAAACAGAAGAGGAGCATGTGACCCACTTGTCAAAACTATTCGAGCATCTGAGAAAGTACGAACTCCGCTTAAATCCCAATAAATGCACATTCGAGGTTCGCTCAGGAAAACTTTTAGGGTTCATCGTCAGCCAAAACGGAATTAAGGTTGATCCTGACAAGGTCAAGCCCATTCAAGAAATGCCTTCGCCAAAGACTGCGAAACAAGTCCGAGGATTTTTGGGACGTCCGAATTACATTCCCGGATTCATATCCCTCATGACCGCGACATGCGCGCCAATCTTCAAACTACTCAGAAAGAATCAAAGCTATGTATGGACAGAAGATTGCCAAAAAGCATTAGACGGTATCAAAGAATATCTGTTGAATCCACCAATCCCGTCACCTCCAGCAGAGGGAAGACCATTAATTATCTACTTAACAGTCTTGGAAGACTCCATGGGTTGTGTACTTGGCCAACAAGACGAAACCAAAAGAAAAGAGTCTGCCATCTACTATTTGAGCAAGAAATTTACCAACTGTGAAACTCGGTACACTATGCTTGAGAAAACTTGCTGTGCCTAGGCTTGGGCAGCCAAACATCTTTGCTAGTATATGATTTGTCACACTACTTGGTTAATCTCCGAAATGGATCCGATCAAGTATGTCTTTGAAAAGCCTGCTCTCACGGGAAGGATCACCCGTTGGTAGATGTTGTTATCAGAATACGACATCGAGTACCATGCTCAAAAGCCGTCAAAGGAAGTATTTTAGCCGATCATTTGGCTCATCAACCGATTGATAATCAGGAATCAGTTGGATTTGACTTCCTAGACGAAGATATCATGTACTTGAAAATGAAAGATTGCGATGAACCGCTACCCAGCGAAGGGCCAGAACCAGGTTCCTAATGGGGATTAATTTTTGACGGAGCTGTCAAACAATTATGGAAACAGAAATGGGGCAATCATCGTAGCACCTCAGGGTACCCACATTCATTTCACCGCCCGACTGACATTCAAGTGTACAAACAATGAGGTCGAATACGAAGCTTGCATCATGGGTCTCGAAGAAGCAATTGACTTAAGGATTAAGAACTTAGATGTGTATGGAGACTCCCCCTGGTTATCAATCAGATCAAAGGAGAATGGAACACATACCAATCAGGATTGATTCCTTACAAAGATTACACGAGAAGGTTGTTACCATTCTTCAACAGAATCGAGTTTCATCACATCCCTCGTGAAGAGAGTCACATGGCTGATGCATTAGCCACTCTCTCTTCCATGATTAGTGTAGGTCAATGGAATGACGTACCTAAGATTGACATAATGCGCCTTAAGAGACCTGCTTATATCTTCGCGATCGAAGCAGTCATAGACGACAGACCTTGGTATCACGATATCAAATGCTTCCTTCAAAAATAAGAGTACCCACCTGGGGCATCGAGAAAAGACAGGAAAACCATCAGAAGATTAGCAGGAAACTTCTTCCTGAGCGGTGATACACTCTACAAGAGAAATTTCGACATGGTCTTGCTCCGATGCGTAGACAGACCAGAGGCAAACCTGTTGATGAAAGAGATTCATGAAGGATCCTTTGGAACTCATGCCAACAAACATACAATGGCGAGAAAAATTCTGAGAGCAGGATACTATTAGGTGACAATGGAATCCGATTGCTACAAGTACATGAGGAAGTGTCACAAGTGTCAAATATACGCAGAAAAAATTCATGTACCGCCAACGCATCTCAAAGTTCTTTCTTCTCCATGGCCTTTTTCTATATGGGGAATCGACATGATCGGCATGATTGAACCCAAGGCTTCAAACAGACATCGGTTCATCCTGGTAGCCATTGACTATTTCACCAAATGGGTCGAAGCAGCGTCATACACCAATGTAACCCGACAAGTCATGGTCCAATTTATCAAGAACAATCTCATCTGCCATTACGGTGTTCTAAGCCAGATCATTACAGATAATGGATCTAACTTGAACAACAAAATGTTGAAAGAGTTGTGTGTTGAGTTCAAAATCGAACACCATAACTCATCTCCCTACCAACCTAAGATGAACGGCGCGGTAGAAGCAGCTAACAAGAACATTAAGAAGATTGTTCAAAAGATGGTTGTAACCTACAAAGACTGGCACGAGATGCTACCATATGCTCTTCACGGTTATTGCACATCTGTCTGCACTTCAACAGGGGCAGCCCATTTCTCTCTAGTATATGGCATGGAGGCAGTGCTTCCCATAGAAGTAGAGATCCCATCAATCCGAGTATAGATGGAAGCTAAGCTAACAGAAGCTGAATGGTGTCAAAGCAGGCATGACAAACTGAACCTAATAGAAGAAAAACAAATAACGGCTCTATGCCATGGTCAGTTGTATCAGCAAAGAATGAAGAAAGCGTTCGACAAAAAAGTCTGACCCCGTGTGTTCAGAAAAGGGGACCTCGTGCTCAAGAAGATACAATCATTCCTCACTGATTCCCGGGGGAAATGGACTCCGTCAAAGCTGGCATGACAAACTGAACCTAATCGAAGAAAAGCGAATAACGGCTCTATGCCATGGTTAGTTGTATCAGCAAAGAATGAAGAAAACGTTCGACAAAAAAGTCTGACCCCGTGTGTTCAGAAAAGGGGACGTCGTGCTCAAGAAGATACAATTATTCCTCACTAATTCCCGAGGGAAATGGACTCCGAATTACGATGGCCCCTATGTGGTCAAGAAAGCCTTCTTAGGCGGCGCCTTGAGACTCGCAACCATGGATGGAGAGGAGTTTACCTACCCCACGAATGTTGATGTAGTCAAGAAATACTTCACCTAAATTAAAAAAAAAACGTCTCGGTGGATTGAAAACTCGAATGGGCGATCCAGGTAAAAATTAGAGACATAATAAAAAATCATCCTAGTGGATTGGAAATATCAAAGTACAATCCAGGAAAAAATTAGGGATCCATGGCAAGTAACTACGTCTGACGAGGTTAAATCCCCAGCGCTAACACTATCCGTCGGAAAACTCCCAGTCAAGGTCATCTTCGACAGATGCTTAGGATGTCCAGAATTCAAAGTTGGTAGAAGGATAATGGTTGTTATGTTTCAATGTAGCCCCTTTACCTTTAAATTACCATTTTCTAAAACTTTGTAAATACTCTATGGGATCACGCGCTTGGCTGATTTCCATCCTATCAATAAAATTTGAGCCCTAGTGATTTTGTTTACAATTCTTATTTGTTTTAGCTTTACAGAATGACATTTTTAACATGATCAACGATTCTTGAAATAAAACAAAAATGAATTTACTTGTCAAAACTTTTCTGCTTTTTAAATAAAGATGGCAATTCTTTTTTACTGATGAACATCGAAAAGAACATCGATCGCTTCTCTGAAGATGATTGAACCTCAGAGTGCAGAATCAAAGTTCTCCTTCTAAACCAGTACGCCTGAATGAAGGATCAACAGTTTCAGATGCCATGTTTAATCTGATATCCCCGGCAGGGTTCTTACCTCTTAAAACCGATTGACATTCTTTCTCCCCACAGGGACCGTCTCTCCTAAGCAAGGCAGGATTTCTATTTTGAACCAGTGATACTTTTATTCCCCCGCAGTGGCCGAGTATCCAGTTGAGTTCATTCACTAGTCTGTATGTCGTGTCAGTTTTGTCAGCATAAACATACATATATCATACATTATTGATTCATATTCATATTCATATTGTATTACTATTACTCTGGTCGTATTCATCCCCCAAGTGATAAAAGTCTTCTTATCAATCGAGTTATCAGGTCTTTCCTTGTCAGGAAATGTTTTGTCTGAGCAATCTCTCCCTAGTTTATTTCTGGATTGGAGACGGTCCTCGACCACCTTGATAACTTGAACCTCTGAAAGGCAAGAAGACATTCGACAAACGTCACTCTTCACCATTGAAGATGGTATTTTCGCTTTCCCGGATTAAGGTAAATCCCCAGAGGAAGCCACACAACCAAAGACTCTCGACAATACATCGGCTTTTCTCCCAGGAAATTCGATGTTAATGAAGTCATCAGCACCTCAAAATTGGATTACATCATATGACATTTCTCCAAAAAGATCTCGAAGAAAAGTATGATGTAATATCTCTAAGCAAAAAGCAATCTCTCAAGAGATTCGTTTTCCCTAGTAGAGTCAACAAACGGTATCTCCAATAGAGAAGTTTCCACACCTCTACAGCTCATACAAATGGGTTTCCCCAGCAAGTCTGACATCAAAATTTTTTCCATCAAATGGCATCTCCCCAATAAAACTCGGCGAGAAGTTTGATAAAAACCGCTACACATAACATCCCTTGTCAAGGAAGGAACTTGACAAGAAGAAACTGAGACCAGTTCCTTGGCTGAAGACCAAGATCGAGGGGAAGTTTATTTTAGAAACTGAGACCAGTTCCGTGGCTGAAGACCAGGATTGAGGGGAAGTTTATTTCAGAAACTGAGACCGGTTCCGTGGCTGAAGACCAGGATCGAGGGGAAGTTTATTTCAAAAACTGAGACCAGTTCCGTGGCTAAAGACCAGGATCGAGGGGAAGTTTATTTCAAGAGGAAACTAAGACCAGTTCCTTGGCTGAAGACCAAGATCGTGGGGAAGTTTCACCCTTTTCGAAACAGCATTGCTTAGCAAAAGAAGATGGATGAGCAAACTGCCATTCATGACCACCGTCAAAATTTCGGGTATTCCGATATTTAATCCTCTTGCATCTGTCATACCCCAAATTTTGACCACCAAGATTTCCCATCATTGTGCAAATCATTGCCACAATATGGATATACTTCCATGCCTTATCAATCTCCTCAAGGATTGTTGAGCTTTCACTACAATCAAGAATTAGGGTTTCAAGCTCTCTCAGAGCACTTAGACAAAGGATCAATCAAGAAATGATATGATCTTCAACTTGTCTAACCTCTCAAACACCCACAAAGGATCAAGAGGACTCCCACATCAAGAATCAAGCACAAGAGTGCAACATTCCAAGTGGATCAAGCCTCAAGATCGACAGTGTCACCAAATTAGAGTTTTGGTCGACCGAGACCTCCAGATGGAAATTTTTCCTCTGGACATGAGCCAATGCTTCAAAGCACAACCCAAAATATTCCAAGGAACCTTATGAGTTCCATCATTAAGTCAATTTAGCCTCGGGAGAAGCATTCATCAGAAATCAGGAATTAGGGTTTCTTGACCTAATTCACCCCTAAGTTGACTTTTGGGACAAAGCATGAGCCAAGACCTCAAGACATGATTTGAGGACCTCAAATACACCACTTTGATCCATTTGCAACAATGGATTGATCCAAGAAGCTTGATTCACAAGTTTCAATTTCATCTGGACCACAATTAGGGTTTTGATGAAAAAGTAAACTGAACTTTTGACTTTTAATCAAGACATGCTCCCAAACCTTGGGACATGATTCAATACACCCTATAACACCTATGGAACCCATCCATTAGGTTTTAATTAGGTCAAGAACTTGATTGCACAAAGAATCACACCGTTTGGATTTCATTTGATAAAAAGTCAACTGTGCACAAAATTAAGTTTAACTTTTTGGAATTTTTCACAAATATGGTTCCCCTAAGTCAAAAACAATGTTAATGTATGATATTAATCATCATCCATCAAGAAAAATCAAGAAAAGTGAGGTTTCTTGCAAAAGGGGCAACCATGAGAAACCAAATATTTTCTAAGTTATGGAACAAAAGTGGTTTTGTACCAACTTTGCAAGGTCATAACTCCTAAACCACAAGGCCTTTTTCTCCCATTAAAAGCTCAAATGAAAGTCCATCTTACATACTTTAAAAGTGTCAACAACAAGAAATTCCAAATCCTCTTGGATTTTAAGTTATGGATTGATCAAAATCACAAAACATGAAAATAGACACTTTTCCAACACTTAGTGAAATTTTCAATAAGTCAGAATTTGTCTTATTTTTTCCAAAATGTAGAGGCATTTTTCACTTTGATCTAAACTGAACCAGGTCCATTTGTGAACATCAAAGTTGAAGTATGTCATGCAAGCTTTCCAAATTGTCCAAGAACTCAATCAAATTCCATTTGAGCTAGGAGTTATGGATCTCCCAAGTTTCCTTGCTACAAATATTTTCAAGACAGATTTTGGTGCAAACTTGCACCCCACGATTCCTTAGACTGATTTTAAACACCTTGATCATTCAAATTCTATCCAAATTCAACACAAATGAGTGAGTGATCTGATCCATCACACAAAATTCCAAGAACCTAGCCTTGGCATGTGCAAAATCATCATGACATGAACCTTGAATTTCAAATTTGGCATCAAGCATTTAATGGATGCATCAAGGTGGCATGAACTGAAGCAAACCTAACTGAATGAGTTAAGCCATATCCCTGCAACAGAAGACCATAGGCTTTTGCTCTAATCTCAAGTCAATGATCATGGGAGAATAGAATTCCTTTATGCAACCATTGGCCAAAGGACTGTCCAAGTTTCCATTCACTATTGCTTGCAAAACAAACTTGCTCTACTATAAACAGAGCTCATTTGTGGCCAGTTTGAGTACACCAAAGCACAACAACAATTGCTTTCCTCAAAATCTCTCTCCTTATGCAGAAATGCCTTCTTTTGCAAGTCATCTCTGAGTTTTCGAGTTAGAGAGCAATTCCACCACAACTCATGATCCAAACACATCCAATGCATCATATATAAGCTGTTGAAACACTCATCCTTGATCTGAAACCCCAAAATCAGAAAGTAAACCTCCAAAACCTCAATTTAGATTTTTTTACATTTTCAAGCCATGTCTTGATTCAGTCACTTACAAAACCAAACAAAGCCTTAAACACACTCCAAATATCATCCTTAAACTTTCCCAAATGGTTCCCCTCAACTGAAACACCATTTGAGTGAGTTACCATTTTGGTCACTTTTGCCACTTTTGCAAGAAGGAGCCAATTCTTGTTCCTGAGGATTCCAGCTGGTTTTGATCACTCTAAAAGCTTCTAAGGGATCAAT
This sequence comes from Lathyrus tuberosus, assembly GCA_022829125.1. NCBI lineage: Eukaryota > Viridiplantae > Streptophyta > Magnoliopsida > Fabales > Fabaceae > Lathyrus > Lathyrus tuberosus. The sequence continues at coordinate 1,218,770 of JALAZF010000620.1, read as the reverse complement.
CAAAGGTGTATAAAGCATTGGATCACTTCTGGCACAAGCATCTTGATAGTTAGCACAAGGAGCTTCGAGAGGTACGTGCATCACAACTTGAACTCTTTAAATCATGTGTTACTTTGATGTCCATTGATCATAGACATCTCATACATAGTATATGTGTTGTGTTTGAACCAATTTGCCATGTTATTGTTGCCTGTATGATGAGATAGCATAGAACATGCAAATCTAGGCCTATTTTGAAACCACTATCGGGTTTTAAAATAGGGACATCTTTAGAAAAATATAAAAGCACCATTGGATTCCTCATGAAATTTTAGGCAGGATACACCTAAAATTTGTCCAAATCCATGGAGAATTGAGGAAGTTAGAGCCTTCATGCAAATCCACCAAAACTTGGTTTTTTGCCTTTGCCAGGCCTAAAAACCAAGTCACCCTCGTATATTCATTGGGTGGTTTTGATACACTGATGTATCACCACCCCAGTGGTAGCGCGCATGTATGTTTGGTTAGGAGGTCGTGGGTTCAAGACCCACCCAGACCATTTTGCCATTTTGCCATATTTTGCTATTTTTCACATTTTTTATGGTTTTTATTAATTAATTCCAAAATTAATTTCTCTCTCAATTTTAATCATTTTTTATTGGTTCTTTTTTTAAAAATTCAAAAAAATATTAAAATATTTTATTTTACAAGAATTTCACAAAAATATTATTTATTTCATATATTTAATATTTTTGTAAAGAATTATGTTTTATTTGTTTTTTTAGGCATTAAAAAATATATTTCTTTCTCTTGTTTTTCATTCAAATGATTTTCAAATCATTCTATGAATGAAACATAATTTTTCAAACATTAATCCAAGATCACAATTTGTTTTCACACATGTTGATCATTTTAATTGAATTTTATTCAATTAAAATACATTTTAAAATCAAATTAGGGTTTTGATTATTACACACCCTCACAAATCTTTTTCAAAACACTTTTGGGCCTCTAATAGAGTGTAAGACTCATCCCTTGTAAATAAATAAATTTTTGGCCTCGGTCATTGTATAAGTCCCAGTACGTTAAAAAATCTCGGCGCGATCGCCATTTTCAAAACAAAATCATTTGGGTCTTCCCTTGTGTTGTAAGTCCCATATTTCTTTTAAAAATACACTTTAGGGCCTCTAATAGAGTGTAAGTCTCATCCCTTTGTACAGAAAACCTTTTTGGGCCTTAGTCATTGTATAAGTCCCTCTGTGATCCTTAAAAACAACTGTGTGATCGCTGTTTTTTTTTTATCTGGGCCTCTCCTTGAGTTGTAAGCCCCATCTCTTGTACAAAAATAAATTTTGGGCCTATAATAGAGTGTAAGATCCAACCTGTTTGTAAATACAATAATTTGGGTCTCAGTCATTGTATAAGTCCCGATACAATTTTCAAAACAACGGTACGATTACTATTTTTCATCTGGGCCTCTCCTTGAGTATAAGCCCTAATCTTCTCTTAAAAACAACTTTCCCCTTTGATTTAGGTTCAAATTCATAGTTGTTATCAAAATTTTCTTTAATTTCTTGAACAACTAACCATAGAGCTGTTACATTGGAAGCTTGCTCACTTGTAAGTTTTAAAACAGCTTTCTTTTACATATTTGTATATATATATATATATATATATATATATATATATATATATATATATTTGTTTGTAATGCTGGAAGCTTGCTCACCTGTAAGTCCTCATACCCTCTTTTACACACTTGTATATATTTCATCTGTATATATATGCCGGTATATTACCTGCTTAGAGTTTTCCCCGAAAATTAGGTCTAGGATTAGATCAAACCAGTGGTCACTCTTTCAACACAGTCAAAACTAGTTCCCCATAGGAATTTCTAGATACAGTCTTGCCTCCTTTTGGGCTAATACAATATGGAATAGAGAAAGGCATTATTCCCGGTGAAACTTTTCTTAAGACTGTCACTATTAGAAATTTGTCAAAGAAAATCATTTCCCCCAGAGAGGATTAATTCCCGGTGAAACCTCTCTTGAATTTCTTCAAACCCTAGAACTGTTCATTAAAGAAAGGATTATTCTCAGTCAAACTTTTCTTGAAATTTTCTTAGGTTTGGACCCACAGGCTTCCTAAAAGCAACCCCAGCCTCCTCTTGGGCTTTGTACAAGGACCCTCGGGCTTTTTAAAAGTTCACATGCCTTCTCTTGGGCTTAGTACAAGGACCCAAAGACCTCTTACAGGTATAAGACAGAACCTAGTCGTCCTTTGTTAGAGCAGTATTTCCAAAGAGTCAAAACATCAAACCAATTTAGGGTTGATTCTCATCCATTAAAACATTAGCCTCCTCTTGGGCATCATACAAAAATAAACCCTTTCATACCAGTAGACTTGGACAGTCTCAACCCCTTAAGGAAAAAAGAGAAACCCTGATCATTCCATTAATCACTAGCAGAGTTAAAACCTCCATGGGTTTAAAAACTCAATCTTTAGACTCTCACTTTAATTTCCCCAACTAGGGTCATAATACTATCAATAAACCCTTTATCAGAACCTCAAGGCATCTGATATCTCAACTCTTCTGGAATCCTCAGCAAGAGTTAATTCCCCAATTTGGACCTGCCTCTGGATCTCAATAATCCTCAGCAGAAGTTAGCCTCCTCTTAGTCTTCATATAAGAAAAATCCCTATCCAGCCTCCTCTTAGGCTTTGTATAATGATCATCCCTCAAAAAATTTCAGCCTCCTCTTAGGCTTTGTATAATGATTTTCTTTTCCTCGGCAGTTTCAGCCTCAATCTTGGGCTTTGTACAAGACACCCATATAAATATCTCTCCAGTAGAGTCAGTCATAACTTTCAGCCTTAATCTTGGGCTTTGTATAAGACACCAAATAAAACTTCCCCAGTGAAGTCAGTCAAAAAAGTTGCAGCCGTAATCTTGGGATTTGTACAAGACACCATATAAATATTCTCCAGCTGAGTCAATTAATCTTTTAGTCTCAATCTTGGGCTTTGTACAAGAGAGATAAAACCTCTCACCAGTAGAGTCAAAAACCCTTTTTCAGCCTCAATCTTGGGCTTTGTACAAGACATACAAAATATTCCCCGGAAGAGTCAATTCCTTCTAGCCTCCTCTTAGGCTTTGTATAATGATCTCCCTAAGCAGAGTTAACCCCTTTAGCCTCAATCTTGGGATTTGTACAAGACACACAAATAAAAACCTTCTCCAGAAGAATCATTTCTTCTCAGCCTCCTCTTAGGCTTTGTATAACAATCTCCCTAGTGGAGTCAATCAACCTTTTAGCTTCAACCATGGGCTTTGATCAAGGCACACAAAACAAATCCAATATCCCTTCAGAGGAAATCAAAACCTCTCTGTAGGAAGACATTTCTCTGTACAATCACATATCAAAACAGACATTAAAAAAAAACTGAATACCAGATAACTGCTATAAGTGGCGCACTTGTTGATTCAAAAATCCAAGTTGTAGTCCATCTCTTATCCTGGTAAACTTCCTCTTTCATCTAACTGCTGTAATTGGTAAGCCTCTGGATTATTTACATCCAAGCCAATGTCCCTCTCTTAGCATGAAAGATTCCTAAAGGAAAAATGGCATTGCTCAACACTGAGTTAAAGTTTTCTCCTTCAGGACAAATCCTCTATAAAGGAAATTATGGCATTGCTAGATACACATATCCCAGTTAAAGTATTCTCCTTTATAAATCAGTCACCCAACACTTGTGATAAATAGACGAGATGTCTCCCTTTAGAGATGACAAATTCTCTCTCAGTCAAACCTTTTAGCTTCAATCTTGGGCTTTGAACAAGACACAAATCACCTTTAGCTTCAATCTTGGACTTTGTAGAAGACACCAAAACATCATCTTTTCCTCCCATAGAATAAGAGGAACTACAATTGCTCTGATTTCCCTGATTTATTTAACGGGAATACGTAGGCATAAGATTGTGAAATCTTAGCGAGCACACCAAATCAAAAACCTTAGGTCCAGTACCTTACCAAAAACATTGGAAAAAACCGACATCAACAAAAATCCTCTCTCTCAACACTCACAAAGGAGAAACTTTCCCAACCCACAACAGACAAACACCAGTAAGTAAAAAGCAGTAAAAATTTCTAACAACCTGTGGATAACCACATATAGGATGGGTAATTGACAACTTCTCATTGTATAACCTGACCCCGAACTCCCAAATCTCTTAAGCATTTGTTAAAGAAAACATTTGCGTGCAAGGTTAGTTTTAGATAACTTCCCTTTCCTTTCCAACTTCATAGGATAAATAAGAAATCAGAAAGTAGCACCCAATCCCTACCATTGCGGTGAGGAAAAAACCATGGCGATAAGATGGTCGCGTCACCGAAAAAAATCGCACGCTACATTGTCTCACTGCATGCACTATCAAACTGAAGAATGTTTTAGCCAAAATTTGTCAAAAGGGGGAGATTGAAAGCTCCAAGAGTTTGTTGTGAAAGATGTTTCAACATGAAGGATTCTTCCCTAAACCAAAGATGTTGAATAAAATGCCACAGCATGAAGATTCGACATCATGACTGTCACAACAGGTTTTGTTTAAATCTGTTCCAAGATTCAAGGCACGATTGGCAGTGGATCAAGGATCAAAGATATGAAGCCCAACTCAGCAGAAGCTATAAAAGAAAACCAAGACCTAATGCAGAAGAGAGAGAGAGAGAGAGAGAGAGAGAGAGAGAGAGAGAGAGAACAACATAGACTTAGGAATCCTATTTTGTATAGTAGGGTTTAGGTTTTGAGAGTCGTAGCATTCTCTTGTAAGTCTCCCTCTGTATCGATTTGATACAGTGTGGTAGACATAGGTACTTGTACATATTCAGAAACTCGTAGGTAATGAATCGTTTATTGTTATTGGATGAAGCTTTGAAGCAAATCCAAGTTAACTTGTTAGTCAAGGATGCTTAACTGAACTTTGTATTGGAAGGGGTTTCTTTCAATAGGGATGATACAGTTATGGTGTAGTAAGTGTTAGATAATCACAGGTTGTGATTTAAGGAGTGAGATGGGTTTCTCTTATCAATTAGATGTGACTTCTAATGGTAAAGTCTTCATTGGGTAGTGATAGGTAAGCGTGGGTGTTTACTGTAAACCTGAGGTTGTTTACATAAAACTATACTACTGATAGTGAATTCTTCTTCCTGGATTGTATCCCCCAGATGTAGGTGAGTTGCACCGAACTGGGTCATCATATTTTGTGTTGTTTATCATTCTGCAGTTACTGATAGTTTGGAAATCAGACTGTTGTTCTGTTCCTTGTTTAAATAATTATGTAGAACAATGTCTTGACATGTTTTAGGACATCTGCTGTCTGCTATGCCAGAATTTCAGATGGATATTTAGATTAAGACTTTGGAAGTGGATAATTTTGGATATGGATTTTTAGGGATAACACTTATTTTCTAAGAAGACCTAACTATTAATCAAAATAAACGGAAAACAATATTTATAATAACTAAATTTATCATTAAAATAAATAAAATTCAATTAACAATAAATCTAATTATTAATAAAATCTAATCTCAATTTAAAAAAACTTTAAAATGTGAAAATTAAATAATGATGCAAAAGTCAATTAATAGTGCAAAAATCAAATGAAAAATGCAAATATTACTGAAAATAGTTTTGGAATTGAAATTAAACATCAAATTGAAATTAAACCCGATTAATTCAGAAAATGAAATGGTAATGCATGATGAATGACAAGAATGAATAAACCCTAATTTCAAAGCAACCAGCACAAGAACAAAGATACCCAGATGAACCACTCATGGGCGACTCTAGTGAGAGCCTAGCTTGCCATGCGCATCAAGCATTGCACAATAACCTACAACCCAAGCCATGAATGAGATTCTTTAAATGATGATCTTTATTAATGAACCTAAACTCTATAATGAACCCTCTTGATCACCACATGAATGGGGAAATAAACCGTAATTTAAGTGATGATTGCATAGCCAAAGAAGATGCTCCTCAAGAACTTCCATGTTTAAGCTCCAAGCCTATTGAATGAAACCTTATGGAATGCCTTGTGTCACAATTGATGATGAAGCAACGACGATGTGGATATGATCCAGGTAAGTTCTTAATCTTGAAGCTTCTTCTTCTGGCTTCTACCTACTTCTTATACTCCTTCTGCAGTTCGATTATTATTGCGTGAGATTGAGTGTCAGTGCGATGTTGAGAGATTGTTGTTGCTGTGAATTCTTGCGTGTGCGTTCTTGAGCTTATTCTTGCATTGTTGATGCAGCAGAGAGAAAGAAAGAGTGTTGAGAGTGTTGGTTATGGCGAAGTGAAGAGCTATGAAGATGATGATTTCTGAGAGTGGGAAAGATTGAAGGTGAGAGAATGAGAGATTGAGGAGTAGGAAAATTCTTCAAGATGAATATAATTCTAGAGGTTCTGAATGAGGATGATGAAACTATTATATAGAGATGAGGCTTTGGTGAGTTTTGGATTGGAGTTATCTTAGGGATCAGTTGTAACTGGTTTGGGATTAGTTATCTAGGCAAGGAGTTTCTTATGATGGTTAAGAGGTAGTTATGGCGGTTAGGAGGTGATTCGATGAAGTTGTGATTAGTTATGACAGTTAGGTGCAAAATCAGTTAGTGTGTTAGGAGGTGGTTTGAAATTCGGTTAACTTTTATGTGTGAAGTGTTCTAGCTGATGTTAACTGTTAGAGTGAGTAGTTAATTCCTGATTTGAATCATGTTACCTGGAAATTGGTTATGCTAATGTTAAGATTTGTATCATGACATCTTGAACTGCATTTTTGCTTATGGCTTGTATCTTGCAGTTGGCTTGATTTGTTTTTTTTAAGTTAAGTTAGCTTAGTGAAATAATTAAGTTGAGATAGGCTAGTTAGAATGAATGTAATGTTTGGATTAGTGAATTCTGAACTGTTTTTTAGAGTAGTTACATAGATGCTTGATGACATGGTGTTCCTTTTGTGTAGTTTGGATCAATATGGTTATGAAACTATTTTGTAGTTGGAGTTTGAATTTGAATGTGGAATTTGGTGGTTCTTATTGTGGAATTTTTATGATTGTTTGGTGAAATTAGACTTGTTTTATATGTATTTTGATACTGATCAGAATTGGATTGTGTTGGTGTATTGAATAATTCTAATGATGCATTGTATGTGATTTTCAGGGTATGTATGCATATACGGATGAGAAAAGACAAGGCTATGCACGGTTTGAAGATGATGACATGGGTAAAGCTTGAATAAGGGCAACATTTGAATCATGGGCAATATTTGGTGATTTGGAGATCAAAGTGGGAGTAATGAAGATGAAGAATGGAATAAGTCGAAGGATTGGTCAGCTGTGTAATATTTTGTAATTTTGTTCTCACTTTGTAACTTGAAGTATCTTGTAATTGAATGTCTTATGATCCAAGTAAACTAGAATGAAATACAACTTCCCTCCTTTTTCCAATTGGAATTCAAACTCTCTTTTACTAATGCCTTGTATAAAAATCATGGTCATGGTGTGAATCTAACAAGACACTTTCCGAAAAAATCAAAAAATGATTTTGAAGTATTGATTTGACCATTGATCTTGAATCGTGAATAAGCCTTAAGTTGCAATGCCTTGATACAGAACCAACAAAGTAAACTATTTAACCTCCTCAACATACAATGGTAAAGGAAAACTCTCATGTCAGAGAAGAAACCCTAGCTCATGGATCTTTCTAAACCACTTGACTTGATCCATAACTTTGTACCAAAATTAGGAAAACCCTTGAATCAATGATGCTTGTAGAGTCTCCATGCCCTAGCTCATGGCCTATTGGATGACCATGCAGGATAAATTGCATTGTAAGCAACTTTGAAGCAATTTTACATGTTGAAGAAGATAAATAATGTTGAGAAGAAGAGCTTTGGATGATGTATAATCAAGCCTTGAACATTCATCATATAATCCTTACATAAGGGACAAAACCCTAATCCATGATCTCTACATTTTCAGTTGAAACTAACCTACAAAAGATGAAACCCTAATGCACTATGTAAAACCTTAATCTCATGACCATTGATTCAATGTATCAAGCCTTAATGTTAGTGAATGCATGATGTGTTAGATGACCTAATGGAGGGTATGTACATGAGGGATATGAGATGTATAAGCTATATAGATTGAGTGAAAGGGTATGACAAATTTGGGGTATGACACCATATCATATTCATATATGAAAATTTACGTGTATAAACTTGGATGTATCATCAGCATGTGATTCCCCATTATAAATATAGTCACTAAAAATTAGAATTATTTGTTAATTTGTGATTATTGATAGTAACATCAAAAAGCGAGGTACAACTGACGCAGATGACGCCTAATGCGAAAATTCAGAGGTGATTTCAAATTCGAGCGCCTGACTATAGTAATCAATTCCCTACAGTGCTTCATGCGTCTTCATAATCCAGAGGTGTTGTCGAATACGCTTCGAGAACCCAGCTACAGTAATTGGTTCCCCATAGCGCTTCACACGTCTCTAGAATTCAGAGGTGTTGTCAGATACGTTTTTAGCGACCGACTACAACAATCAATTTCCTGCAGTGTTTCATGCGTCTTCAGAATCTAGCAAATCTGAGGGCTGGCATGGTGAAGTCTGGACACGTCCATGTCGATCCAAGCTATAGCCTCGGGGGTAGGGACGGGGATCATCTGCCTTTGGCCAAGTAAAATCCTCTGTGACGGTTGTTGCAATTCAAATCATGGTCGTATCTAGTCGGCTTCATGACCTTCATTTATAAGTATAATTCAAAACACCACCATGATTAACCAGACTCATACCTTATCCACGTAAATGTGATGATGGAATAACCGCGTCTAGCCGGTTTGGCACGAAAATACTTACAGGTACCACTAGTTTTGATCTGACATACAGACATTACAAGAGGCAATAAAGCTTCCTCTGTGCAAGCACATTCAAAGCACAACCTTGCTCTACTACCTCAGTATCCAATCGAGACAACGCGTGCGTCTTAATGCAACACGCTTTTTAGCTAATCATCCATACACGACTTCACAAAAGACTTAAGTGAAATTCTGGCCTATGCAGACAAAAGATGTCATAACACATGTCAAGACATTGTGCTACATAATCATTTAAACTCAGAGACGCAACATTAGACTGATACCTTGAATATCAGAATTGTACCATCACAGATGTCACGACATCTGATCCAACATGTTTGTCATGAACCCTAATAGAAAACGTAAATCTGCAGAATGATAAAGAACACAGTAATTGTTAACCCAGTTCAGTGCAAACTCACCTACATCTGAGGGATACCAATCCAGGAAGAAGACTCCACTATCTGTAGACTGTTACAAAGTTAAACTCCCCCGTTTACAACTTTATCCCTAACATTTACCCAATGAACATCTTTACCAAGGCTAAACTCAAACATTTACAACCCTGATATGAGATACCCCACTCACTTCCCTTAATCACCAACTGTGATTTCTACATCATCCCTATCAATATAGATATTTGTCAAGCATACTTGACAAATAAGTTAACTTGAATTTGCTTAAAAGCTTCATCCAAGAACAATACACAATCCAATACCTCAAGGCTTATGGATTTGTACGACACCTATATCTACCACAGTGTATCAACTGATACAAAGGGAGACTTACAACCTAGAAAGCCAACGACTCTCAAAACCCTAAACCTTTGTTTCTTACGCAAGAAAACAAGGTTACAACTGGCGTACTAAGGCATACCAAAACCTAGGTCTAAGTCTTCTATTTATAGTGTCTTATGCTTCCTTGGGCTTTAGTCTTCAGTCCTTGAACCATGCAGCAATTTCTCCTTGAGAGTTGCAGCAGTTTAAAAACTAACTTAAGCCATTCAGTCTAGGATGTCAAGATGTATGTTAAGACATCTTGTTCGACATCACATCTTCAGCAGAATTATTCAGCTTGATCTCATTGTTGAGTTAACAATTATGTTTTACCAAAATTTGTTCAAAAACTCAGAGCTTACAACCTCCCCCTTTTTTGGAAAATTTTGGCTAAAACACATATGCACGATAAGCTCCAGATCGATGGTGCATGCAGTGGCCTATACCTTACCGGTGATGAAGTACATGAGAAAGAAGATGCAAGACGCTCCCCTTCAACCCATGAACCAATACTTGTCATGAAAGGATAAATCTTCCTCTGAAGAGGCATAAGAAAACCATTAGGAAAAAGCAGTAGCAATACCCTTAGCAGTAAAGTACTTCCTTGGGTAACTCAGAACACAGGACATGACTATGTTCATAACTCAGATCACAAGACACAAAAGTCCATTTGAGAGCTGAGACCCAGAATGTTGTAACATCCTGTTGAGCATTTTTGACAAGCTGCTTTATCAGACGTGAGATTCTCATGAGAAGATCAGAACATTTCTCCCCCTTTTTAGACACAATTTGACAAATATTACCAAGGTATATCCAGATCCAAAGAGTGCTTACACAGAACCTTATATAAGCCATAAAGACAACAGTAAGAGTGATACAGCGATGAGTAAGATGAATTTAGAGATCCCCTTATTTGAATTGTATCAACCACTACCCGGTCTTTATGTCTTTATTCATTTTTGGACAGATTCTTCTTGAAGTACAAGTTCCAACACATGTGAATGTATATTCAAGGACAAGATTTTACACGTCCTTCTGACAAGTATACACCCTAAGCATTTTTCCAAGACGGGATCAATACCTCTGTCATCAGACTGTCAGAGATTCTTCAGACACTCTTTACTGTTATGACGTCCTCGACCAAGTCACACCCAAGAATGTTAAAGAAAATATCTGTATTGAATAAAAACTTCACAGTTTTGTGATCACAGCCTGCAGAGAAAAATAAACTCCCCAGACTCAATCAATGATTCTCAAGCATCCAATGGGAACCATTTCACATGCACTGCCAAGTTTCCCACAACTTGCAACAATACAATAATGTCAAGACATCCTCCTTAACATCTCAGCTTGCTTGATGCACAAATGCAAACTGGACCATCCACTGCATCCTCGCAGTAATTCATCTTAGATCAAGGGGCATCTCCCCCTATCTAAGGTAACTAGTGCTCCTTCACAGAACACCCAAGATAATGAAAGGAAAATATAAGACGCATCTTCATGTCTTCAAGAGCGCACCCTCAGTTCAACTTACCAGCTGAACACAATCACCAACTCTCTTATTGCTCCCTCTGACAAGAAACAATAATCACTCACACATGATCACCATCATGCTACCCGTGAGGAAATGTATACCAACCATAACAAACTCTTGGCTTAAGATCAAAGTCCCATTGATCCCCCTCATCCTGCAACCATCTACACACCACACGAACTCCTCTAGAATTCTCATGTATAGACCTCCAGCTACTTGAGGCACAAACCAATTGAATCAGAATGCTTCACATTCCTTAAAGAGACGCACAGGGCCCCTTAGTTTGTTATAAAGATGTCAACTATCGTATGCATGCTCCAGAACTTCACAGCTGCTAGACTGATCCACTACTAGCATGACTTACAGCCAGGGCAACATCCCCTTCGCAAGATTTTCCACTAACCTTACCCAGCCAGTAATAGAGATAGACACCCCACAATCCAAGACAGTCATTCCTTATCATTCTCCCATATGATAACCTGGAATACTTCTGATTTTTGGTGAATATCCACTTCTGAACGCATCAGAAACCAGACCTTTATGCAATCAACCCATGATCCACTCCAGTCTACTCCACACCATCCTCCCAAGGCAGTTCTTCTACTTCATCATTCTCCCGTATGACTAGATAGGTACTCCTCAAACATGATGTAGCCAACAAGTTCCTAAACCAGAACTCAAGAATCCTCCACCAAGGTTAACCAACCCAAAGATGTTCTAACATCAGTTATGACATCTTTCGCACATCACAGACACCACACACCATGGTTCTTGATATGCTCCACCACTGGACTTACTATCAGCATAGTAATCCACACTGAAGATCTTCACACAGCACTGCGCCACCAGCTTGAGCAAAGAAAACTTCAGAAACCCAGAGAGAAATAAACTCTCATCCACCAAAGAAGGCATGCTTCCATTCTCAACCCAGAACTTCTGCCACAAGCTCTCAGAGAATCAGAACCTCCTTAAAATTTCAACTAACTACTCTTCTGCACAAGAGCAACCAGTTTCAAGCATCCTGCTTGAATGCACATTGTGAAATCAATCAAATGCCACTTTTTTATTGACCTCACTCTTCTTCAGAACTCCCACAAGATACACTGATCCACTAATGAAATCAGACCTTCAAGTCATATGAACTACTTGCACCATATCAAGACATCTTGGATCCACCAAGCCTTTTAGTCATGTAACATCTTCCCATCCACGGCTCCCACAAACTGCATGAGATAGATCTTTTTGAAGCATCCATAACTTCCATTCTCTTGTATATCACCTTATCTTAAGCTGATGTGCCACATCACCAGCTGAGACCTCTGATGTTAAGCTAGATGTTAGAACATTATGATATGACATCCAACTGTTGAATTCAACTCCTCCTTCTGCCACTTAGAGGAACCTCCTCCCTTCGCAGAACAAGAGTTCCATGCTCTCATAGACTTAATTCAACAACCAAGTTTGAGTAGACAACCTCCATCATGCTTTGAAACTCCAAAGACTTCAAACCTGCCACGTCTGAATCTTCAGAAAATAAGTAGTCCAAGACTACCCCATAGCCATACTAAAGAATGCCACTTTCCTCAGTAGAGTCGTCAGTAGAAAGCCAGAGATAACTGCCACTTATCCTCGACCTTCACAACCAGAGCAAGATCCATGATCCAAAGCACCTAGATCATAAATAAACTGATCCAAGCTGTAACCACCAAGATTATGATGTCTTCATCTTCATCTTCAACAGCATCAAAGTCCAGACTAGTTTCTTGCCAGGAAACTCTCCAGATAACACATGCTTCTGTCACACCCGACTGAAGCCACTTCTTAGGTCACCACCTAAGACTAAATAGATGCTAAAGGGTATGCAGTATCCCTCCCATGATTCTACACAAACTCTGATGATTAGATGTTCCAACATCTTGTTGAACATCAGCAATCTTGACTATCAAGGATAATCAATTAAATACTTGTGGATTCCACAAATAGCAATTGATCTTAAATCCTTGTCCAATAACCCTTCTTCACAGTTGTAGCTGAGCTCCACTAGATCATGTCATGAACACTTATAAAGTATTCAATCTTTTTGCAATTATCTTCTTCAACGAACAATGTTGAGATACCAAGGCTGCCACCCTTGACTCAAGTAACTAAGACTTTCTCTGAACAAATCTTATTTACCTCAACAATTCTTCAATCAGATTGGACCCACTCTTAGGGTCAAGAGAGATGAATCCTTCCTTGCTGCTTTTGGATGGTGAAAATAAATCACCTCCACTTTCTTCAGATTGTGTTTCAAAGAAACACCTTCTAGTCAGAAGAGTAACTAGAAGACTCCAGATACACGACATAGATGCCTTTATGAGTGGACTTGAGAGAATTCTCAAGTATCTTTGACAACCTAGCCGACCAATAATTTATCAAACTCCTAGAGCAAGAACCCGATAAACTTAAACTCAACTCCTCTCCTCTTCAACTGACTTCAACTGCACCAAGAAACCAAGCTTCCAGGTACCAAGTCACCATACTAGATATCTAACGACAACTCCTTTCACTCCATTGCTCCTGACTTTGGAATAAAAAAATGTAGATATCTTCAAATATAGAGGCCGACGATTGAGACCTTCCACCAACAGTCTTCAGTAACAACTCTAGAATCCCATAATTCTAGAGCTCTTCCATCAGAAACACAAGCAGCGGAACCACCAAGGAACAGATCCTGCTTGCCCTAATAAGATGTCACAACATCTTATAAGACACACCAACAAGAGAACTAGCCACTTCTCCTGTAGTTGTTGTAGAATCTCCCCAGCAACATGAACGACCTCCGGGTTGCTCCCTTCGATCCATAACATCCATATCATCCATTAATATCCTTGGATATGTCTGAGTTGATTGATTTGATCTTTAAAACTCCTCCTTGTTTAAACGCCAGAACGTATCTCTCCCAAAGATCTCATCCAGAACCAGACAGGATGCCTGCTCTGATACCAATTGAAATTCTGGCCTATGCAGACAGCAGATGTCCTAACACATGTCAAGACATTGTGCTACATAATCATTTAAACTCAGAGACGTAACAGCAGACTGATACCTTGAATATCAAAACTGCACCATCACAGATGTCACGACATCTAATCCAACATGTTTATCATGAACCCTAATAGAAAACGTAAATCTGTAGAATTATAAAGAACACAGTAATTGTTAACCCAGTTCGGTACAAACTCATCTACATTTGGGGGATACCAATCCAGGAAGAAGACTCCACTGTCTGTAGACTGTTACAAAGTTAAACTCCCCCATTTACAACTTTATCCCTAACATCTACCCAATGAACATCTTTACCAAGGCTAAACTCAAACGTTTACAATCCTGATATGAGATACCCCACTCACTTCCCTTAATCACCAACTGCGATTTCTACATCATCCCTATCAATACAGAAATCTGTCAAGCATACTTGACAAACAAGCTAACTCAGATTTGCTTAAAAGCTTCATCCAAGAACAATACATAATCCAACACCTCAAGGCTTATGGACCTGTACGACACCTATATCTACCACAGTGTATCAACTGATACAAAGGGAGACTTACAACCTAGAAAGCCAATGACTCTCAAAACCCTAAACCCTTATTTCTTATGCAAGAAAACAAGGTTACAACAGGCATACTAAGGCATACCAAAACCTAGGTCTAAGTCTTCTATTTATAGTATCTTCTGCTTCCTTGGGCTTCAGTCTTCAGTCCTTGATCCATGCAGCAATTTCTCCTTGAGAGTTGCAGCAGTTTAAACACTAACTTAAGCCATTCAGTCTAGGATGTCAAGATGCATGTTAAGACATCTTGTTCGACATCACGTCTTCAGCAGAATTATTCAGCTTGATCTCATTGTTGAGTTAACAATTATGTTTTACCAAAATTTGTTCAAAAACTCAGAGCTTACATTAAGTGCAAAAGTACTAAAGCCAAAGTATACAATCAAGTGGATATATCAATGTCTAACGTCGACCCGCCAGAAACAAAATATCCGGCACCATGTGATTTTAAGTACGATTTGATATTTTTAAGACAACTTTTATAACATAATTTTTTTATAAATCACAGGCAAATACGAGAACTCCACTAACAACAACGTCATAGTACATGCATAAAAAGGAAGATTACGGGCACAAGAACCCTACTAAAGGATATAAATAATTAGTACATCTTGAACAACTTCATCCAGATGAAATCACTCCATCGAAACATTTAATAGATGGTGAAAATGCTCAACTTATTACAGCGCAATTTCAAAAGACTCCATAACTGCCCAAGGTTCACAGAGACAAATTCTTTTAATTGTGGAGCCAAGGAATCATTTTTCTTGCGTAAGAACTCTAACTTTTTTCGATCATATTCAAGAGCTTGGGTCCTTTTACAGCTCCCTTAAATAAGTATCCTGTTGGGAAGCCAAAATGTTCACACTTCTCTCCAGCCAGACCATTTCCTTTCGTACCCTCTCATTCCAGATAGCTTCCTAATAGCCGAATCTAACTATTGACAAAGTAGCAGAAATCTTCTTAGAAGAGCGATCCAAAGCATATAACTCTTCACATAAGAACTTCCCGGAAAGGCCAACAAAAATTTTGCGGGCGATAAGAATGGTCAGGGCGAGAGGCAAGATTCACATGCAAACCCGAAAAAGAAGAAGATTTACAGCGGCGCTAGGTCGTTGTATTCCCCGATTTAAGACCCAGAACCTTACTTTATCCTCTATCACAACTACACAAAAATACAATCATTATTCCAAGACAAAAATAGCGAATAAAATCCAATATTGAAGAATAAATAAAATTCCAAACTCACCAAAGGCAGTATGTCAACCTTGTATTCCCTGCTTTAAGACTCGGACCCTTACTATAATTAATAAAATGTCGATTGACTCTTTCATTGCCCACTCTTTTGATTATAGGACATTGTCGGCCCTCTAGATTATTGGAGTTAACATCCAGTCCCTCCACATCATTTGAGTTTTTTGTTGTAGTGAAGTGGGGTTTTGGGTTCCATCATCCTCTTTGGGTAGTTAATCATCCTCGAACGTATCTATGAAGAAACAAGCAAGTAATATAGAGAAATTAAAAAAATTTGTCAAGAAAAAATCAAGGTTGACTCGGTTATTTACTTTTCCATATTCTTTCTTATTGTTTTAACTTAATTATTTACAACAAGATATAAAGAAAAATAAAGAATAAAAGAGAAAATATAGAGATGAAAATTGAAAAAGCATATGCATTCAAGTTTTCTTGCTTAAGAGTTGGTGACTTGGCAGCGATTAACCTTTGTACTTTGATCTTGAAACCTATTCATTCTTTAGTAGAATTCCCCATTGTTCCAGTATGGTATTCACACCTAACCTTTAGATGGTCCTCCTTAAAAACTAGGCCCTTGTCGTCAATCAACTTGTGAACTTTGGCCTTGAATGCCCAACAACCCTCCACAGAGTGCCCCACTGATCCTGCGCAATATCCATACTTAACATTAGGGTCATACTTAGGCGAGAACGGTGATGGTAGAGGCCCAAAAGACTTGGGATCCAATAAATTTTGAATCAGATACATCAAGACTTGACCATATGAATATGAACTGGGTCAAAAGAGGCATCCATTCTTTCCAAATTATTACGGGGTATAATCTCACTATGAATTTGGCCATGGTAACTCTGATTCTGAACTGGAGGCAAAACAGTCAGAGGGTGCTGATGTGGAAACTTGGAAGCTGCTAATTGATGTCAGTGAACTGGGGCTATGGGTGGTTGCCCCTCGCTAGAATCTAGAATCTATTTTCTATTTGAGGGCCCTAATTCTTCCTTAAGTTGTCTTGTAGTGACCACTTGATCAATATTAACCAAGCCAATGACCGTCATAATGTTGCTAAGGCTAGCCTTCATATTTTTGACACCTTTCTAGAAGGTAGAGGTTTCAAAAGTCCTTTAGGATCCCTTGGCATCGTCATTATCTGAACTTGTAATTGAGATGTCTATGTTTGGTCCATTCTTCTTGAAAGTTAAAATCTTATCATTAATCAATTCTTGCACCAATTTTTGGAGACTCTGCAATTCTTAGTGTTATGTCCTTCTGACCCGTCATGAAACTCACACTTAGAATTTACATTATACTAAGGTTTGTGTGGCTTAGGCATCAACCTCAATGATCCGGGTACTACCATCTCATTTCGAATCAAATGAGGTAGCATATGGCTGTAGGTCACTAAGATTGAGTCAAAATATGGGCGCTTTCTTTCTGGATCAACTTTAGTTTTGATTGGAGCCTAATCATGGTTTTGAGCCCGATTCTTCTGATTTGATTGGGGAATAGGCAAAGGTTGATGGCAAGGAGACTGTTGAATGCCAAATATGTCTTAAATTGAACCATTATTATTGGAATTTTTCAACTCATTTCTTAAGTTTTAATTAATTCATTCCATGTTCTCTTATGATTCTTCAATATAATTGATTTTACCTTTGGATGCCTTGATATGTGTGCTCTTGTGTAGGAATTATGCTTGATTATCAAAGAACAGGGCATAAATGAATGGACAAGGAAGTCAAAGAAATGATGAAGAATCCAGCATGTTCGCAGTGCGAGCAAGTAACAAAGGCAAAGCGAGGCCAAGGCGAGTTGGGAATTTTGGATGGCAGTAGCTAAACCCCTCAATGAACACAGTGCAAGGCCTAAGCGAGGAAGTTCGCATTGCGAAGTCAAAGAATCCTCATGGGCGGTTTAACTATTCAGAGACACTTCATGTGCCTATAAGTGAAGTTCGCAGTGTGAACAGGTAGCTCGCAGTGCGAGCGAGACAGATTTTGTTTAGATATTTATGTACTTTTTCTTATTTTTTGGGGATCATAACCTCATAACATCATTTTTCTGATAGAGTAACATTGGCTTAGAGAGAAAAACCCTAAGTTCTTCATTTCTTCATCAAGGAGTGATATTTTACAAGTATAAGCTGAATTCGCATCCTAGATCGATTCTTCATCTTGGATGCACATTCATCTTCTTTCTTTACTTGTGAAGCAAACTACCATGGTGATGGGTAGCTAAATCTTTTGTATCAAAGGTAGATGTAATCTATCTTAGCTTGTATGTATTTCTTTTGATCTATTTATATGTGAACAAGTGGATGATTAATATATGGTAAATGTTTTTGTTCTTAAAGATCTATTTATGATTTGTATCACTCTAGACATAGATTATACAAACCTTGATAGAAAATCTTCATCTATCAATAAACAAACTCTAGGCATAGATTTGTGAGTTGATATTTGTGTTGATCTTAAAGATTATTGTATTTGTTGTTAGCATGAGACATCATCTAATGACGGATACAATAATACTCACGACATCGCTCTAGACATAGACGATATCGAGAAGATACGTGGCTATATTAATCGGAAATGAATTCACATGCTTTATTAATAGAATATATATAAGTTAGGTTGATGAAATCTATCTTTAATATGTCTTGTTAAACAAACATCTTTTTGAATTTAATCTTTGCTACTAAAGTTGTGACAAAC